>BSBM01001294.1:2407500-3127500 GCA_027924585.1 Larix kaempferi | reverse complement strand
CTCAATGGCATGCAACTATAACCACAAACCAAGCAGAGGTTGATTTTATGCATTGATATAGAGAGGTGGAAGTAGGCACACAATATGGAGAAACAATGAGTTAGAAAAAACATTTGGACCAAAGTATCACAATGCTTATTAATAAAATTAAAATAAACAATTTTTGGCTCAGGATTGTGGTTTATCACCACGTTTCTCTTCGACACTCGCCATAAAAATACGCATAAAAATAACATGTCTTTACATCCTCTTCCATTTAAATCCTCATCACATAGTCATAAATAAGGATTATTATGCATGCACATCCTCACCTTACAATGTCAATTGGGTCAAGGCGCATAGACAACCATAAATTATCAAATGTGTCAAAGAGTAAGCCCTTCCAATAAAAATTAAGACCCACCCTTCAAACTTCATCATCGAGTCCAATTTATGAAAAAAATTTCGAAGTGGGGGAAGGTTTGGCATTAAATGGTGTAAACATTGGGGAATAAATGGTTTAAACGTTATACAGGGGCGCGTGTGTGGGTTTGGGCACGTGCACGCTCCTCACGTGTACGCATGAAAAACACGCGTGTGCAACCCTGTTACTAGTTAAAAAAACAGAGTTCTCTGTTTCCCGGGAATTCTACAAAAAACACGGGTTTCACTTCTTCCACGGGTTTCAATCTCTCATAGGTTGCTCATTGGCTCACACTCATTGATATTTTGGACACTCTTTGATCTATTGGACACAAAATCACCGTTGGAATCTATCAAACATCTTCAGTGGTCTTGGAATCTAGTGGATTCATTCAAGCTACCAGTTTCCATTGCAAGTGGAGATCATTTCTATAGATGTATGGTGAATTGTAAATGAGTCTTTTCATTCACAAGATTTGAGATGAGCCCATGCCTTTTTGTTTTTATCATATACCCACAACAATATCCATGCATAGACAACAATGAATTTGACAAGAATATTTCCCAAGTTCACATCTAAAAAAACTCACATGAACACTAGACAAGATGAAGTATGCAACCTCCTCATTGTGTAATTAGTTCCCAAGTTAATTTTTTTCCTTTCACATCATATTATGCTAGCAAAAAAAACCACACACTCACTAAACATAACTAAAAATATCACTTCAACTCATCCACAAAACCTCAACTCTCTCATCTCTTATTCAATACCATTGTATGGAATGAGGATATCTGTAAGTATATGCACCTTTCCTTTCTCTATGAATCCAAATATGATAATATTCATCCATATTTACCATCCTTACAATATCTCCTCACCTTTAATAATGATTTTTTTTCCAAAAACCAAGACTTTCCCACTTCATGCTCTATTCAACATGATGATTGTTGGTATAGTCCCTGGTTCCCCACTCTCCAACACCTCCCCACCCTATATATTGAACATTGAAAGGTCAAATTATATTCCCCCTAATAACCCTTCCCAATACCATGATCCTTGTTAGAAACCTTTGCATCCTCCTTAAGGTTTTGCACAAAATAAGGTATACATTCATTCTATTGTGATGCATTGTTGAATTCAACCATGGGTATTTTAAACTCAAAATCACATTCTATCATCTCAAGGTTTATAGATCTAAGGAAATAGTTTGTTGTTGTTTCTTCAACTCCTTAATGTGTTATATAACCTAGTAATTTACGATGGTAAAGGACATTGCCTCAAATGGAAGGATATACCATTCCACTAGGAAGACAAAGCAATCAAACTAGGTGCAAAATTTAGAATTGATAACATTAAGGGAGAAAGCAAAAAATGCAACTAATTAAGGTTACCTTAGTTGATGTAGAAAAACTATCAAACTATTCCCAAGGCATCTCTAGCCATCTCTGTTGTAGGGTGTTACTACCATAATATTTATGAATTCATGGCCAGGCAAGACACTAGTTTCTCCTCTGTACACTTGACAAAACATCATCTATATTGATTGGAATTGTAAGGGATAATGATGTTTATTCGAACACAAATAAACCAGCATAGTCTATAGTTGTATATGTTAATTTGTAAAGTGGTAAGCTATGTTGGAATGTGTCAAGTTCATTGTATAATGGAACTAATATCTTATTTGTTGTTTCTTTTGCAGGGGTAGGCCTGATAGTTGTGTTAAAGAGACTTTTGGAGATGGGAAACCCACGAAACGAAAAAAAAAAAGAAAAAAAAAAAGAAGGAATCTGCCCATTGAAAAGGTCAATGACTTAAGAGAAAAGGCCAGGTTGTGAATGGAAAGATTAAGACGAGGTCCTATTATTTCCCCGGATCATGCCACTGATCGTAACACAGTTGTTGACACGGCAACCTCTTGTTTAGAACCACGGGTAAAGCGGTTGCGTCCAATGGACCAAACTCAACTTCTAACATCAACACAATCTCCAACCAACAATCCATCAACGAGTCATTCTGAAGTTCCTCGCGGCACAAGAGTTTTGGGAGATGCTGCATGTGTAGAGATGGACATACAAGCCTTGCTTAATTTGCAATCTTCCCAAGAATACCACAACCCTGTCGACCACACTCCCATTATGGCCCAATCTATGAACCAAGCACCACAACAAACAAGCTCGGGTATTCATGTATCATGTACAACCTCCCTACCTCGACTGACCAGTGCAAGAAGAAGAACTCCTAGACATATTCATGTGGATGAGAGTGTTATGTCGGGGCTTGAAGGCAAGTTTCCAAAATGCACTATCGAATGGCATTGCAACAAAATTGTCAAAGAATATTTTGAATCCAAAGGTGATGTAGGTAAATGTCAATTATTGCTATGTTTGTTAAAGTCACGTTCTTTAGCTGTTGTTAGGATAATTTTGGGCATAAAGATGGTTAAAAGTTTAGAGGCCAACAATCATATTGTTAGAAATCTCCAATTTGCATTTAATGCGATTGGGAAGAAGTCTCGTACAAAAGATCGTTGTGCGGCTCATCGTGTTTTAGCGGAATCAGTTGTAAGCAAGTGCACAAGGCAATGTCGCCTGCTATCACACACTTCTCACATACTCAAATTAAATAGAAAAACTATTAAAAAGTACTCTGTTATAAGAGAAAATCTTGACACTCCGGGTGGAAACGATTGTTGGGATTTTGTTGGTAGGTTACCTCGTGCAGATAGGAATCTAATTGATGCTGTTAAGGAGTTAGTACAAAATTTTTGGCATGATCATACTAGACCTTCATCAAACCAAAGAGACGTGCTAAAACTGAGAAAAGGTTCTACTGAACGTGAGCCCCATGTTAAACACTTCCTTGACACCACACAGACTGAACTCTATGAGAGATTCAGGAACGAGCACACACAATTGAACCTGGGCCAAAGTTCCTTTGAGAAATGCAAACCATGGTACGTTCGTATATGCATTGATCGAAACACTTGTTGTTGTAGATACCACGTAGAATATGAATATTATTATGACACATATAAACATATATTTTGTGATTTGCATACTAACATTGTGTAGGATTGCAATGAATCCATACTACCATCGAATGCATCAAGAGACTTTATCCACAACATCATGTGTCCAAGGCCCGAAGGAAAAAAGTATTATGAAAAATCCTGTCTATATGGGACATGTTCTATGTGCAGTGGGTTTTCTCTTTTGAACTGTTGCATTCATGAAAGCAAGGACACAGAATTTGGCATGATGGGTGTGGAGATGCAGAGCTTCAAGTATGCGACCTATCAATTAGACAGTGTCAAAGAAAGTAAAAAGATTGCATTGGTAAAGTCACAGGTACAAATGAATATTGCATATTTTTTCATATTACACGTTCAATTTATGGCATATACATTTTTCCAAAGGCCACATTGTAATATTTCCCTTGTTTCCATCGTAACTGGTATCGGTATGTGACTTCTTAACGAAATTCTACAAGAAAACGGAGCAGTATGTTCAACATGTGCATGTAGTGCGATGGCAAGATGAGCAATACAGAAAATACAGGGACACATTTCCCGTTGGAACCATAGTGTCAATTGTGGATTTTGCAGAAAATTACACCCTTCAGCCATAAAATGAAATCCAAAGTCAATACTACCATTCAGACCAAGTCAGCATCATGGTACATATTATGTATAGGCATGGGACAGAGAGTAGCAATGACAAGAGGATAATACTGAAGGAGACAAACTTTTACATAAGTGATGATAGAATCCATGATCTGCATTATGTAAAACATTGTTTTCGAATTTTCTATGATCGGTTGAAGGAGAGAGATATACAGATGGATCAACATTGGATATGGTCGGATGGTTGTGTGGGCCAGTGGATTTAGGATGCCAGGATGGTGTCAGGGGTGCCCCTCTCCTCTGGTCTCGTGGCCCCGGTGCCATCTTGTACGTCCAGCTTGGAAACTAGGGTTTTGCTCAGTGAGGGAGTGTGCAATTTTTGCACACGGGGGTCAACTCTACAAAATCGTTCGTCGGGCACTTATGGCAAGCGTTCCCAGCCGGAACCTGTCTGGACACACCTGCAGGACTCCCCGGAGCCTTGTTTTGCTGCACGGTTGGACTTCCATTCCCCCGGCAGGTATCCAGGAGGTGTCCCTGAAGGTCTTTTGGATGTGAGACGGAACGAGCCATAGAATGACAACCGTGGCTCCGATAGACGAACCGTCGACTCCATTGGATTTAGGACGTCGGGATGGTGCCAGGGGTGCCCCTATCCTCTAGTCCCGTGGCACCGGTGCCATCTTGTACGTCCATCTTGGAAACTAGGGTTTTGCTCGATGAGGGAGTGTGCAATTTTTGCACACAGGGGTCAACTCTGCAAAATCGTCCGTCGGGCACTTACGGCCAGCGTTCCTAGCTGGAACCTGCCTAGACACACCTGCAGGACTCCCCGGAGCCCGGTTTTGCTAAACGGTTGGACTTCCATGCCGCTGGAAAGTATCCAGCAGGTGTCCTTGAAGGCCTTTTGGATGTAAGATGGAACGAACCATAGAATGACGACCGTGGCTCCGATCGACGAACCATTGACTCCGTTGGATTCAGGACGCCGGGATAGTGCCAGGGGTGCCCCTATCCTCTGGTCCCGTGGCACCGGTGCCATCTTGTACGTCTAGCTTGGAAACTAGGGTTTTGCTCAGTGAGGGAGTGTGCAATTTTTGCACACGGTGGTCAACTCTGCAAAATCATCCGTCGGGCACTTACGGCCAGCGTTCCCAGTCGGAACCTGCCTAGACACACCTGCAGGATTCCCCGTAGCCCGATTTTGTTGCACGGTTGGACTTCCATGCCCTTGGCAGGTATCCAGCAGGTGTCCCTGAAGGCCTTTTGGATGCGAGACAGAATGAGCCATAGAATCACGACCATGGCTCTGATCGACGAACCATCGACTCCGTCGGATTCAGGATGCCGGGATAGTTCCAGGGGTGCCCCTCTCCTCTGGTCCCGTGGCCCTAGTGCCATCTTGTACGTCCAACTTGGAAACTAGGGTTTTGCTCAGTGAGGGAGTGTGCAATTTTTGCACACGGGGGTCAACTTTGCAAAATCGTCCATCGGGCACTTATGATGATGATGATGGTGATGATGATGGTGATGGTGATGGTGATGGTCAAGGTCATGGTGATGGTGATGAAGATGATGACGATGGAGAAGATGATGATGATGGATATGTTGATGAGGAACCTAGAGTTAGAGTTAGACTTAGAGTTAGAGTTAGAGTTAGGGTTAGAGTTAGAGTTAATGATGATGATGGATATGGTGGTGATGATGAAGACGTTGATAATGATGGTGATGGTGATAGTGATGGTGATGGTGATGGTGATAGTGATGGTGATGGTGATGGTGATGGTGAGGATGAAGAAGATGGTTTAGTGATAGGGTTTGGGTGAGGGTTAGGGCTAGAGTTATAGAAGGAAATTGAATTAGGGTTACAGTTAGAGTTGATGATGATGATGAAGACATGATAATGATGGTGACAGTGATGGTGATGGTGATGGTGATGGTGAGGATGAAGAAGATGGCTTAGTGCTAGGGTTTGGGTGAGGGTTAGGGCTAGAGTTATAGAATGAAATTGAATTAGGGTTAGAGTTAGAGTTAATGATGATGATGAAGACATGATGATGGTGGTGACGGTGACGATGATGGTGATGGTGATGGTGAGGATGAAGAAGATGGCTTAGTGCTAGGGTTTGGGTGAGGGTTAGGGATAGAGTTATAGAAGGAAATTGAATTAGGGTTAGAGTTAGAGTTAATGATGATGATGAAGATGGGGGTGACGATGAAGACGTTGATGGTGATGGTGATGGTGATGGTGATGGTGATGGTGATGGTGAAGAAGATGGTTTAGTGCCAGGGTTTGGGTGAGGATTAGGGATAGAGTTATAGAATAAAATTGAACTAGGGTTAGAGTTAGAGTTAACAATGATGATGAAGATGGTGGTGATGATGAATACATGATGATGATGGTGATGGTGATGGTGATGGTGATGGTGTTGGTGAGGATGAAGAGTATGGTTTAGTGCTAGGGTTTGGGTGAGGGTTAGGGATAGAGTTATAGAAGGAAATTGAATTAGGGTTAGAGTTAGAGATGAAGATGGTGGTGACGATGAAGACGTTGATGGTGAGGATGAAGAAGATGGTTTAGTGCTAGGGTTTGGGTATCCTAAGAGTGTAAGACTCTAAATCTAGAGCGCCTTGTTTGCATGGATAAATGGGCCAACTAAGTGCACCTGTACTAGGATTTTCTGAGGCATGCAAGCATGTATCCTCCTAGAGATATGCCCCCCTTAACTTAGATTGTAATCCTCACGTATGAGTTCCTAGGGAACTGCACTCTCTCACTATGCATGCAAAACTAATTAAAACAGAAAATGCAGAATTAGAACTGAATTGCTAATTTAGGAAAAACATCTAAATTGGAAATTAATGGAGGATGGTGCATGCATGCACTCCCTATCTCTCTCATCCATAAATGCTAGTGCATCCTGTTACATCTTGTTTTCACACCCAAGTGGAAAAGTCCTAATCCTCTAATGCTACAAGTGCGACTTCCGAAGATGATTGCCACTGTCACCTCAACAAAGATTTTCCCAAGTTTTAGGCCTACTTTAAAGGACAAGGGAGGCTTCTAGATCAAGGTTGGAGAAAAGGTCTTAGGATTTCAAACTTGTTTGAAGATTAAGATGTGTTTTCCATTAAGTTAAAGTCCCATGTGAGTGCTTAATTCATAAAGTTGCAAGTGAATTAATCCAATAGACACCTTTCAGAAATAAATATTTGCTTGTGTGTAAAATGAAAGATCATTCATGGATAAATAAAGATATTCACAAAACTTAAATCAACAATGAACCATAATGTTGTAGAATCAAAATTCACATTAAAACATATTGGCTTATTTCCCAAAATCATCCACAAACGATATCATCTAATAATGCCAAGGTTATAGTTATTAGTTTATGAGTGATTATTGAATGAGAACCTCTTGGAGAGAGTAAAATCTTTGCAAGAGGGTGTTACCCAATCTATTAAGGGTCCAACTAGGTTGTAGTGATTTGAATCACTTCAATAAAGATGGTTGAAATCTTATCTTAACAAAATTAATTAATTAAATGTTTTTCCATATGATCCATGAGAATATAAATATAAAAAGATGTGCTGGAAATAAAATCAGTAAACCACTTGCGCAGGTTTGGTAACTTCTAGAATGTAAATGATTAGATGATTGTAAACATTCATTCAATAAACCATAAACATTTAGGATATGTTGTGTGTAATTGCTTAAGACAAATTTGTGAAATAATAACCATTCAAATAACATGCAATTAACACTATGGTCCATAGATGAGAGTTGTGAATCGAAGACAAAATCATGTATGCAAAAATGTAATCAAAGACAAACTCATATACACAAGTGCAGATCCATCTATTAATATGCACAAATGATCCAATCATGTACACTTTTTGGAAAAATGGAACATCGTTCCCAGCATCTATATAATGGCAACTCGTGCCTCGTACAAAAAAAGGCAACTTGTCCCCTATACAAAATATGGCCCATGGTGCACTGTACAAAAGATGGCAACTCGTGCCGAAAATGCCACATCGTGTCTAGTGTACATAGGAGGGTCTCTCAATCCTCATGCCCAACCTCGGAGCTCCTAGGTGCATCTCCAAAATCAATCTTCCTCTTCTTTGTGCTAGAGGAAGCTGGGTCCTTCCGACATCTTTGAGCACGTCCCCCTGAGCTCCGAAACG
Organism: Larix kaempferi; assembly: GCA_027924585.1. NCBI lineage: Eukaryota > Viridiplantae > Streptophyta > Pinopsida > Pinales > Pinaceae > Larix > Larix kaempferi. The sequence continues at coordinate 3,119,284 of BSBM01001294.1, read as the reverse complement.
ACAACAATAATTTGTCAACTTTTCCTGGACATTATACAAGTATAACACATAATTTCAAAATAAAAATGGTTTTCAAATCTTGGATAACTCACCTCATGCGAGACTGTAAGTCGTGAGGGGGTCTCCCTCCTCCGTGATCCAAGTATCTCGGCAATGCCACCCTGCAACATTTAGAACAATCGGATCAATGCTGAAACTAGATGCATATAGTAATTTCCATTAAAATTGAACAAGATTTTGATAAACTAGTCAATCTCACCGTGAACAAAATCGGCTGGTCTTCGGGGCTGGAAGATGGAGCAATCGGCTGGACAACCTGCTCTGATGCTAGGGTGGACGGTAAAGGGGAGGATGTAGCCACATCAGTGGTGGCTACACCATTGGGGGGGACAATGGAAGAAGGGGGGTTTGGTAGGAGGAGGCATGGACTGGGGTGGGCGAAGTGGAGATGGACATCTAGGGCTATAAACCCCAACTGGATGTAGTATGGATCAGGGCACCCTAGAAGGGGAAGCGAGTGTGGTGGGTAAATGTGGGGGGGTGAGGTCTGTGTTGCGGTATAGGGATGGGTGACTATGGATGGGTGGTGTGCCGTGGTCGGATGGGGGAGGGTGTGAACATGGGAAAATGATACAGAGGTGGAGCTGGATATGATGCGTAAGGGGGAGCTGGATGGAACTGTGGTGCTATATAGGAGGGGGGGGTAGATGGAAGGGGTTGGGGAATGGGGCATGTATGCCAGCGGATACAACTGGAATATAGGGTGGCCGAAAGGTCGGGGAGGGAGGAATAACGGCACTGGCAGGCCGAGGTGGTCGCACCTGCATATACATTTATAACCTCATAGTTTAATATACAAAAATATAAATATACACAGACAAGTCATCGTATTTGAAATTAAATTTATGCTTTAATACACATGATACCTGCGCACGGGGAGAACTGTTGGTCCCCTATGGCGGTGGCTGGTCATTGGAGCCCGCAAACATATGTGCGAACACTACAATTTTTAGACCGAATTTATAAAAACAATATTAACAATGTTAAATAAAATGCAAATGAGAATGACAACGATGGTACTTAAAAAACATGACTACAATTAATTTATATTCAAGTTAGATGATATTCAATATTCTGAAAGGATAGAAGGTGGCATGGCATGACATTAAAATTAAATAAGGTGAGAGGGCATAGAAGGTCACATGGTGAGCTTTTCCTTTTCTAGAGTCATCCCCATGAGTAGGTGAGCTTTTCCTTTGGCCCTAGAGAGATGTGCAGTGACTCATAAGCGAATGGAATTCATGTCCATTTACAAATTTGAATTGGAAACCTATGTAATGTGTTTGGGTTCTTGATGAAGAGTTCCTAGGCTTTGATGTCTTCTTATATATTTGTAGTTTCCTACAAGCTTGATTCACCCAGTGGAAAAGTATTTGCATCCCTAGAGTGAGGATATTGAGTCCCTTTATTTCCATAACATTTACATCATCAAATAAAATGGCTTCTCATTGTTTAAATTTGCAAAGAGGTGCTAAATAGCAGTTAAGTTAGTGTGCATGTTATTTAATACACTTTAGAGTGTTGATCGTTAGAAAAAGACAGAAAGAGAAATCTTTTTCATGATTAACTTACTTACAAGCTTGAATGTGCCATGTTCTTTTGCATTGAATGAGTAATTATGTGTTCTTGATTGAATAGCTATGTTGTCAAAATGATATCACTTGATTGAAATCAAAGAAATCTTGAGTGAAATGAGTTAAATGAGTATTCTTGATGCCAAATCTTTTACCAAGTTGAATTTGAATCAATATAATAGCAAGGCCCCATAGACCATATTTGTAAGATTATCGCTCTTCCTTATGGGCCTTACATCATTTTCAAAAACTTTAGTGACAATACATGTGATAAGTTGTTTTACGTTGTTTATATTTCTTTCCTAATAGCATGTTCTAGGAGTAGTGGTATGATTACTTTCAGTCTCAAGTATTAGAATAAATTGGAAATCCCATGATAATAAACTGTTCAGATATCCACATCATCTTTTTCAGGATCTTGCATGCAATTAGGGTTTGCATGCAAATTCTAGGGTTTGCATGCACTTTGCATGCATCCCAGTCACCAGGTTGATGCCTCCAGCACCTTAGCCACCTCTTTCTAGCACCTGGGAGCCACTTACTTCAATTCTTTATCCCTCCTAGTCTGAAAGGCGCCCACTTCTCACCTACTTTTAGAGAAGGGCGCACTTCCTCACCTACCACTGCAGTTCCACTTCAGTTACATTCAGTTAGCTCCGATTCTCCCTGATTTGAGGCTAGTTTCACTCCCGACTGACTGTTTCACTTCCGTTGGACCTCCAGATTGACTGGATGACTTGTTCTGACTTCAGTTAGTCTCCCATGCACCCCCCACTGAGCCTCCATCCCTTAATCAATGCTACACACTTCAGTTACACATGACACACTCAGTTAGACTCAGATTGACACCTGGATGACTGGTTCTTGTGCATTGATGACCACCACCGATTGATGATGAGGACTCCTAGTTGGAGTCAAGCTACTCCATTCAGTGATTCGAATGACCTCCTTAGGCAATTCGAATTGCTCATTGACATTGTATTCTATTGTAATTCATTCACCCTTTCTGCGATATTGAGCACTGCTGCATGTTTTGCACAGTTTTACACCATATTTTCTATATTCATCTGTTGTGATTGATTTACTTGTTCATTAGATCTGCTGTGACTAATTTTACATGGTATCAGAGACATGGCAGGGACAAGACTTCTTTTCTGCAGGTGTTCTACATGAAGATTGAGTGAATTGCTCACCAATATATTTCAGCAACGGCATGCAAAATCTCATGTGCATTCGCTCATGTGCATGCAAGGCTAAAAACATAGTGTTTGTTTGTGTGTAATTTGCAGGTTTCTTACTTCTCCATGTGCATTTGCTAATGCAAAGATGGAGACTTCTTATTCACAAAATATTCTTACTCCATTCAACTATGATGAATGGAAACCAAAGATGATTGCATTCTTGAAGAGACAATGTCTTTTTGATATGTGCATTGGTAATACAAGAGTTGTTAATTCCGATGAAGAGGAGAATGATTGGCTCAATGATTGTGACAGAGCTTTTGGAGCAATATGTCTTGCTATGTCTCCTTGTATGCACTACCTCAGTAAGACTACTGAAAATCCAAGTGATCTATGGGTCCAACTTGACAGAGAATTTGGAAAGCAAGAAGAGGAGGATCATGCTAGCCTTTTGGAGAACAAGCCCAGTGAGATCTCCTTATGTGTTCTTTCCGATCATGTGTTGGCCTCAACAATTGTTCAATATGAAGAAGAAACTGTAGATTCAAAACTCATTCTCTCAAAGTCTTCTATTTCGAATTCTGAGCAAGATAAACAAGCTCATACTCTAGATTCCGAAGAGGTTCTTGAATCCTCTCCTTCACATGAGTTTGTCGGCATGCAGAATAATGATCTACTTGATGTTTTGGAGGTAAAAATTGATTTTGGAGGTGAAGCATTCTCCCTCCTTGATTGCATGCCTTCTATAAACTTATGTTCTATCATTTTCAAATTTTCTCAGAGTTTTAATGAAGATGAAGAGCACTACCATTCGCTTGAGTACAATTCTCATGCACTTTTTGCTGATTTTGGTTTTGATCTCACCCTTGTTGGTTCAAAGGAGATCTCAAGAAACCATTCATCTATTCTTGGAGCTGATTTAACTTCTACTGATAAGAAGTTCAAGTTTCAAGAGCTATTTGATCTTATTGGAGCTTATCCTACCTCACTTGGTTCGAATCACAGGTTCCAGGATCATCCTTATATTTTCAGATTTGTTCTCACCATTTTCGGTATGAAGAGCAAGTTCATAAAGTCTCCACATTTGCTTGCATCCACTGATGGATAATTCAAGCACATGTTTTTGGAACATAATCCATTTACTCCCAAGAGTAAGATACCTCCAGACATATCTATTTGAGTTTGGAGCAGTTAAATCTTTTGGTGTGTTACAGTTCATTTTGAGTGGGGGTATTTTTCCCATGAGGTTTTCCCCATTTCCTTGGTTTATTTATTGTTATTAGTTTGGATTATTATTGTATTGGGGTGACCTTTGGTCTTAGTTACCAGGGCCCCACATTTTTTTTTTTTGCACATCATAGTCTAGCTTGAGGGGGGGTGTTCGGATATCCACATCATCTTTTTCAGGATCTTGCATGCAATTAGGGTTTGCATGCAAATTCTAGGGTTTGCATGCATCCCAGTCACCAGGTTGATGCCTCCAGCACCTTAGCCACCTCTTTCTAGCACCCGGTGTAATGTCCCTTGTTAGGAATTTTATTAAAATTGCAATTTTCCACCTTTTTCCTTGGTTCGACCTTTGACTAGTTTCGATCTCTAGGTCCCAAATTTGCCCCAAATGATCCCAAATATTCTGAGAAGGTATATGAATGATATTAGAACATAAATATGTGTTTCAGGGATGCCTTTGTACCTTTAAAACACTTATGCAAATACTATTTCAATTCTGGTCCATGTAGGTAACTTTACTAGTGATTTCCCTTTGACTAGTATTGGTCTCTAGGTATCAAATTGACTCCAAATGCCTTCAAATATTCAAGGAAGGTTTATGAATGATATTAGGAATTGAATATGATGTTCAGGGATAACATATGCCCACCAAAATACCTCTGCAAACTCTCTTAAGATTCTGGACCAAGTATGCAATTTTACTAATAATTTGGGGTTCAAATCCCCTTAAGGTAAGTACTGAAAATGGCTTCCCAAATGCCTCCAAACCCACTCAAATTTATGAACAGAGGTATGTAATGTGTTAATTATGTTATTAAGGTCTCATATGCACCATTAATGGTTTATTACAACTGTTCTCACCCTCTCCCATTCAACTGCAAAAATCCCCAATTCGACCCTTGGGGAAATGACACTATTTCACCTCCCAATACAATTAAACTGAGTAAAAATGCTTCAAATGCTCAAGTACAGCACATGAAACTTGTAGAAGACATCCATGGCAGTATATTTATCACATATATATCATAGAATCATCCATTCATTCGAAATCATCGTCAATACATTGGCTCACAACAAGGTAGTGGGGAAATGGCATTGTTCTTCCATTAAAAATGAGATTTATACATTTCTACTTGGAATTTCGACTTGAAACTTTTTGGAGATGAAGAACAGAGTATTTACTTCATATTACAAAAGAAATGTGGCATTAAAAGCTTCCCCAAAGAGTACAATAGCTCACCAAAAACGCCCTCCCTCAAGGATCAAGAATATGCCATCAAAACTGGAAATGGTTGAAGGAGTGAGCTGCAATAGAATAAACCATGAGCTTCCCTGTAGATTACACCTGCAAATAAAGAATCCATTAAAGCTCCAAATGAAAGGTCTGAATGGCCTTTCCAATTACCAACTTGGATGGGAATCTTTCACCCTCGAAATTGGCTAAGGCAAGAAACTAGTCATCCACTAGCTCTCCCTCTACACAAATGCAATTGCAAATTCTACAAATGATCAAAAGCTGCTTTCATTCTTTGTTATTGACATTTATAAACTTATAATGTCCTCCATGGGTCGAATTCCTTCCAAGAGACTCATGCCAACTCAAGTTGGGAAGAGATTCCAAAGAACGCCACTTGTACAACAATTCCTAGTCTCCCACTTCCACCAAATCACATGTGGAAGCATCTTAGCTGCCCTAACACCCTTGAGTGCCCTCTTGGAGTCTATTTTTAGCCCTGACATGTCATATATGTCATATGTCAGCCTTCAGGTCTGATTTGTGTCATAGGTGTCATAGCATCTTCATCATTGTTGTCATAGAGCTAGGGAATCTAGCCCAAGTGTCTCACTAGCTCCAAATTGCCTCTTCCTCTTCCATGGGAGTAATCTTCCTCTATATTTCCACCTTGGATGAGTCATGCAATGAATAATACCTTTTGGACTCCCCCAAGTATGTTACCATTCACCTTGAATTCGAATTGGTGAGAGAATGATGCCAAATGTAGTGGGGAAATCTAGCCATATGTGGGTCCCACTTCCTCCATGTGTCTTCATCATGAAATGCCACTTTGATTTTCACTTGTATATATTTATTTAGCTCCTTTATTAAATATTTATTCCATTCTAATGTTCAAACATCATTTATTATCCTCATTATTCCAAATCCCAAAGCTTCCACCCCAAACCTAGGAAACTAGTAATTTTCCTCCTTGGCAATTATTTGACCTTTAGCATCAATTTTACAAACTCTAATAAATAGGGATAATGTGATTAGGCCATTGTGACCCAATGCCAAATTTGGGACATGACAAATCCTCCCTTCCCAATATTGCTTGTCCTCAAGCAATTTTAAACATGGGTGTTGAAGAACCTGCTTTCTGTATAATTCTTTGAAGTTGCCATTGAATTGCCCAACCTTGAGTCTTTGAGTTTCCATGAAGATTTTAGAGAGGAACCACCATGCTTGCTGCTGCACTACTTTGATAAAAATCACTTTATTAAGTGGGGAAATCCATCTCCCATACTGCTTGTTTCCCCAAAAAAAATTTGAAACCAATGAGATAAAAATTATTCCAAGGTCCCATTGCTTGTATTGCACCCCAATAATTAAGAGTGCTCTCCAACCCACACCATTAGTTAAGAGGATTCCTGGATCCCATTTTCTTGTATGCATCCTTCCAAACATCATGAGTACCAAATATATATCATCAAAGTACATAACAACATAATGAAAATGTACATCAAGGATATGCTTCATCAAAGAGTCATGAAAGTGCTTATACCTCCAAGCAAGTAGACCACCATTTTCCAAGTGCATACAAGCTTCAAGTGACCAATCAAATATGCTCCAATGACATAGGTGAGGATCCCATGTCCTATAATGCTGCTCCAAAAGGATGTGATATGCATCAAAATATTCAACCATGTATTCTTTCATCCAAGAAGTGAATGAAGAATCTCCACTAAAATCTGAACCAAATAGTGAGCAGAAAAAACAAGGAGACTTCAAATGACTCAAAGAAGTCTCACCCATACATACCTGAATGTGAGAGTCATAAAGATATAACAAAGTATGTGTCTTGCAACAAAAATGTTCTCCAATCATAAATCTATTCTCCCAAGTGTTGGATGAAGTTCGTCCAACATCAAATGAATCAAGTGTTGAGTAAGAAAAACCATGAGTCTTCAAGTGACTCAAATGCATATCATAGGTGCATCCATGTAGATTTGCATCATCATAAAGTGACAAATAATGTTGCTTCAAATGTGAAGAAGAATGTGCTCCAACCATGTCATCATAAAAGGTAAATCTAGGAGTTCCATACTCCTCATGTGGCACCATAAAAAAGAACCCTTTCACCCATACTTCATTGAGACTAATACTGCAAAACATGGAATTGTAGGATGTAGGAGAATGAACTAACTCACCCAAATGATAAAAAAATGCAGAATTTTCATCATGGAAAGTAGCCATGTGGGTAGTATCATGCAGCTCCTTCAAAAGTGGGAAACCTTTTTCATAGATTGGTTCCAATGTAGAGGAATCATGCTCTTCTTTAAAAATTGCATAACCTTCATCAAAAGACAATTCAAGTTCCTCTTCCACCACATCAAGAGTTTGGATCTCTTCAAGTTCATCTTCAAACACATTAAGAACATTCAAATTCTCACATTTCTCATGATCCACCATGTCATGAGAATCCTCCAAATAATCTACCATTTGACAATCTGAAACATAGGAGGAAAAACAAGTATCTTGCAACTTTTCAAGAAGTTGCTCATTTTGAATTGTGAGCTTATGAATATCCTCATTATTCTTCAAGTATGCATCATGTAACAACTCATTAAGCTCAAACAAATGGTTTCTATCAAAAATCAAAGACATGAAATTACCTTTGATGTTGCACATTGCTCTTTGAATCTTCTCCATGTCTTCAATGAAGGATGTTTCCTCCAATGAAGTAGCTCTCCAACAAGAATTTGACACCAATGCTTGAGTGTCATGGAGAATGTTGAGGGACTCTTGGATCTTCTTTTCATTCATCTTTAAGGACCCTTCAAGAAAATGAGGCTCTTGCAAATGAACCTCCTCATCTTCTTCATTTTTGCTTGGACCAACTTCATGAAGCTCAAGTGGTGATGGGGAAGTTGATCTTGGTTCTTCTTCAACTGCTACAAGGTCTTCATTATCATGCTTAATGGAACTTGGGCTTGCAGCAACACTTTCAAAAGTGATCTCTATGTCACCAACATAGAGGTGTGAGCACCCATCAGTAGGTACTCCTTCATAGTTTAAGCATCCATCAGTAGATGCTCTTTGGTTCATGTCTAAGCTAGAAGGTGTCTCGAAATGATCTTCCATATTTTCAATAGAATCTTCTTCATGCTCTTGTGATGCCTCTTCGTTTTTCTCCTTCAAGCAAGTTGATTCATTTTGCCCCTTGCTTTCCTTAGGATCATTATATTTGGAATCCCTTCTTGAATAAATCTCAAAAGCTCTCCTCAAGGAGGACATCATTTCATGCACACATATATGATACTCACTCCAAGGGTTTTTACAAGAAGGGCATAAACCTTTCTTCACTAACTCCACATCTTCATTTTGGGGCCTATTTTCAAAAACATGTTCAGCATAGTACTCAAAAGACATGGCATTTTGTGTATTTTTGCTAAAAGCAAGATATTCTTGATATTTTTGATATTGTTGGGGCAAGGTTTTATATTTTGCTCTCCATCTTTGGAACTCACTCATAGAATTATCCTTGGTTGGTGTGACACACTCATATTCATCAGATTTAAAGTCATAAGAATAATCTTCATTTCTCTTGAAATTGTAAGAAGTGTTGCATGATGGCACTTCCTCGAACCATTCACATTCTGCTTCATATTGCTCATAAAGCATCTGCATATTCCTCATAAGAATTGTACTCATAGGATTCATCACAATAGTAAGACATGGCTGCCTATTATTCTTGAATGTATGTGCCTAATCCACAGGTGCAAGGACCATGCTCTGATACCACTGTAATGTCCCTTGTTAGGAATTTTATTAAAATTGCAATTTTCCACCTTTTTCCTTGGTTCGACCTTTGACTAGTTTCGATCTCTAGGTCCCAAATTTGCCTCAAATGATCCCAAATATTCTGAGAAGGTATATTAATGATATTAGAACATAAATATGTGTTTCAGGGATGCCTTTGTACCTTTAAAACACTTATGCAAATACTATTTCAATTCTAGTCCATGTAGGTAACTTTACTAGTGATTTCCCTTTGACTAGTATTGGTCTCTAGGTCTCAAATTGACTCCAAATGCCTTCAAATATTCAAGGAAGGTTTATGAATGATATTAGGAATTGAATATGATGTTCAGGGATAACATATGCCCACCAAAAGACCTCTGCAAACTCTCTTAAGATTCTGGACCAAGTATGCAATTTTACTAATAATTTGGGGTTCAAATCCCCTTAAGGTAAGTACTGAAAATGGCTTCCCAAATGCCTCCAAACCCACTCAAATTTATGAACAGAGGTATGTAATGTGTTAATTATGTTATTAAGGTCTCATATGCACCATTAATGGTTTATTACAACTGTTCTCACCCTCTCCCATTCAACTGCAAAAATCCCCAATTCGACCCTTGGGGAAATGGCACTATTTCACCTCCCAATACAATTAAACTGAGTAAAAATGCTTCAAATGCTCAAGTACAGTACATGAAACTTGTAGAAGACATCCATGGCAGTATATTTATCACATATATATCATAGAATCATCCATTCATTCGAAATCATCATCAATACATTGGCTCACAACAAGGTAGTGGGGAAATGGCATTGTTCTTCCATTAAAAATGAGATTTATACATTTATACTTGGAATTTCGACCTAAAAATTTTTGGAGATGAAGAACAGAGTATTTACTTCATATTACAAAAGAAATGTGGCATTAAAAGCTTCCCCAAAGAGTACAATAGCTCACCAAAAATGCCCTCCCTCAAGGATCAAGAATATGCCATCAAAACTGGAAATGGTTGAAGGAGTGAGCTGCAATAGAATAAACCATGAGCTTCCCTGTAGATTACACCTGCAAATAAAGAATCCATTAAAGCTCCAAATGAAAGGTCTGAATGGCCTTTCCAATTACCAACTTGGATGGGAATCTTTCACCCTCGAAATTAGCTAAGGCAAGAAACTAGTCATCCACTAGCTCTCCCTCTACACAAATGCAATTGCAAATTCTACAAATGATCAAAAGCTGCTTTCATTCTTTGTTATTGACATTTATAAACTTCTAATGTCCTCCATGGGTCGAATTCCTTCCAAGAGACTCATGCCAACTCAAGTTGGGAAGAGATTCCAAAGAACGCCACTTGTACAACAATTCCTAGTCTCCCACTTCCACCAAATCACATGTGGAAGCATCTTAGCTGCCCTAACACCCTTGAGCGCCCTCTTGGAGTCTATTTTTAGCCCTGACATGTCATATATGTCATATGTCAGCCTTCAGGTCTGATTTGTGTCATAGGTGTCATAGCATCTTCATCATTGTTGTCATAGAGCTAGGGAATCTAGCCCAAGTGTCTCACTAGCTCCAAATTGCCTCTTCCTCTTCCATGGGAGTTACTCTTCCTCTATATTTCGACCTTGGATGAGTCATGCAATGAATAATACCTTTTGGACTCCCCCAAGTATGTTACCATTCACCTTGAATTCGAATTGGTGAGAGAATGATGCCAAATGTAGTGGGGAAATCTAGCCATATGTGGGTCCCACTTCCTCCATGTGTCTTCATCATGAAATGCCACTTTGATTTTCACTTGTATATATTTATTTAGCTCCTTTATTAAATATTTATTCCATTATAATGTTCAAACATCATTTATTATCCCCATTATTCCAAATCCCAAAGCTTCCACCCCAAACCTAGGAAACTAGTAATTTTCCTCCTTGGCAATTATTTGACCTTTAGCATCAATTTTACAAACTCTAATAAATAGGGATAATGTGATTAGGCCATTGTGACCCAATGCCAAATTTGGGACATGACACCCGGGAGCCACTTACTTCAGTTCTTTAGCCCTCCTAGTCTGAAAGGCACCCACTTCTCACCTACTGCGAGAGAAGGGTGCACTTCCTCACCTACCACTGCAGTTCCACTTCAGTTACATTCAGTTAGCTCCGATTCTCCCTGATTTGAGGCTAGTTTCACTCCCGACTGACTGTTTCACTTCCGTTGGACCTCCAGATTGACTAGATGACTTGTTCTGACTTCAGTTAGTCTCCCATGTGCCCCCCACTGAGCCTCCATCCCTTAATCAGTGCTACACACTTCAATTACACATGACACACTCAGTTAGACTCAGATTGACACCTGGATGACTGATTCTTGTGCATTGATGACCACCACCGATTGATGATGAGGACTCCTAGTTGGAGTCAAGCTACTCCATTCAGTGATTCGAATGACCTCCTTAAGCAATTTGAATTGCTCATTGACATTGTATTCTATTGTAATTCATTCACCCTTTTTGGGATACTGAGCACTGCTGCATGTTTTGCACAGTTTTACACCATATTTTCTATATTCATCTGTTGTGATTGATTTACTTGTTCATTAGATCTGCTATGACTAATTTTACATAAACAAGGGTAATAAGGACATGAGAAACATCAGGTTCTTGAATTTCTAGAAGCTTGGCAACTATGATTCTCTTTTTCCCGAGATTTTTGCCCAATGCAATGAAAATTCATAGCAATAAATAGTTTTCCTATTGGTCTCGGTGGATGCGAAAGTGACAAGTACAACATCTCAGTGAACGCAATTGATGCAACAAAGTTAGCAGAAGCATAGAAGTGATTTGACCACCTTTACCATTAAAAGAACCTATTAGTAGAATACGGGGGAAAGTGATAATTACCATTGTAATATATTCTCAAAGTTTAAGCTTGAAGAACACATGGCATAAGGGCATGGCAGCAAAGGTTGATTTGGTGGACAAAGTGATGGGCATTGGAGCAATTGGCACACCTATTGAGACAAGAGTCAAATGACCCATACTGTGGTCATTTGAGGATGATTTGGACAAGGAGAGTACATGGAAAAGATAACTTGGATGACATGGTGACAAATGGCAAAGCAACAATAACACACATGGAATTGGTCAAGCACACGAAGAGCAAGCAAGCATTAGATGGTAGTTTGAGGATGAAGGACACTACGGGCATCACCAAAACCCCAGCTGCATGCTCATCATTGGTAAAGTAAGAATGACAGATTTTGAAAATTTCTCTCCCATTTGTATAATCATCAGAGGTCTATGATGCCTAAAGTGAACATGGACAAATGTTTATAGTTTTCTTAGGTTTTCATGTTTTATAAGGTTTCATTTTTTTTTTGTGGGATTATACGAATTTATAGCTCTCAAATAAATTAGGCAATATTATAAACACAACTGTAAAATACGATGATAATATGGTAATTACTCAATGCTAATTAATTTGTAATTACTGAACACAAATTACTCGTAACTGGATCTAATTATTCAACGTAAAGAAGTTACCTGTGTGTATGGTTTCGTGAAGGAACAAGAATTCCTTACTAAGTAAATAACCAGTACAAGTAATGTAAAAAAGCCATAAATGACTTGTAGTAAAGTAAAAGATGAATAATATGATGGATGATAATGGTTACATAGTTTTGGGGCTTTTATAGGCCCGTCATGTACCTTTTCGACAAAAGGTCATGACTATTGATAATTGTTTAATTAATAAATTAATATTAATATTTAATATTAATTTATTATTATTTTGTTGTTACATTGTTAATATTATTAATTTATATATTTTAGGTTTGTTACATTGCCTTCCCCTTAAGAATGCTTTGTCCTCAAAGCATAATTTGGAAAAGACTTCTCTTTAACTCTTATTCTCGTTCGTAATATCTTCTCAAGATCTTTGGTGCTTGTAACTATGATACTTGAAGAAACAAGACGATATAACTTCCGAATTCCCGAACTTATGTATTGCATCTTTTGGGGAGTGATCCACCCAAAATCTATCTTCATTGGATCTATATGATAATTGACTATTCGGATAGAACTTCTCAGTTTAGGCTTCCATGCAGGTTGTCGATTTTGTCTGTTTTCTTTCTTAATGTTGTAGTCGGGTTGTCTGTGAATAGAGTATTGTTTATTTTTCTCTTGACCTTGTTGTTGGTCAAAACGACTCATATGATTTGGGTGACAATAAGGCATCTTAACCTATTGTGATTGTTCTTCGGAACCATCTTCTTCTGATGTTAGTGATTTGTCACTATACGCATTCTTCTGAACTTGAGCGTTGATTGACTCTGTATTGGCTCCTTCTGTTGGTGTTTGATTTTGAGCGTCTGATGACTTCTCTATTGGACGAGTCATCATTTTGTTGATTAATGATTCTTTGCGGTCTAACTCTTCGTGTAAAGATTTCTTATCATGCTTTAGCTTTCGAACTTGTATAAGTAAGTCTTGATTATGTTTTTTTAAGCATAAGAGTTCTTTCTTGGACTTGTCAACTTCATTTTGATTGTCTTAACTTATGTGTTCTCTTTCTTTTAAGATTTTTATTTGCTCTAGAAATTCTTGATTAACCCTTTTTAAGGAAGAGATTTCTTCGTTCTTGCCTAATAATTCTTTTTGAAAATCTCGATTCTCCTCTTCTAAATTTTGATTGCCTTGTGCTTTATCCTTTGCCTTCTTGACTTGCAGAAGTAATTTTTGATTATGATCTCTTAGACGAGAGATCTCTTCATCTTTTTGTAGTAAATTTATGTCAGCTTTCTTCTTGAAATATTCATTTTCCCTTAACAATATCTGATTGCGATCATTCTCATTTTTTAATTCTATGATTTGCGTGAACAACTCCTTTTTCTTCTCTTCTAGATACAAATTTTGTTTCTTTGCTATTTCACATAATATAGATTCACATTGTATAAATCCCATCTTTATTTTGAAAAAGTGGTGTAGAATGGTTGGTTGGGAGGAATGATTGTAACCTTCCCCACCCAAGTTCAAATCTCACTTTTGGTTTGTTGTTAGGGAATAAAACCAAACCCACTTCTCACAAAACCACGTGCACCTTAAAACCATGTGCGGTTTTACTTCTTACTTTTACTTTTCACTTCTAAACTTTACTTTTACTTTTTTTTTTTCCTTTTTTCTTCTTCTCACTTCTTTTTTTATTTTATTTCTATATTCTATTTTCTTCTTTTTTACTTGTCTTTCTTTTCTTCTTTTTATTTTCTTTTACTTTTGCCTTTTTCTTTTTTTCTCTTTTTTTTCTTTTTTACTTCTTTGGGCCACGGGCCTGGTTTTGGACAAGGTCCTAAATTGGTGGCTACAAGCGCAAAGCTCTGATACCACTAAAGGAACAAGAATTCCTTACTAAGTAAATAACCAGTACAAGTAACGTAAAAAAGCCATAAATGACTTGTAGTAAAGAAAAAGATGAATAATATGATGGATGATAATGGTTACATAGTTTTGGGGCTTTTATAGGCCTGTCATGTACCTTTTCGAGAAAAGGTCATGACTATTGATAATTGTTTAATTAATAAATTAATATTAATATTTAATATTAATTTATTATTATTTTGTTGTTACATTGTTAATATTATTAATTTATATATTTTAGGTTTGTTACATTCCATAATCTCCTCTGCTATCTCCATGGCTCCATCGAGGTCAAAGGAACCGACGTCCTCCCACCTGGGGGATGGAGACCCGGCACCGAATAACTAAACATTAAAACAAATAAAGTCAACAATGTGTAATTCAAAGTTAAATATATTAAACAATACGATATCAAATAAAATACAACAAATCCTTGAACATTAAATAAAACAATATCAAACCTGATCCATGAAGCTCCCTGTGGCATGCTGCTGTGTATCACCATGGCAAGAATGGCCATAGTGAGAACAATGATGTGCCATTGTTCCAGCAAAACTAGAAGGCCCCGCCTGGGTTCCACCTGTACCCGACATGTCTCAGCCACCACCCATAGACTGTGCAGCTATCTGTGTCTCATCAATGTCCTCCCGACTCTGGGAAGACATGGCCACAAATTTGGTATTCCTAAGCAAGTCATGTGTGGCACGTATGACGGAGTCATGAATCTCATCTACACCGCTACCAAACACGGGTGTCTGAGGAGGGGAGTTTGGTTCTCTACTGGGTGCAAGAGGTCCTCTAAGTGGGTTGCAATGCACCTGAGGTCGATCTTGGGCAGAGCCAAGACCGACACCCTGAAACTCAGTGATGTCAAAATAGCTGACATGGTACCCTAGCTCAAACTCAGCCCACAATTTCTGAAGGAAATACTGTGGGACCTTCAAATTGTTGCACGGGGGCCTGTCAAATGCCATGAACCACCTCTTTCTCCAGTTATCTCTCCATGGATGGTAAATGCACCAGTCCATGCAAACCCGAGCCCTCATCATAGCTGGAGGCTGTCCCGTCGAGGGAACTATGAACTTTCTATACAACTGGGCTTTGGTGATGTTGAGGTCTTTTATTTTCTCTTTGGAAAACCTAGTGGAGTAGTGTTCCCTCATTTGAGCCCTGTATTGGCTCAAGTTTGTTATCTCACTATGTGCAATATTGATTGATTCAATAATGTTTTGAAGTTATGAATCCAAGGAAACCTGAGAGGGTTCCTTGGTACTGTTCAATTCATTACTTAGTGCCCTCAATTGATTTAAGTCTTGGTGTAATTGATCTTCGAGGTTTTCATTGGGTTCATTGTCGGTTCTCATATTGTCTTCTGGAGGTCGGGTTTCATTGGTTTCATCGGATGGTTCATGTGTGTCTGACATCTTGTTAGGTGTGTGGATGGCCTGCAATTAAATTTCCTTGGTTTTTTAATGGATTGTAATTTTTTTTTAAAATTAAAATTCAAATGGAAAACAAAAATAAACACAAATTTGTGCTTTGAGGAGCACCTACCTGGAGAAATGAATGGCACCATGGTGTAGGGGTGATTGTTTGGTGTTGAGGACGACTTGGGTTCATGAAGACGTGTTTGCGGGGTTGACAGTGCGCTCGTGGGTTGGAAATCAAGCTCACGGTTTGTCGAAAATGACAAACCCATGAGCTTTGTTTTTTTATAAACAAATAGAGGCGCGCACGCGCCACTAACGCGTGCGCGCCATTTTGTGCGTACGCGTCAAAGGTGCATGTGCGCCCCTTTTGTCCACGTGGGCTGAACCACGTGGACGTTCGGCATTGCCGAAGCAGAGACGCGTGCGCATCATTTTATTTTTTCCACTCACGCGCTGTTGTTGCGGTTATTTTGGGTACCAGCTTCGTGCGGGTACCCTTTGTCTAATGTTAGATGAATTTGTTTATTAGTCCCTAGGTTTGTGCTATTAATTTGCTCCCTACAAAAATATTTCTAAAAAGTGACTATACTTTGTCTACTGTTAGATGAATTTGTTTATTTATTTGTATTTATTTAATAAAATATATTAACAAGTATGCAACTCTAATTGGTGAAAAGTGCTTGAAAAGACAATTTTTATCATTGGCACGAATTAAACAAAATAGAAATAAAATAAAAATAGAACCTAACTTTAATTTTGCAAATGTAAGATCTAAATATTTGTTTTTTAGAGGATTGACAAGGCTCTGACAAGGTAGGTTTTGAGAGGCATCCAGAAAAGACTAAAAACCCTCATTTCAAGTTTTAGGGGAATTCAATTTGAATTCATTCATCATAACAGCTATCATGCTATGTTTAAGAAGATATGCTACTCAAGTGAACTAGGTTCTCCCAAACCACTTGCAGGTTGCAACAACGCCTACGCCCCCAAAAATATGCCTGTAGTGTTGCATTCCATTGATTTTGTTTCAGGGGATACCTACCACCCCAAGCCATGGTGACAACCCCAAGCCACGGGGTGACAACCCCAAGCCACGGTGACAAAGTAGGTACCTAATGTCCATGGAGTTGGATTTAAGCCCTGAGCATCTTTGCGTGATGGCAGGAGGACACGACGAGGGATAAGCCACGGTATGAGCATCTTAATAATCCTATGCATATTCTTGTGTAGGCAGAGTTGCTCACTTGATGCAAGCACGAGAGATACTAGCAGAATTGTTGAAACTCGTAGTATGTTTTGATCTTTGAGAAGAAGATAATCATTTTGTTATGATTTCTACTGTTAACTTGTGATTTGTTTGTTCTCATCTCTAAGTCATTTTCTGGACTCAATGCAGGACGAGTGGCAAGAAATTTTCAAGAAGCAATAATTAAGAGAGCTGGCCATTCTGAATGGGAGAATGGGAGAAGATGGTTTCCCATGGCTGGTTTAGTATCTCTGTTCAACAACATTCTGGACTCAATGCAAGATAAGTGGCAAGAAATTTTCAAGAAGCAACAATTAAGAGAGCTGGCCCTTCTGAATGGGACAATGGGAGAAGATGGTTCCCCATGGCTGGTTTAGTATCTCCGTTCAACAGCAGTAACCTAGGAATGAAAAGGGAAAACGAGGCGGTAAATACTTGATGTATTGGCTTATGACACACTCATTTGTTTTGGATTTCCTAGTTATTTGAAAGAATTCCATTATTTTGTTGTTAGATCCTATCCGAGTTAGAATTTCCATTAAAGAACAGGTCAGCATAACTGTATTGTTCCTCTTTGTTTGTAAGTCCTCCTGACGCTTATCGAAGGACTTGAAGCTTGAGCCCTCAAAATCAGAAAGATCGAAATATGCCGAAGGGAACATTGGAGGTGCTGCTCCTCAACGCTCAGGGACTCCACACTATAGATTTTCTCTGTAATTTTCTCTTCCTTTAATCACCTCCCAACACTCTCTCATGATGACTATTATTGTTCATTCAAATTCATTTTATTAGATAGATCTTGAAAATTAGATGGTCAATCGATTTACTTAACACTTTATTTCAATACTCAACAAAGATCCTAGAAACAAAAGGTTTTTTATGATTTTATAAGTTTAGAAATATCATTAATGTTACAGAATTGGGTTCTAATATGTTCAGAAAAATTCATCATCCTCTCATATGAAAAATTCATCCTCTCGTAAATGAAACAATGTTGCAGGTTCTCTTCTTTAAACTCTATTTATTCAGTTGAATTTGAATTGTTGTTTATTCATCTACATACTGAATTTGGTTGATGAATTCAATGTGGGTGCAGCTCAAATGGACCCTTAGTGCTCATAAAATATAGAACTCAGCACAAAAAGAGCAGTGTGGCATTTGGTTAGTTGTATTATTTTGTTTGGTCTTCTGCTTTAGAGTATTTGACTATATGCTCTTAATGAATTTCCTTCTCTATCTTACATAATTTCCCTTAGAGGGTTAAGTTTCTAATAATGAAAAAAAATATTACAGATCAAGGAAGGAATCCTCAGTGGAACGAGAAGTTTGTATTTAAGATATCAGAAGGGGTTTCTGATCTGGTCATCGGAATAATGGATAAGGATACTTCCACCGCTGATGATTTCATTGGAGAAGCAAAGTAAGAGAATAAAATTTCAGAACAACCAAAACCATAACTGGGAGGGATACTGAAAATAAAATCTTTAAGCTCATTCTTAATTAGATTAGAATTGGCTAACAATTCTGATATTGTGTTTGTTAATGTGAAGTATCCCACTGGATGGAGTATTTGAGGTAGGAAACCTACCCTCTATGGTTCACAGAGTGGTTCTACATGATTATACTGTGGGAAAATCAAAGTGTGCCTCACATTCAGTCCCAAGGTCACACTCTAATTCCAGTTATGTTCTTAATCTCTCCCATTTTATATTTGTTGTCCTTCGCTTTTTTTTTTTTTCACAAGACTATCAGAGTCAAGATTGTCTATGAATGTGAAAAACATGTTTTTTTTTTAGATTTGAAACTGGATGTGTTTCAGGCATTCTCACCCATAGTTATTGTTTGTCCAAACCCATGAATAAGTGCTCGAAGCATTTCACTTCAGCTTTTAACTATGTTCTTGCACTTATGTGTTTAAATTTGGAGCTTCTTCAAAGAGACATGAGAAAGAGTGACATTGAATTGCTGTAATTGAATATTGTTTGTGGTGGATGTTACATGGTAACAGACATAAGAGAAGTTCGCTAACGGGGAAGAAGTGGCCTAGGGCAGTCTACATCGATACAATATCATAGAGTCAACTAAAATCCTTTTTCAAGTGAACCTCATTTTTTATCCATAAAAGGCAACGACATTGCTATGTAAGTAACAAGATTCAGAAGTTACATCTATGCAATATCCTGCTTTTGTTTACAAATTTCTCTTGTATAAGTGGAAGTGCCTCTAGATCCATAGAAGAAAACTGAGGGACAATATCGTATAAGCCTTGCATCTGCTCATGTGCTGCTTTATACTTTTTTTCAACTAGGAAGTTCATGGGTTGTTCTATATTTTGTTGTTGTTGAGTTAATTGAAGGGCGGTTGAACTATTTTAAAAAAATGATGGAAGGAAATACTCTTACAATAGTTTGTCAAAATATAAAAAATGACAACTAGATTCCATGCTAATTTTTTTTTTATAATAAAAGGAACTAATCTTACAATAGTTTGTCAAAAGATTAGAAGAAACGATCCTTTAACAGTTTAGACATTACGATACTACCATCACTTAGGCATGGCATTATTGAAAATAGAGTAGGATACATAAAAGGCTTCAATATTTACAATAAATGCGTACCATGCCTTCACTTTGCACCGGAAATATCATAATAAAGAATCTTTCACATCGAATTTGGGTTGAAACTTACATATAACAAAAGAATAAGGAAAAGCAAACAATTTATCTAGAAAATCTGGACCAGACAATAAATCCCAAGTTTATATTCGTCATAATTATAGCTGAGGAGCTTACACAATGTATACTTGAATAATTTGCTAATTATTCTACTCTTTGAAGTTATTTCTTTTAAAGAAAACTTAGGTTTTCTTCATTTATGGCATATATACTCTACTTATTTTGCTCATTTTCCCTATCAAAGATTTCTTTTGAAAAACTCCATAAACATTGCATAAATAATGACTTGATTCACTAAGGTAAATAGTTGAAATGCTATCTCCATTTTTTAATATTTCTCCAACATTGTTTATATATATATAATATGAAGAAGCTACATTGTTGTCTCCATGCTGCTTTCATTTCTAGTGTTAAAAACATTTTATAAAACATAAAAACTTAATGTTATATAAAAGAATATAAGATATAAGAATTTGGAATATATAACTTGTATATTTCATAAAATATTGTTTTATAATTTATTTAAATTTTATTTTTACTTAAAAATAATTTTGAGTTATTAGTTTTTCTTATATATATAATCTACAAATTTATAAGGTAGACAAATGCACCTATTTTTTCTAAATGAACCTATTAATTATTTAAATAAACTTTTTTTTTGTTACCTTTCCTATTATTATTTTAAACTAAACTAAATTAATTATTATTTTTACTTACTTTTAACCTCAACTCCATTAATCTTCTCTCATTAACTTATTCTTAACCCCTTATCCTTAACACTTGAACCTAATAGATAGTTTTCTCCTCCTTCTAAATTTCTACACTATAACATTCGAAAATTCTTAACTCACATACTTAGCAATGCAAACTTGATTTTGTAAGATAATTTTTTTTTTATAAACATTGAAAATCTTATTTTAATTGAAAATAAAATTAATTCACTATTCCAATTTTCAATATAAAATACAAACCTTTTAAAAAAGAAAAGCCTATTTCTTAACCAATTCCTTGAAATTAATGTTAAATCCAATTATGTGAATTTAGGTTGGAATATATACTATCACATTTAAATCTTTTGAAGTTGACAATAAACATATGCAGAGGATCAAAGTGAAAAACAAATAGTTACATTGTCAAAAGCCTCTCACTATCTAATATAGATAATGAGTTTCACAAATGGCAAAGGGCATTATATGCAAAAGTGAAAAGCTAATTAAAGTAAGTAATCAGAAATCAGATTTTTATAAAAAATCTTAAAAGAAAAATGCTAGTCAACACTTTGGACATAAGGGCATAACAAAATGAAGTATCACAATATTGGTGAAAAATAGAGATAATCAATAATACCTTGTACATGCACATAATAGTAATAAAATGGGGTCATTTCATCATAATACAACTCAACTCAAAATAGATGTTTCAAAAGAGTAATAAATTATTTAAAAACATAAATGATGGTAATACTTATATTTTATATTCTTTACAATCAAGTTTTTAATACATTTTTTTTAAACTATTTTCTTAATTTATGTATCAAATTTAAATTTTGGTATTCCCCTAGCTCTAAAATCCCAATTCATTTTATTAATTACATTGGATTAATATTTGTTTACCCCAATCTTTGATAAATGGACTCAACTTGGTCATTAAATCCAATCTTAAACATTTATAACCATGAAATTCAATTATACAACCAAGCATCTAATAGGGGTGGTTGAGAGACATTGTATTCTTCCTCACTCAAATTCAAATCCCACTTGTAACATCTTGTTCTTCAAATCCCACTTGTAACATCTTGTTCTTCAATTACATGATATAACTTTGGCATTAACACTATTGATTGTAAATGACTTATTTTATTAACATTATTGTATTACAAATGCTTGGAAACCCTAAAACTATAATTCTCATCATTTAATCAAAGCATTGTAATAATGTTAATCATGATGGAAATCATAAACCTACAAAGGAGGAAACTTGCAATCTCCATAATTTTTTTTCACAAGGAGGCCATGGATGTAATACAATGAAGCCTTGAAGTCCTTTCAACACCTTATGTTGCTAGCACAACCCTCAAAACCATATTGATCTAGTAATTGCACAAGTCTATCTCTTGATAGAGGGGGCAAGAAACTATAGATACCAAACATCAATTAGAATTTAAATGCATTGGTAACAAATATCCAACATCTTTTGAGAAACAATAATTACACACACGAGAATGCACATGGCTAAAGGAAAATCAAGCTTGAAGTGCATGGCGGACCTGTAGTTAGATACCTTTATTTGAAAAACATCCACACTAGCCTCAAAGAAGATGTATTTATTAGATTGCAAGGTATTCCTTTTATGTGCAACACTGGGTGTCCTAAATCTTTTGTTTCTTACAAAAAAGCAGAAGTAGTAACTTATGTGGGAAAATGAGTTAAAGAGGGAACCCAGAGTAAAAAAAATGAGATGGTTGAGATTGTTAATTCAAAATATCAAACCTGAAGCAAAAATGAAACAAAAATTCAAGATCATATGCTCTACATTCTTATAACTTATATACCTCATGCCTATCCATGGAAGGCATTTCTTTTTCCATTAACACAGGATCATATGTTCTTCCATGTTAGTCAATTGCTACGTTTCCATTCTTAAATTCTTCATAGTGAAGGTTAAGGATTTGAATCACTTTTAGCAGTAAGATTTAGGAAAATTAGCCTTATATGGCAACAAGTGCTACCTATACACCAATCGATGGATGAGTCATGACATAACTTATTATGTTAGTTTTTGTATCTTCTACATGCAAGATTCCTGTCACGGTGAGCTAAAAGGATCCACACGTTAAGGAGCTTCTTGAAATTGGCAAATTTTTAACACTATGAATTTTGGTTTCAATATGAAATGAAGTGTGGAGATCATCCCATATAATACATGTTGATTTACAATAGGTTGTGCATTGATTTTATAAACAAATGAAACTCATTTAAGTGGTGGGTAGACTATTTCAATGTTATCCAAAGAGATAAAAACCCATTTCAATTAATGTAAAAAAATGACACTCATTTCAATCAAAGTTAATTAAAAAAAACATTTCAATCAAATCCAAACAAATGAAGGAATATCAATTACATTACCTTTTGTATTGCGAAATACATTGGTCAAGAACTCTTTAGGGTCTTAGGCTTTCTGAGCTCTCTAGTCTTTATTCTCTAGCTCTATATCATGATAATAAGAACATATCCTTTTATGATTCCAAACCATTCCAAAAATACCCAAATAAACAATCAAACCAACACCCATTATATTAATGGAACCAAGTTCAACACTGCTTTAACAAAGTACAAAACATCTTCATCCTCTCTCCCCTTAAACCCTTGAGCATCCAAAAATAAATATTGAGCTACAACCATCTCAATAAACCCATAAAAAGAAAATCTAGTGGATTGTATACCAGTTGTAGAACCCAAATACTTAATATTCTTTTTCTGTGGAATGGTATGTTGTGCTTAGAAGACCCTCGTAAAGTCATTTGCAATGAATATTCTCAAGACGCCCACTATCTTAACGACATCCTTAAACCCAACAAATGTCCCTTTGAAAGTTTCAGGTAGAGTTCACATTGTAAATGACATGAATCGAAGCGAAGAACAAACAAGGATGAGAGTTGACATAGGAGGCGAAGTGAAATTTTGAAATGGGCACAAAGGAACATTTCTAGTACCTTTAGCATTAAAGGGCTGGATGTACCAAAGTTCATGTCAACCTGAGAGATTGAGGGAGTTGGAGACGATAGTTGGGTTGATGTCATTTAGAAGATTGGAGTCATGAGAATAGGGATGACTAGAAGTGGCCAAAATAGCCAACGCCAAATGAATAGCCCTCAAGCATCTAAATTGTGTTGTGCTAAGATCACGTCACATAAAACAAAATAGAGACCCAACAAGAATTTAATCTTATTGTGTTAAAAGTGTTACAGCTGATCAATAGGCTGCAAGCACTTCAATTTTATTGTGCTGTGTTTTCAAGCTTCAACAACGTCACTTGAAATCACCTTGGGCAAGTGCCAACAAAAGCCCTTGTCTATAAACCATCTCAAATTTTATAGAAGTTGACATCAAGTTCATGCGATATATCCACTGAAAAAATTTGTAGTGACAAATTTTGAATTTTTTATCGGTAGAAATAGGTAGTGACCAATTTTGAATTTTTTTATTGCTAGATATGCAAAAGAATTACCATTTCAATCTCACGTACTTTGTCTCACACATTTTGTTGATGCACCAATAAGATACAAAACACACGAATTGTTGAAATGTAAAACTTACATATTTAATAAATTCGCATTCTACTTATAATTTAGTATATTAATAAAAAGATTCATATTCTACCTATAATTTAGTATATTAATAAAAAGAGTTGAATGGTTGAGATATTTTCCCAATTAGTTGTTCTATAATAAGAAGATAGATCTCATAATAAACTCTGCATTATATAATAGAGTTATAGCATATTGTAAAAACAAGAATAAGTTGGATCTCATAATAAACTTTACATTATATAATAGAGTTATAGCGTATTGTAAAAAAACCAGTTATTTTCATAATATAATATGTATAATCTGCTAGCTCTTAATTTTGTTTCTTCTTTAATGCATTGATAATAATTTCTTGTTTTGTAGTTGCAGTTAGCTGTTTCGAGATGGAGGAAAAGACCAATGCAAATAAATTATGTTCTTGTATATTTCTCATCATGGTATGGACCGCATAAATAACTCTGTTATGCTCAATGATGTTATCGAGAGGAAGACCACAGATAAACATTAATAGATTGGAATCTTTTTTATTTACATTGCTCAAGTGGGGCTGCGGGGATATCAACAGTTGGATTTGATTTAACTCTCAATCGGACACGGTTAATCCAATGTTGCATCGAAAGCTAAGTTAAGTCAAGTCACCCCAATCAATGATAGTGGACAATTATAAATGATTCCATCTGTGTGCTACCCACTATTTTTTAAATCCTTCCGTCTATCTCACTACTCGCTAATACCACAAGGGAGTCTCCTTCATGTGATTTAAGAAAGAGCTGCAGTCTAGCTGCAATTTATGCAAGGAAGAGATGCGGTCTATAGATCATATCTTTCTGAGAACCATGGAAATATTACTGAGAAGACTGTTGGTCTATTTGTGGTTGGATGACCTCAGATTCGTGAGTGTGATGAGTCCTCTGCATCCTCAGCAATCGATTGTTAGATCGGGTTCTAGATTGTGAGCCTTCCTCCTCCACACGCGGGAATGATAAAACTTGGATTTGTGAATTTTTTTTTGAAAGACGTATATATTTCTCTCTGCACCATCGAAAAATGGTTTATAATATGAAACAAAGGACTTCATAGGGCCTCTCTTCCTATAGGGAAAAGGGTGATTTTCTAGTGAGTTGATGCACGAGGCATGACTGGGGGTTGAGGAGGATGAGGGTATTTTCCATTGGTGGTGAGGAGATGTTGGTGTGATACTTTTGGTTGGCATAGTTTTACTTATTGAGGGCTTGGGGGCTCTCAGTATTTTACTGAGAGGTAGGATGGGTGGAGAGTTACCCCCCTACACGTTGTTTTCTAGTTTTGTTGTTGATCCCGGGGCTAGATGTGGGGTTGCTATTCCAATTAGAAGTAAGAACTAACAAATTCGCTTCATTATAGGTATGCCTTAAACCCCTTGTTGTTCTCGCTGATTCCATTATTAGTTGTGTGACTGAAAAAAATAAATATAATGTGTTAATATGGATGTCATTACTATTTTTAAAATACATTTTTTGCAAAGTAAATTATATATGGTGTCAAGTCGTACCTCAGCTATGAGTAGATAAATGTTAGTAATTTATTTCTCTCTTGGGTAGGCCTCACACAATGCCATCTAACATTGAGAAAGAGTCTGCATAGCATTAGTCCACTAAGTATTCAAAATGATGCCTCATTTAATGGGAGTCCTTCAATTTCACCAAGGGGATCTGATTATTTCAAGGTGTGTTATTTTACTATGTTTTTTGGAACAGAGCATGACACCTAAATAAATGATGCTTCTTCAATGTATTCACAAATGAGTCTAGTACCTCTTCTTGCCACACATACTAGGAAATTGTACAAGAGCATATTGGATATGTTATGTGGTTGGCACTATCTTATTTAACCCTGGTCTTACTGCAGCAAGATCTAAATCCCGATCTATAGGTTTAGTTTCCTTATATGGTTCTTTGTTTGTTTTTTTGCCTTCTATTGTCGGGTACAATTATGGTATTTACATTTAGATTTCTTTATAACTTTTATGGTAATTTCTTATACATTTGAATGAAAGGTATTATAGATTTACCTCTAGCATTGCTTTAAATTTGGGATGCATTTCTTATCATCTAAGCAAAATGAAGATACTATACCCATTTTATGAATGTTTGATCTTTTTATAAAAATAGCAATAAGAAAAAAATATAAGCTGCCAATTCAAAGACTAACAGGTTTTAGATGTTTGAACTTTCCAATGCAAGCCCCAAGGCATGTTAAATAGAGTAGTTGTTCTCCACACAAAAACATAAGAACTTTTCTTTAGGTCTTATTGAAGTTTTTTATGATATATTCACTAAATGGATCACCTTCCAGTTTCATTCAAGTTATTTAAAATTTATATAATATTTCATTGAAGTAACTAATGTCAAGAAAATTAATATATAGGGTGAGAGGTTATTATTGCCCGCTTCTTTGCCAAGTCATTCCATGTGTGTTTGGTAGTTCATCTAGTGTTTTATTGGAGACTCTAACCTTACAATCATTTTAATGGCAGTTTTGTAATATTGTCAACTCAGGTAAAACACACTTTGGGGGGGGGGGACAATAGGACAGTGGCTGAAAGATATAAAAGAGAAAAAAAATATATATTAGACTTGTGTTCATAATGCACAAGTCTATGAAACTATTTCAATTGCTAGTGTAGTGTTTTTTGTTGCAGTTCCAGCTAAAAATGCTACCTCATCTAGTAGTGGTGGGACTGTGAATAGTGAATCAAAGACAAGTATGGTAGTTGCATTTGCAACTACACTTGTAGTAGCATAGTGCATTCAGATTGTAGAGTGTATGGGAGTAGACATAGAACAAGCGGATTCCATAGTGAGCTTTGTAGTCAACATAACAAATCCTAGAGATATTATGAACCTAACTGCAAGGGAAATCACATGTACTCAATTCTTCCTGAAGAACCTTCCTTTCAAGAAGATGGTGTTCATTTGGGGAACTAAACAAGGAGTTTTCTTGGTTAAAATGCACTCATGGATTGCATTGAACATTGGTTACGCTATGAGTTTATGCTTGCACTACCAGATTAGAATTTGCTAATTCCATCCCAAATTGGCTTCAATAAAATCTTGTTTGATCTTGTACACAGTATTCTTACAAGTTTGTGGGTTGTTGCTTAATTCTTTCATTAAATCTGATCTTCCTCTATTCAATCAATGTCGATCGAATTCTAAAGGATAGATGACTTGTCACTAGGAATTTTTGTATGGAGTTAAGAACTTGGTATTATAAGAGATATATATTTCACATGTTTATGGAATCTCTCATTAATCTTCATCCTATCAAACCAACATTGTGTGGAGCAACAACTTTGAAAACAAGAGCACAAAGAGAATTATGGAACCATACAATTGTTATTCCACATGAGAAGGGGCCAAATCTGGTAGTTGGGTTCTATGAAATGATAGCTTCTAAGGATAATGAATCAGAGATATTCTCCCATGTTTCTCTCCAACAAGGAGATGAACTTCTAAAATGCACAAGAAAAGGAATGGTCATTATTCAAGATAATATATGTTTGGGAAGTTTGAATAAATTTGGGTTTTACTTGATTAATTATGTTTCCTAGTCTTAGGTGCAATTCATTGGAAACAAGTCGCAGTTTAAATGTGGTTTAAATCAACAAGATGTCACATGTAAATGCAACATTTTTTGTTTTGAATTTTCTCATCTAAATGTCACATTTGAGCCCTGCACAGTAGTAGGTAGACATTGTGACTTGATGAAATTCGGTTTCATTTTTCTTTGTTTCTTGATTTGGATCCTATCTAGTGAGCAAATTTATTTACATGGAAATTTGGGTAATATTCCTCCTTTGATAGTGGATATATGTTTTCTTAAATGTCTAGAATGCGATGCAGGTGGTGGTGAAACTCAAGAGAAAGCACGTTGGTGGCGTGTTCCCAAAGAAGAAGAAGAGTAAGTAATGAATCTTTATGCACCCTTTTGTTTTATTGTACGTTGTAAACATTCAAAAATCTATTTTCTTCCCAGGGTGGTGTTCTTAGAAAATTGTCTACTATATTCTAAGAATTAAGCACTTGTTGAACATGTGGCCAGGTATTTTATCTGATGTATGCAATTACATACCCACATGGAATGGGAGAGACTTATTAAGGGAGGAGAACAAAGACATTATTTTTGTCTTAAAACAACTCATGGACTTTTAGATGTTATTTTCTTTAGATTTTCTAGATTGTTAGGGGTTGTTTTATGTAATTTAACAAATTTGAAACTTGTAACCTGCCCACAATTCAATTTCCTCCTCTTCAATGAAGTGGAGATCAAGAAGAGAGGTGGTGGATTGGTTGTCCTCTCCGTTTTCAAATCCATGCCCAACATCCTCATAAGATCATATCACAAATATTACAAGTAGTTACCATTTTCCTTTACATATACATGTGTATATGGGTGTTTGACTATTAGTATTTCCGTTATCCATTTTCTTATTGCACATTCTTATGTTTTCTTAAACTCTTTTTTATTTGGGAAGTCATACACATATATTGTCTTTTGTTTATGTGTTTTTTTCTTCAAGGGTGAGGAAAATCTCAAGCATCAGCAAAACAATTTAACTGGTTTGAAAAATCATAAAAAATGGTATTTTTAAAGGTGGGAGATGAGAAATCATGATAACCATTGTTTTTTTCAATGAAGTGGGCAATTTACACTTCCTGAAAGTAATCATTTTTGTAGCTCATTGCTTGAAGGCTGTTGATGGCATTATTATAAGACTGTTGAGGGTACCAACAACATTTAAAATTGGGTGGGCCATATACCAAAGCACCCATATGTTTAAACCATCCCAAAAAACACTACACAAAGCACCCATCAAGTTGTGCAACATTGGGTGGAAGATCATTATGGAGTTGGATCCCAACCTGTAGCAATGATTATTCACAAAAGAATACTACTCTCTTTTTCACTTCATCACATCTAATTCCCATTTTTAAAAATCTTTCAATGTTCCTTTTCACCTTTTGGGGCACTTGCTAGCAATATCAATTTTAATGGAGTGGTGCACTCAAACAAAATAGAAACACATAATACTAAGAATGTAATGAATGGCACAATGTTTAAAATTTACTCTTAATTTTCACTTTGTAATTTATTTTAATTTTTACCCTCCTTTGAGATTTTTCATTTAATTGTGGAAGCCATTTGTCACTGTGATCATGTTATTTTCACTTTAATCATGTTGTCATGTCTTTCATGTCAATGAGGATCTTCAATAATCTAAACATTGGGCCTATGCAAAAGTATTCACACTTTCATATATCGATGAACTCCTCTAAGGGAAAGTGAGTGAGCACAAGTTATTGTGCCGAGAGGTGCTCTACAGCTCAGTATGGGAGAGATCTTGTAACGTGATGTAATGTTAGTAACGTTAGAAACATGTCAGCCAAAAATAATAGTGATAGTGAATATTATGGGAGAGATCTTTTAACGTGATGTAACATTAGTAATGTTTGTAACATTAAAGTAAAAAGTAGTAAATATTATGTCGGCCTAATAATGTAACATTTGTCTTTATTATCGGCTAAAAAGTAAAAAGTAATACTATGAGGGAGATCTTGTAACGCTACATGTAACGTTTGTCTTTATTATTGTCAGCCATTAATTGCAATGTAAAAAAAAGTAAAATGTAATAAATATTTTGTCGTCCATTAATTAAAAGACGTGAATTTAAAATAAAATATTATGAAAAGTAATTAAAAAATAGATGTTCGATTATAAAATAAAAAATCAAAACTTAAACCTGGATTTATCAATCAAGAGAGATTAAATTTCTTGAGTTTAAATTTAAAAAAAGAAATACACCTCAAGAAATTGGATCCCTCTCGATGCTTGATAGATACGGGTTTAAGATGGATCTTACAACCCCATTACATCTGCGTGCAACTTTACTACATGTGTTGTCACTTCTCTATATTTAGTCCCTTCCATGCATGGATTATAGCTCTTGATTGAAGGTCAAGATTGTTCTGGCTTTTTAATTTTTGAATAATTTTTCAATGTTTTAATTGATTATGAAAATAAATCAAAATATAATGAATTTCTAAAATTGCTTATTTCTAATTTTTATTTAGCTATGTACAATGATCAGACTAAATATCCCTAGTTGGAGGTGACATTTTTCAATTAAAAAAATAATAAAATTGATAAGCTTTTAAAACATTTAATGATTGCCATGTAGTTGTCACAATTATTTTCATGGAGTTGTCACAATTATTTTCACATTAAAGTATCATTGAAATTTGTGATTTGGTTTTGATTTTCCATTTAAGTCTGATTGAAATTTGTGATTTTAGTTTGATTCTCCTTTTAATAGTTCTAAATAACTTCATTGCAAACTACTTCTAACATTTAAAGAACTGTATGTAATTGGTTTCCTATAAGATAACATGCAAACTACTTCTAACATTTTTAAAAAATTGTACAATAAAAATATTTGTTACTAGCCAAATAATACACACAATCTGTATCCCGGATGCGGGCGACCCCATGGCTCCGTCCTCGGCCACAACACGTAGGGAGATGCTGCCGCCACATCCCCCCGTACATAGCGACAGGTCTGGCATGTAGGAGCACACTCCAGCTGCCAACGAAGACAACCACCTGGCCACGGCTAATGATGGACAATGCAACCACCTGGAAGTCAGACAGTGCGGCAACCTGGACGACTGCATATATTTAAGTCTGGAGGATGAGGGAGTTAATGACGATCTCCTTCGCGCGTGTCTGGATTGTTGTCTCCCCTCGGCCTTTGGGACCTGCATTCATTATCAACAATTTCAATGAGGACGACAGAATGCGATATTAATTACCTCGGCTCTTTAAATCTCCTGGTTGATATGGACGGGGCTTCGACTGTTGAATTCTGGCTCTTCTTTGCGTTTCCTCCCTTGGCTTCTGCGAACTACAGAGAAATTTTAGACCTACCCACTGCCATGATGAATCGCACCAGGGGAATTTCTCATTGTGGGAATGGGAGTAGCCGTAAGAATAACAATCGTTGGCCCAAGGTGGCCATGGACTAGTCTGTGATGGATGGATATACCGAACGCATATCGGCGCGGACTCGAAATCTCATAGACGGGTGGGAGGCTCGTAGAGTAGCGGCACTCCTTGCTGCTGGTAGTAATGGCGGAGCCATTAACCATTACTAGTTGCTAAAAAATATGATGAGCACACTCATCGAAGAAATGGAAGCTAGCTGGAAAGCCAATTCCAACATTGTCTGCAACGTTAAGGCAAGCCTGAAGGAAGCAGTGGAACACTCCAACACTCTAGATGCCAACATGACCTGGAAGGTTTTCTCCATTGGAAACAATTCAGAACTTGTGAAACAGGGTGATAAAAATGAAGAAGATGCAAACGCAACTCCAAACAATGGGTCGACTAAAAAGAAATCTTCACTAATGAAGAACAAAGGCTCGGCTCCTGGTCCTAGCGCCACCCAGGATGGAATGTATACTCCAGGTTCTCCTTCTCTGCCCTCTCCGGGGATTTTCAAAGATTACTATGCGTCCTGTCCCATCACCGAGGAAGAACTAGAGAAACTACCGGCAGAATGAAACCTGGGCGGCCATCGCTCCTGGTCATCTCTGTGACTGTCAGCTTTTTTGCTTTTATTTTCTGCATAGTCTAGTTTTCAGCACAGTTAGACAGACTAGGTTTTCGTTTTTGAAGAAAGTCCCAAATTTTTTAAGGGAAAACCATACTCCAGAGGTCTTAATTTTGTATTATGTCAGACATTATAGTATTTTTGAGCAATTGGGATGGTGGCTTCACCATATGAGGCCTCCCTAATATGCAAAACTCCACTCAGCTTTAGATGTAAATTCAGCTTCTGTTAATTAATTTCTGCTCTGCAACTTACAAAAAAAAAATACACACAATCTGTAAAACAATCATGTAGTGCCCAAGAAGGTTCATTACATTTTGATCAGGTTCTAATTGCTAATAATTGTTTATACTA
Organism: Larix kaempferi; assembly: GCA_027924585.1. Taxonomy (NCBI): domain Eukaryota; kingdom Viridiplantae; phylum Streptophyta; class Pinopsida; order Pinales; family Pinaceae; genus Larix; species Larix kaempferi. The sequence goes on along the minus strand of BSBM01001294.1, from coordinate 3,087,150 downwards.
ATTATATCATTGTTGTGTTCACACATTCTCCTAATTATCGTTTACTGTTTCACAAATTGTAAAGAGGGATAATAATAAGAAAATCTACATCATTTCTTAGTTGTTAACCATCCAATTAAAAAATATTAACTAGCATCTCATTTGCGGTTCACTCTCATGAAGCAAAGTATTTAAATTTATGAAACTCCAACAATATATAAGCTATTTAAATTCACAAGAAGAATACCTCAATACAAAATTTGATTTCATCCAAAGATGGTGAAGAAGTTCAATTGATGCAAGCTTCAATCTTCTTCCCCGTCCAATTCCCAAATTAAAATTACACTACCCTGCCAACTAGGAGCCTCGTTGTCATCCTAGCTCTACGAAACCTTTTGGTTCCCTAGTCCTCCGTACCCATGACTCCAAGAATAGTGATCCACAAAGGATAGCGATGACGCACCAAAAAAATAGTAATTTTTCCAAGAGTTCTTAAAACTCTTCCAAACTTCTCAAAATCCTCAAAGATCCAAAATTATCCTTCAAGAAAAGAAAATGCTTCCTATCTCAAGTCCCCTATTTATCCAAAATCCTTCCTACCTCCTCATCCAAGATTTGGTCAAACTCAATATACAATTATTAAAACAAATAGGATTTGAAATTACTCAAAACAACAAATGTTGAATTAAATTAAAATAATACTAAATTTTGGTTGTAAAAGTCTCCCTTCTCGTGCTACCTTTAAATGCACTCGTGACAATCTTATCCAAATCTATTCATATCTTGTTGCAGTATGCAATGATGACTTGTGTGGTATTGTTGGTAAATATCATAAAAGGCATAAAATAACTCTAATATTATTAAATAGAGTTATCTTATATCTTTTATGATGTTTTACCAACAATACCACACAAGTCATCATTGCATATTCTAATATATCTATCTATCCATTTATTTATATTATGCTCACATAGGCAAGTCAAAGAATATAATCTAAAATATATTTAACAAGCCAACAAAATCACACACACTATGTTAATAATGCATTTAATCCATATATATATATAATATTTCAATAGTTATTTACATGTTCAACACAGGAGTAATACTTCGATAATTCATCAACCAAATTATTAATAACTTTAATGTGGTAACCAATCATACTAATGTACTCACAAAATGACAATGATAGATGTGGCTAGCGTAGATGTCTTAAGTGTGGGTATTTATAATCAACATTTATTGTCGCTAATGCATAATTCTTATATTCTCACAACTCAACACACCGAAGAACCACTAAATAATGCATTATTCATCACTCATTATAACCACTTATCACTCTTCAATCTTTATACAATAACATTAAAACTTAACTATACTAGCAAGCCATATTAATAATTAATATGGCTTATATACGCCGATCGGCGTATATCAACCATGGCCACACATTTAAATGTGGTTGATATATGTCGATCGACGTATATAATCCATATTAATTATTAATATGGGTTGCTAGTTAATGGTCGGCTTGCTGGTTAGGTTTTGTGAATTATTATTATTATTATTGTTATTGTTATTAAAAACAATATTATGGCCACAATTAATAATATTAATTGAATAATAATAAATATGATAATTAAATATAATGACTATGGTTGACCTCGGTTGACCATGGTTGACTTTGGTTGACCATTCATAATTATGGTAAACTTTGGTTGACCATGGTTGACCTTCGTTGACTTTAGTTATCAATGGTTAACTCTACTTGATACTAGATGATTTTGGCCAACCACGGTTGACGATGGTCGACCATGGTTGGCCATGTTGAATTTAGTTGACCATTGTTTAACATGGTTGACTTTGGTTGACCATGGTTGAATTTGGTTGCACATGGCTGAACATGGTTCACGATGGGTGACTATGGTTGACTATGGTTGACTTTGGTTGAGCATGGTTCAGCATGGCTCACTCTAATTGACGATGGTTGACTTTAGTTGACCATGGATAACTATGGTTGACTATGGTAGATAACTGTTAACCATGTTTTACCATGGTTGACTATGGTTGACCCTAGTTGACCATGGATGAGTATGTTTGACAAGGGTTGCCTTTGGATGTCCATGGTTGAATTTGGTTGACCATCGTTCACTATGATTGACCATGGTTTACCCAAGCTGTCTTTGGTTGATTATGCATGATTATGGTTGACCATGGTTAACAATGTTTGACCATAGTTAAATTTGGTTGACCATTGTTTAACATGGTAGATCATGGTTGACTTTGGTTGAGCATGGTTGACCATGGGAAACTATGGTTGACTATAGTTGACTTTGGATGAATATGGTTTACCATGGCTAATGGTGGTTGACCATGGTTGACCATGGTTGACCAAGCTTGACTCTGGATGACCATGGTTTACCATAGCTAATGGTGGTTTACCATGGTTAACTATGGTTAACGTAAGTAGACCATGGTTGACTCTGGTTGACCATGGTTGAATTTGGTTGACCATGGTTAGCCACGATTGAATATGGTTGACAATGGTTGATGATGCTTGACCATGGTTGACTATGGTTGACCATCACTAACTATAGTTTCCCATGGTTTACTATGGTTGACTATGGATGACCATGGTTGATTATGGTTGACCGTGGCTTACTATAGTTGCCCATGGTTGGTGATGGTTGGCTTCGATTGATTTTAATATCATGTGGTTGAATTTGGTTGATTTTAATATCATATGGTTGACTATGGTTGAATTTGGTTGATTTTAATATCATATGGTTTACTATGGTTGAATTTGGTTGATTTTAATATCATATGGTTTACTATGTGTGACTTATTCGTTTCATCATGGGTGACACTAAGGGTTGACTTTAAAATCATATGGTTGATTATAATTCCACTGTTATATCATAGTTGTTGAATTAGATTGGATATGGTTGACTATTGTTGACATTGTTTAACAACGGTTGAATTTAGTTGAACATGGTTGAATATGGTTGACTTTGGTGAACCATGTCTGACCATGTTTGACTATGACTAAACATGGTTGAAATTGGTTGACCATATTTGACATTAGTTGACTTTGGTTGATCGTGGTCTACTTTGGTTTACTACGGCTCACTTTGGTTGACCATGGTTGACTTTTTGATTGACTTTTTCTTAACCATGGCTGACATTAGCTGACCATGGTTGACATTGGGAGGATTTTGGTTGACCATGGTTGAATTTGGTTTACTTTGGTTTATGTTTGGTTGACCAAGCTTGACTTTGTTTGACCATGGTTGACTTCGATTAACCTCGGTTGACCATGACTAACCATGTATAATGATGATTGACTTTGGTTGATTTTTGTTGACTATGGTCATGGTTGACCATGGATAACCATGGTTGACTTTGGTTGATTTATGGTTGATTTTTGTTGACTATAGTTGACCATGGTTTACTATAGCTAAATTTGGTTGACCATGGTTGAATTTAGTTGACCATGGTTTACATTGATTGACCATGGTTTACTTTAGTTGACCATGGTCGACTTTTTGTTTGACCATAGTTGACTTCTTGTTGACCATGGTCAACTTTGGTTGACCATGGTTGACCATGTTTGATTATGAATAATCATGGTTGACTTTGGTTGACATTGGTTGACTCTAGTTTACTATGGATGAATTTGGTTGACCATGGTTGATGTTTTGGTTGACTTTTGCTTAACCATGGTTGACATTAGCTCACCATGGTTGACATTGGTTGGGATTTGGTTGACCATGGTTGAATTTGGTTTACGCTGGTTTATTTTTGGTTGATAATGGTTGACCATGCTTGACTTTGTTTGAACATGCTTAACTTTTGGTTAACCATGCTTGACTTTGTTTGACCATGGTTGGCTTTTTTTTACCATGGTTGAATTTTGGTAAACTTTAGTTGGCATTAGTTGTACATGGTTGACCGTGGAATGATTGTTGAGTTTTTAATTTCAAAGAAGAAATTGCAAATAATAATAATACAGATTGTTATTAGGCCTCTTGTAGTTTATTTGTTTCTCATAAAGCATCGATTACAGCTTCGTCATTCGCATTGATTGCAAATGGACATGGTCTCCAAATGAATTGTAGGTAAGCAAACTATCGCCTCCCAACTAAGTCACCCCTAAGGGGAATTGAATTCGGGTCATCTTGCTAACGAGACCCACACCTTAACTGATTGAGCTAGAGAGAATTGAAAGAAATGTTATCAGATGCTATAAATTATTGCGCCAAGAGGTGCTCTACAGCCCAGTATGGGAGAGATCTTGTAACGTGATGTAACGTTAGTAACATGTCGGCCAAAAATAATAGTGATAGTGAATATTATGGGAGGGATCTTGTAACGTGATGTAACATTAGTAACGTTTGTAACATGTCGGTCAAAAATAATAGTGATAGTGAATATTATGGGAGAGATCTTTTAACCTGATGTAACGTTTGTAATATTGAAGTAAAAAGTGTCTTAAACATCATATTCACTAAAGGAGTAAAACTAGGTGCTCTACAACCCAGTATGGGGGAGATGTTGTAAGGTTACATGTAACGTTTGTCTTTATTATCGGCTAAAAAGTAAAAAGTAAAACATAATTAAAAAAATTATTGTCTCATAAAATAAAAAATTATGGAAAGTATTTTAAAAAAATCCATGTCGGCTCATTAAATAAAATATTATGAAAAGTAATTAAAAAAATAGATGTTCATTTATAAAATAAAAACTTAAAACTTAAACCCGGATTTATCAATCAAGAGAGATTAAATTTCTCGAGTTTAAATTAAAAAAAAGAAAAACACCTCAAGAAATTGGATCCCTCTCAGTGCTTTATAGATACAGGTTTAATATGGATCTATGCTGGTATTATTACTATAAATGTAATAAAGTTGTTATTATTATTATTATTATTAATGTGATTAACGTTATAAAATATATTATAATAAATGTTTTTGTTGTTGTTATTATTAATATTATTATTATTATTCACATTAATATTAACATTATGTCATATAGTTACAATTCAGTAGTAAAAATGTAAAAAATAATTTTTAATATCTATATTATGTTAAATTGTAAAAGTGAAAATCATTTTAAAATTTTAATTAATAATATTAATATTAAGACTAATACTAATATTAATGTTATTGCTACTATTAACGTTAAAAAAATATTATTGTTAAAATTTTAACATTATTAACGTGTTAAAAAAATATTATTAATAATATTGAAATTCAAAATTCTATATATGTATTTTGATATTTAAATATAATATTAAAATATACATTTAAATTATATGTTTTAATTAAGGGTAAGTTGTTATTGGAAAAAGAAATATAATTTAATAACATTGTGCTTTTAATTAGATAATTAATTATACCCTTATTTTCATTGAGTTATTGTTACGCTATATAAAAATCAAATCAAGGTTTAAGTTTACATTTAAACACTATATAAAAATCAAATCAAAATTCAAGTTTATGTTTAATAAAGTAATTGCTAATATAAAATATAATTGATCATGGTTGATTATGATTGAACATGGTTGATTATATAAGCACAACTAAATGATGTTAATGTTAACATAATTAACAATAACATTAACATTAATGTTAATATTAAACGATTAGGCATGGTTAACTTTATTATGGTATTCATATGAGTTGGGCTTGTGTCGCATTGCAATGTTCATGAAGTCTTATGTGAAATGTGTTATGTTCCTTAGTAGTTATGTTGTATTGTAACATTCATGTTGGTGAGATTATGTCAAATTCCAGTGTCTACATTCTCACATCCACCTTGATTGAGTTATCCTTAATGGTTATGTTGCATTGTGACATTCATCTTGGTTGAGTTATCCTTAGTAGTTATGCTGCATTGTGAGTTATACTGATTAATGTTAATGTTACCATTAATATTACTATTAGTACTAATGCTTATTTTAATATTAAAATTTCATATTCTTATTAACTATAATTATTATTATATTAATGTTAATATTATTTAATTGTTATTATAAAATTTATAAATTTAAAATTGCAAAATCTTCTAGAAAACATTATGATAAGTTTTATATTTTTCTCTAAAAATAGAGTTTTAAAATTAAAATCATCTTAATCTCCAACACCATATTTTCAAAATTAATTGAATTATTAATTTATCTTTAGTATTTTAATATAAATATTATTTAATTAAAATATAATTAATAATGACAATCCAAGGGGTGATGGTTGAGATTCCAAAGAGATGTTAATCTAGGAACGCATCCTCAACGATTTCCTAATTGAAAACATGGGTTATTCTAGAAAGAAAATATGCTACAACATTATGTTTTTCTAGTTTATCAACAATTGTCAAATCAAATTCTTGCAAAAACAATAACCAGCTATTGAGGCCTTAACAATTCCCCTTAATTTTTACAAAAATAAAGAGGGGCCCATTTTAAATATTCAACTTTTCTCCTTATCTTTGGTTTCTATGTCTCTGTTTTCGGTCTCATCCTTGAATAGGTGACTATGTTTGATTAAGGCTAAATAGTGTCCTCTTCATTTTGAGACAAGAATTTCAGTGTGTGGATCAATTCATAATTTTTTATTACTTTATGACCTTTTATTTAGTTTAGTGTATCTTTAAGATATGATGTACATACTTTGATCATTAAGGTTTTCCTGGATTCAAATTTTTTCTTTGGATGTTTTTATGTTAAGAAAACCAAGAGAACCATGGCGAACCATTGTTATACCATGGTTTATAGTGTTTTTGGTAGACCATGGTCCATAATAATTGACTATATATAAACATAGAAATCGTAATATTTACATAGAAACCATTTTTTCATATATATATATATATTAATTACATATAATTTTAAATAAAAATTAATAAATATCAAATTAAACATACCAAATTTCTCCACTATATATTTTATTAAAATTATTACTTAGTGTTAGTGTTTTTGTTAGACAATAGTTATAATGTTTGACTATACATAAACATATAAATCATTTTTTCATATTTATTAATTTTTATTTTACATATAATTTTGAATAAAAATTAAATATCACAATAAAAATATCAAATGTCTCCTTTATATATTATATTAATTATCACTAAATTCTTTTTCCTTTACATGTTTAAATAATTAATTATTACTTTATTCTTTTTTCCATTATACTTGAAATGATACATGAAATGATTAATTATTACTTTATTTTTTTATTCATTACATATTGAAATAAAAATTGAAATTATTAATTATTACTTTTTCTTTTTTCCATTTTCGAAATGATAAGAGTAAATATTTAAAAACATAAATATATTAACTTTAGAAATATGCATATTAATAAATATATTTAGCAAATATTTATATAACATTGAATTGTAATGATTGACACAAACTCTTCCACCTAATTAAATTATTAAAATTAATAAATATATTTAATTGAAAATGAAGAATTTGATTTGATTTATATTTATATTTTAGATAACTATTTTTATATATTTAAATTATTAACACAAATAAATATATTTGACTAAAAATAAATTTGATTATATTTTATATGATTATTTTAATATATATATATATGTAAACTACCAAAATTAATAAATATATTTAATTATATTTATGTCAATAGACGTATTTATTTCAACATAGGGTGATTCAATTTTTCAGCGGACAAGGATTAATGAATGGGTCGTTGTGTTCATGAATAGAGGGTTAAGATGTTAAAAATTAATTTCCTCACATATTTTAATTTGACATTATTATAAAAATTAAAAGTTATTCCAAACGATTCAGTGACACAATTCCAAGCGATCTATTTTCTGTGATAGTATTTCTGATTTCTGGATTATATCCGCCTATTTTCCTGAAAGAGGCCGCGGGTGCTGAAGATACAGGTCAACGCACCGATACAGGTACACAAAAAATTATAAGTACTGTGACAAGAAAATATAATGTGTCGACGGTGCAATGGTCGTCACATTATACAAATTTCCTGCTCTTAAATTTTCATCACCTCGCATTAAAATCGATTGAATTGCATAAAATTCTAAGCATAATATTATTCTAGGTCCATCACGGTCTTTGGGGGCCATGGTGTTTGGGTTGAGCTTCTAAAGACCATACCAATTTGAATCATAATTGACCTTTTATTGTGCGAATAGAATAAATGCAAAAGAAAAAACCATATTACAAAATAATAATAAATAAACCATACATTTGTGATGAAGACATTTTAGGCCAACTTAAAATACCAATTCAATTTTGATCATATCGATTTGAATTGAAGTCTGGGCATTTATATATATAAAAACCTAAATCCCAATTCCTCAACATGCATAGACACTTAGCAGAGAGTTTGAAACCTATGGATATTCCCCGTGCATATGTGTAATATGATCCTCCACATAAGATTAAAATAAAGACCTTGCCATACAACAAAATATAAACTGTGTTTGGTAAAACATTTCGCAATTTGGACGATTACTCACTCAAAGTAACATTTGGCAAGAATTGGCTTTGACACAATTCAAAGAAGATAATGTATAGTTTGACTAAAACATTCAGAGTTTAATTAACAAAGCTGAAAATCTAGACCTTAGAATGAAGAATAACTCAGGAAATGCCCATGCAAATACAGAAAACCCAAAAGTTATAATAATGCAGATGCATGAGCAAAATATCTGAGAAAATATTTATCACTCTCATTCCGTGCAATGCAGATAGAATATCTGAGAATATATTTATCACTCTCATTCTGTGCATGTGCAAAAGGATCTTAATATTTATCACTCTCGTTCTGTGCATGTGCAAAAGGATCTTAATCCCAGATGTGGGAAATTTTAGGGGAGACCTGCAACATTTTGTGCATTGACAGCCTCTCCTCTTCATCCTTCTGGATACACCATCCTAGCTTTCAATGTCGTAAACCTAAAAAGAGGCTCTACAAAAACTGAAAAACAACAAAATCAACATAGCTAGCTTCCACGGTTTCCCCACAATGCTTGATCTACAATACGAGCTTCAGCAGTCTTCATCTATTTTTTCCATTGACGCAAAAAGGAGCTGAGGGAAATGGAATGATACCGAGCAGAGCGTAAACGAAAGCGCCTTGGGTGATGAACAGAACGCTTGAATGTCAAAACATGAAAGCTGAAAGTTGAACAATCCTGAGGTCCTCACCGGACAAATTCCTCACTGACTAATCCCAAAATTAATATAGCTGAATCTGGCACCATACAGGCGTCGATAGAGATCCTTGACACCTTGATGGGCAGCGATTGTAGACATCTGTTAACATATAAAATGTAACGGTGGGTGGTGGATCCTTAATCGGCCAAGGAGTTGAAGCTAGTAAGCGTTACATTGAAGAGGAGTGCGATGCCAAGTGGATGATCATTTATTTGAAACTGCCAGCCATTTGTAATAATCCTATTTTTAAAAAAAATTACTAGTGACGATTGGATTTAAACACGCGCATGAGTTATTTCATTAAATCTCAGATTGGATTTAAACATGCGCATGAGTTATTTCATTAAATCTCAATGGTCCTATCATGAACCAGACGAAGAATATTGAGTTATGCTTCAAATTTGGTCATTTATTTTTTTTAAAATGAAAAATTCTCAACCCTTGCCCCACTCCAAAGTTGAAATAAGAAGCCTTACTGCGTAGTAAGCATAATCAAACAAATTAAGCATATCATCATAAAGAGTAACACCATATGGAAATCTCATCTTGGTCTTATCCATCTCCTAAATATTTGAGTAGGTAGTCACCACTATTACCATCACCTGACTTTTCCATCCTGTCCTCTGTTGTAGTATGCTATAACATTGGTTATATTGACCAAAACATAGATAGAACTGTAACCGGAAGTGTCGACTCCATTGACCAAGCTTCCTTAGCATGCAACTCTAAGCTAATTGACATTAGAGTTTTGATCATTATTGGATGTCAAAATATGAGACGTTACAAATCCATAAAAATATGTGTCATGCTTTCATTGTCACATGATTAATTTGATAGTGCATTCTAACTCACTAAGAAAGGGATTCTACTAGGAAACTTCAAATTTGGTGACTCACACAACCATCAACCCCTTGCCGTTGCCTTGAAGTATTTGATACCCATAGGTTGCATAAAACCATCACTACCTCTTTTCATAATCATTTCATTGCATTAAATATTAATCTAATCTACCATTAAACAATGCTCTGTTAATTCAATGATGCTTTGTAATTCATTCAACCACATGTTGTAAATCGTGTTCACTTCTTTCATCCTAACTACACAGGAAACACACCACTTAACATAATTACATTTCAACATTGATCGGGTGTGTTGATTGCTTATGATTCTTTGTGCATACTTAAATGTTAAATGTCTCATCTCAGGCATGAAATCTCTATATAAATAGAAGACCACCCTTCTTTGTTTACTTATAAAAACCAATGTAACATTATATGGACTTCATCACTTAATAAATATCATTGCTTATCCTTTGTTTGCTTATACATAACAACAATGTAACACTATATGAATTTCATGAGTTAATAAATATCAAGTTAAACAATGATGACAAATAATTAGAGAGCTAAAACTATCTTGAACCACCATTCACCAAGCTTGAAAATTACTTATTAGGTTTTTTATTTTTGTATCAAAATTATTGTCAAATCATGAATCCTATTGATAGAGGAGAATGCTTGATGTTTGGATTGAATTATGAATCCTATTGATAGAGCAGAATGGATGTTTGGATTGAATTGTCAACAATTTGTAACAATTTAGAATTGGTAAAATATCAATATCATAAATTCCATTAGAAATAGATATCATGTTATTATGAATGGAATATATTACGGAAATTATAAAAATTCATTAAAATCCAATATTGTAGTTAATGATTTATTAAACGTGTAAATTAGAAAAAAAACAAAAAAATAACAAAAAATTTGACTAAGAAAGTACATAGTTGTGCTTTGGAGTCTATAAGAAATTTCCCCAATATGGACAATCTTGTCTACTATGAATTGATTGGCTTTGTCCATTAGACACACCATGTCTCCTCATGCCTCAAAGAACAATACAACACAGTTCAATTTCTAGAACAATTAAATAGAAATGAGGTATCTACAAACATGTTAATTTGATCAGTGGAGATTATAAGTATATATACACGGGTTTGAAGTGGATTCTATCTAAAGCACGTTGTTGCAATGGAGTTGCAAGGAAGGTTGTGAGTAGGACGTTTCAGTGTATGAGAGGGATCAAGACACATGTATGCACCACATATCATTACAGGTGTGCAGAAGCAAGGTCCCCACTTTGCCTGTTTTCTCTCTCTCTCCCCCATTCCTCATCCACATAGCCTTGATTAGTGAGTCTTCTATCGCAAATTGAATATTGATTGATTTTAAAGTAATAAAATTGGATATAATATTATTTTGGCATATGACAAATGTTTTATTTTACCTCTAATTTATTCGTTGGATGTGCAATGTCCGCCTCTTTTTGAAATCCATCATGCCTTGTGTAATCTATCAAGTCACATAAGCTTTCAGAACATCTAAAATACACTTTCATTCGCATCGTTTGTATTTTTTGAGATAACTATGGTGGTAGAAATTGTATAGAGGCTGTACAAGAGCATGGAAAGTTGTAACTTTTTTTTTTTCAAAACTAAGAGAAACCTGTACACAATAGAGTTAGAGTTGGAGTAGATCACTAGAGCTAGTTGAGTAGCAGTAAACCTAGGTTAGGGCCAGTCTAAATGTTGGACAGAACATCTTGTAGGATAGTAGAAACGCTCATCCTCAACCCCTCCCATAAAATTTGAATCAATGACTTGATGAAGAGAACCCACACAAACCAATTACTCTATACCTCATAGTTAAAGCTAACAACCTTTAAACATTAATAAATATATAGAAATTATATTCACATCTAGAATAGAAACAACTAAATTCATTTACTCTCCATTAATAACGGTATAGAAATTATTTTTCATTTACTCTCTCTCCGTGGAAGGTCTTTATATGCCTTTCATCTATCATATATATTAATTGGAAATGACACTTTGAGCATTGAGTATGAGCGCACACAGCCATTTTCGACCATGGTTTTGGTTGCAATTCTTTTGAATGGCAAAATAATTTGTTAAATTTTTGGATCATCTGTTTTTATAAATTGACATCATTTGTTTTCCCATGGTTTTGGTTGCAATTCTTTTGAATGGCAAAATAATTTGTTAAATTTTTGGATCATCTGTTTTTATAAATTGACATCATTTGTTTTCCCAAAACCAATAGGGAAGCTCCAAAGAGGTGATATGACCTCTCAATTTTTACAAGGTATTAATACTTAATTAATTTCATACGTGAGTGAATTGAAAATACTAAAATGGTCAAAAGGAGAGCCTTGACTCCTCTTAGTGAGTTCCCAGTCATAAGTAGGCATAAACACCTCGTATTTCAGACGACAAAGATGAAGAAAATCAAGAATACTATAAGTCATACTTCTCTATAAAATATATTCGAACTTGGAGAAGTAAAAACCTGTTTTTTATGGTAAGTTATAAGAAAATAAAGAAGGTCATAAGTCATATTTTTGTATATTAAAAATTTTTCTCTTTAGTGTAAGTTATCTGTTATCCGTTGGTTATCTATTCATCATATATTACTTATTTTTATTTTTTTTAATAGTTTATTTAGAATTTTGAACGACTATAAAATCAATCTAAATATTACACTTGTCTCATATTTATACCAATAAACCATAATCCAATCCAAATTCTCTTCCAAATTCCACCCTCAACCATGTTAATGATACAGTGAACGGGGACATACCTATTTGAAGATATTAATGATACAGTGAACGGACATACCTATTTGAAGCATTCTTGTTGGTAAACATTTATCGTCCCAAAGCTTCTTATTCTTATGTACACATAAATCTTAGACTAGTACAACCCCCTTTATATGTAATTGTCATTTGGGGATGCATATACTCTGACATGGACAGGCAATAACGGTTCATATCATCAAGATTCTTCATATTCGTTCATTGCAAGAGACTTCTTTGTTTTTAGAGGTAACCACTGAAATATGAAGTCATTTTGTATGTGGATTCTTGGCTATTAATATGTATGGTTTTATGGTTTTGTGTTTTTGCCTTTTCCCTCTCTGTGCCTAGCTCACTTTACTTTCAATATGGAAAACAGATGACATCAACCAAATGTACTATAAGGTAACAACTAGCCATGTATATTGCTTTATCAACCATAGCCGGAAGTCTGTATTCAAGCTCGGCATAATCTTTTAAATGCATCTTGCTTCCAAATTTGTTCAATATCTCATTGAGTTGCAACTCCATTTTCCACAATTCTCCATGGATTTGTTATTTTAGACATGGTTCAGTTACAATACTAGAGTGGTGTAATACTCTCTGCGGGTCACATTTTTTAAGAGAATCACGGATTTAATGAATCTAGATGCTTATTCCATTTTATTTATGTGATTTTTTTACACGTTTTAAAGAAATATGTCAAATTGCTTTGTTATTTTATTTATATGATTCTTTTGATTTGTTTCAAAAATATATATCAACTTATTTAAACTTTTGGACAATATACCAAATTAATCTCAAATTAATCTCAGAAATTGTTTAAACTTTTGGACAATATACAAAATTAATCTCAGAAAAGAACTAAAACAACTATTTTGCTATAAAATTAATCTTCAGACAAGAACTAAAGCAACTATTTTGCCTTTTTTCTGAAACAAGTAAGCCTTCCTTCAATCGTTGGCCCAGCTGCTGGAGTACTCCACTACCCCACTGCATTCTGGGACAGCCGTCAACTTTAAGCATCTCCAACGACATCACATATTCCACACCTCGCAGCTCTTGTATTTGAGGACATTCCAAAACCATTAGTGTTCGGAGCTTTGTCAGGTGCCCCAAGCCTTGTATGCTCTCGAGCTTCTCGCAATCCCTCACATTCAACGTCTCCAAAGAAGTCAACTGTTTCATACATCGCAGCTTTCGTATCTCACAACATCCACTAATAGTTAGTGTTCCTAGCTTTCCGAGCTGCCCCAACCGAGGTATTCTCTGGAGCTTCTCGCATCCCGTAACATCCAACTTCAATAAAGAAGTTAAATGTTCCACGCCTGACAACTCTCTTATGTGACGACATCCAGTAACATCTAGTGTTAGGAGCTTTCTGAGCCGCCTCAACCCAGGTATTCTCTGGAGCTTCTTGCATTTCCTCACACCCAACGTCTCCAAAGAAGTTAAATGTTCCACACTTGGCAGCTCTAGTAAGCCACTGCATCCACTAACATCTAGTGTTCCGAGCTTTTGTGAGCTGCCCCAACCCTCGTATGCTTTGGAGCTTCTCGCAATCTCCAACACGTAACGTCCTCAATGACATCAAATGTTCCACGCTTGGCAGCTCTAGTATTTCACTGCATCCACCAACATCTAGTTCTGTAAGCTTTGTGAGCTGTCCGAAAGCTGGTATGTTCTGGAGTTTCCTGCATCTCCCAACAAACAACTTATCCAGAGAAGTAAAATGTTCCACACCTGGCAGCTCTTGTATCTCACGGCATCCACTAAGATTTAGTGTTTGCAGCTTTGTGAGCTGCCCCAATCCCTTTATGCTCTTGAACTTCTCGCATCCGCTAGCTGTTAGAATAATTTTTGTAATTAATCTATAATTTGGGCCACACATGTAAATAATTAAAATGTGTGTGCTATCATTTAATTAAGCCTAAATATAGTGATCTAATTAATAATTGATTAATTGGCTTAAGGGTATAATTGTCATGAGATTATTGTGTAGATACCATTAGATAATTATTATTTCTATGAGGGGCGGAAATATAATTGTGATAAAATTAAAACTGCTCTAGCGGTTATTGTGAACTGCCCTAGCGGTTTATAAATAGGGTTATGGTCCCCATTCTACCATTACGCATTCCAATTTCTGAAAATCCTCTCACAGAGAAGTTGACATAGAATCTAGTGGCTAGAATTGGAAGACCATCTCAAAGGGTTCTCTTCCTGTAAGGTTTCTCCTTCAATGGATTCAGGTATGCTTCCGCTATTAATTTTCTACTCATTGTTTTAATCAGAAGATTCCAGTATATATAAATTAGGGTTTTCATTTTATGATATTAACAAGTGGTATCAGAGCCTACTTCTTGATTAATTCTTTGAGTTATTAATTTAATATATATATATTTGTCAATGGATTCAGTGGATCATTTTGATAAAGTCAATAGAAATCGATTGTATTAATATAAAATATACATAAATACATTTGAAAATTTTCCTACTTTCTGTGCTTTTAGCTATTTTTTCTTTAAGAGTATACATAGATACATTCATTGGTTAAGAAGAGAGGTGCAGAAAAAATTGTATTTGAAGTCAAAAGTATTACCTTTCCAATTGATTTATCTTAGAAATTTTTTCTGGGAATAGTAGGTGATGATTCTGTTAAAGTTTCAAATATATATATATATGTATATGAGTATAAAACGCCTTTATCCCTTGCTGCTGCAATATTTATCATGTTCTTATAATAATATATTAAGTTTTAATTGCTGCTGCAATATTTATCATGTTCTTATAATAATATATTAAGTTTTAATTTAATTTTTGTATTAAATAAATTTTTTCTTGGTTTGGCACAGTTATTGTATTTAGTATATAATTATTGATCAAAACTGTGAATTTGAATTTGAATTTGATTTTTTTATTACTATTATTATTATTATTTAAAAGCATTTTATGATATTAATATTTAAGTTATTGATCTAGCATTTTAAATAGGCTAATTAAAGCGGAAAATCACCAAAGTGACATCTTTCGTGTAGATTAGTCTATTCGGGGTGTTAGATATTTGTGTGTATGTGATTCATGCGGGTATTGACTGGCCCAAAGGAAAGTTAATATTTAGTCAAATTGCATACATACCTGTGGTGATAAATATGTGATGATTATAAAGGTAACTTAATGTGAATAATAAATCAATCCAAAGATAGATTCATTATTTGACATAACTTATTATCAATGTTTGATCACTACAACAAGAGTACCACTTACAGTTAATATTACTGTCCAAAGACTTGATATTAATGTTGTGCTAGGTATCTTGAAATGTCATAATTTGTTTTTAAATTTAAAGATTATGTGTTTAATTGCTTATTTTATGTGAACATGATGGTTTATTTGATTCATTTTATTTTGTTCTCTATTCAGCTTTTATATCAACTACTTCTATATCTGCCAACATCAATAATGTCCCTATGTTAAATGGAACTAATTTTAAGGACTGGAAAGAGAATATGATGATTCTCTTAGGCTGCATGGATATAGATTTAGCCTTGAGAATGCCCAAACCTGATGAACTCAATGAGGATAGTACTCAAGAGGATGAGGTTTATTGGGGTAAGTGGGAACGTTCAAATAGGCTAAGTCTTATGATCATGAAGCGCGGCATTCCAGAAGCTTTCAGGGGTGCGGTAACCGATGAGGTTACTAATGCCAATGACTTCCTTCCGGAAATTCAGAAACGTTTTGCCAAAAACGATAAGGCTGAAACGAGCACGCTTTTAGCAAGCTTGATTTCAATGAAGTATAAAAGCAAGGGTAATGTTCGGGAGTACATCATGGAGATGTCTCATCTTGCTTCAAAACTTAAGGCTTTGAAACTCGAGTTATCTGATGATTTTCTCGTGCATTTGGTTCTCATCTCTCTTCCTGCACAATTTAATCAATTCAAGGTCAGTTATAACTGTCAAAAGGATAAATGGACTCTTAATGAGCTCATTTCATTTTGTGTGCAAGAGGAAGAGAGATTGAAGCAAGACAAGACCGAAAGTGCTCATCTGGCTAGCACTTCCAAGGATAAGGGCAAACGAAAGAATAAGGTTGCTGCTTTTAAGGGTCCAGAACAAAAGAAACAGAAAGTTGAGGTAACATGTTTCTTCTGTAATAAGCCTGGACATACTAAGAAGGAATGTACCAAGTATGCTGCTTGGCGTGTTAAGAAAGGTATATTTCTTACTTTGGTCTGTTCTGAAGTTAATTTAGCTTCAGTATCTAGAAACACATGGTGGTTAGATTCTGGTGCTACTACTCACATTTGTGTTTCTATGCAGGGTTGCCTGAGTTACCGAAAACCAAGTGATGCTGAAAGATGCATCTATGTCGGAGATGGTCAGTCGGTAGAAGTAGAGGCAATAGGGCACTTTAGATTATTATTGAAATCTGGTTATTTTTTGGATCTAATAGATACTTTTGTTGTACCGTCTTTCAGACGGAATTTAATTTCAGTTTCTGTTTTGGACAAATCAGGTTATTGTTGTTCATTTGGAAACAATAAATTTACATTATCTATTAATTCAAACGCTGTTGGAACCGGTTTACTTAATGTTTATGATAATCTATATTTGTTGGAAACTGTTCCGTCCTATAATGAAACCTTGCATGTGGAATCACGAGGTACAAAGCGTAAATTGAATAAAGATAATTTGGTTTCATTGTGGCACAAACGCCTAGGTCATATCTCTAAATCTAGAGTTGAGCGACTTGTGTCCGATGGGATTTTGGAATCACTTGACTTTTCAGATTTTGATATTTGTGTTGAGTGTATTAAAGGAAAACAGACCAAAACAAAGAAATTAGGTGCCAATAGAGCTACAGACGTCTTAGAATTAATTCATACAGATATCTGTGGACCATACCCTATGGCATCTTGGAATGGTCAATAGTACTTTATAACATTCATAGATGACTATTCAAGATATGGCTACCTATTTCTTATACATGAGAAATCACAATCATTGGACGTGTTCAAAACATTTAAAGCAGAAGTTGAGTTACAACTCAACAAAAGAATAAAGAGCGTCAGATCTGACCATGGTGGTGAATACTATGGTAGATATGACGGATCAGATGAACAACGTCTAGGACCATTTGCTAATTACCTAGAGGAATGTGGGATCGTCCCTCAATACACCATGCCAGGATCACCTAGCATGAATGGTGTAGCAGAAAGACGAAACCAAACTCTTAAGGACATGGTAAGGAGTATGATTAGTCATTCTACTTTACCCGAAAAACTCTGGGGTGAAGCACTCAAAACGGCAGCTTGTATCCTAAATCGGGTGCCAACTAAAGCGGCTGCTAAAACGCCTTATGAGCTTTGGACGGGTCGAAAACCTAGTTTAAAGCATTTTCATATTTGGGGATGTCCAGCTGAAGTGAGACCTTATAAGCCTCATGAAAAGAAACTGGACTCTAAAACAGTTAGCAGCTACTTTATTGGCTATGCAGAGCGATCAAGGGGTTTTAAATTTTATGATCCTGCTATTAGGTCAATTTTTGAGACGGGAACTGCAACATTTTTTGAGGATGTTGAGTTTGGGGGGAGAAATCAGGCTAGGAATATTGTCCTTGAGGAGGAAGAGGGATCTACTATTGCTTTTGATAATGTACAGGTTTCACTACCTATCATTGATCAAGAAGTAAATTTGGATCCTCAACCAACAGACAATATTTTTCAACCCTTAATTGCAAATGAGGACATTGCTCCTGAAGAACAAACTCAACAACCTCAAGAAAATATGCCATTAAGGAGATCCACTAGAGAGAGGAGAAGTGCAATTTCGGACGATTATATCGTATATCTCCAGGAACGTGAGGTAGAAAGTGGAATGATGGAAGATGATCCAATCAACTTCCAGCAAGCCATGAAAAGTTCCAACTCTCAGAAATGGATTGAAGCCATGAATGAAGAGTACAAATCTATGCAAGACAATAAAGTTTGGGAACTTGTCCCATTACCAGTTGGTACGAAGCCCATTGGTTGTAAATGGATATTTAAAACCAAGCGGGATTCAAATGGTAATGTAGAAAGATATAAAGCACGTCTTGTAGCTAAAGGCTTTACTCAAAAAGAAGGAATTGACTTCAAAGAGACCTTCTCTCCAGTTTCTACGAAGGACTCTTTCAGGATAATCATGGCACTAGTTGCACATTATGATCTTGAGTTACATCAAATGGATGTTAAAACAGCGTTTCTCAATGGTGACATTGATGAAACAATTTATATGGTACAACCAGAAAATTTTGTGTCCGAAGACTCAAAGAATATGGTTTGTAAATTAACTAAATCCATTTATGGGCCCAAGCAAGCTTCTCGTCAGTGGTACTTCAAGTTTCATCAAATTATTGTCTCATGTGGTTTTGAGGCAAATCTTATGGATGAATGTGTGTATCACAAATTCAGTGGGAGTAAGTATATTTTCCTGGTTTTATATGTCGATGACATATTGCTAGCCACAAATGATATTAGCATATTGCACGACACCAAGAGATTTTTATCAAAACATTTTGAGATGAAAGATCTTGGTGATGCCTCCTTTGTCTTAGGAATCTAGATACACCGAGATCGTTCTAGGGGTATTTTAGGATTGTCACAAAGGACCTATATTGATAAAGTCCTCCAAAGGTATGGCATGCAAAATAGCAAACCAGGTGATACCCCTGTCACTAAAGGAGACAAATTCAGTCTTAATCAATGCCCTAAAAATAGTTTAGAAAGTCAAGAAATGCAGAAGATTCCTTATGCTTCAGCTGTGGGGAGTCTAATGTATGCTCAGGTATGTACACGTCCGGATATTGCGTACATTGTTGGCATGTTAGGCAGATATCTAAGTAACCCTGGAATGGATCATTGGAGAGCAGCCAAGAGGGTTATGAGATATTTACAGAGAACAAAAGAGTACATGCTTACATATAGGAGATCGGATCAGTTAGAGATCATTGGGTATTCCGACTCCGACTTTGCTGGATGCCAAGACAGCAGAAGATCCACATCAGGCTATATTTATCTGTTGGCTGGTGGAGCAATTTCATGGAGGTCTGCCAAACAGACACTCATAACTTCATCCACCATGGAAGCAGAGTTTGTAGCATGTTATGGGGCATCCAATCAAGGAATATGGCTACGAAATTTTGTCACTGGGCTGCGTGTTCTGGATGGTATTGAAAGACCACTGAAGATATTTTGTGACAATAAATCAGCAGTTTTATATTCCAATAACAACAGGAGTTCTACAAAATCAAAATACATTGATATCAAGTTCCTAGTTGTAAAAGAAAAAGTATAGAGTGGACAGATATCCATAGAGCATATTGGAACAAACTCCATGATAGCGGATCCGCTTACAAAGGGATTACCACCCAAGGTTTTTCATGAGCACACTGCTCATATGGGTGTTGTCTCATTTGAGGATATCCAAATTTAGTGGGAGTTTATATTATTCATTGTATATTGCTCTATGTTATGTTTAGACTTTATCTATACATTTGGATTGTGTTCTGCAGAAATAAAGTATTCATTTTATTGCACTCTGTTAAATTATGCTAAAGATTTGATCTTAATAAAGTTAAGTAGGACCAGTTGGAAATAGGCATGAATAGATCACATTGCATGTAATTTCCATGCTATGCACTCATGATTGATCTATGTCATTTAGCTGTGCAGATATATGTGACCATTGATTGGTCTAGTAACGATTGATGTAACAAATGCCACCTTGACCCTATGTCAGTATAGTTAATGGACGAGATTGTTCGGATATACCCTAAGGACATGATAGCAAATTTTGAGCTCATAAGGTTAAGCACATTTATTTGATTACATATGCATGTGGCCCAGTGGGAGATTGTTAGAATAATTTTTGTAATTAATCTATAATTTGGGCCACACATGTAAATAATTAAAATGTGTGTGCTATCATTTAATTAAGCCTAAATATAGTGATCTAATTAATAATTGATTAATTGGCTTAAGGGTATAATTGTCATGAGATTATTGTGTAGATACCATTAGATAATTATTATTTCTATGAGGGGTGGAAATATAATTGTGATAAAATTAAAACTGCTCTAGCGGTTATTGTGAACTGCCCTAGCGGTTTATAAATAGGGTTATGGTCCTCATTCTACCATTACGCATTCCAATTTCTGAAAATCCTCTCACAGAGAAGTTGACACAGAATCTAGTGGCTAGAATTGGAAGACCATCTCAAAGGGTTCTCTTCCTGTAAGGTTTCTCCTTCAATGGATTCAGGTATGCTTCCGCTATTAATTTTCTACTCATTGTTTTAATCAGAAGATTCCAGTATATATAAATTAGGGTTTTCATTTTATGATATTAACACTAGCATCCAACGTCTCCAAAGAAGTCACATGTTCCACACCTGGCAGCTCCTTTATTTCACGGCATCCACTAACATTTACTGTGTTGAGCTTCGTGAGCTGGCCCAACCCTGGTATGCTCTGGAGCTTG
The DNA here is from genome assembly GCA_027924585.1 of Larix kaempferi. Lineage (NCBI taxonomy): Eukaryota > Viridiplantae > Streptophyta > Pinopsida > Pinales > Pinaceae > Larix > Larix kaempferi. The sequence continues at coordinate 3,065,785 of BSBM01001294.1, read as the reverse complement.
TTGCATTTCATAACATACAACGTCTCCAAAGAAGTCAAATATTCCAAACCACGCAGATCTTGTATCTCACGGCAGCTGATAACATATAGTTTTTGGAGCTTTGTGTGCAGCCCCAACCCCGGTATGCTCTGCAGCTTCTGGCATTTCCTAACATCCAACCTCTCCAAAGAAGTCAGATGTTCCACACCAGGCAGCTCCTTTATCTCACGACATCCACTAACATTTAGTGTTCGAATCTTTGTGAGCTGCCCCAATCCTGGTATGCTATGGAGCTTGTCGCATCTCACAACAGACGATATCTTCAAAGAAGTCAAATATTCCGCACCTGACAGTTGTTGTATCTCGCGGCATTCTTGCACACATAGTGTTCGGAGCTTTGTGAGCTGGCCCAACCCTGGTATGCTCTGCAGCTTCTGGCACCCCTTAACCTTCAACGTCTCCAACGAAGTCAAAAGTTCCACACCTGGGAACTCTTGGATCTCTCCACATCCGATAACATTCAACTTCTTCAAAGAAGTCAAACGTTCCACACTAGGCAGCCCTTGTATCTCACGGCATTCTTCCAGATATAGTGTTCGGAGCTTTGTGAGCTTCCCCAACCCTGGTATGCTCTGCAGTTTTTGGCATCCCCTGACATCCAACGTTTCCAAAGAAGTCAAATGTTCCACACCTGACAGCTTTTGTACCTCAAAGCAATCTTTCAAACATAGATGTTTCAGTAGAGATAATTTCCCAAATGTACTTGGAAGCATTTGCAGACTAGAGGCACCTTTCAAATCGATATATTGAAGGTTTGTTAACCTTCCAAAGGAATCGGGAAGCGACATCATTCTCGAACAATTTCTCAATTCCAAGTAATTCAAGGAGAGTAGATGACAAAATTCTTCTGGCAAAGTTCTCAATGGGAGTGGTCTGTCATTGAAACATTTCACTACAATCTTTTCAAGGTGCTTCAGTTGACCAATGGACTTTGGAAACACTGAAAGGGGCCCAAGATATTCAGCTCCTGCAACTGGAGAGGATCCTGCAATGTTCATTTTTCAAACATATTCAAATGATTTTCATCTATAAATTGAAATGACAGGAAGGAATAATAAAGACACGCATTTACATGCCTGAGATTCTGGTCGCCACAATTCTGTTAATTCGCTCCCGGCCACTTCTAAAACGCGTAAATTCTCCATGGGGATCCAGGAAGGCAGATAAGAGTAGGGGCACGTATACCACTGTAGCCATATGAGACCTGGTGATCCCACCCTCCTCAGTATTTGTTCGACATAACCGTCTGGAGCTGCAAGAAATTTCAAATTCTTCGGACCATGGAATACCTCACGACTCCGTATGTAATATGTCATTTCTGAAGGTAAACAAGCTTCATTTTCATTGCTGAGCTCTCGAAAGTCATCGCCAGTAATCATCGTAATTCCGCGAAATTGGGATAATACCTGTTCATCCATGAAATATATAAAATACGGAGATGCAGTTTTCTTACGAATAAACAAAAGATTTGCCTCCCTTTACGAATAAACATAAATATAAAGATATTAAATCGACGACAAAAGTTCGAAGTATTGCGGAAGCACTTACAGATGACGATTGCTCCAACAAATCATTAATGTTGTTGGTCGTCTGATGCCAAAGCCGACGTGGCCTTAATCCCTTGGCGATATTTCTTCCGAAATCCCCAAGGAAAGGACGCATTTTTATCTTATTTTCACGGTCCACCTCTACAATGCACTTCAACTCAAGACTTGTAAAGCTCACTAAACCGCATATTCTTGCTGTGGTGTCTCTGTCCTCTCCTATGAAGAAGCAAGCAATATCTAAGAATATTTGCTGTTCTCTTCATTAAGTGAGTCATATATTTGCTGTTCCTCTTGAACAAATGGGCCAATCCCACTCAGTCGCTCTAGCCACAAAGATCTGTTTTCACCACAGAGAAGCCCCCCGAACGCTTTTAACGATTGTGGCAATCCATCGCAGGCAGTTAAAAACTCATCTACGAGATCTGCAAATTCCGGTTGTGGATATGGCTGACCGAAGGCATAGAAGCAGAAGAGCTTTTGGGAGTGTGCTCTGCTAAGTCCAGCTAGATGATAAATTGACGAATCTACTATGCCTGATCTTTTAAGGAGATCTTTGTCCCTAGAGATCACCAAAATCAAGCTCTTTGGGTGAAGGACAGACTTAATTCCCAAGAAGACATCAAGTTGCGCTGCATCATCTAATATTATGAGAGCGTGACAAAATGAAATGTTATGTTTAAGTAACATTATACATTTATTGGAATCAGTATGTTTCAATCGTTCAATGAGATCACTGTGCAAGTGATCCGGAGAGATTGTAAATCCTTTTCCATTTACATAAGATAAAAAGACATATTCTTTGTAATATTTTCTCGTGCGCTTGAAGAATAGATTGGCCAGTGCTGTTTTTCCAATGCCCGCTGCACCCACAACGCCCACAACCTTGGCCTCCACACGCTCATTGTCCTGCCATAGCACCGCCTTTTCAAAACCTATTAATTTTTCCTCCAATCCAAAATAACCCTCGGGATCAATTTCCACCACGACTTCGGAGCTCCTTGGCACGCTTTCCTTGAGAACACCTTTCACCACGCTTTGCACTTCGGAATTGTCCACGACTTGGGAACGTTCTAGAACATTTTTTAAAACTGTTTGCACGATCTCATCTAAGAGTTCCTCCTCGTTTCTGAATATTCATTTAAACAACAGAATTTATTAAATAATGAGTAAGAAACGCCTACGTTAGTGTTCATAAAATAAATTGATAACAAAGACGAATGGAAAGAAATGGTGGGATATTCTCACCCATCCATTTCGAAGTTGCATTTCATTTTTGCGACCTCGGAAATAGCTCTTCTCCATCTCTGAATATCGTCCGATTTGTATCGCCCTGAATTTTCTTTGTCTACGAGGGCTTTAGCGTACTCTTCATCGAGAATGGAAAACTTCGCTTTGTAAAAATCGGGAAGAATGATCGCCCCCGACTTGGTCATGAGGTGGAGCTCATCAAGGCACCAACTGGATTGCGCATAGTTAGGAGAAAATATGGCGATATGGACTACGGCGAATTGAATGGCGACCTCTATTTGACAATCAATCTTGACTCCCTCCACCAATTCCGGCTTGTCCAGAAACACTCGCATTCCCCGGGAAGTAAGGCGATCGTAGAGCTGGCTAGCCAAAGTCGTCTTCGAGTCCGGCCCCCGATGATTTAGGAAGACATGGTAACGGAGGGAAGGAAAGTCTTTGAACACACTTGTCAAGACTTCGCGCAAGAGCTCCTCCTCCTCCCTAAGTATTAAATAAGCAGCGAGAAACGTCTATATATGTTAGTCATGGGATGAGGAACATTCTTAATCCATCAAAATGAAAACTATTACGGATTCGAAGCATATGCTCACCCATTACACGCCTCCAGTTCGAAACCACTTATTTCTGAAACATCGGACAGAACGTCTCTCCAATTCTGAATAGTCGTCGAGTCGTATCGTTCTTTCTCCTCATGGCCGCGCAGCCATTGAGCGTAGGGTCCATGATTCTCTTTAGCAGCCCACCTGACTTCAGAAGGCTTGACTTTGTAAAATATAGGGAGAATGGTAACCTCCGACTTTCTCATATGGACAAGCGCATCCAGGCACCATTTCCATTGAGCATAGTTTGGAGAAAATATGGCGATCAAAACAGAGGCTTGTGAAATAACCGCTTCTATTTCAGAAGTAAACTCATCTTCAAACATGTTCTCCAGGTTGTGGAGAAACACTTGCAATCGACGGGAAATAAGTTGACTGTTGAGAGCGGTCGCAAAGGAGCAGGCGTCTGGGTCTCGACCACAATGGTTAATGAATATGTCATAGTGGACATTAGCAGTCGACGCAGAACAAGAGGCCGTGGAGGAGGAAGCAAAGTCATTGTGATGGGTGGCGGCTGTTGGTTCTGCCATTGGAATTAGATGGTTGGAAGGATGTGTTGTATACAGGAAATGGAACTATTATAGAGATCGGTGGCGAAGGTGTTGATGTCTGGGTGAGTGCCATGGAATGGGTTATGACAATGGTGATACAAGTGAAAATACCGAAATGTGATGCAACAATGTCCTCAGAAGGAGCGCCTAAGTTTCACCCATGTGATGCGGGTATACCACGGTCTACCAACGAGGAGGGTGAATATGCCAACCACAGGTGTTGGCTATTTTTAATGTTAGACCGCTGCATATTTTGTTTTAATATTCTTTCTTAGTCAATGACCCGGTTAGGTTCCATTCAACAACCCATCCACTTTTGCCCTGTAATTATATTGATAGGTGTTTAGATACCCGTCAGTATAGTTACAAGTAAAGTGGTTGGTAAATATGATAGCTATAGTTAACTACTTAATTTGGTTAAGATGATTGGTTGTTAAACAAAAATTAAACATTAAAATAATTAATATAAACATTAAACTAATTAATGTAAACATAAAAACAAATATTATTTAATAAACATACTTTTTTTCTTAACAACCACATAACTGAAGCTTATTTAAATTTTAATCAAGATGTATAAGATGTATTTGAGCATAAGCGACCATGAAATGAATTTCCACTCTACACTTGTTACACTTAAATTAATCGTATTAATCTACTTAAAGAAATCCAAAATCTAACATAATATCTAAACACCTATAATATAATTATCTATAAATATGTTTAGGAAATGGCAGAGCAAACGCCTGGATTTAAAGAATGAGTCGATATGATATGGGCGTATGCAAATGTGTATTTCATTATCGCGTGAAGTGGGTGACGGCATATAATAATCCAAATATGAGTAGCTCAGCAGTGATGGATATGTCGATGTGGGTGTCTACGAGTTTTTGGGTGTATCGCAGTATCTCGTGACGTGGGTGACGGCATATAATAATCCAAATATGGGTAGCTCAGGAGCGATGGATGTGTCGATGTGGGTGTCTACTAGTATTTGTTGTTAGTTTTACAAGTTATAATGCCGTTTTTGTCTTCTCGTGCAGTGAGGACTCAGGGAGAACACTCAACACCATCGGGGCCGTCCGTGTACATTTTAAATCCCTCCTTCCTGGTGGACTGAATAGCTGTATACGACTTTATTTTTGGCAACAAACAAACAAACAATAACATGCAAGTTGTGAATGGCTCTGGTTCGTAAGTGTTACGTAACTCACGTTAGTTATTTATATAAATATAAATTTTTATGGAGTGGAGTGTAGAGCATTGGTGGAGTTTAAAGGAATCAAAGAATCAAAAAAAGCTTGAAATACAATCATTACAATAGGGTTCAACAAGAGCATCATGTCATTTACAAGAATTGAATTAGGTGGAAAGAGCAACCCTCTCAACCACCCAAACCACAACTAATGAACTAAAAAAACACATCTTGTAATGAGAGTTGTAATGAGAATGTTAATTATAATTATTTATATATTAGAAGTGGTATTTGATATATTGATAATTAAATATTTATTATTTTTATAATTAAAAAACATACACGTGGATATCAATTTGCTAACATCATGGTTTTGTTTCAAATAAATAAATTATTAGAATAAAAAATGTGTGAATTATTAGCCATCCACCAGTCTACGTATATCTACCACTCTTCCATGTTTTAAGTTTATACGAATTTATTGATTTATTTTATTTTATAATATGTATCTATCACTCTTCCACTTTTATTTATATTTATATAATATGTTGTAAAATATCCATATATATTGATTTTTTGGCTTTTGATAAGCACTCCACTCTTTCACTTTTATTTTATATTTATATTATGTTGTAAAATATTTATATATATTGATTTTTTGGGCTTTTGATAAGCACTCCATAGTAGTGTATTTACTGTTACTATTGCAAGGATTTGAATCATTGGATTTGGGTTAATAATCAATCCAACAATTCATAATCCCTCAACATCAACATAATATCAACATTAAATGCATTGTTGTGGGGTGCTTATTGAAAGTCAATTTCTTGGATATGTTAACAAAAGTCGTAGTCAATACCATGAACAATGCTATTATTGAATCCACTAATCCAACAACTCTTCCAAGTAATTCCCAATGCTATTTACTTCATGAAAACCACGAGTAACAGGGTAATCTATATTGTAAAAGAGGAGGAAAATTATTTATTTAGGGTAGTTTAAGTGGTAGATGTTCTTTTGCACCACTTCAAGAAAGTTTCATAATTGAATCTCATTGATTCACTCAGGTTACCAACCAATATTTTTTCTATTGTTTTATATCATTCTCCATCCATAAAATCAAGCAAGAACGAATACATACATGCATACATAAATACATACATTGGAAACCAATTGAATAGCTTGGGTGGTTGAGTATTTTAAACTTCACATAAGAGGTCTTGGGGTCATTCCCTTGGATTGATTACCTCTTTGCGTGGCTCAATCAATGTCCCTATTGATGATTTTCCTTATATATATAGCAAAGAAATTGTAATAACTTTAGTTAAATGGAAGAGTATAACTAATATTAAGGCTACTAGTGGGTGGGGTTTGAAAAATATCCATGATTTTGGTAAGGCACTACCTGAGAAGGTTTATGTTAGGATGTTATTCAACATAATTTTTTCGAACCTCAAACCTCTGAGGAGGACCATATTAAGAATTATTTTTTTCTCAAATATTTCTATCTTTTGGAAAGCTCATTTTATCCTTCTCCTTGGTGGTGATCAACTGAATAGATTAGAGGATTGTGGATGGAAAATATGTAAGATTAGCATTGATCCTTGGGTGAAATATGAAGGAAATCATACCCTTTCATGAAGGGCCTTCAACCACCTTTAAGACCAAGGATAATTATTTCTAGTTAATTGTTTCAGGTGGATATTGGTGGCCACCCACTTCTTCTAGTGACTCGCAATGGTTCTCTGTCTTCTTGGCAATTTTCTATGGTTTTTAGGGTCCCAAAATATCAAGGATTTTTAAAGGCCATAAATAGTCCTAAAGTGGTAAAAAAAAATCCTTTGCCTTGTTGAAAGTTGTTCTTCTCTTCGTGATATTTCCAACGGGCTATCATGCCCCCCAAATTAAGTTTCTATGTAGAATTTGTGCCCCCATGATGTTGATGTGTCAACTATACTGCTCGAGGCCCACATTTCTTTTATTGCTTCATCTCCTAAGGTTAAGGTTTCTTTGCCTCTTTGGGTTTCACACTTTATGTTAAAAATGAACTTTAGTATCTTGTAATGGAAATATTACGAATGAGCGCAATCGACACATCTCTCTCCAGAGATAAGCTATTACCATTCTAGTTAGTCGTATTGCTTTGTAGTTTACAATGATTTTCCATTTCACTCATTAATAGAATTTGGGTTTTACTATACTACTATGCACTCTACAACATATGTGTGTGTTTGTTTCCATTTTATATTGCTTCTCTTATTTCATTCTTCAAATAATTTGGCTATAAACAACTAATTTGGTTTTTTTATGAATCTAGTGTTACCGATAACTAGTCAAGATTACTTGGGAAAGACCCATGCTCAAATATGTCTGGTTTTGTAGTGCCCTCACTTCCCAGCAGAGCACTAAAGTCAAAATTTTCTAAGTTGTTTCCCTATGTTAAGCTCATTCCGAGCTAGGTTATTTTACTAATAAAATTTCAAGTAAGAAGACATGATTTTTCAATCAGATTTTTGTGTTTGTTTTCCTAAGTTTGTAAGCATGCACATGTATCTATAATAAATTCATGAATATTCATAAATCTAGTCAATCTAACAGTTATAGTATGCATAGCTTTAGTGTGTAAATACTTAACTTAACAGTAAAATACCAGGCACCGGTGGCTATAGTAGATCCCGCAGTTTGATGCATATCCTGTAAGCTTCTTCAAATTCCCATCTGAGCCTTTGTTACCAAAATAGATTAACCATCCTGCCGACCAACTCTTATCGTGCTAGCCCTAGGAAACCAATGGGTTTCCTAGCCCTCGATCCCATAGACCAATAATATCGAGATCGACTTCCTTCCTTTCGTCAATGAGCCTTCATTTCCAAAAATTTTTTGTCCTCAAGAGTTAACCCCCTCCTTAATATTTTCTTTCATTTTCTGTGAGTTAACCCCCTCCTCAAAATTTCCTTCCTTCTTTCGTTTCCGAACTAAGTCTACCCTCCTTCCCCAAAAATCCATCCCCTCCTTCCTCGTGAGACCTCTCCTAAATACCATTTCATCCTCCTTCCTTCCTTCGTCCCTACTCCACCACCTTCCAATCATAAATACAATTACATTTTCCAAGATAGTTTATTAATAAAATATGTTTATCAATTCCCCCATGTCCCTCGGGAAGTCACCTAGTTAAATACCCATTCAACAAGAAATCATGACGTATCCCACTTAACTTCCCGAGGCAATTTTTGACAATATAAAATTTATTTAACTGTTGTTCTTTAAATGTTTTTAAAGTATTAAGACAATAAGATATAAGCTCAGTTCAAATAACGAGGAGGCTATGTCTTTAATTGTTTTAATTACCATTAGATTCGACTTTGATGTGTTAGATTAAGATTTAAAGTTTAATAATCATAACCTATTAACATAATATTATTTAGTTGTACACTCCCTTTCAACTGTTTAACACACAATATTAATAATAATATTTCATTCCATCGTGTATATAAAACAATATACACAATTTAGTAATCAATTAAACACACAATGGACTTTATTGTTTGTTTAACAACAACAACAATAATAAATAACAACATTTATAATTATTTGTTTCCAATGACAAGTATCCTAGTTATTACCACGTTATCATTGTATTCATAAATAAGCATCCTTAAGGGTTTAAACAATCTTGACAAATATTAAACATGATAATTATGCTAATGTATATGAATAATGTTTTTCTTACAACAATTTCATAACAACAATTATAATTGACGACACTTGATCAATTACTCGTTACAGTTTTCACATACCATTATTGAATACCTTAATTGACTTGTTTCACACATATCCAATAACCTAACATCCACTATATGAATTTGATTAATGCATAATTAACATATTTTCCTATGACAACTTCTACAATTATTCAACATGTTAAGTATTTGTATATTGGTACTATCGTACATGTGCAAAGTGTACATGCGTGGCCAGTGCATGCATAGATCGTACATGTACTATAAGAAACATCACCTCTCATATACATATATATATTAACTAACAAATAACAATGGTTCTCATTGACACAACAATCATGCATACAAGACATGACAATCACAAATACCTGACCATATCAACATACAAATGCATAATCATTTTAGCATTATTAATCATTAACCAATTGAGTTATATCATCATTATATTTTTAGATTCCCAACAATCAATCAATCAATTATCTACAAGGAAGAGACACCTACTACTACTAATTGTGGTGTCGTAGCTCCCCCAACCCCACATAGTACTAACTATTGCATCCTCCCTTCCTAACCTACATCTGCATCCTCCCTATCCTTCCTCTATGTAATACCCCAATTTTGACCCTTATGAAATATTGGCTTTTAATGTAAATATTGTATACATGCGATGTATGTTTCCCTAGCGTGGAGCTCAAGGCCTAGGGCCCCGCTAATGTATGTTCGGATTTTATTTAAAATGGACAAGCATTTGACATTTTTTTACCCATGTACTAGCAAGCCATGGAATATTGTAAATGATGTAAATATTTGATATTGCAATAAAATACCAAAACTGGCTCTGGGAGCAACGAATGAGAAGGGGCCATGTGTATTCCACTAGGAAGTGGTGAGGGGGTTGTGGGGTTGAACCATATGCTGCCAAATGTCATCTTATGAACCCATTTGACTTTCCTTGTTGACATTTAATTCTGTGTAAGGAAGTTGTTGAAGAATTTAGTCCATGGCTTCAATGGAGCATGCGCAGCCCAGAAAATTCGTATGGCAGGTATGGGCTCTATTTTTCTTGTACCATAAGTCACTCTACCTCATGGGAATGGGTTCTTCCTCATTCCAATTCCATTGTTGAACATCCTAGCATCATTTTTCATCCATTACACATGCCCAACAATGAGAAAAACTAGAAACCACAGCTTTGTAAGAACCCACGTTTTGAAGAGCCATAAACGCCCATAATTGGTATTTGAAAGTGAAATCCAATGGGGGATCCATAGATATGAACCTCGGTGAGAAATTGAGAGTATTAGATACCCCGAAGTCCATTGGAAGACCTAGTTTTTATAGCCTAGAAAATTGGTGACGGAATTGAGTTATTTGATGACAGAATTGTGAGAAAGCCAAGTGTGAATGATTGAACAGAGGTTGGGTTTGCTTAATAAACCCAGTGAAGGTTGGAATCTCAAGGATTTAGCAGTTGGGACCTTTCTATGCCCATCCTGAAGAGCACTGGAGGGAAGGGATACCTGAGGGACTACGCAGTAGAGAAGGGGATCTTCCTTGCGTTAGGTGTGGTAGGTACTGTGGGTGCCTTAACTGTTTGAGTTACCTTGAGATGCCTGTAGCTCTGTAGTAGAGCTCACTGGCTTAGCATTGCCCTCTTTTGTCTTTTGTATGTTTGATAATCCCAACTGCGTGTTGGCTTAGCATAGTTGTTGAGTGAAACCATGGCTATGAGTGAGCTTGTTTAGTTCCTCCAAGTAGTGAATACACAACCCAACTCGGGGGTGATCTCTCAGCTGAATGAATATAGGCTAGACAGAGATCTATGGTTGGGTGGAACGTTTCTCTCACATAGCCAGTTGTTTGGACATTTATAATTCAAGATAAGTATTCTTGTGGTTGAGTTATGTTAATTATGTGTTATGCAATGTTTTAATTAATGACTGTTGTTTATATGTTGAATGCATGATGAAACTATGTGCATATATAGTGTTTAATTCTGTTGTGCTTGCTGAGTATGAATATGTATACACAAGTTTTATTTATCCATGCATTTCTTAGTAATGAATGGAGCTGAGATTGTCAATAAGCCCAGTATGTTTGCTCATGTTCCCTCCCTTACATCGGATATGATGGGAGGGGATGTGACATGTAATGTCCCCACCCTTGGACCCAACACAATTAAGGGAACCTGATGCTATTCTATGGGAGTTTTCATAAAAACTCAGCCAATTCATTAGATTTTAAAGCAAAGAAATACATATGTGTAGATGTAAATCAATTTAACATGCACAGCGGAATGAAAACCTCATCCACACACATATTATATGAATGTTATTCAATTTAACATAGTCAACAAATTAACACATTTGCAGAAGTAAATACCCAATAAAATACTCATCTTGATGCAATGCTATCCCGAACAACTAGCTATGTCGCTGCAACGTTCCTCCCAGCCATAGGTCTCTGCTCAGCCTGTATTCTTTCAGCACTCAGAGACCACCCCCGAGCTGGGCATGATATCTACAAGGAAAAGGGGACCCTCAAGCTCAACTCAGCCCAAAGCAATGGATAACCAACTCAACCCCGGCATTCTCTTGCACACCAAACTCAGATATGGGCTCGGAAACACACTTTCAACAATGGGACATAGAAGCTAAATGGACATGGGTTTTCCCAAAAACATAGGCACACCAAAAATGGATTTGTGGGAAGAGGGAATCAATCCTAGGGAAGAAAACCGATTTCTCCCACAGATGTATGAGCATTCAGTGGGCCAAACGGCCTCAATAAAACCCCAAATCGTTTTCCCTTCTTCCCCACTGTTAGCCACAACAAAAACGCCCTTCCCAACTAGGAAACATGAAGGTAAACACAGCAAAACCTGTGAGGAAAACGCCTAGGTAGCTCCAAACTCGTGAGAGGGAAAAGTGGGTTGATGGGTAATGGCTTGGGGAGCAATTCCTGACTCTTTTCTTGCCCAAGAAGCCAAACATGAATTTCCATGCAGGGTGGCTTGCCCATACCCGAATTTGGACAGCCATACCTCCCATTTCCCAAGGCATTAACTACCTCAACCAACTCTTGGGAGAAATCATTGATTGGGTACAAAAGTCAACATCGGTAGTTGAGGGTTCATGGGTTCTCTCATTGACACTTGGTTTGACTTGATTGGCTCAAGGGTTTGAATATTTTCCTCCCAATTCCCTTGTAACATCATGCCCCCATCTCTTGTTGCATTGCATAGCTAGTTGTGGGATTTTATATTAAAATGCATATTTACAATTCCCATGGTTTACTAGCACATGGGTAGCATAATTTCAAATACTTGCCTCTTCTAGATCGAGCGTTCACTAGCGGGGCCTTGGCCTTGAGCTCCACGCTAGGAATCATACATAATATGCATACAATATTTACATTATAGCCCAAATATTATAAGGGTCAAGAATGGGGGACATTACATTCCCCTCCCCTTAGAATAGCACCATCCTCGGTGTTCCAATACCTAGGAATACATACATGCTATATACATGTCCAAAATTCTCAAAATATAGCAGGTTTTTTCTACTTTTCACCCTTTAATTGGGTTTTCAGGACCAAGTCCCTTGGTTTTCACAAACGGCTCCTGTTGGCTGGGACCTTCTAGCTCTGCATGAGGGCATTGTTCCAAAACAATCCCTTCCCTTTCTTTACCTTCCTGCTTGTCTACAAGTCTGGAAACTTTATGGCGGCTACCCTCTTGATGTTCCATTGTTGAGCAGTTACGGAGGCAATGATTTCCTCCACATCCCCAACATTTCATTGGTTGCTTTACCTTTTCCTGCTCAAATTCCCTTGAGTCTTCCCACCTAGAACGTTTCTTAATCAATCGATTGGATGAATGCTTCTTCATGGATCCACTTTAATTTCCTTTACTGATTGCTTCCAAAATGCTTTTTATCTCTTTTTGCAGACGAATAGAGTCCTGCAAAACCTTGTGGTTCATCTCATTTTGTTGCCTCTGTAGCTTGAGCATCTCTCCCAAGATTTTCTTAGGTTCTGGTAATTGTTTGAATAAGACTTTTAGCCAAATCTAATAGCCCTCGGTCTGCTGCCATGGTCAATGGGAACAACTGACCACACTTTGCTTACTAGCAACACTTGCTTGTGTCGGCTGCAACCGATTGTTTCAATTTCTTACCTGTGAAATTCATCACGGAAATTCTTTATTAAGACAATCATAATATAAACATTAAGATTAGTCAATTATTTTCCCAATTGACATGGAATGTCCATGCTTTATTCCTGGGACTTCCACACTTTCATGCTTTCCACATACACATGAACTCATTCATGTTCATTCTTTGACAGGAAATTTACTATTTCAGCATTCACAATTCATCTCAAGCAATTAAACACAATCTATTTTCAGCCATGACATGCACTCAACAATCTTTTGTTTTATAAATGCATCAATCAAAAGGAAAGAGAAGAGTAGGAGTTTCTCCTTCTTAGTCTTGTTCTATTATGGAGCTACACCATCGCTGTGGTTTCATGCTCCTTAGTCTCTTTCACTTCAATGTGAATGCTTTGACTTTCCTTTCTTGGCTATGACACTTAGTGTCTAAGGTCTGTCTAAGGATTTTAAACTAGGAACCCTCCTCCATAGTTGCCTACAGAACCTTTGGCTGCTATGACCCACTCATGTCCACTAGCACCATCTTTCATTACTGCTCATACTGAGCTCTTTAGGGTGGGCACATGTCCATCTGCATCCCTATGATGCCTTCATAGTCCTTGCTTCCAACAATACCTACACTCAAACATTGAATCAATTCACATGTTTAGTTTATTTCCATAGGGTTTATCTCTAAACAAGAGTTTAGAAAATCATAACCAAATAATATACACACGTATATTCATAAGCAAGAAGCTGCAAGGTAACCAAATACTTATCTGTATTGGATGTCTTCACTTTATTCCACGGGATCCTTCTTTGCTTTGCAAGCCTTGGATTTCCCGTGGACACAATTATGAATGTTGGGCTAGCACATTGGATACTCCACAATCATTCGAATAGGCAATGCCAGGACAGTACGCCGACTGGTTTTATCAATTATTTCCTTTATAAATATGCTAGGCCAGTGCTCCGACTAGTTTTATCAATAATTTATATCGCCCACTCATTTACTCTCTGGATTTACTAGCAATTTATAGTCTTTCGGGGTCTTTCCTTCCTGCAATGACCAAGGTTTCCAACAATGAAACAATAGTGTATCAGCTTAGCTGTTAGAAGACTTATACCTGAAATCTTCATTATTCCAAACAAGACATAAATGAAAACGAATACTTATCTGTATTGTGCATTTCCCCTCTGGTCCACAGGGTCCTGCTTTGCTTTGCAAGCCTTGGAATCGCCTATGGACTTGGATATAGTTAATGCTTAACCAGTACACCTCCCCATCGAAAGGATTTACCAAGCATTTGGTGGTGCCCAACCAGTCCCATACCTGGTTGGCCCTCTCCAGTGCCGAGCCAGCACATTCGTCTGGGTCATCGACCAATGGAAGGAAACTGTGCCACCTGACCATTATAGGTCAAGGCTCTACTATGGAGCCATAGGCATCTCAGGGTTTTCCGTCAATCTTTGGCGCTCGCCCTCCTACTGCTAACCCAATAGATATTTTATTCCTTCACCAATGTCACCCCACCTTCTTGCACCATAACCCTTCACACACACATCAACTCTTTATTCATACAAGGACGCCACTCCTCCTATTGTGCAAATCGATGGTTCCTTTTTGGAACTTTATAGGTGACTCTCTTGACTGCAGGTTAACATGGCCCCACTCACATAAGGATGATACCCCTTTTTACTACACAACTTCCTGGGTTTGTCCATCCCTTCCAGTATTATTTAGTGTGAGCATAGAAAGGTTTTCAATTCCTATACAATCCTTCTACGTACCCTTCTTCACTTTGCCTCTTAATGTGTAGTACCAATTGGCATCTGTGTAGACTGACAACACAAGAAGGATAAGCAGGCTTATCAGTATTGCTTCTCAAAATTGCAACCACGTTCCATAACATTCACTATCAAGTATTGAAACACCAGGAATGCGTCCATTCCCTTAGGTTGTAGTCAATATTGACAACCCTATCATGACCCGACACCAGAAAAGGTGTGCACCCCCTTTCCAATGTGAGCCATGTAGGTGTTAAGATCCTAGTGGGCGGCCTTCACTAACACCCCGGGGTTTTGGTGTAACGGTTTGTATCATTTGGTATCAGAGCCTCCACCCAGGTTCAAGTCACAGAGCGGGTGGCAACGTCGGCATTGCAGTGTTTTCCCGGGGCTCGTACAACGCAAAGGGGACACCACCGTACGGGCGCACATCCATCCCAGAGTCTGGACTGCGGAGCGTGGTGGGATGTTAAGATCCTAGTGGGGGGCCTTCACTAACACCTCGGGGTTTTGGTGTA
This sequence comes from Larix kaempferi, assembly GCA_027924585.1. Classification (NCBI taxonomy): domain Eukaryota; kingdom Viridiplantae; phylum Streptophyta; class Pinopsida; order Pinales; family Pinaceae; genus Larix; species Larix kaempferi. Next base: position 3,050,404 of record BSBM01001294.1, on the reverse strand, counting down.
ACGGTTCGTATCAGTAGGCCCTAATCATACTCAAGCAGTCTGGAATGATATATATAAATAAAGTAGAGCATGCTCTGCATATTAACCCTAATAATTTAGACATGCATGTTCTAGTCTAAGGTCACAGAATACTCATTCATTTTGCAGATGTATCTCACATGCCTTCTTGACATAGCTTTACCATCTCACTCTCATGGTTTACCGAGATGCGGTTTGGCTGAGATATTATCAATGGCGTTTCACCCGAAACCCATTTCCAAAACATGGGGTCCTTCCCCATCTAGTTTGGATTTTGCAGGCCATCACTCCTGGTCTTCCTGCAATGTGTCTTCCTGGCACATTTATCAAATAGCCAAACGGTTAGCAGCATTTAACAATAGAATTCAAATCTGATTTCTCTAATCGGTCAATAGCATTAATAATTAAATTCAGGTATGAATTTGCAATTTTGTCCTCTATAGAAATTGATTTGCTTAGCCATGAGTTTATTCTCATATCGCTTGGCTCTTTCTCATGGTAGATTCCAATCTTCATCATGGACTTACCCATATTTTCCATGCCCAAAACAATCTACCTGAAATCTGAAACTTCAATCAGCCAAACATGTTGTGCGTATCTATGCATTTAATCCTTTCATTGCTACTACAGTCACTGAAGTTATCTCAGAATTATAACACTCAATAATTCAAACACCTTTAGATGTTAACATTTGATATGCAATGAAATATATATATATATATGCATCGTTATCATAAATAAAATTGCAAGACATGGGTACACTATCCGTGCAATTTAAATAAATTGTAAATACTCATTACTTCACATTCCATGCAATCTATGTCCTTCCACAGAGCACTCGGGTATCCCATCATCATGTCTATCTTATTCATGCAATATTTCTCCTGCATTCATAGCAGCTCATGAAATGCACTCAGTATTAACAATGGTTCACCATTCCATCTATTATCTAAATGCATTGAAGCCTATACATATCACAACTGTGCATTATCGCAATGCATCTCAACATGTGCACTTACACATATGCATGCTCATTCACAACATTCACATAATATTTGAATGTGCATTCACTTAATGCATAATCTCTCAATACAATTTTGCATCAACCCGCGGATACTATGCATTCCAGCATATTATGGCCTAACCATGCCTATTTCATATGGCATATACTACCACAACATGACTATAGGTCTTTACTTTCTTTGGTTATTTAAACTTATAATCCAACATACATAATGGCATACTATAATTTCATATGAATGCATTGAGGTTTCTAAGCAATTATAGGGTGTAAGGATCATTTTCCTTACTTACCCACACCTCATCATACTCGGCAGATTAACATTAACATTCAAGCACTTGATACCGCATGCAAATAAAATCAACATAGTTTAAACATAGTTGAATGGATCTTACCAAATCCTCTTTCAACATCCATGCACTCCATCATAAATATCCATTACCTTCATGGCTATCATTAACATCGTTTGATGTTACCTGATCAATTGGCCTCTTACCAAGGCTTCACAGTTCTTTTTGCATCCTCACGATCATAGATTTGTTGCACCATCCTTTCCTCATAAGGTTGTTGGTCATATGCAACAACATCATCCACATCCTTAGTCATGCTTCAGTTGTCTCTGGTCCTATAACCAATGAAAACACGACTAATTATTAACAACCACCATAATCATCTTAAGTGGCTCATTGCATATGCAAAACCTCACTATTTTACCAATATGCAATATCATATACATGCATGAATATTTTCACAGGCACTGTGCAATGTTTCTTAATAGGCCATCTAGTGCATATTCATTTCATCTATCTAATGTATTGCATTTTCAATCATGCTTCTATGGCCTAATTCCGACAACCATTATCAACAACATTAATTGTCATCAACCACGGGAAATACCATTAATGGGCTATTGCATGTGTAACTTCACTACCTTTTTACCCATATGCAACATCATGCTTTATGCATAAGCGATTCACATGCACTATGCAATGACTCCTTAATCTTGCCCATTAATTCATATGCATTACTCTCTTACATTTCCAACATCCCTGTGCCATAATTTTCAACTTATGAAAATTAGGAAATATAAATACAATAGCAAGAGAGGAGTTAAGGAATTCTCCCCCTTGTCAATTTCCAATTTCCAATCATGACATAGAGTTCCTCCTCCATATCATAGCTGATCCCTTTTCTTGGCTTCCGTACCAAGCATACATGCAATCATTAGCTGTCATTTCTCACCAAGTAGCAATTTAATACAGATGTAAAACATTCTTAGTTGCTACCTTTCAAGCATGCAATTCCTATGCTATAACAGAAATAGTTTAAGGTGAGAAGCTTCCCTCTTATCAACATTACCTTACTGCTCCCATTGCTCTTCCGCAATGCATATCACAGCTAATTACTTTTAATAAGACTTCCAAAAACCTTTCATGCAATTCCTGCTTCTCATCCCAAGAATGCATTTCACACTCTCAATGACTGTCTCTAGGGGACGACGGGGGTCAAGGGGGCTTGCCCCCTTGTGGCTTCACTGCAGGGCGGGTCGAGGGCAGCGCCCTCATTTTTTTCTTTTTTTGTAAATCCTTCGATTTCGTGCAATCTGGCGCATAAGTTCCACGACATTTTTCAACTTTTGGCACCTGAAAAATCTCCCTGGAAAATAGCTGAAATTCTCTGTTTTGACAGACTTGGCAATTCTCTTCCGACCCGTTGCAGATAAACTTACTGATCTCTTCCGCCGTTGCGGAGAAATTCACCCATCTCTTCCGTTGTTGCGGAGCAACTTGCCCATCTCTTCCGCCATTGCAGAGCAACTCGCCCATCTCTTCTGCCGTTGCGGACAAACTTTCCCATCTTTTCCGCTGTTACGGAGCAACTTGCCCATCTCTTCCGCCGTTGCGGACGAACTTTCCCATCTCTTCCGTCGTTTCGGCAAAAACTCACAAGTTCTTTCCGCCGTAACACTCAGAAAAATTTTGAAATTTTTCGGACCAACTCATCGAGTCTTCCGTCACTGCAGCGGAAACTCACCAACTTTTTCCACTGTTGCGGACGAACTCGCCGAGTTCTTCCGGTGTTACGGACCAAAACTCATAACTTTTCCTGCCGTTTTGGCGAACTTATTGATTTTCTACCGGTTTGTTGCGGAGTAACTCGCCAAGTTCTTCCGCCAACTTCGGCAAAAATCTCGCAAGTTCCTTCCGATACAGACTTAGAAAAAATTTCAAAAACACTTAGAGGAATTTTGAAAATCTGAAATTTTCTTAAGGATCAGTTTGAGCAGGAGGAATAATTACCTATGCCACTATGATAGATAGCCCATGAAGGCCCAATGCTGCAACCAGCTACTCTGATACCAAAATGTAATTTCCCCACCCTTGGACCCAATGCAAGGAAGGGAACCTGATGCTATTCTATGGGAGTTTTCATAAAAACTCAGCCAATTCATTAGATTTTAAAGCAAAGAAATACATATGTGTAGATGTAAATCAATTTAACATGCACAGCGGAATGAAAACCTCATCCACACACATATTATATGAATGTTATTCAATTTAACACAGTCAACAAATTAACACATTTGTAGAAGCAAATACCCAATAAAATACTCATCTTGATGCAATGCTGTCCTGAACAACTAGCTATGTCGCTGCAACGTTCCTCCCAGCCATAGGTCTCTGCTCAGCCTGTATTCTTTCATCACTTAGAGACCACCCCCGAGCTGGGCATGATATCTACAAGGAAAAGGGGACCCTCAAGCTCAACTCAGCCCAAAGCAATGGATAACCAACTCAACCCCAGCATTCTGTTGCACACCAAACTCAGATATGGTCTCGGAAACACACTTTCAACAATGGGACATAGAAGCTAGATGGACATGGGTTTTCCCAAAAACATAGGCACACCAAAAATGAATTTGTGGGAAGAGGGAATCAATCCCAGGGAAGAAAACCGATTTCTCCCATAGATGTATGAGCATTCAGTGGGCCAAACGAACTCAATAAAACCCCAAATCGTTTTCCCTTCTTCCCCACTGTTAGCCACAACAAAAATGCCCTTCCCAGCTAGGAAAAATGAAGGTAAACACGGCAAAACCAGTGAGGAAAATTCCCAGGTAGCTCCAAACTCATGAGAGGGCAAAGTGGGTTGATGGGTAATGGCTTGGGGAGCAATTCCTGGCTCTTTTCTTGTCCAAGAAGCCAAACACAAATTTCCATGCAGGGTGGCTTACCCATACCCGAATTTGGATATCCATACCTCCGATTCCCCAAGGCATTAACTACCTCAACCAACTCTTGGGAGAAATCAATGATTGGGTACAAAAGTCAACCTGGGTAGTTGAGGGTTCATGGGTTCTCTCATTGACACTTGGCTTGACTTAATTGGCTCAAGGGTTTGAATATTTCCCTCCCAATTTCCTTGTAACATCATGCTCCTATCTCTTGTTGCATTGCATAGCTAGTTGTGGGATTTTATATTAAAATGCATATTTACAATTCCCATGGTTTACTAGCACATGGGTAGCATAATTTCAAATACTTGCCTCTTCTAGATCGAGCATTCACTAGTGGGGCCTTGGCCTTGAGCTCCACGCTAGGAATCATACATAATATGCATACAATATTTACATTATAGCCCAAATATTATAAGGGTCAAGAATGGGGGACATTACATGACATAGTGGTATCAGAGCCCATGATGCAGCACTAGGGCTGCTTGGGCCAAACTATGAATTTGCAGGCGGATATCAAAGTGTTTTTAACACAATATTCATGAAGTTTGGGCGAAAATTTGATTTGGAATATGGCAGAATCAAAGTTCTCAGGTGTGGTAGGGGATCACACCATTTCATAGATCTTTGTAAGAGCTTTCCAATGGTACCAGACTTGCCTTATTTGGGTAAGGGACGAGGGATATATGAGCTTCGCAAGTGCACAGGTTGCGCAGGAGTTGCACAGGTTGTGCAAGAGTTGCACAGGTTACATAGGAGTTGCACAGGTTGTGTACAGGTTGTGCATAGGTTGCATAGGTTGCGCATAGGTTGAAAAGGAGTTGCACAGGTTGTACAGGAGTTGCACAGGTTGTGCATAGGTTGCACAGGAGTTGCGCACAAGTTGCGCAGGAGTTACAAAGGTTGCGTAGGAGTTGCTAGGTTGCACACAGGTTGGGCATATGTTGCGCAGCAGTTGCACAGCTTGCGCACAGGTTGTGCATAGGTTGCGCACAGGTTGCGCAGTAGTTGCATAGGTTGCGCACAGGTTGTGCAGGAGTTGCACAGGTTGCGCACAGGTTGTGCACAAGTTGCGCAGGAGTTGCACAGGTTGTGCAGGAGTTGCGAATAGGTTGTGCACAGGTTGCGCACAAGTTATGCAAGAGTTTCACAAGTTGCACAAGAGTTGCACAAGTTGCACAGGTTGCAAAGGGAGTTAAAAATGAAAAGTAGTCAAACCTAGAAATTCATAAAAGATGAATGGTGCATCGGAGCAAAGATCCGCAAGTTGCTGAGTATTCCTTGTTATATGGACTAACTTCGCCTGGTAGAAATGTTTTGTTGAATCTTTCTGGACTTGCTTCTACAGGTGGCTGAAGTTGGCAGTTCAGGACAACTTGCAACTTTGTGAATGCAGAATTTTTGGTAAAAATTGTCATTTTTGAAGTAATGTAGTTTCCACACTCGATGTCAAAATGGAGCGTAGGGATAGGTATTGGAAAGCTTATCCAACAGAGAATAATGCTGCATGTCCAGAATTCGAATGAGGTTGTCATACCCCATAGATATGTAGAGCAGAAAAGTGCCAATGACTGTTTTGTCAAATTCTTGACAATATGGACAATTTCCGGAATTGCATGAATGGGAAAAATAATGAAGACATAGTAACTCTGTAAATGATTCCATGAGTTTAATTATGTTAATTAGTGATGTTTTATATTTCTATATGCATTCTTATGATGTCTAATAAACATTTTTATAATGCACAGTGGTTGCAGCTCATAAGATTTAATAATTGTAGCAGAAGCAACTTACAGGGAAGAGAGTCTCTAAAGAAAAATGGTGACCATAAATGATGCTCGGGATCCTTATGAGCATGAGGAAGATGTGCGAGAAGGGAATGTTGAGATTGAATCTAATGGGAGAAGGGAGCAAATAACTCTTTAGAACTTGGTTGAAACCATGGTGAGCTTCAATGAAAAATTGATGAAGGCTCGGGAAGAACAAAACCAACTCAATGATGTTATTTTGCAAAGCCTCACTGATATGCAGCAAAGGATAAACCTTTGGTCCAACCCAAGCAATGTAGGTGAATAAGGAAGAGATGTAGAGAGTTTCTCTAGAGGTCATTCAAAGAAGAGGACTGCAAGCCCAAGGAAGAGTTCTGTGAATAAGAAGCATAGAACACCTTCTTCTAGATCTTCTTCTAGCAAATCATGTGACTCTAGAGGCTCTCAAAGAAGTCCAAGACCTATGCCTAGGATATTTGATGGAAGAAAGAAATTCAAAGGCATCCCACAGGGAGAATTTAGGAAGGCGAGACCTCCCACATTTGATGGAAGTGATAAGACTGGCCAAGAGGCAGAGGCATGGCTTCTTGGGATGAAGAAATATTTTAGGATTCATGATTATTCAAGGAATGAAAATGACAAAATTTTCATTTACAATCTAAATAGCAGAGCTTCGATTTGGTGGGATAACCTCCTCTTGGAAGTCAAAGGGATCAACAAAAGGAAGATCGGTTGGGAAAGATTTAAGAAGTACTTCAGGGAAAAATACCTTTCTGTTAGGTATTATGACAATAAGAGGAAAGAGTTCAATGAACTTAGGTTGGAACAAAAATCGATGGAAGAACATGTCCACAAATTTTTGGAATTGTTGAGGTATGTGAACTATATCAAGGATGAGAGAATAAATATCCAATGCTTCCTTGGAATCCTACTTCAATGTTTCAAAGATAGGATTGAGTTTGTTAATCCACCCAGTCTAGATGAAGCCATTAGAATGGAAATGCATTACTATGAGCAAAATAAAGGAAGATCAGAGGTTCACCTATCATGGAAAGGGAAGCCAAGAGGGAGGTTTGATCAAAAGAGAAGTGGATTCAAGCCACCATTCAAAGATCAACCCATAAAATTTCCACAGGGCCAGCAAGTAAGGAGTGGATTCAAGCCAGCAATAGCAGCAGAAAAAACATCATAAGGACCACTTCAGTGTTGGAGATGTGGAGAAAATCATATGCTTAAGGATTTTCCACATCGGAGGGAGAATCCCCAGAACTTGCACAACTTAAAGAGATCAGTTACAATGGAGGACATGGCAAGGGAAACGCCTTGAATTTATGTAGCATTGGATAACCATCAGGCAGATCATCAATCATCAGTGGTGGATGTTGAAGGTAAGATTGCTATGCAATCTATTTATGTTTTGATTGATCAAGGATCTACTCATAGTTATGTTTCTCCAAAAGTGGTTGAAGGTTGTTCTCTTAGAAAAGTGAAGCATAATAAGTCTTGGCTAGTTCAATTAGCCACAGGGACCAAGAGAAAAATAAGTGAAGTAGTGGTGGAGTGCCCCATAGAATTGAATGGACTCCACACACATGCTGAATTAAATATATTACCATTAGGGTTTTATAATGCTCTAATTGGCATGGATTGGTTGGTAAAGCATGGAGCCAAGTTGGACTGTTATGAGAAAGCACAATGTATTGATGAAGAGGGAAGACCAAGATTGGTAAGAGGAATTCCTAAGCAAGTTTCAGTAAGACAGATTTCAGCCTTACAGTTGAAAAAGTTTTATAAGAAAGGTTGCCAATTATATGCAGTTCATATGTCAGATTTTTCAGAGGACAAAGGACCAAGGATAAAATAATTCCCATTGTTGCGAGAGTTTCAATATGTGTTTCCGGATTAAGTGTCGATACTACCACCAAAGAGAGATATTGAGTTTACCATTGATCTTGTTCTAGGGGCAGCAACGAGTTCAAAAGCTCCTTATAGAATGAGCACATCGGAATTAGTAGAGTTAAAGATGCAACTACAAGAGTTAATGGACAAGAGGTATATCATGCCAAGTGTGTCTCCTTGGGGAGCACCCATGTTATTTGTTAAGAGGAAGGACGAGACTTTAAGGGTGTGTATTGATTACAGGAAGCTAAATAAGGTGACAGTCAAGAACAAGTATCAATTGCCAATAATTGATGACTTATTTGATCAAATGAAGGAAGTTAAGGTGTTTTCAAAGATTGACTTGAGGTCTAGGTACCATCAAGTGAGGATAAAAAAAGAAGACATTCACAAGACGGCTTTCGGAACTAGATATGGTCATTATGAGTTCACTATGGTGCCATTTGGTCTTACCAATGCACTTGCTACATTCATATGTCTCATGAATAGCGTATTCAACAAATATTTGGATAAGTTTGTGATTGTATTCTTGGATGACATTCTTGTCTATTCATGGAATGAAGAAGAGCATGAGAAAAATCTAAGGATGGTGTTACAAGTTCTTAGAGAACACCAGTTGTATGCCAAGTTAAGCAAGTAACGCCAATTTCATTAAATTTAGACAAATTAGGCAATTTTTGGACTAAGAAATTGTGAATTTAGACATTGAAAGTGTCAATATCAACCTTTCTAAAGTGCAAAAACGAGTTCAGAAAATGACAATATTGGATTTGAAAAGTGTGTTTTTCTATTCAAATAGTGTGTTTTTTGACTACTTATGAATCTTAAAATTGCAGTTTTTTGTTATAAAACTATGAATTTCAATTCAAAATGTGTGAATTTCAAATCGGAAAATGCAAATTTTTATTCAAAATGTGTGAATTTCAAATCAGAAAATGCAAATTTTGATTTGAAATGTGTAAATTTCAAATCCAAAAATGCAAATTTTGATTTGAAAAGTGTGAATTTAAAATAAAAACATGCAATTTCTGATTTGAAAAGTGTGAATTTCAAATAAAAAAAATGCAATTTCTTTTTGAAAATTGCAATTTTCATTTGTAAATGTTCAAAATTTTGAGGCGAAAAGTTCAATGTCTAAAAGATTCAGTCATTGTTTTGAATAACAAGTCAATCGGTTAAAGTATAACATAAAAAAAATGATTTGTCTCAACTTCTGTTTTCCTGTACGAAGGGTCGTCCGCCCCTTCTTTTAGTAGTTAATTGTGAAAACATATATCCAACATTTCAGCTATATCCATAATGGAGAACTCAAGAAGGATCGACCGACCCTTCTTACAGTGTCGAACTATTATTCAAATAATATTGGGAATAAGAAGGGTCGGTCGACCCTTCAATTTCGAGGGAATTGTAAAAATAAAACACCTTGGAAGTTATAACATAAAAAAAAAGTTTGTCCCGACTTCCGTTTTCCGACAAGAAGGATCGACCGCCCCTTATTTTCGTAGTTAATTGTGAAAACATATATCCAACAATTCAGCTATATCCATAATGGAGAACACAAGAAGGATCGTCTGACCCTTCTTGCAGTGTCGAAATATTATGAAAAGAATATTGGTAATAAGAAGGGTTAACCGATCCTTCTTATAGGAACTATTATGAAAATAATATTGGAAACAAGAAGGGTCGACCAACCTTTCAATTAGGATGGAATTGTAAAAATAGAACACCTTGGAAGGTATATCATATAAGAATGGTTTTTCCCGACTTCCATTTTAAGACAAGAAGGATCGGCCGCCCCTTCTTTTCGTAGTTAATTGTCAAAACCTTTATCGAGCAATTAATCCATAGCCATAATGGAGAACACAAAAAGGATCGACCGACCCTTATTGCAGTGTCAAACTATTATGAAAATAATATTGGGAATAAGAAGGGTCGGTCGACCCTTCATTTAGGAGGGAATTGTAACAATAGAACACCTTCGACAAACAGCGGAGAAAGAGCGGTTGCTCTTTCTCTAAGAATATTTTCAATTGCCAGCAAAGTCTTTAAAGCAAAACGTCTATAAATTTTGTTCTTAAAATGTTGATATCTAGTATCCTAGGGTGACACGTGGAACAATCATATTGTGACACGTGGCATATTTGATTTGGCACATTGAGTATAGCGAGGTTACTATTTTTTGTTTAATTTGACACATTGAGTATACCGAGGTTACTAATGCGGGTTTAAACACAACACAATTAGGAAATGGAAATTCACTCATAGTAGTTTTAAGGATTAGTCACATGCAATATTACCGTGTAGCTGGAATGCTAATTGAAAAATTAACATGAATTTATTAATTTATGTTAATCATTTGCTGAAATAGATAAATGTTTTAATTAAATAAATTCACTTAAAAGATAAAAGAGACACAGATCATGAGTAAAGACAAATCCAAATTGTAGATGAATGTATGGATTATTGATTGCAAAAATTAAACTATGTTCATAAATAATCTAAAGTGAAAATCAACATTCATCAAAAAATTACAATCTCTGCATCAACCAGAGTGTCTCAAGTCTTCTTTTGCTGATTTTCTCCCCCCCTATCCCATGAGACCTCTATCGACCCTTCTTGCATTCTAGAACTATTATGAATACAATACTAGGCAAAAGAAGGGTCGATCGCCCCTTCTATAAATTTTGTTGTTAAAATGTCGATATCTAGTTTTCCAGAGGGACACGTGGAACGCTCAGATTGTGAACATGGAACGTGAGCGACATCTTTATATTAAAAAATATTTCTGCATCCACAATCCGCATTGAGGATTGTGGGTTGCAGAAAGAAAATGTTTAAAAACCAAAAGGCAAGCTTCCGTAATCCGCATTGCGGAATGCAGATTGCAGGTTGCGGAAAGAACCTGACTTTTGGAAAAACTCAGTGCTTTCTGCAACTCACAAAAACACTCAAAAAATGCAAGAAAATTTCAAAGTAAAGTATCAACATCAACCTGACTTTGAAAGTGTCAATATCAACCTTTCTAAAGTGCAAAATCCAGTTCTTAAAGTGGCAATATTGGCTGTGAATTTCAAATCAAAAAATGCAATTTTTTTATTTGAAAAGTGAAATATACATTTTTAAATGTTCAAAATTTTAAGGTGAAAAGTCCAATGTCTAAAATATTCACTCATTGATTGAATAGCCAGTCAATCGTCTAAGTTATAACATATAAAAATGGTTTGTCCTGACTTCTGTTTTCCGACAAGAAGGATCGGCCGCCCCTTCTTTTCGTAGTTAATTATGAAAACATTTATGCAACAATTTAGATATATCCACAATGGAGAACAGATGAAGGGTTGACCGACCCTTCTCGCAGTGTCGAACTATTAAGAAAGTAATTTTGGGATACGAAGGGTCGACCGACCTTTCAATTACGAGGCAATTTTAAAAATAGAACACCTTGAAAGTTTTAACATATAAAAATGGTTTCTCCTGACTTCCGTTTTCCGACAAGAAGGATCAGCCGCCCCTTCTTTTCATAGTTAATTCTGAAAACCTTTATCCAACAATTCAACTATATCTATAATAAATAACACAAGAAGGATCGATCGACCCTTCTTGAATTGTCAAACTATTATGAAAAGAATATTGGGAATAAGAAAAGTCGGCTGACCCTTCATTTACGAGGGAGTTGTAACAATAGAACACCTTGGAGAAAGAGCGGCCTCTCTTTCTCTAAGACTATTTCTACTTGCCAGCAAAGTCTTTGAAGAAAAACTTCTATAAATTTTGTGACACGTGGAACGCTTATATTGTGACACGTGGCATATTTGATTCGTAAAATTGGTTTAAAGATTGGTTAAACGAATATTGAGAATATTAGTGGCACCATTTAACCTTTGGGGACTGTTTTAAGTTCCCGCATTTTCTGAACCAACAACGTGGATGTTATATCAGCAGGGTCCAAATGAGAAGTATAGCTTGCAGTTCAGTAATACTCTTGCTAGTTCCAGTTTTTTCTCTTACTATAAGAAATTCATGTATTAATTATGAAATCTAACATGGAAACTTTGATTTGATCTTTCCTCTGGGCTCAATAAATATGAGAAGTATAGCTTGCAGTTTGTGGAGAAAGGAGAAGTAGTTGGAGATGAAGATGGTGTAAGGAATTTATGGTTGAGTTGTCGACGAAACTTACAGCAAACATTATTCAGCTTGCTGTAGTCCATTTAATGCACTGGCAGCAGGCATGTTCCCCAATAGACATGGAGCTCTCCAGTAGACATGGAGCTCCCCAGTAGACACGGAGCAGAGAGAATGGGGCTGCTTTGAATGAGTGTCAGCCAGCTAGTCGGTGAAGGGACTTGCGAGCAAAGAATCGAGAAGGAGCCATAAAGCCGCACATGTGAGGGAAAGCAGGTGGAAGCAAGGGAGGTGGTATATTGCATGGGGCATGCGTTCCATGTTACGGGTGCCTGGGTCGAGGCTCCTCCCCCACGTGCCCTCCTCATGTATGGCACGTGGCCCCTTGTATAATGGTGACGCCCGCATCCAGGGTTAATATATGGTATACTTGATTCACATAAACAATTTTTTAGTGAATCTGTAGTCGCTACAGATGATATCTATGACCACCATGATCCCTCCTTTGTTGTTTTATGAGAAATGCTTGAGTCTTATGATCGCTCTCCAGTTCTACTCATGATATATGAGCATTTCGAAATCGTCTCTCTTGGATATATGGACGCAATGGAGCCATCTTTTTCTGACAGAGGACATGAATTCACCCGCAAAACTTATAATCACAGGCATCCAGCAAGAATATGCCACTATGGAACAATGAGTCATGAGAGGCCTGGAATTTGACGTCGTACATGACATTTTTTTCATTCTAGCACGTATTTGATAGATAAATTTGGAATGGACAAGTCAATCATGACAACTACCAAAATATTCAAAACATCTATTTGACGTCCATGAATTTGCATTTCCCATCAGAAATTTTAATGCTTGTTGTACTATACTTGTACTTCTTAGTAATTAATATTGGTCATTATGTTGTGCCACTCTTGCACTGCTCGTTCGGACGGGAAATGTAAATTCATGGACGTCAAATAGACGTTTTGAATATTTTGGTAGCTGTCACGATTGACATGTCCATTCCAAATTTATCTGTCAAATACGTGTTAGAATGAAAAAACGTCTTGTACGACATCAAATTCCAGGCCTATATGACTTCGATAAATGTATGTAAGGATGCGATGGAGCCATCACCACATGCGGTCGTCAACAATTGCATCAGTCGTCGAATGTTGTTTTAGTCATCAACATTATGTTCATTCAACTCTAGTTATTTTATGATTTCTTCGGAACGAAGAAATAGATTATTCATGGGGGAGATGTTGGAGGATCTTAGGTCAGCCTCCCGACTAGGTCCTCCGTTCGACCACTTCAGAGAACATGTCAAACCGTCGTGTCGATCAATGTTAAATTTTAATTAGCATTATGGTGTGTCTGGGAAGGCATGCATGAGTCGCTTGTTTTTGAAATTATACATGGATTGTGTTGAATATAATTGTACCACTGATGACAAAACTATTCATTAATGACACTTTGTAAATTTCCTTACTTTCTCTGTTAATTGTTATTTCCAGCAATGACAGTTTGTATATTTCCTTCCTTTCTCTGTTAATTTGTATTTGCTGTAAATTATGTGTGTCTGTAAATTTCCTTTCTTTCTTCGTTAATTGTTATTTCCAGTAAATCTTTTCCATTGTGTTGTTCTTCATGCTTGGATGAAAGTAATATTAAATCTGAATTCATATGTTTATGCACTGGTTTACCGCATCTACGTATTCACTAATTTTCTGCTAAAATTGATATTGGATTCATTTATGACCAATGCCCAATATTAATGAAGAACACAAGAAGGATCGACCGACCCTTCTTGTAGTGTTCAACTATTATAAAATAATACTGGGAAATAAGCAGGGTCGGTTGGCCCTTCAATTTCCAGGGAAATATAAAAAATGACACCTTGGAAGTTATAACATATAAAAATAGTTTGTCCTGAATTTCGTTTTCCAACAAGAAGGATCGGCCGCCCATTCTTTTCGTAGTTAACTGTGAAAACATTTATCCAACAATTCAGCTATATCGATAATGGAGAACACAAGAAGGATCGATCGACCATTCTTGTAGTGTCGAAATATTATGAAAATAATATTGGTAATAAGAAGGGTCGACCGACCCTTCTTGGAGTGTCGAACTATTATAAAATAAAAATGGGGGATAAGAAGGGTCGGCCGACCCTTCAATTACAAAGGAATTATAAAAATAGAGCACCTTGGAAGTGATATCATATCAAAATGGTTTGTCCCTACTTTTGTTCTTAATATGTAAAATACAATGAGTTAGATTGAGAAAGATATATTCATCATTTGACCATATTTCTCTATAAAATACTTCTCTACAATTATATTGAAGCATATAGATGGATTTATTGAAAAGGTTGTCCACATCCATTCATTACAAAAGGAGATCCTCGGAGCATAAATAGCTTTCCCAGTATGGCTCTCTAAATTTAACAATCTGATGCAAAAAAAATTCCAAAATTGATGTAAAAACTCATCCAAGTATAGATCTCTTCTACAAAAAAATCTACTGCTGAACAGAGGTTTCCTCAGCAATTCTCATATCCACAGAGGGGGATTCCCTCGTAGATTAAAGGTCAGCCGACCCTTCAATTACGAGGGAATTGTAAAAATAGAAGAATCGGTCGCCCCTTCTTTTCGTAGTTATTTGTGAAAACCGTTATCTTGAAATTCATCTATATCCATAATGGAGAACACAAGAAGGATCGGCTGACCCTTCTTGCAGTGTCAAACTATTATGAAAAGAATATTGGGAATAAGAAGGGTCGATTGACCTTTCATCTACGAGGGAATGGTAAAAATGGAACACCTTAGAGAAAGAGTGGCCACTCTTTCTCCGAGAATATTTCTACTTACCAGAAAAGTCTTTGAAGCAAAACTTCTATAAATTTTACGACACGTGGAATGCTTAGATTGTGACACATGGCATATTTGATTTTTAAAATTAGTTTAAAGATTGTTTAAACGAATATTAAGGATATTAATGGTACCATTTAAAGTTTGGGGACTGTTTTAAGTTTATGTGTTTTCTGAACCAACAACGTGGATGTTATATCAGCGAGGTCCAAATGATAATCAAGTATAGCTTGCAGTTTGTGGAGAAATGAGAAGTAGTTGGAGATGAAGATGGTGTAAGGAATTTACGGTTGAGTTGCTGAGTAGAAGTTCCTTAACCGAAGTTTAAAACTGATACACTCCAAATCAGGTTTAAAATATAAACTTTGTTATATTTAATATATGGTATACTTGATTCACATAGGCTGAAACTTGGAGTGATAAGTAAACGATTACTCTAGCAAAATCTGTAGTCGGTACAACCTAGAGATGATATCTATGAGACTATGACCACCATGATCCCACCATACTGTCATAATTACCATTCCCCATCAGGAGACTTTGTTGGTGACAAGACATAAACATAATGTGGACTAAAGCACGATGAGATTATTCACATGAGTGATACAAACATCATTTACAGCAAATATTATTCATCCTGTTGTAGGCCATTTAATGCACTAGCCTACAGCAGGCATGTTGGCCGTTGGATTTTCAAGGAATCGATTGGAGTGATATGTGTACGATTACTCCAGCAAAATCTATAGTCAGATTGGAGTGATACGTGTACGATTACTCGAGCAAAATCTGTACTGGCTATAGATGATATCTATGACCACCATGATTCCCCCATACTGTGATAATTACCCTTCCCCATCCGTCCCAAACTCCCATCCCATTCAATCCATCAACACAGTGGCCACTCACTATATATAAGCTAACCATGCCCCATATAATAGCAAACTGATATGGGGACAAAGGGATATTAGCATTGTCAAAGTCCCAATACATGGATTTGTCATTATGTTCCTGGGTATGCAACGAGGAGGGGACATAGGGAGATTAGCTTTCGTCTCTAAGACAACATGCGCTGTTGGGGTCGTCAACACTTGCAGCAATCGTCAACACTTGTGGTCATCAACAATTGCAGCAATCGTCGAACACTTGCAACAATCATCAACACTTGTTTTAGTACCAGACCATGCTGTTAGCTTCTTCTTACTCTTGTTTCAATTCATGAAAATGGTCTAAAATTCAATGCGGTGCTGTTAGCTCGCTTTGACATATGACTCTTTAGCTCGCTTTATTTCTCATTGCCCTCTTCTTCAAAAACTTGAGCTAATCTATTGTTATGGACTGCGGAAGCCTATTATCTCTTCTCCCAACATTTCACACTTATGTGTAATGGGCTACTGAAATAGACGTTTTAACTGTGAAGGGATATGATGGGAGGTAAATCCCACAAGCAGTCTTCGAATGTTGTTTTAATACCAGACCATGCTGTCAGCTTCTTATAATTGCACCCAGTAGAAGGATTCAAGCACTCTCGAAGTCCCAATACACCATGATATATGGGCATTTCGAGCACTCTCGAAGTCCCAATACATGGATTTCTCATTATGTTCCTTGGCACCAATCACGTTTTCGTCCATCTTCTTTTCGTCACTCTTCATTCAATAACTGATTGGTATGCAACGAGGAGGGGAAATAGGGAGAAGAAGCAGCGGAACTAGAAGGCGGGACTGTGCTTTCTCTAAGACAACATGTGCTGTTGCGGTCGTCAACATTAGGATTGCAGTAGTCGTCGAATGTTGTTTTAGAACCAGAAAGCTTCGGTCCTCAGGAAGGTGAGAAAATGTGCGAGTGGTTGAATCGGCATATTAAATTACATAGATTTCTATTTCAAATTTTGTTGAGCGACTCTCGGATGATGTAGTATTAGACTTAACAGACAGTAAAATTGTTATCACCATCACACATTTTTTGCACTATTCATCAAGACATAACTACATCATCAGGGTAGGAGACATCCACGAGTAACTAGGCCAACTTAATGGGATGGAAATTGGAATCCTTGGATTACTATGGGATTTTCAACACTTTTTGAAGGTTACCTTATACTACCACCTTGTGCAGGAGGTATGATGTATTCAGTGAATGATTTGGTTTCATTCTTTCAAAGACACTTGCAACAGTCATCGAATGATGTATGGAATTTGTTGAATATAATTGTACCACTGATGAAAAAACTATTCATTAATGATAGTCTGTAAATTTCCTTACTTTCTCTGTTAATTGTTATTTCCAGCAATGACAGTCTAGATATTTCCTTCCTTTCTCTGTTAATTTGTATTTGCTATAAATTATGTGTGTCTGTAAATTTCCTTTCTTTCTCTATTAATTGTTATTTCCAGTAAATATTTTCCATTGTGTTATTCTTCATACTTGGATGAAAGTAATATTAAATCTGAATTCATATGTTTATGCACTGGTTTACCGCATCTAAGTATTCACCAATTTTCTTCTAAAATTGATATTGGATTCATTTATGACCAATGCCCAATATTAATGGAGAACACAAGAACGATCAACCGACCCTTCTTGTAGTGTTCAACTATTATGAAAATAATACTGGGAAATAAGCAGGGTCGGTTGGCCCTTCAATTTCTAGGGAAATATAAAAAAGGACACCTTGTAAGTTATGACATAAAATTACTTTGTCCCGACTTTCGTTTTCCGACAAGAAGGATCGGCCACCTCTTCTTTTCGTACTTAACTGTGAAAACTTTTATCCAACAATTCAGCTATATCCATAATGGAGAACACAAGAAGGATCGACCGACAGTTCTTGCAGTGTCGAAATATTATGAAAATAGTATTGGTAATCAGAAGGGTCGACCCTTCAATTACGAGGGAATTGTAAAAATAGAACACCTTGGAAGTTATATCGAATAAAAATGGTTTTTCCTTACTTCCGTTTTACGGCAAGAAGGATCTGCCGCCCCTTGTTTTCATAGTTAATTGTCAAAACCTTTATCCATCAATTCAGCTACAACCATAATAGATAATACAAGAAGGATTGACCGACCCTTCTTGCAGTGTCAAACTATTATGAAAATAATATTGGTTATAAGAAAGGTTGGCCGACCCTTCATTTAGGAGGGAATTGTATCAATAGAACACCTCAAAGGAAGAGCGGCCACTCTTTCTCTGAGAATATTTCCACTTGCCAGGAAATTCTTTAAAGAAAAACGTCTATAAATTTTTTGATAAAATGTTGAGATCTAGTATCCTAGGGTGACACATGGAATGATCATATTGTGACATGTGGCATAATATATGGTATACTTGATTCACATAAACAATTTTGTTTCTTAAAAACAATCATGGAAGTAATTGCACAATTTAATATAATATGGTATACTTGATTCACATAGGCTTAAAATTGTTGTAGGACATTTAATGCGTTGGCAGCAGACATGTTGGTCGTTGGATTTTCAAGGAATCGATTGGAGTGATAAGTGTACGATTACTCCAGCAAAATCTGTAGTCTGTACAGATGATATCTATGACCGTCGTACTGTGATAATTACCATTCCCCATCCAAGACTTTGTTGGTGACAAGACATAAACATAATATAGATTGAAGCATGATGAGATTATTCACACAAGTGATACAATCCATCATTTACGGCGAATATTATTCAGCCTGTTGTAGGCCATTTAATGCACTAGCAACAGGCATGTTGGTCATTGGATTTTCAAGGAATCGATTGGAGTGGTACACATACGGTTACTCCAGCAATATCTATAGTCGGATTGGAGTGATACGTGTATGATTACTCGAGCAAAATATGTACTGGCTACAGATGATATCTATGACCACCATGATTCCACCATACTGTGATAATTACCATTCCCCATCCATCCCAGACTCCCATCCCATTCAATCCATCAACACAGTGGCCACTCACTATATATAGGCTAACCATGCCCCATATCACAACAAACTGATATGGGGACATATTAGGGATATTAGCACTATCTAAGTCCCAATACATGGATTTGTCATTATGTTCCTGGGTTCCCCCTTTTCACTGCCAATGTCAGTGGCTAATGAGAAGTCTATCTTTCTTTTGCGGCTGCTCGATGGTGTTCCCCAACGATTCGCAGGAGGACGCATTCTCAATATCGGAGACTGCACACAAACCAAAATTTGTTACAAGTTAGTTTACCAAGCTATAAAAATAAATACCACATGATGTACATTTGTTCAAATTCCAAGCAAATATAACATTTTTACTTACCATGCATGTGTAAGTCCTCGGCACTGAAACTGCATGTACTTGGGTGGGGGGGTGTGCAGGGTCATCAATGGCCCCAATTAGGTGCTCTTCAGGCACCACTAGCTCAGTAGATGCCTGTATAAAGTAACATACATGTCAATGTCAGCAAATACAAAGAAAACAAGACATATATACTACATGTACGAACAATGACTCTTTCAAAGAAAGCGAGACATACACCTACCTGGGGGGGGGGGCAGAGGTGGGTCACCAACAACCTCGTTTGGGTGCTCTTCAAGCACCATTGCATCACTAGATGCCTGCATAAAGTAACATATGGACCAATGTCAGCAAATACAAAGAAAATGAGACTGTATATAATATGTATGGATGTACAAGGACCTTTTCAAAGAAAGAGAGACATGTACACACGTACCTGGTGGGGGGGAGAGGTGGGTCACCAACAACGTCGATTTGGTGCTCTTCAAGCACCACTGCATCACAGATGCTTGCATAAAGTAGCATATGGACCAATGTCAGAAAATACAAAGAAAATGAGACTGTATAAATGTGTACTATGTATGGACGTACAATGACCTTTTCAAAGAAAGAGCTCCACATACATGTACCTGCAGGGGGGGGGGGGATAGGTGGGTCACCAACAACATCGATTGGGTGATCTTCAAGCACCATTGCATCACTAGATGCCTTCATAAGGTAACATATATATGTCAATGTCAACAAATACAAAGATCTAACAAGACTACATATATATACTACATGGACGGAAAATGGCTTTTTCAAAGAAAGCGAGACATGTACATGTACCTGGGGGGGAGGAAGAGGGTCACCGGTGGGTGGAATACTAAACATTGGCCCTACTAGATGGTCAAAAAAAACCTGACCATAACCAGTCTACATAATAAAACATATAGATACAATTAGAAAATTTCTTTAAATAATTAAATGCATATACATGTTTCAAATCATTAAAAGCATGTAATGAAAAGAATACCTGAGTCTGGGAATCTTCCTCTAGATGGGAGGGACTGACCTGGGATTCCACAAACTCATCATGCCCACCCTGCATAAAACATATTGTATCGAGTTTAAGACGTATTTAATGTTGCAGTCTTTAAATTATAAATATGTAAATTACTCGATGACAAATTAAAAATAAAGTTCTTATAGCTAATGGTGAAGCACCAAAATCATATGCAGCATTGACCGCTGCATCAATGGAATCAACATCAATGGCTGGATTACATGAATCTGGGGTGTCATTGGACACCAGCTGTATATTTGTTCGCGTAAATTGTCAGATAATTATTTAAATAGAAATAAATTACGAAACAATTGAAAACTGTGATATAAAACAAAATTTATATACTATGTAAAGAATGAATGTTACTTACATATCGAAGTAATCCATCGCCCCGAAACTCTGAAGCAGGCCCATAGCATATGCTTCGACACGATGTGCAAGGGTGTGGAATAAACCGATGCTCTGAAGACTCCGCGTCACCGGTGCGATGTGTAGCTCTAGTTTGGTCTGGGGACCTAAAAGGTGGATCCTGACTGTGAGATGGTACAACCCCAGATGGGCCAGCCTCGGCAGCGCCAACCCCTTGGCCTACACTGCCTTGGATGGCAGTCCCATGCCGAAGCAATGTATTAGCCAAATCTAATAAGGACTCCTGCGTATCATCAAGAACTGGACCGGATGGAGGATATAACCGAGGGGGGTTTGGTGTGCGTGGAGGGCGTCGCACACGGTTAGGATTGGTCCTAGCCCCTTCCCTATCTTGGGGCATCCCATGACCAACACCATGGAACTCTAAAATGTCAAAATAGTTAACATGTTTCCCCAAGATAAATTCTGCATACATCTTCCTAAGGAAATAAAATGAGATGTCTCTATTCCCGTGAGGGTCTTAATCGAAGACCACGTACCAGTGATCCATCCAATTGGCTTTAATATTTGGTTCCACACACCAGTCTATGGAAATGTGAGGTCGACTGGTGGGTGGAACCAATCCGGTGCTGGGGTCCCAGAATAAGGAAAACAATTGGTCTTTGGTTATTTTTAATTTTTTGACATCTTTGTAGCTCAACCCAGTGGAATAGTATTGCCTCTGGGAATCTCTGTACGAGCTAATGTTGTACAGTGATCCCTGGGCATTGGCAATTTTATTTGTTATGGAGTCTAAGGCCTCTGATAAATATTGTCTTAAGTGGTCCCCCCCCCCTAAAGAGTGAGCTAAGGCGTCTCAGTGAACCCAAACGAGCCAAAATCTCATAATTACGATCGTGTTCCTCCTCCATTGGTGGGTTTGTGTCTGGATTTTGGTTTGGGTTTGGGTTTGTGTCTTGATTTTGGTTTGGGCTTGGGTTTGTGTCTGGGTTTCTGCTCTCTGTTAAGAACAAAACAGTTCAATTTCAAAATTTAATTAATCAATTTCATTGTTTGTTTTTTAATACATGTAACACATTTTATTAAATTGGTTTAAAAAAAAACAAAAACTAGTTTAAATTAACAAACACAATAACGAAAAATTCAAAATGAATTAACAAACTAGTAAATTTATTGCCACCCACCTTCCATTTTATCCGAATTGTGAAATGGCTTGCCTCCTTCTTCTCTCAAATGCAAATCGACAGGTGCATTTTTTCACCTTCCCGATATCGCCGGTCCTTCACTGTGTAAATTGGGAAAATGAGGCCGTGGGCACTGTGATCTATATTTTTATTCTTTTTGCATTACAAATCGCACATGCGATATATCGCAAGTGTGTTTTTTAACTTTATAAATGAAATTGCGTTTTTTAATCCTAAATATATATGAATTTGGGACCGAGGGCACGGGCACTGTGTTTTTTTTTTTTTTTTTTTTACATTGCAAATTGCACTTGCGATATATCGCAAGTGCGTTATTTAACTCTATTAATCCTAAATATATAATATGAATGAAAATGAGGCCGCGCGGCCACTCTGTTTTAAATTTTTTGTTCTTTTTTTGCATTATAAATCGCACCTGCGATATATCGCATGTGCGTTTTGTAACTCTATTAATCATTTAAGATATATATGAAAGAAAATGAGGCCGCGGTCACTCTATTTTATATATATATATATTTTTTTGCATTACAAATCGCACTCGCGATATATCACGAGTGTGATATATCGAAAGTAGGATATATCGCACTTGCGATATATCGCAGCTGCATTTTTTAACTCTATTAATCCTTTTTATATGAATGAATAAATGATTGGGGATTTCATTGGACCTAGGATGAGGGAGACAAGGGCACATTGAATTTGTCACATCCCCTCCCATTACATCAGCACGATGGAGAGGATCGTGATGCTAAAACTGGGCATCTAGCCCCATGAACTTATTAAATAAGCATTCACATAATATAAAAAGACATATGGAAATGTATAATTATAAGAAAACACAATGGAAATAATTTCAATTACACATCCATCATACATTCAAGATATTCATCAAATAAATAATTGCAAAGTTAACACAAGAGAGTACTTATCTTATAAAAAAGTAGTCCCAAGCAACTGGCTATGCAACTGCAACGTTCCACCCAACCATAGGCCAGTTGTGATCATCAATATCTCAACACACTGCCACCCCCGAGTTGGGCATGATCTCTACAAGGAATCAGGGAACAACAGACTCACACATAGCCCAAAGATACACCAAATTAGCCAAGCCAATCTACAGTTGGGTTTATCAGGCTGTTAGGCAATGGAAGGAAGAATTGATAAGCTAGCGGGATCATCCATAGAGATATGGGAACCCTCTGCAAGATCTATCTAGCTTGGTCCCCACAATACCTACACACCTGGCACAAGGAAGTATTCCCTTCACTAATACACAGTCCCTTAGGCCATACCTTCCATTCTAGTGTTCTTCAAGGTGTGCATAGAAGAGAAACCAACCCTTTTGATACTCTTGAGAGGTTACCTCCTCACTAGGTTTATCAAGCCAATTCTAGTCCACTTCCACTCCTAATTCTTGCTCACAATTTCAAACCAACACAGGGATGCACCCTACAACAAAAACACAAGCGTTGAAAAACGTGGGCAACCAAAACGAACTAGTAGATGGGGAATAAACCCTGGGAGAGCAAATTCGTTTTCAGAAAACGTTTTTCTGCATTTCAAGGAAAAAAACGACCTCTATAAACCCCCAAAACATGACTCCCTTTCTCCCAGCCACTGTGCAACACAAAAACACGCTCCCAGCTATGGAAACATGTAGGAAATTGGTAAAAAACGTGATGGGAAAATCCCAGCTAGCTCATACTGCGTGAGAGAGGAAAGACTATGGGTTCAGAATGGCTTTGGGCACCATTTCATGGGTGTTTTCTTGCCCCATAAGAAAAAGTACGTTTTCCCAGGTTGATGGCTTTCCCATGCACGAAATTGGCTGCCATGCCTCTTCATTCCCAAGGCATTAACTGCCTCAACCAATTTATGGAAGAATTAAATGATTGGGTGCATAAGTCAGAATGGGTAGTTGAGGGTTTATTCATTGACATCTGGCTTATCACCATTGGCTCAAGGGTTTGAATAGTTTCCCTCCCTATTCCTTGTAGAATCATGCCCCCATCTCTTTGTTGCATTGCATAGCTAGTTGTGGGTTTTTCATTAAAATTCCTATTTACATGATGTCTTAATTTACATTGTGCCTATCTAGCACAAGAACCACAGGCATCTATTTTTAATTGCCGATACATAAAACGCTAAATCAATGGTGGGGCCTTGGCCTTGAGCTCCTCACCATGATTAAATAACAATATTTACATCATTTACGATTTAATGAAATGGGGGTCAAAATGGGGACATGACATTCCCCTCCCCTTACATCAGCACTGTCCTCAGTGCTCATCAAAACTGAACAAAAATGGATATTCCACTCTCATGGCATCCTCCAGCTCCCATGTAGCCTCATCGGGACCGTAGTGCTTCCATTGCACCTTTACCTGTTCGATGGCTTGGTTCCGGAGCAATGTTACCTTCTTGTCTAGGATGCACAATGGATTAGTTTGGAACTCTCCCTCGGGTTCCACCTGGATCACATCCCAATTAATCACATGGTTAGTATCATGTACATATTTCTTAAGTAAAGAGACATGAAAAACATTATGAGCTTTAGTGCTAGCAGGCAATGCAAGTCTATATGCAACTGGCCCTATTCTTTCAAGCACTTCAAATGGCCCACAATATCTAGGTGATAGTTTGGCACAACTCCCAAGCTTCAAGGAACCCTTCCTTGGCCTCAATCTAAGATACACATGATCCCCAACATTGAATTCCTTATGGATCCTATGCTTATTTGCATAGCTTTTGTGTCTATCCTGGGCTGCTTTTAAATTTTGCTGGATCTTTGCAACCTCTTGTTCCATTTCCTTAAGCAATTATGGCCCAAGTACAATTCAGTTCACTGGATTGTCCCATGTCACTGGTGTCCTACACCTTCTGCCATACAAAGCCTCATATGGACTCATTCCCAATGATTCTTGCTACCCATTATTATATGCAAACTCTACCAGGTGTAGATAATCCTCCCACTTGGATGGCTTGTCCATTACATACATGCGAAGCATGTATTCAAGCACCTAATTTACTCTTTCTGTTTTCTTGTCTGTTTGAGGATGGTACGTGGTTCTAAAGCTCAACTGTGTACCCAAATATGCAAAGAGGCATTTCCAAAAATTGGAAGTGAACTTGGTATCCCTGTCAGAAATTATTGCCTTAGGCAACCCATGTAATCTGAAAATTTCCTTCATGAAAATATTTGCAATGGCATCAGATTTATGTGTGGACTTAACCGGTATGAAATGTGTTGCCTTTGTTAACTTGTCCACCACAACCATGATGGAATCATGTTGTCTCACAGTCATTGGAAATCCTGTAATAAAATCCATGGAAATTATTTCCCATTTCCATTCTGGAATTGGCACTGGGTGCAATAAACCTGCGGGGTGTTGGTGTTCAACCTTCACCTGCTGACATTTCATGCACTTAGAAATGTATTCAGCAACATCCTTCTTCATCCCTGGCCAGAAATAATATTTTCTTGTTGTAGCAATTGTTTTCTGATATCCTGGGTGACCAGAGTATGGAGCTTGATGGATTTCATCCATAACAATCCTCCTCAAATCTGCCATATTAGGAATATAGACTCTATTTTTATAGGTAAGAAGTTCGTTTTCCTCCAAATGATAGCCCTCATACTTCTTGCCAAGGTCTTGCTGCTGCAATTTTTCCTTTATCTACACGTACACTTCATCCTCAACAATATGGTTAACAATCTGCTGCTTCAAATCTGGTTGGCAAGTACTAAGTGCTACCACATGCATTTCATGTACCTTCCAGCTGAGTGCATCAACCACCTTGTTTTCTTTCCCTTTTATGTGTTTGATTTCAAAATCAAATTCACACAAAAATTCCAACCATCTAGCTTGCCTAGCATTTAAAGTTGGCTAATCAAACAAGTATTTCAGACCACAATGGTCTGTCCTTAACTCAAATTTTCTTCCCATTAAGTAATGCCTCCACATATTTAAAGCATGTACTATGGCTGCAAGTTCTATATCATGAGTAGCATAGTTCTTCTCATGCTCCTTCAACTTTCTTGACTCATAAAATATCACGTGGTTGTCTTGCATAAGAACTCCTCCAAGTCCTTGATTGCATGAATCGGTACATACCGCAAAGTCTTTTTTTGGGTTTGCAATTTTCAAAATTGGTGCACTTGTAAGAAGATTCTTCAACCATTGAAAACTTTCCTCACATCTTGGTGACCATTCAAACTTTATCCCCTTCTTTTGCAAAGAAGTGATTGGGTTTGCAGCCTTGGAGAATCCTTCGATAAACCTCATGTAGTAACCAGCAAGGCCCATAAAAGATCTCACATCAGTCACATTCCTTGGAGTTGGCCAATTCATAATGGCTTCAATCTTCTCAGGGTCTACAGATATTCCTTCATCGGAGATGATGTGACCCAAATAATGAATTCTATCTTTATAAAAGTCACATTTGCTCAACTTTGCATACAGCTTAAGCTCCCTTAGTAATTGCATTGTCATTCTCAAATGTTCTTCATGCTCTTCTTCATTCTTAGAATAGATGAGAATGTCGTCTAGGAAAACAAGAACAAACTTGTCCAAATACTTGCTAAAAACATTATTCATGAGACACATGAATGTAGTTGGTGCATTTGTGAGACCGAATGGTACCACTACAAACTCATAGTGTCCATACCTCGTTCTAAAGGCTGTCTTATGAATATCTTATTCTTTGATTCTTACATGATGTTAACCATACCTCAATTCAATCTTTGAAAATACCTTTTCTCCTCTCATTTGGTCAAAAAGGTCATCAATTCGGGGCAATGGGTATTTGTTCTTCACAGTGACTTTGTTCAACTGCCTGTAGTCAATACATAACTTGAGTGTTCCATCTTTCTTTTTCACAAATAGAACAGGTGCTCCCCACGGGGACACACTTGGCCTAATATATTTCTTTTCCAGCAACTCTTGTAATTGCATTTTCAATTCTAGCAATTTCGGTGTACTCATCCTGTAGGGTGTCTTAGACATTGGTGCCGCTCCTGGCACAAGTTCAATTGTAAAGTCAATGTCTCTCTTTAGAGGGAGTCCTGGAATCTCATCAGGAAAAACATCCTTGAATTCTTGCAATACATGATAGTCTCCCGATCTCTATTTATACTTAACCTGTTTTCCCAGTGACCTTATGGGGCCGACTTGTCTATCTAGATACATCCACAATATAATATATATTTTAGGTCTAACCCCACACATGGTGGTCTAATAACCCATCGGCAAGTACACACACTTGCGACACTTGTCAATCCACATGACGACACTTCCTTATAAAGGAATAACACATCTTTTATAAGGGTACAATAAATATATATGAAATACATAGGTGAAATACATTCCGAAGTTACATATACATCAACACTCCCTCTTAACTAGGAAGGTATTTCTCGACACAGTTCTTCTAGACAAGTCTTCTTCTCGGGATCATCGTCATCGATGCATCATCATCATCATCGTCACTGCTGCTGATATCTCAACCAATCTCTGACTCTACTCGTCATAGGAAGTTCTATAGAGCCAATCCTTTTTCATACTGGATGCAGGCCCACCACCTGCAGGTCTTCATCATCTGTGCGAAAGGTCTAATAGAGGTGGCCTCTCAGGACTAATTTTATGTGCGGATGCAATACTGGAAAGAGTATCCCAGGAACATTTATGTGCCTAAGCACGACCGGCAAGATCTCCCAAGACTGATTACATGCATCTCCTCCACAATACCTTTAAAGAGCATCCCAGGAACATTTATGTGCCGCAGCACGACCAGCAAGATCTCTAAAGAGCATCCCAGGACTTATTACGAGCACACAACTCAACCTCTCGGATCTCCAGGACTGATTACATGTGGATAGACAAAACCTTTAAAGAGCATCCCAGGAACATTTATGTGCCGCAGCACGACCAACAAGATCTCTAAAGATCATCCCAGGACTAATTACAAGCACACAGCTCAACCTCTCTGATCTCTAGGACTGATTACATGTCTCCGTAGTAATACCTCATCCAGGACTGATTACGAGCACACAGCTTAACCTATCGGATATCTGAGGACTAATTACACACTACATAACAATACCGGAAAGAGTATCCCAGGAACATTTATGTGCCACAGCACGACCGGCAAGATCTCCCAGGACTTATTACATGCTATTCGCACAACCTGCCACATATCATCTCTGACCTCCAAGTATCAACCTGATACTCATGATCCAACGGATCATCATCGCACAAAGCATCATCCTGATGCTCATGATCACACTGATCATCATCACTGTACCATCCTGGTACATATCATCTGGAGCAACATCCTGAAGCTCATCATCATGATCAACCTAATCATACAATGCATCCACCTGATGCACACCAAGTATCTACCTGATACATATCATCATACATGATCCACCTGATCATACAGTGTATCCACCTGATACAAATACAAATACATGATACATATCAACATACATGATCTACCTGATCATACAATGTATCCACCTGATATAGATACATGGTCCAAGCATCCAACATGATGCATATACAAATACATACAAATGATCCAACTGATCATATCCAGCATCCAACATGATGCAATATACATATAAATGATCCAACTGATCATATCCAGCATCCAACATGATGCGTACATACATATACATATAAATGATCCAACTGATCATATCCAACATCCAACATGATGCGTACATACATATATAAATGATCCAACTGATCATACAAAGCATAAATGAGAACATCATCTTGATGCTCATCATCCAGCGCTTACATCCACAACCATGTGAAGGATCCTCCTTCCAACATGCTTGGATGGCTTCAGCAAATGTTTCCATCACTTCTTCCTCGAAGTGTCCTCGATCTGAAGAACACCCAACCTCTCCCTGAAGTACTTGAACTTCACCCTGGCTAGTGGCTTCGTCAGCACATCTGCAATCTGCTCGTCCGTCGCAACATACAGGAGCTTCACAGCTCCTCTCTGCACCATATCCCTGATATAGTGATATTTGATCTCTATGTGTTTCGACCTGTCATGAAACACTGGGTTCTCGGATAGCTTCACACAACTCTGGTTATCGCAGAAGATACCAGTAGCATCCAATGGGAGATCAAATAACTCAGATAGTAGCTTTCGCGGCCATACTGCCTCACAACTAGTTGAATAGGCTACAACATACTCTGCCTCAGCTGTACTCAGTGCTACACAGGACTGCTTCCTTCTAAACTAAGAGATCACACCTGATCCCATACTGAAGCAGCACCCAGATGTGCTCTTCCTATCTGTAGCACTGCCAGCCCAATCTGAATCAACATAACCTTGCAGGTTAAACTTTTGATTCGCATCATACTTGAGCCCATAATCCACTGTACCCTTCAGGTACCTCAGGACATGCTTTACAACAACCAGGTGAACACTCCTTGGATCCGTCAGGAACTGGCTCAATGTGTTCACTGCAAAGCAAATATCTAGTCTCGTGTTCATCAGGTACATCAAGGACCCAATCATCTGACGATACATAGAGACATCAACCGGCTCAGATGAAGCATCACATAGAAGCTTCAGATTCGATGCCATAGGTGTGGCCATGGCCTTGCAATCCATCATCTCGAATCTCTTCAGGATATCTACTGTGTACTTTCCTTGACCAAGGAAGATCCCACCTGCATTCTGCTACACCTCCATACCTAGAAAATTATGCATCATTCCCAAATCTTTCAAATCGAACTCGACAGCAAGCTTCCTCTTTGTATCTGCAATCAATCTTGTCATCTCCTGTTACAAATAAGTCATCCACATATAGGAGTAGAATCACAGGATTCCCTTCCTCAACCTTGTAGTAAAGGTTGGAATCCGCTTTACTCTTGGTAAAGCCCAAACTGGATAGAAAGTTGTCTATCCTACCAAGTTATGCACACATATATGACTACACCATTCAAGACAGCTGTCTTGAAATCCATCTGGTGTATCTTCTATTTCATCATTTTATATTTCTCTATGCTGCCATCTGCAGCATGCTTGATCTGATAGTTCTATTTAGAAGTCACAACAGACTTCCCTTCAGCTCTTGGGACCGCATCCCAAACATCGTTCTTCATGATTGACGGATCATGGCATTCTTCTCGTATCCTGGGAACTTCAATATCTTCAATAGATAATTTTGTTGCTTGAACAAATGTTGTAATCCTTCTTTTGTAGGTGAAGGTATACGGTCTTTCCTACAAAACAAGTTAAATTGCATGATTAGAAACATCTCATAATTTTCAGAACAAATTCTTTCACATAAAGAAATATGTCATGCAGTCATGCAATTGTTTAAGCCAATGCTTCAACACAACATTTATCCATGTTCCATAACTTTCTAGATGCCTTCCAGTCTCTACCAGAACATTGTTAAGAGTTTGCACTACTCTCAACATGTCAGCAAAGAGGTTTCATTCTAGATAAGTAGCAATGGAATGTTGTACAGTGCCATAGGCCACTTACCCAACACATGCATATTAGTAGTATACTGTTCATTAATGCAATCATTCTAATATGCACAATACATATCCTAAGTCTAGGAACATGAGCATATACATCATTGAACAATTTTATTTAAACAAACAAATATGCAAGAAATGATAATTAAAATACTTATCTTGTTTGTTTGTTGGGTGGACTCCCTCTGAGTCTTTGCTTCCTTGCAGGAGCTGCTAGAGTCCTAATCTGAAGTAGCTTCTTCTACACCTTTCTGTTGTGGAATGTAGAGAGATGGTCAACTCCCTCTGAATATCTGCATCCGTGCAGAAGCCACTGGAGTGTACTCCCTCTTGATCTTTGCTTCCTAGATTACTTGTTCTTGAACTTATATTCATTCCCGATCCCTATGCATGCTTGTTAGTATCATCATTGTGTTATCCCCGAGGTCTCATACATAATCAAACATTTATTAGTATAATCTTAATATTATCAAAACACAATAA
The DNA here is from genome assembly GCA_027924585.1 of Larix kaempferi. Taxonomy (NCBI): domain Eukaryota; kingdom Viridiplantae; phylum Streptophyta; class Pinopsida; order Pinales; family Pinaceae; genus Larix; species Larix kaempferi. Next base: position 3,019,590 of record BSBM01001294.1, on the reverse strand, counting down.
TCTCAAGCATGTATAGTCATGAACATTTCAAACAGAAATAATAAGCATTAGCATTCAAGGTTTATATAGGACTCTTATGGTTAGTCATAACATGTCTAAACTTGTGATTACTCAAACCTATGACTCTTCTGGTTAGTCATAACATTAAATAAGGTAAGACACGTAATATGCATATACCCATGATTATTCAAACCTATGACTTCATGAATAAACATCATCAATCATGTCATGCATACTTATATAAAAGATCCTATGATATAAGAAACACATACCTGGTCACCATATTTGCTAGTTATGTCTAGCAATGTGTTCTTGTTTTCTTCAATGACCTGCATAATTCATTAGTTAACTTTTGCAAAAAACAAATTATACATACCTCTATGTGATCCATGAATATGGATGAATCTTTGTCTTTATGTCACCATGGCATGTTCAGGTTGTCCTTTCAATTTATACAAACCTCCCTTTTGCTCTCCAATCACCACTGCATCATCTATGGTCTTTCCCTTTGGCCACATTAGGACTTGGCCATCCACAAATGCAACCCTCATACCTTTTGCATCCAATGCAGAGATGGAGAGTAAGTTCTTCTTGAGCCCAGGTACATAAAGGACTTCTTTCATCTTCAAAGATTTTCCAGAATCTAGGTTGTAGAAGACTTCACCACTTCCTTTGATGGGATATTGATAATCATCCCCAAGTTTCACTTTATGGGGTGATTCATGTTCAGACAGATTTACAAAGGATTCTTTAAACCCAGTCATGTGTTTGGAAGCCCCACTATCAATAAACCAGTCATTACAACTATGGGAGATAGTACCTGTGAGAGCAGAGATTAGAACATACTCTTTTTCACTTGATGAGTTATCATCATCACTTTCTTCTCTAGCCTTCTTCTTGGGAGGTTCATCATCCTCGACAGCATGAGCATGAAACCTTCTTTTGCTGCCCTTCTTCTTCTTGTTGAAGTTGTTGTTGTTGTGGTTGTCCCTTTTGTTCTTGGGATATTCTAAAGCAAAGTGACCCTTCTCATTACAAGTGAAAAACCTTAGATCTTTCTTGTCTTTGTGAAAATGATGAGAAGATTTCTTCTTGTGATGGGATGGCTCCCTCTTGAACTTGCCCTTCTTAGTGTGAGTTGTGAGAGCTTGATCTTCATTTCCCATATTCTCTTCTCTTGCCACAAGCCTTTGTTCTTCTTGAGAACATTCCTCCCATAATCTACTGAAGGAGATTAATTTCTTTCTGGCACAGATCCCCTGGATAAAAGAGTCCCATGACCTAGGTAGGCCATTCAAAGTAGTCATAACAATTTCACCATTCTCCACCATTTCATCTACAGCTTCAAGTTGTTCCTTGATCTGAGAGACCTTGGAGAAATAGGATTGAATGGTTTCTCCATTCGACATCTTAACCCCTTTCAATTGATTCCGTAGGGTCATCTTCCGATTTATGTTCTTTCCTTCAAATAGCTTGGTCAAAGAGTCAAACATAGCCTTGGGTGTCTTTAGAGAAGACACATGGGGTATGAGATGGTCTTTGATAGAATCAGCAATGATTCTCTTTGCCTTGACCAAGTTAATATTATGCAATACCTTAAGCCTCTTCATCCTCTAGGATAGGGATGTCTTCTTTTATATATGAGTCCAACTCATTCTCTTCCAGGATTAACCCAATCCTATACTTCCAAGCTCGGAAGTTATCAACCCCTTCAAGCTTATCCTCAAGCTTAGTGTGGTGAGACATCTTAAAGAGTACTTCAAATGGAAATATAAAATATTTAGGTCTTACCACTTGAAATGCTGAAAACTGGATCTGGTCCCGGATTAGGGTTTGTCGAAAAAACCCTAAAAATTCAAAATGTGAATTTCAACTTTATGAAAGGATAGAAAGATGCACCTTGATGAGCTGATCAGCCTGGTGTATTCAGAATTTGCGATCAGCAAAGCTTTACCCTTCAGATTTTCCCTTTTGTCCTCCTGGGTTCACTGGGGAGAGCCCTGAATTGGGGTTTGAGTTTCCCAGAGATCTACCCAGCCAAAAATCTCGATCCAAAGCTCTAAACTTCGATTTTTGCAAGGCGCTTCCAGCTATGTCTTCAGATTTCAGAAATTCCTATTTTTGTGGAAACCCTAATTTTTAGGGCCAAATCTGAAAATGCTCAGAATTGAATTCTGATTAGACAGATAGATTGTCGTTGATGAATAGAGTCAATCTACTATACTGCTTTTCCAAAAACTGTGGAGAGAAACCCAATAAACAAGAAACTCAAGTTTCTGTCACTGCAAAATGTCTTCTTCTCAGGTTAGCTTTGATACCATGTTAAATTTTGAGCATTAATTCACAATACTCTTGGATCTTTACTGAGAGAATAACATATACAGTGTATCAATGCATAAAAATCACAATAAGCATGACAAGCATCACAAGAATCAAAAGCATGAGAGACAAGAGACACAAAGTTTCCGTGGGGAAAACCCTAAGGTGAAAAACCCCACAACTTCCTCAGAGATAGAGAGGGCAATGGCTCAACCAAAGTACAACCAAAATACACTTGAGATAGTCTCCTAGAGCAGATGATCCTCCTCCTCACTAGTGCGCCACTTTCTGAGTGAGAGAAGTGTGTCTTTCTGAATGATCCAAATAGAGATCTCCCGATCTCTATTTATACTTAACCTGTTTGCCTAGTGACCATATGGGGCCGACTTGTCTATCTAGATACATCCACAATATAATATATATTTTAGGGTCGACCCCACACATGGTGGTCTAATAACCCATCGGCAAGTACACACACTTGCGACACTTGTCAATCCACATGACGACACTTCCTTATAGAGGAATAACACATCTCTTATAAGGGTACAATAAATATATATGAAATATATAGATGAAATACATTCCGAAGTTACATATACATCAACAGATCTTACCTCTGTAATTTTATTCAACTTAGCCAGTTTAGGCCCGATGCTGATACCTGTGGTGATTAGGAAGGGACCTTCTCATGTAACTGTAATTAGATTTGGCCCATAGAGGTCTAATGTTGTAGCCTATGTCTCTGATACCATTCTGTCACGTCCCCTCCCATTACATCAACACGATGGAGAGGATCATGATGCTAAAACTGGGCATCTAGCCCCATGAACTTATTAAATAAGCATTCACATAATATAAAAAGACATATGGAAATGTATAATTATAAGAAAACACAACGGAAGTAATTTCAATTACACATCCATCATACATTCAAGATATTCATCAAATAAATAATTGCAAAGTTAACACAAGAGAGTACTTATCTTATAACAAAGTAGTCCCAAGCAACTGGCTATGCAACTGCAACGTTCCACCCAACCATAGGTCAGTTGTGATCATCAATATCTCAACACACTACCACCCCCGAGTTGGGCATGATCTCTACAAGGAATCAGGGAACAACAGATTCACACATAGCCCAAAGATACACCAAATCAGCCAAGCCAATCTACAGTTGGGTTTATCAGGCTGTTAGGCAATGGAAGGAAGAATTGCTAAGCTAGTGGGATCATCCATAGAGATATGGGAACCCTCAGCAAGATCTATCTAGCTTGGTCCCCACAATACCTACACACCTGGCACAAGGAAGTATTCCCTTCACTAATACACAGTCCCTCAGGCCATACCTTCCATTCTAGTGTTCTTCAAGGTGTGCATAGAAGAGCAACCAGCCCTTTTGATACTCTTGAGATGTTACCTCCTCACTAGGTTTATCAAGCCAGTTCTGGTCCACTTCCACTCCTAATTCTTGCTCACAATTTCAAACCAACACAGGGATGCACCCTACAACAAAAACACAAGTGCTGAAAAATGTGGGCAACCAAAACAAACTGGTAGATGGGGAATAAACCCTGGGAGAGCAAATTCGTTTTCAGAAAACGTTTTTCTGCATTTCAGGGGCAAAAACGACCTCTATAAACCCCCAAAACGTGACTCCCTTTCTCCCAGCCATAGTGCAACACAAAAACGAGCTCCCAGCTATGGAAAAATGCAGGAAATTGGTAAAAAACGTGATGGGGAAAGCCCAGCTAGCTCAGACTGCATGAGAGAGGAAAGACTATGGGTTCAGAATGGCTTTGGGCACCATTTCGTGGGTGTTTTCTTGCCCCAAAAGAAAAAGTATGTTTTCCCAGGTTGATGGCTTGCCCATGCACGGAATTGGCTTCCATGCCTCTTCATTCCCAAGGCATTAACTGCCTCAACCAATTTCTGGAAGAATTAAATGATTGGGTGCATAAGTTAGAATGGGTAGTTGAGGGTTTATTCATTGACATCTGGCTTATCACCATTGGCTCAAGGGTTTGAATAATTTCCCTCCCTATTCCTTGTAGAATCATGCCCCCATCTCTTTGTTGCATTGCATAGCTAGTTGTGGGTTTTTCATTAAAATTCGTATTTACATGATGTCTTAATTTACATTATGCCTATCTAGCACAAGAACCATAGGCATCTATTTTTAATTGCCGATACATAAAACGCTAAATCAATGGTGGGGCCTTGGCTTTGAGCTCCTCACCATGATTACATAACAATATTTACATCATTTACGATTTAATGTGAAGGGGGTCAAAATGGGGATGTGATAGAATTCTACAAATCCTTAATTAGTATGTCGAAATCCCATCATTTGGACCTTGATTTTTGCCAATGTATAAGGATTTTCACCCTTTTCTCCTTGACTAGGGAGGGACAATTACAACTTTGTCACTCCTTCCAAGCCCACTAGGGAGTGATAATTACAACATTTTCATGAGCAATGTCTTGCCTTAGGGGAGAGATAATCATGTTTGCACCATTTGAGCCTGGAAATCAAGTGAGGCCCTGCATAGCCACCTAGGGATTTATTTTGCTTGCAATTACAACACTCAACCACTTGAGCTAACCCTTTGGGATTTTGTGTCACAATTTCTCCTTTTCTATTAATGGTATTTATATTATATAAATTTATGGAGCCCCTTTTATCTTCCAATGGTTTACCAAACAATCAACATCCTCATATAAAATTATACTAGATATAGAGTAATTCGAGGAATGCTCTTCTCCTTCATGTTAATTATCGTATGCTTGTGTAGAATACATAATTAATCAAAATAAAGTTTCATCGAAGAAAAGAACTCAAAATACCTTAGGTTGTGTATTATAAATTAGTAATGTTCATTATAAGTATTGATTACAAAACATCATTACCAAAATGTGTTCTTTTATCTCAATGGAGTTTATTTGTAATTGAATTACCATATTTGTAGTCATCAAATATATTTTCATAAAGAGATCACGTGAGTAATGAGATAAAGATAGAGAATAGTTTTTTTCAAATGTCTAATTTTATATCTTTGTAGGATAGGGGCAAATAGGTTTGAAGGGAGAAAAGGTAATGGTAGAAGAGAGGAAGTGGGTTGCTTATTTTTATGATCTATAATAAGAGATATTGGCCTCCATTTTAATAACTTTAGTTGATATAGTGGGTGCATGGATGGGTGACATGGTGTGGTTGGATAAGCAACGAGGGAGTTATATGGAGAAGGGTATGATAGAAGACATCAAAGGAAGAAAAAAAATTAGAGGAGAAGATATCGAAACAAGAAATCAATTTAGTGCACAAATTGTACATGTGACATTAGTTGTAGAAGAGATCCACGGTGCCTTATACAGAAGGATAACATCTCAAATAAAAACGGATATAAGACAAGAAAATTAATGTTTCAAATCATCTCTAGTATTCACATCTAGAGAACAAATAAAGTTTGTATATGGTCCTCTCTCTCATAAATCAATTGAATCTCTCTAACTACGCCTTTGCAAGTAAAATTATATGCATAGCGACAAAAAAATTAGTACAATAAATGAAACTCTAATCATTCAAACAAACGGAGAAAAAAAACAATAAACACAAATGATGGTGAAATAAGAAGACCATATGAATTGAACCCTAGTTCGACTACAACTTTGAAATATGGAAGAGATATGGAGGGATTCAATCCTTCTAGAGGAATGAGAGGAATTGGGAGTACATATACCATTACAGATCATGATTCCCGCTCAGCTCTTTCCATTTATTGATATGATGTGCAGCTTAGTACTACTTCCTGAATACAGCATTGGTAATGCTTATACTTGCTAACAGAGCCTGCTTTATAAGTAATTAACTCTATATTTTATAACCTACTCCTTACTGACTAGAGCTGGAATATCTTAATCTGAGTAATAATAGAATCATTTTCTTACCTACGATGAGAATCCCCTCCTAAGCATTATAAAAGAGTTAATTTATTATACGAAACCCTTTTATTAATAAATGACCTGGAGGGACTTTCCTGAGGTATGAGGGGAAGGACAATCTAACTAGAGAACATTATACATTTTACTAATAAATCCAATTTTATAGTCACATATCATCGAGGAACATAGGGTGACCATGTAAAGTTGTCATGATGGGACTCTCTTACAAAAAGGCTAGTTATAGTGATCAGAGAGTAGGATGAGTTGAGGAGCCATATGGATGTAGAAGAAAGGTGGGTTACTAAGTTTAGATAGAGCATTGATATTACCATGCCCACTACAAAATAAAATTTAAGATGATCCACATGATCCAAATCGCAGTTTCGTTATAACGCAAGTGGGATATATCGCACTTGCTATATAACGCAAGTGGGATATATCGCACTTGCGATTTGTAACTATTAAAAAACGCATGTCCAATTTATTGCATATGTGATATGGTTTAACTAAGCTTAGCCTCGGTTTTCGGCTCGGGTTTGTTTGAACCTAGCCACAATAACGCATATGCGTTATGGATTTCCGTTTTGGAGGTGCATTTTTTATTTCTATAGTGGTACTAAAAAGTGGAACCAACTTCGTGTGAGCGCCCTACCATCTTTTTTAGAGTGTAAGAATCCCATGCACATTGCCATCTTTGCAGAGACCATTAATTGCAATAGAGTAGAGTAAATGATGTGATCTAGTTCCAACACCCTTCTATGCATTCATTTACTCCATGATATTCTTTCTGCAATTTTTTCTGAATTGTATAGTCAGCTTTCCATTGACTAGTAATTGCAACAATGTAAGCAATGTTATGAGCTCACAATTCTCTCCCATGCCTTCATATACTCTGTGATATTCTTTTTGTCATTTCCTTCTGAACCCTGTATGCTTCAAAGTTCATGCATATTACCAGCTTTGCAATGAACCATAATTATAGCAATGTAAGCAATGCAATGAGGTCCCAATCCTCTCTTGTGCCTTCATTTACTTTGATATTATTTGTATCATTTCCTTCTAGATCCTATGTGCTTCATGCATATTGCCAACTTTGTAGTGACCCCAAATTGCAGTAGTGTAAGTGATGCGATCTGGTTCCACTCCCTTCCCAAATCCCTATCATTTCATCCAACATATTGGTTACTTATTTTTGAAGAAACAATTGGTTGATATCAAAATGACTAACCTTTGTCGCTTTCATTTCTTTTTGGAAATTCAAGTTCTACAAAAGAATTATAGCAATGTAAGCAATGCAATTAGGTCCCAATCCTCTCTTGTGCCTTCATTTACTTTGATATTATTTGTATCATTTCCTTCTAGATCCTATGTGCTTCATGCATATTTCCAGCTTTGTAGTGACCCCAAATTGCAGTAGTGTAAGTGATGCGATCTGGTTCCACTCCCTTCCCAAATCCCTATCATTTCATCCAACATATTGGTTACTTATTTTTGAAGAAACAATTGGTTGATATCAAAATGACTAACCTTTGTCGCTTTCATTTCTTTTTGGAAATTCAAGTTCTACAAAAGAATCATGGTAACTTTATTTTGCAAACTAAGTATGTAATGGATATTTTGCAAAGATTCAATATGGAAAACTATAAATCCTATGCTACACCTTCTTAGTCAAGAGTAAAATTGACAAGGAACTATGAAACACCAAGAGTTGATGAAACTTGTTATCAATAATTATTGGTAGCCTCATTTATATAACTTGTAGACGACACGATATTTCCTTTATTGAGTGTGGTTTCTCATTTTATATGGGATCCTTGAGAAATTAATTGGAAGGACACAATGAAAAATATTCATTATATCAAGAACACTTCTCTACTTGGAATAAAATAGTTCATTAATTCCATAGAACCACTTATTGATAACACCAATTCATAGTAGGCTGGGAATGGTGATGATAGGAAGTCAATATATGGCTATGTGTTTTGGAAGAATATGTTGAGGTGCATGTTTCTAAAATTTTATCTACAAGTCTGGCATGATTGATCTGGTATCATTTGGTGTGCCAATGGTTCTATCTTTTGAACTTGTGAACTAGTTTTTGGAATGTGGCAGACTAGTGGTTATGCGGCATGTTGGCCAGCTCAATTGATTGTGGAGCCAATCCATTAAATATATGATGAGTGAAGACAACTATGATTTGGATTAGAAAGGTTTTTCCTGTAGCCTATGGAGGCACAAAATTTAAAAGACCTTTGGCACATTGGATCATATTATTTGAGGGGAGCACCCATTCAATTTAGGTAGCAAGGAATTAGTCAAACCACAGTCTCTGAAGAGTCTACGGAGGATGAAGCTATGCAGAATCAATCTATAAATACCTATCTCAATGCCCCTGAACTTAAATACGAACCCAGAGTCGGTTATTTCAGTTAGAGAACACATAGAACCTGAGTATATGGAGAATCATAATAAGCTATCATGACTTGATTAAAAACAAGCAAAGATCCATGATGTTGGCAATATGGCAGTGCAGAGTGTGCAGGTTTTCATTGATGGCAATCAGATGATGACAAAGTAGCAAGCAAAGTGACGGTAGAGCAACAAGCAGGTATGGTGACAGAGCACAAGAACAAATACATGCCAGAAACCAATAATGAAGCAGATGACAATGTGATGACAGAGATGCCATCAGCAGCAAACAATGGATCTATTGCATCCATCAGATAATGGTTATGCAGTCACAGGGTTAGAACAATCAACTTCCATAGATAATAATAATCTCAGTGAACCTTTGGAACAAGCTAAACCTAAATACAGACATGAACATTATCAGAAACCAAATGAAGTAGTTGTTACTATGTTTGCAAAGGGACAGTCTAAAGAGAGTGTTATTGTTGAGTTTGGTGAACAGTTTTTGAGCATTATTATTGATATTCCAGGAGAAGATAATTATGTTCTTCAAAAGCATTTATTTGCCAAGATAATACCATCTCAATGTACTGAAATTCAGAGACCCACATACCCATCGTCAAACACAAAAGTCCGTAGAGATTGGGATAAACTTGAAACGCAAGAAAGAGGAAAAAGATGAGAAATTGGAAGGTGATGCAGCATTGAATAAACTTTTCTAGGACATATACCAGGATGCAGACGAAGATACAAGGAGGGATATGCAGAAATCCTTCATAGAGTCAAATGGCACTGTTCTCTCCACAAGTTGGAAAGAAGTAGGTGCTAAGCATGTTGATGGTAGCCCACCCCAGGGCATGGAAATGAATAAGTGAAATATCAGTAGTCATATTTGTCAGTACTGAGTGGCTAGTCCAAAGCTCAGCGAGGAAAAAGATTGTCATTATTCATTGAACGTTTCCTGAAGTATTCAAGATATGGGCTTGCCTTTGTTTGAAAACTTTGTTATTTTGTTGTTAACATTATCCTGGTCATTCCATGAGGGTTCTCCCGTATGACGGCAATCGGACACTCGGACAAGATTGTGAATTCTGTAATGCAAATGTGTCTGTAATATTTTCTTTGGAATGCTGATGAAAATCTACTAACATAATATTTTCAAAGGAGATGACTCAGCGACCGTTCGATCATGATGATCGACGGTGGAGAACGTGTCTAGTTCTGGGATTTATCCCACATTTGATGTGCTGATGAACTTTTAACGGTTTATATACGCCGATCATCGCTAATGTTATTGACGCGTAGTGCAAAGATAGTGTGGGAGGTCTAGTTGTTTGGTTCTCCATGAAAAGAACACCATCCTGGAGCTCGGGACGCCTAAGTGGACCCCTATCTTTTGCTACACGTGGCTTATCTCTTCAACGTGGATGATGAGTAAGATATTGCAAATGTGGCAGTGATGTGTTGCAGACGTGGCAATAATCATGTGGCAGAGATGGGTCTGTTAGTGTTAATATTAAAAGAGCAGACGTGGCAATAATCGTGTGGACAGTGATATGGAAGTGTTGAGATGTGGCAGACGACGATAAGAGTGAATGAACAGATGATATGGACAATGAAATGGAGGCGTGTGGTCACAGAAAAGATGGTTCTATGCTATGTGGAAATGGTTAAGCAAAGAGCCGAAGCTATTAGGTGGCAATGCAATAGTGTGCCAAAAGAGGGCTAATGCAAAGAGCCAAAGCTCTTATAGCGCTAAGTATAATAACTTTGGTTATATGCACTAAGTTTGGTTATTAAAATATTTTTTTTTGTTTAAATTAAAATATTAATATATAACTTAGTTTAAAAGATTGTTAGTGGAAAGGGGTGACTTTTTGAAAAGACACATTGTTTTATTTTTGGATACGTGAGTAATATAAAAACCCCAAGTCACGTCAATATGAAAAGTATAAGTTTACCCAGCAATGTCCCCATGGTTTACGTTTATAAGTTTGGGTTACCTTCATCATAGTTTTATAAAATTTTACATGAAGCTCTAAGTGAAAGGGTTGTGATCATTGTGTTTTTTTTTAAAACACATCCCCTCAATAGATTTTAGAGATTGCATGCATTTTAACATACAATTTTAAAGGACATTTCATGTACTAATTGCAATGATATGTTAGTTTTTTATACATATAAGTTTGTTATTGGGGTTATTGGGTTTTTAAGATGCAAATTGCAATTTTAAGTTTTAATTACTTATTATTGTAAAACAAGGTTGTAACATTTGATGTTGCATTTTAATTTAGTGTGTTTTTTTTTTTATATTTTTTTCAAGGTCTTTATGTTGCAAAAAGGATAATGGTTTTGGGGAGTACCATTTACACCTCTTTTTCTAATCCTTGACTTATCATGCATACTATTTTTGTTCCACTTTGTATCCTAGAGCATACCTTGCCTACGTAGTTGAGTCCCTAATGGAGTCCATAATTACATCCTTACATCCATATGGTATCATGAGATGCATCCTAAAATCCAAAATTGTGTCATAATGTATGTATGAATTACATAAAGTCTTACATCTTTGCATCTTAATTTCTATCCTAACCAACCCCAACATCTAATGATGCATCTCCTTTGATGTCTCAACTAACCCTAGTTTCTCAATTTGTATTTCTTGCGAATCAATTTGAAATGTCAAAACATTTTGTGCATTCCATTCATGGTGTCATGCATAACCTTTCCAATGAGGGACTTGAACTTGTGGCTTATTACTTACTAACTTGGTGGCTTACAATTACATCACTACTACAATTGGTAAGCAATACGATACTTATTATTTGTCTTATGATGTATATTAGATAGATGGATGACTAATTAACTTCCCAGGGCCTTAACTTTTCACTTTGAACTCTAATTGAGGCTCACAACAACTCATTGAAAATATCTTCATGAGTTCTACATATTCAAATATATGAAATCACTTTCCCCATTAATTATAAAAAGGCCTCACACGTATGTGACTAACATTAGCAAAGCATGTAAACAACACATATAAGTGATGCACTATACACAACACATATAGGTGACCTAGTCACACATAATAAGTGATGCTCTCAAGAGACACACCATGCTTAGTTTGAATTAAGATACACCATAAACGACGAACAATAAGTGTTGCACCACAAGTAAGACAACTAAGTTATATCCCATAAGCGACACACATAAGTGATGCATTAGAGTGACGTACTTAATTGACACACCATAAGTGACACAAGTGACACACATAAGTGATGCACCAGAGCAATACACTTAATCGATACACCATAAGTGATGGAATCAAGCAATACATATATGCATTGATGCCCAATTTTCAAATGCATACATAAGTAATGCAACATAAGTGGAAAAAAATTAATGATACATTTAAATGATGCACATAAGAAATGTACCATAAGAGATGCACTTTGGTGTCTGGCTTGGGTTGTCAGAAAATCATACATGTTTTTCTGTATTGTTGTTTTTTAATTGTCTTGATGTATGCCATCATGAACAAGTGTTGGTTGTGATGCTTGTTGACACCTTTCCTTGACTGAGGGGAGAAGTTCATCAATGTTGAGAATTTGCTTATGTTTGGAAATCAAAAGGCATTCCCTCTTGTTTTTTAAGAGTAATTTCTCCTCGATTCGTCTATCAAAGGGAATGTTCTCACCATATACTTTTCTAGTGAATACTAAATAGATGTAAATAAAGTTAAACCAAGAAACAGAATGAGAGTTTTGAATCTCAATTCTATTGCAACATAACATATCTAGACTCTATTTTTAGTGATAGAAAGAAGCTTTTTTTGTTTCCCTTAACTTCATATTCCAATTTAAAAAAAAATAAGTTTGAATATATGTCATGCATTATCACCTTCCATTGAAAAAGGTAGAGACTACTTGAGAATAGGACCGTGCAGCAATAACACAAAGTCTTCAACAAGATCTTTTAATTTTCACTCTTATTGTTCTACATACAGTCCTCATCTCCAAATATTTGTTCAAGGTTTAAGAATCTCATACATAGATTCATAAGAATGGGACTATGAAAAATTAAAAATGTGATAGATGGTCATTAAAAATACTTGTTAGGAATTTTCCATTACAACTTAAAAATGCATTTATAGGAATTATATTAATGAGTTTGTTTGACAAAGAGTTTGAGACTTTGAGTAATGATCATATAAATCATGCATCCTCTAGTAGTCTTTTGAGGAGATAAAAAAATATTGTCACAATCCCAAACTATAGTAATTCAAGAGTCTAAGAAATTTATCTGTTGAAAGCAATAATACAATGAAATTTATACTAATAGGAATAAATGATTTTGAAAATGAAAATGTGTTTTCCTTCGAAGACTGGGATGGGTCTCCTGTGAATCAAATAATATGAAGAGAACCCTATTACAAGGAAAAGTGAAAGCACACTAAATTGTGATTTCTTAGGAATCAAAGAGATGGCGAGTCTTCTTGGAAAAATATTTGCCAAAATTTTACAATATTTTATAAATCAGTGAAAGATTCACCAATTTTTACATTTTTTTATAATGCAGTGAAATATTCGCCAAGATTTTACAATATCTTATAATTTAGTGAAAGATTCGCCAATATTTTATAGAATTATATAATAAAATGAAATATTCGCCAAAAAATTATATATACATATTATATTGTTGATAAAATCGCCTTCAAATTTTCCTATATATCGAGGAGATTTGCCCATTTTTTATACATATAAATTTGGGGGGGTTCTTAAAATTTTCCTTGAAACTCACACATGTGTGGAGATCTATTCTTATTTGACAAATCATCCAATTGCAGCAAAAATTGTTGCTTGGAGATTGGACATGAAGGTCCTCATAAGTGCAATTCATTACAACATATGTCCAAGATGAAGTAATGAGCATTCTTGTCGAACTAAATGTGAAGTAGATGGCATTTGTGAAATTTTCACTAAACTTGTGCGACAGACACACTCATTTCAGGGAAGAAGAGGTTCCTTTTATTATGAACACGTCTCTGAACAAAATAGGATGCAAAGGGATTGTTGAATTGCCATTCCATCTTTTAAAAGATTCCATGATGGTGTGCATATTCACACGCTTAATCCAGATGTTGTACATTATTGTAAGGCCAGGTGTCAAGCTTGTGGATATTTTTGTCAATGACTCATCAATCATTCTAGTTTTCATCATACGGTTCTTGGTAACATGAGGAACGTTAGTTTTGTATCAGACCAGGAGGAATTTGATATCCAGGGTAGGAAATATTTTTGGGGGGGATCTGGTGTGGCAGAGATGTGTAACATGCATTGCAAAGCACAAGTTTGGGGTCACATTAATTTGATACATTGTCCTATGAATGACAATTGCACAAGTCTTATCTATGATGGCTCTCAACATGAGACAAGAAAATATGGCCCTGATAAGGATGTGCCAAAATATGATCTTACCCATGAGACTTACTAGAACCAAATGCGGTTTGAAGATCCTTGTACTGAAGAAGGTTGGAAATAATTTGCTCTATGTAATCATCTTTGCAGTTCAGAGGAGCATATTGAGACTAATGGTAGTTCCTCAAGGTCTTACACACAAAGAAATTATGTCATGCTCCAGTGAAAAGAATGAGCTCAATGACATCCTCTACTGGCTACATAACTGCAGATGGTCATGTTTTTGTCTACGAGCATTCCAAGAACATACCGTATCATGTGGTTTTTGTTATTGACAAGTCTAGTTCAATGTCTAGGCATGATATAAAACCAACCATGACCAAATTTATACCTCAACACAATTGTAGGATGGGTTGTGTGTATGAGGCTATTGTTCGATTCTTTACTACTCAGCGCAAAACTACTAGTGACGATTCTTTATCTGTGGTTCTGCTTGACAATGCAACAATTCTTGCTCTAGAAATGCAAGAAATGAAGGAAGATAGAGTGGACAAACTTCTTCCATATGTTCCAAAAAGGGGAACCAATTATTCTTCTTCTTTGGAATTGGTAGAGGAGGTAATTTATTGGGGATCCAATGATCCTAATGTTCATAAGAAGAAGCCAGCACTTATTTTTTTGAGTGATGGTGGAAACAACGATGGGAAGATCCTCTTCATTTTGTGAATAGACTGAAGATAGTAGAACCAGGGCTGATAATTCATACAATCATGTTTGGAACAAATTGTACAGGTGTTGTTTTGAATAAAATGGATGGAGTTGGGAATGGCTTATTCCAACATAGTCTTGATGAAGTGCAGTTGGCACAAAGCTTTGAGAATTTAGAAACTAGTCTCAAGCCCAATCTTGCAGCTTTAGTCCGATGAAGTTTATACTTTATTTCCTGTTTTGAGATCAGACATATAATTAGGAATTTAAAAGTTTTCAATTTGCTACAATTATGAATCTAGTTTCGTAAAGTAATTTGTAGAGACCTCTCTCACTTCAACTTCATTTCCTTCCAGGATGTGCTCTGGTGAAGCAGCTAATGCTTGCATTCCAGTTGTTTGGTCTCTCTGCATTCTATTAAATAGGTTACCAAAGGTTGTACTTCTCTTAGATGAACTAGGCAGTTAGAGTCTTGACTCTTATTCATCTTTCCATTATACAGGTAGATATACAATAACCAATGTTGTTGAAATGCATGCAGTATGGAAGTTGTCCGGGGAGTCTCCCGGTGTAAAGCCCAAATGAAGATTGTGTTTGAGCTCGCAAAGCTTAGATGAATTGCCAAATTGGCTCTAGCCATAAGAGTGCATTAATCACACCAGGGTTGGTTGCTATTGCATCCATGGCAATCAAACATGATTTTAGGTTCAGTTTACTATCTGGACAGAGTGCCATGAATGTTACTTCCTCATGAAATCATATGCATCATGGCCTAGCAACAGGCATATGACTCGGGAAAATGTGTGATTCATTTATATATGCCACTATGTGGCAAATTTGATTAACTCTTATTTTATGATATTATGGGAAACTGTCATTGCTTGACCTAATTGTATATTCATTGTACCATATGACACTTTGATGTGATTTCATGGCATTTGTTGTAATTGTGGAATGGATAATTATCTCAGATGGTTTTACTTTCTGTACTAGTTGATGTAACTTTAAGAAGACAGAAATATCAAACATGCTTATGAGAATAGAGTTCATAACATATAATGATGCATGGAAAACGTGATAGGCATTACACAAATGAATTCAACAATATTGTCAAAGTATTAGGAGTTTCCATTTATATCATTCTACATGTCCAAGCATTGAAAATTATTTGCACACAAATCAATCATATAGGCTATGAAGGAGCTATTTTCACCAAAAAATACACCAATTCCTATTTCATTACTAAAAATGAATCAAGTTTACAAGATAAGAGATGCCAATGGAGGCTCTCATAGGCATAGAACTGTATCATTAGAGGCACCAAAATAAATATAACAAGAAAACATATACATATCAAAGAAGTATAACAATGTCCACTTGATACCAAATCATCTTTCACCAACCCCTCTAGTGTTGGCATTGCTCCAGATAGTCGATGACTGCACATCCTATCAATATTTCTATGGTTATTTATTGTGAAGGAATCAAATTGGGAAGCAATGATTCTAGCTTCCCTATGAAGCGGTTTTAAATGTAGTATTTTTTAATATGCTTCATTTTTTGTAGTATTTGTGCATACATCTCTTTTTCGTTGGAACACTTGATTTGTAGAATTATTGCACAAAATGTAAGCAATGGTTGCTTGTCCTAGGTTGGGATATAGGACACTTCAATAAATAGTGTCCATTTTTCCACCATATTGAATATTTACAATTTGCTGCAAAACAAAAACAAAAAAAAATATTATACAATTATATAAACAAAAAAAAAGATTAAATACACCTATGCAGTATTGAGCACTAATGAACATATGTAAAAAAGGACAACTATCAATTGAACAACTCCCACTTTTCATAAGGGTTAGAGTCTACATTAAATTTTTCATTAATGTGAATATCCATCTCCTACATGAAAGTAATTGTTACAACGAGTGACCACTTTGCATGGTCCTCACCAATACCCTTTGTCTATTGCACAAAGCCTCAACTCCAGACCAAGTCTAGTGGTGTTTCACCACCTTGAACATCTTCTATATTTGTACCATGGAGTACTAAATAGTCCACTCCATAGTTAACATGAGGTAGAAGCAATTTGAAGCACTTGATTTCAACTTAAAATGAACCATAGGTTTGCATTTAGCTAAAGTCAGGGAAAAGCAATTAAATTGGTGTCAGTGGATAACTTGGAAGAATTGTTGACACAAAACCCAGTCAACAGGGGTTCCTCACTTTGTTGACATCAACCCACCGCGATCTCCTTGAGCATCGGCCCAGATAGGTTTTACCCTGTCCAGCAACACCTGTGGAGCAGATGAGGTCTCACTCGAGGCGTTCAAGGGAGAGCTGATGAAACCACGTTTCCACCGAAAGGAGGACTTTGTGCATCAATTAATCAACTTATTGTGACATCCATAAATAGATCTAATCATTCAACTCAAACCCTTATGCATAATTCACAACATTATTCAATAGATCGCATCATCGATAGGCTCATAATTGTGCAACAGATAGAACAGTAACACATTAATCGCAACAAGGAAACAACGCATTATTCACCAATTGATATTATATCATGCATTCATCATATGGAAGCAAGAAAGACACATAAATACAAAGTAAATCTGCTCAACATCATATCATATCATATTTATCTTTGGCATCAAAATCACAGATACAACAAAGTAGTTCCATTGTCACATACCCAGGTCAAAACAGAGTTGGATCAACATCCAAAACACTCCGCAAATACAACACTCCTGATGATCTCATTACAACATAATCTCCAAAAACTTGGATATCGGATTCTTGCAATACTACATCTATTTATAGGCTTGCGCCTTTACATTGTTTGTCCACTTTATAACTACTTATTAACCGATACTTCAAAACAAATGACCCAAAATCTATCTATTGTGGTCCAAATGACCCAAAACCCGCATACTGCGGTTCAACTGACCCAAAAATGCATAAATTATTATCACTTGCGCTTAGCTTTCCACCTTTCATGGTATCTTTGGCCTTGCACAGCATCCACGATGCTAACTCATCCATACCGCTTGCCAACAGGCCTCCAACACAATCTTGTGGCTCTCCCTCGAGCCACGTCAGCTGGACATGGTGTACTCCTGGTCGTCTGTCGCTGAATGATTCCTTTGAAACTGTTCTTGTTGTCTGGATCTCGTGGTTGTGTACTTCTCAAGCTGATATGGAAATCGTAGGTTCCCTGTCATGTACTTCTCAAACTGATACGGTGATGTTCTGGCTTGCTGTCGTCCACTTGTCAAACTCATCCTCCAGTCTCTTGAAAGCCGACACAGACTGAGGAGAAGATGATGAAAAACACCAAGGTGAAAAATAGGCCAAATGCTCCGGCACATCTGTTTCACACCAGAGATCACCTTCTACTGGGATGTAGGGGTTGTCGCCCTTTTCTTCTTGGTGGTCGCAGGGACCACCCATCTTCGAACTACCACCATATGCCTAGACATCTTGGATGAGACTTCGTCTCTGTTACAAATGAGTGTCCTCGCTGCTTCCGTCTCAAGGTGCTCATGCACACTTGTCATCTGGGCCCTTAGCACACCTGGTGTGCTTCCGCATGAAATGAAGTAAATCATTTGCACGTCCTCCTTGGAATTCCTAACTTAGCTAGATTTTGAAATCTCTTGCAACATGAACTTTTCGCGTCTCGTAAATACCGCTTTGCTCAGCGATCTGTGGTGCTTGTATTTATGCATGTCCGCTACTTGGGATGCCTGCCTTAGCAATTATGAAAAAATTTGTTCACCGAAGGTGTTGATCTTGTCATCATACCATCCCGTTGTCTCCTGGGGAGGTGGATCACAGTAATCGTGTGGAGATTGGACTTCTTTCGTGCAGAGGAACGACCATGCTTTGACCAACGGCTTATTCATGTTAAAAAGTGTGAACCGTCAATCTCGATGTTTTCGGTCATGCTGCCACCTTGTGTTACCCATGCCAATGGTGCTGGACTTGGTCGTGAAACCTATCATCCTAATAGTCAGATGCATCAGTACGGCAGATCACTTCACCTAACACCATGGGTTAACTAGATGCCACTGTCTTTCCAAGTTACTGCGTCGATTATGGCGCGACCTTGTAGTCGCGTCCCTGTGCCTAACCTGAAATACCTTTTTCGCGGCTTGCACCTCTCGTGTCTGCGGGTGCGCTACTCATCCTGCATTTTTTTCTTTAACTGCGCGATGCCTTCAAGCATCGCGAGGCGCCTTTCTCATCCTGTAGGGCTTCAACCAGCTACCATTAATCAACTTTGGTAGCATCACTCCGTCTAACTGCTTCAACTATACCACGCCTCCTGAAGTTATGCAACCAACGCAATGAGGACCGAGCCAATGCATTACGGTAACTTCCCTGGATGCTTCATGAACTTGTTGTCATACACCAGCACCAAGTCACCCTGCTGAAACTGCCTATTTTTTATATGGTGATCATGCCAAGCTTTCTGTCGATCCTTCTCCACGCGCTGGTGAAGCCCTGCGATAAAGCGATCTTCCTCACGCTATACCAACTGCGCCATTCACTCTGCTAATGTTGCATCATCATTCATGCCTGTTACTGTCGCGATGTGCAAACTGGGAACAATGTACTCCATGGGAATAACCACCTCCTACCCATATACCAGCTTGAATGGTGTTTGTTCTGTCAACCTTTTACAAGTGGTGCGATACACCCACAAGACTACTGGAATCTTCAAATCCTAGTCATCGCGACTTGTGTTACACACCTTAGTAAGCGCATGCTCCAACACTTTATTAAACGCCTCCACTGTTCCATTGGCCTGCAGATGATACAGATTACTCTTCTTATGCTGTATCTGGAGCTCTTCTATCAACGCCTGAACCGTGCGATTGATGAATGGTTCCCTTGATCGCTCATCAATATATTCAAACAACCAAACCGGGTAACAATGTGGTCAAACAGGAACCATGTTGCGGTTGTAGCGGTACAATCTACAACAGGTGTGGCCTCCTCCCACCTCGTCAAATACTCTATCACGGTAATGATGTACCGTGCGTCGGTTCTCTTCCCAGGTGGGTTAATTGGTCCCACAAAATCCACAGCCCATTTATCAAATGGTTGCAATGTCATATGCGGTATCAATGGCATCTCGTCCCTCCTTGATGGTTTTCCTGTTCGTTGAAAAACATCACAAGTCTGGGCATAATTTGTTGCATCATTGTGCAAGGTAGGCCACCAAAGTCCTGCACAAAGCACCTTCTTTGCAGTTGCTCGACCGCCATAATGTCCACCTACTACACCCCCATGTGCCTCCGCCAATATCTTCCCTTGTTCAAGCAGGCGGACACAACGCCTCAAGATCTCATCTGGTCCTAGTTTGTATAGTTGTCCTGCGATCAATTGGAAATTGATAGCCTTAACCAACAATTTCTTCTTCTGAGCTATAGTCAACTCCTCTGGTGCAGTTCCTGCCACCAAAAACTGAATTATCTCCTTGTAATAATCATCATCCATCTCCACTCTGAAGAACTGTCCATTCGACAACCCATCTTCAATATTAGTCCATTCCTCTCCTGTCTCGATTCGGGATAGATGATATGGCTTTGAGTTCAAGCAACCCGGCTTCATAATGACATCGAAATCAAACTCCTGAAAGAGAAGTAGCCAGCGGCATATCTTTCCCCCCAACATAGGCTTGTTGACCAGGTATTTCAGTGCAGAGTGATCCATGAACATATTAAAGTGACCGCCCAGTAAGTAATGCTGAAACTTCTACAGTGCATACACCATTGCCAACCCTTCCCTCTCTGTCGTGGTGTAATTATTCTCTGCAAACGATAGCTTCTGACTCGCGAAAGAAATCGGGTGATCTAGCTCCCCTTCGCCTAGTTGTGCTAGCAGTACGCCTAGCGCTATTGATGACGCATCCACTTTAACGTGGAACTCCTTACCCCAATCCGGAAATACCAATATAGGTGTGGAGGCCATCTTAGCCTTTAATGTCTCAAACCTTAGCTAGCACTCTAGACTCCATAAGAATACCGTATCCTTTTTCACCAACTTCTCCATAGGGGTCGTGGTCGCAGCATAACCATGGATAAACTTGCGATAATACCCTGTATGCCCCAACGTATCCCTCAGCTGCTTGACAGTGGTAGGTGGAAGCAAACTCACAATTAGCGCTATGTTTGCTGGATCGACCAACAGTCCGTCTTTGCAAACAATATGCCCCAACAACATCCCGAATGGTGCGCAAAAGATACACTTCTTGAGATTCAGCACAATCTGATGTTGTCGACACCGCTCCAACATCAGACGCAGGTTTTCCAAATGGTCGTTGACCAAACCATACACTGTCCAATCATCCATGTAGACCTGCACAAACTTCTGAATGAAATCTCGAAATGTGGCGACAAAGACCCGAGAAAAATCGCAGGTGCATTTTTTAGCCCAAATGGCATTATAGTGTACTGAAAACATCCCCACTCAGTCACAAATGTGGTTTTATGGCAATCCTCTTTTGCGATCCTAATATGGTGATAACTAGAGAAGCCATCTGTGAAAGAGTACATCTCTTGACCGCTGATGCCTTCTAACACTTCATCTGTGAAGGGCGTCACGAATGGATCATGCATGTAGACATTGTTCAACTTCCTTAGGTCGACACAGATGCGCACCTCCCCTGTCTTCTTGTCTTGAACTACCATAGGGTTGATCCACTCGAATTCTTCGGCCGGTTCAATTATGCCAGCATCCAGCATCTTGTCAATTTCTGCTTTAACTCATTCCTTATGTCGCGGATTCAGGCGGTATGGTCGCTGTCAGACTAGTTTCGCACTGGGCTTTAATGGAATCTTCATCTCGCCTAAATCTCCGAGTATCCCCTTCATCTCACAAAACTTTGTGGGAAATAAATCCTATAACTCATGTAGCAAATCTGTGATCTTGGCCATCATCTCGTCGTCCCAGTAATCCCCAACATTTGCAAACTTTGGGTTCTCCTGCGACCCAATGTTGACCTTCCAGAGCTTCAGCGGCTAGCTTATCGTGTCTATTAGTACGTCAGGTGCTACGACACCCCGACTTCCTTCTGTCTCGGGAATATTAACATTCCATGGATCATCATCATCTGCTGGCCCACCGGTAATATTGTAGCATTCCATAATTGACTGCATCTGACAACGTGCATGCGGATCCGCAGGGTATGCAACTGGGATGACCTTCAACACAACGTCGTGGATAATCTGTAGGGAATTGTTGACGTCTAGATTGGTATTTGCGAAACTGAAAGTTTGAGTGAAACACACCGTCAACTCCAACCAAGTAGTAATCTCTTTGCGTAACTCGACTGCTACATACCAAGATCGCGGCATGTCATCCAAAGTATGGACAAAAGCATGGGCCCATTCATCCCTTGGTCGCGATGCCCACAGAGTCTGACATTCCATCGAATGACCACCTTGGTTATCCTGCCCATCATACTTTCCAGTGTGATAAACTTTTGTATCACCAAAGCAAACTGTCATCAACCTCTGACATTGAAACCATCTAGCTATTGATTTCTTATGGGTCACCCACTAGCAATCATTGTGGTTCTGACACTCTATCTTCAAAGGCCACCAAAAATTCAGCCAACCCAGGAAGTCCTTCATATACCGTCCATTCAACGATCTCAGTCGCGATGTGACGCAGTGACTGTGTGATCAACCCGCATTTTCTAAATGACACCTCATGCATGCGGTTCTGCCAGTCCTCGAAAGCATCCTCCAAATCAGAAGTCGCAGAGCTAGAGTTGTGCCACCCAAGTTCACCATCAACAGTCAGATGAATGTAATCCTATGAAATGTTATAAGCATGATCCCATCCGCGTACAACTTCATCCTTCACTAGCTCAACATATCCCCGTCCTTCTGTTGGATCCAAGGGAGTGATGACTCTGAGGTCCTGGTTCTCGAAAGTCATCATTCGCTTCTTAAAATTTATCACTGCCATACTATCATTGGTCCATCCAATCCCCAAAAGTGTGGGATAGTAGCTTCCTCCTTCAACGACTTCAATAACATCAAAATCTGCATAAGTCTTCATCCCCTCGATATCCACTACTAGTCATGGAACTCTCCCAATCAGGGTTACCTTGGCCTAATTAGCCAATCACAGCTGCACAGGAGACCAACTTAGCTATGGGCTCCCCATTTTATGCCATGCTTGCTTCGTTAAGATGTTGACGTCAGAACCTAGATCTAGAATAACTGAAACTATGTCGTAGTCTCCAATCTGAATGTTCATGTGCATCTCCTTTCCAGTTTTCCTCCGCTATAAAGAGTTCATTGCGGACTCTTTCCTTCCCTTTCTCAACTGATACAACAGACGCTCGACCTCAACAAGAGCATCTAGATCTTTTGCGAGCGACAAACAACTCCTAAAGAATTGTTGCAACGTCCCATACGGTCGCAAAGGCCATGTTTCCAAAGTTGAATCAAACGCAGATGGCATATCGTAAGTAACCGACTCACTGCAATCTTGCCCCATTGTATTGTGTGCTTCAAAAAATGTTTCGCGCTCGACACCAATATCAAACTACACCTTCTTCTTCCTAGCCAACCGAATGAGCAGATGCGAACCATCTGCGCCCGTTGTCGCACCTCCGCGAGTGACAACATCGACATCAACATCTCGTGCCCTTGGTTCTGCCGAAATTGACACATAGGTGGATCCCGGGTTCTGATTCAGTGGTGGATTTCTAGGTTGGTTCTGATTCTGAGGTTGATGTTGGTTTTGCAATGGGTGTTAATTCTGTGCTTGTTTCTGCGGTTGGTTTTGATTTGGAAACTGATTCGGTACCTGATTCTAATTCTGCAGTTGAGGCACATTCCTTGCCTGCCATCTTGCGATCAACTATGGACAATTTTCAACGGTAGTGTCACCACCAAAACAAAACATACACTGCGGCTGAAGCAGCGGACACTCCCTCTGATAATTTCCTAATACTCCACAAGTGTAGCATTGGATAGGTCCACGACCTCGTCCTCCTCCGTGGCCAAATCCTCCACCTCGTCCTCCTCGGAATCCTCCTTGCTGCTGGTATTGCATTTGAATAAACTGCTGCTGCAGTGGATTCTACTGCTGCTGTTGCCAGTACTGCATTGGTTGAACATATTGTGCCGGCTGAAGATATTGTTGCTGTAGAGCCACCTACCCCTGATTGGACTGCGGTTGTGGCATAAACGGTGGTTGCGGTTGCAGTGGTGGTATGAACTACATCTGTGGTGGTGGCTGGACCACCTCCGGATGCAACTGTGGCTGTTGCGCAGCGCGCTGGTCTTCTCCTTTTACATAATACGCATCATATGTCCTTTCTTGGAGTAAGCCATATGCGCGACAATCCTTCTCTTCATGTCCAACAGACTTATAGAATGTGCAGTACAAATTCATGGGCTTCGTAACCATCTCCAGCATGTATTGACATTCTTCATGTCGATGCCCATATACTTGGCAAATGCGACACCATGGCACACATCCGCTACTTAATGGGTTCGGTGCACCTGACACCAGGTAATTTCAGAAATCCCCGCAATTGTCCCTGGAGTGTCCTTCTGTGCGATAACGGGTACACTAGACCTCTTTGCGATGCTCCTTTCCCTTCTTAAGGTCTTGTAACTGCAACGTCAAATTAGCCAACTGCGCCTGAATCTAAGTCATACCCACTGCACTCTCACCTACAAGCGAAGCTTCCAACTTCATGGCGATCTCTAGAGCCTCGCTCTGTGTCGTGATCTTCTGCTGCATTAGCGGAAGCCTGATATGAGGCAGTAAAGTAGCAATAAACCATTCTTTATGCCGAAAGTCGCACATATCAAAGCTGACTCTGGCCATCAGCGTCTTGAACCTTTGATCGAAATCCCACACAGTCTCATTTGGATACTGCTTTATTTCTTTTATCTCAGTGATATACTATGCTTCCGACTTGGGTTTCCTGAAATCATCAATCAACCCCTTTCTAATGTCAATCAATGACTTCTCTGGGCTCCCTGTAGGAACCTGCACAAATTTCATAAACCAGTCTAGTGCATGACCCCATATGATCATCGCTAGATAGCCTTGCTTAACATCTTCATTTGTTGCATGCTTAACAGTCCACACTACTTCGCATAAGAACCAGTACTGCTCTGGGTCCTGGTTCCCTCCCCTTGGAATAGAGGCAGCTTCGCATCGTCCCCCGACATCTTGGACTTTCTTCTTGAAGTCGCTGATTTGCTACTTTGTATCTGTTGCTGACACTTTAGACACAACAGTGTCGAATGCGTAATCCTTCCTGGTTGTGATATAGTGCGCGGAGGTGTGGGTACCATGCTGGTGGGGGTGGGTCTTGCCTCTACCTCGGGCGTAGCCTGGTCATCTCGTTGGCACTATAAGGTCGCTTTGTCCCGTGTGGTTTTCCTTCGCGGAATTGCGTTTCGATCGCAGCAGGACCTTCTCCTATCCTCTGCCTCTTCTCTTGTCGAAACCTTGCTCCTCCCCTCGTAAGACCACTCTCTTTCTCAGCTTCCTTGAGAGTCTCATCGCAACTTACACCCATCTACCCCGTATCATTCTACTGACCTCCCCCCTGCCTTCGCAACATCCACCGCCTCTGCACACCAGAGCTCTACTGATCGAGGTGCATCTTCAATATGCCCTTCTCACAGATAAGCATCTTAATGGACAACTGCAGCGACAACAGGAACCTGCCTCGTGGTCCGCGGAAGAAATATCTTTCGGCTTTGCTATAAGACTTGTTCATATCAACCGCAAACTTGGTGATGTAACCTTCCAGGATGCTATAAATCCAAACTTCAACTGCCTGCGACGCTTTGTTATCTACCGCTTGTAGTTCTTGGATCAGTTCTGGGGTCCAAGATGTCATCTCACCACCTTGGAAGTTCTTCTTCTGAAAGGTCAATTGTGCCAACCACTCAAACAAGATGATTGGGAACTCGCAGAAAAAATATTCGTGTGGACCGTCATGAATGTACCTTCCTAACCACCAATCTGTCGTTAGCCCAGTGTTCTGGTTTTCTTTTTCAGCAAATTCCTACAACTTTTGGTCGAACCAGTCTTGAATTTCCAGTTTCGTCGGATGCCACAACATGTCCTCCTTTTACTTCGTGCTGGGTCCCGGCAAAGGAACCCATTGTTGACACAAAACCCAGTCGACAAGGGTTCCTCACTCTGTTGACATCAACCCACCACGATCTCCCTGAGCACCGACCCAAACAGGTTTTACCCTGTCCAGCAACACCAACAGAGCAGATGAGGTCTCACCCGAGGCGTTCAAGGGAGAGCTGACAGAACCACGTTTCCACTAAAAGAAGGAGGACTTTGTGCATCAATTAATCAACTTATTGCGACATCCAAAAATAGATCTAATCATTCAACTCAAACCCTTATGCATAATTCACAACATTATTCAATAGATCACATCATCGATAGGCTCATAATTGTGCCACAGATAGAACAATAACACATTAATCGCAACAAGGAAACATCGCATTATTCATCAATTCATATTATATCACACATTCATCATACGGAAACAAGAAAGACACATAAATACACAATAAATCCGCTCAACATCATATCATATCATATTTATATTTGGCATCAAAATCACAGATACAACAAAGTAGTTCCACTGTCACATACCTAGGTCAAAACAGAGTTGGATCAACATCCAAAACACTCCGCAAATGCAACACTCCTGATGATCTCATTACAACATAATCCCCAAAAACTTGGATATCGGATTCTTGCAATACTACATCTATTTATAGGCTTGTGCCTTTACATTGTTTGTCCACTTTCTAACTACTTCTTAACCGATACTTCAAAACAAATGACCCAAAATCTATCTATCGTGGTCCAAATGACCCAAAACCCGCATACTGCGATTCAACTGACCCAAAAATGCATAAAGTATTATCACTTGCGCTCAGCTTTCCGCGTTTCGCGGTATCTTCGGCCTTGCGCAGCATCCGCGATGCTGCGATGCTGGTTCATCCAAACTGTCTGCCAACAAGACCATTTGCATGCACTTGGTAATGAATTAGAAGATTTAGAGATTTGGAGTCAGAGATTAAAAGATATTGCAGGTTCTTTTAGAAATTTTCAGATTGAGCATGTGTATAGGGAATTGAATAATAATTGGTGTGTGGATAATCTTTTCCCTGATTTACTAAAAGACAACAAGAGACCCTAGTCTTTGTCCTACATATCTCCCCTTGGGTGAAACCTTTCTTGGTCAACCTTTTCCTTGTGAAAAAGGGATTAAATCAACATGTCTTCATCCAAGGGAAAGGTCCATGTTAATTCTGCAGGAAATCACACTCACTTCGACATCTAACAATGATTCAATCTCTTTGTTTAGGCACTACTTGCCAGGCCTGCCAAATCCTTCTAA
Organism: Larix kaempferi; assembly: GCA_027924585.1. Taxonomy (NCBI): domain Eukaryota; kingdom Viridiplantae; phylum Streptophyta; class Pinopsida; order Pinales; family Pinaceae; genus Larix; species Larix kaempferi. The sequence continues at coordinate 2,992,363 of BSBM01001294.1, read as the reverse complement.
GAACACTCGTTGGGGATTCTGAAAGCTTCAACCACACTAACTATAATACAAATCTGTAATGTGCTTGTTACTGCCTGACAATGTATTGTTTGGAAGCATTCTTTTCAACAACCTTGTACTAGGATAGTGCCAGAAACTCATTCCAAAAGAAGGGTGGTTTAAGTTTAATAATTCGTATGAAAAGTTATTCTTATGACACCATTGTTTCACAAGGAATTTTTATTTTTACAAAGTGATAGAGAAGGTGGATGTCATTTAAAAGCAGTTAGTGGAATTTAAACTTTGAAATGAATGTATTGCTATGGTGATGATTATTTTGAAGAAGTTTATGTTTTGTTGAAGCGATTTGAAGTTTATAAAAAGATTTTGGCACATATATTAATAATTGGTTCATCAGTATCAATTGATTTTGAGAAAGAAAATAATTTTTTTGGTGTGAAGATAATTGATTTTGAAAAGAAAATAATTTTTTTGGTGTGAAGAATTGTTGTTGTTTCTGAGAAAATTTTGGAGATAAATGTAGAGTATTTCTAGTTATGGAGTAGATCAATGAAGATAATTTATTTGATGTGAAGAATTGATGTTGTTTGTGAGAAAAATTTGAAGATAAATATAGAGTATTTCTAGTTATAGAGTAGATCAATGAAGATCTAGAGCAGAATAAACCTAATGAAGATGAAGAGATCAATGATATATTGAGTAGATTGATGTCAATTTTGTCATTTTTCTCAGGTATGAATTATGAAATTTGGGCAAATAAAATGGAAGATTTGCTTTGTTCAGTAAATTTATGGCGTTTTGTTCAAAAAGATTTTGTAGATCCCCCTGATAAAAAAATGCAATTGCAAGACTTCTTATTTTGTGAGTAGTTGATGAAAATGTTTTTTATAGTGTTTGTTTCCTATAAATTTCGACAAATTGTTAGTGCAAAAGCTTTTGGGGATGCTTTAGAGATGAGGTACAATAAAAAGAGAAGAAACATTAATACTTTGCAGCATATTGCTTTTTGGGATGCTTTAGAGATGAGGTACAATAAAAAGAGAAGAAACAGTAATACTTTGCAACATATTGGTACATTAGAAGAAGCTTTTGTGTCTAAAGTAAAGAAAGAAGACGGAGACAAGAAAATCAAAGAACTCCTTGATAAAGTGGAGGAGAAGAATATTGAAGACCTTGTGTATGCCACAGAACATGAAGAGGGAGGTGAATCCCATTGCGTAGATACAGTGGATGATGAAGTTGTTGGTAAAGTTGCCATTGTAGCAGTCTGTGATGATGAAGAAACTTTGGTGAATCCAACAATAGATATTGCTGATGACATTAACTTAGTGACAAAGTTTATTGATGACAATTCAGTTGAAGATAAAACTGCCCATGTAGCAGTATTTGATGAGAAACAAGATAAAGATTTTGTAGAGTGTTTGGAGAGTTCATTCCAGCACATCGAAAAGATGCTTGAAGCATCAACTGAGACCAAAGAATCTCATGTTTTTGGAACTGAAAATTTGTGTGTATTTGCAAATTATGGAGGTACTATGTGAGAAGAACAACACTTGGATGTAGTGCTAATAGATTATGATGAAGAGTTGAGAATATTCAAGGATTTGTGAAGACATGAATAAGAATATTATAGCATATATGAAGAATATGAAAACAATATTTTGCAAGAAGTTGAAATTAGGATTGTAGAAATGCAACAAGAAATGAAATTAAGCAACATTCACTTGGAAGCAATAGAGTTGAACATTGAGATAGAAGAATTATGGAAGTGTTTGACGAAGTTTTTTGAGTTGAGACAGAATGAGATGAAAAAGACAATCAACCACAAAGATCAGTGGACTGAGGATACTTTTGAAAGCAATGCAGGAGGACAACAACAACATCAGATAATTTGGGATCCACGCGAACATTCTATCTTTGAAGATGAAGATGAAAGAAATAGACCTAAGCAGCGTAATCTGAACCCAATTTAGCTTTTGAAATTTTTGTTAAGTGTTTATAAGCTTGGTTGAGACATAGATCACCAAGCATTTGCATTTGTGACATTTGCATTTTAGCAGTTTTGGAGTATAAAAATTAAGAGGGAGTGTTAGTGAGAATGTAACCCTTTTAGCCGGTATTGCCTTAAACCGTCAAAGCATGTAACATACATATACAACTGTAGTTCAACAATTTGTGCTTTGTAACTCATTTGTTATGTCTCTGCCCATATTTTGAATAATATCGATCAAGTGTAATACTTTTTTTATTTTAGTGAATCCCAAAAATATGTTTTTCCAGTTTGTGCTTTGTAACTCATTTGTTATGTCTCTGCCCATATTTGAATAATATCGATCAAGTGTAATACTTTTTTATTTTAGTGAATCCCAAAAATATGTTTTTTTCCACTGAAGAAAGAAAATGCAACAAGACATCTTCATCCTCACATAATGACACTGTACAAGAAATGGAAGGGTTTAACAGCTGCATCATATGACTGAGGCCTGTAACAAAACCGATTTACAATAAACTCAAGGATTTAACAGCGGCCTCGCATGATTCAGAATAGCATAACATTAAATATATTGAGTAGACAGGCTGAAGAATAAGAATACACAGGCGTATATTAACATATATAAAAAAGTTGATATCAGAATAGAGAGATAGATGTAACAGCAAATGGCACGCCATATGAAGGACGACAAAACAGACCTTATATAGGCAACAAAACTAACCATGCAATAGTGAAATATTTGGAGAAATTTAGTGAGATGGGTGCCACAGCAATATCTCCATTAACATAATGAAACAAGTACAAAACAAAAACTTTGTACTGGGCAGATATTCTTAGCATGCTCATAGATTATATGAATTCGAAAACTACTATTTCAATGAAAAAAAATGAGTATTCAAGTGCGACACCCAACTATGCAATGTTCAAATATTTAGTGTAAAACATGACATCAAAATCCACTATTTAGACCTGATCTCAAAATGAGTAATAACATCCTACAAGAATCAGAAATGGGGTTTCTACAAAACCCTTTATTCTTTCTTTCAAGCCACTAGAATTGCAGGGGTTTTGGATAGTTGCACAGCCTTGTTTTTATTATCTTGAGATTTGTTTTGAGAATCCTCTCTTTTGTAGATCATCTTTATGTATAGCTAACAACTGGGATAGCTTGCAATTTCTTTTTCCATTTGCGGTTCGGCTTTGGTGATCTTGAAGAGATCATTGCGGTAGTAGGATGTAAATTTCCACCGTAGTCACATTGTCAATGTCTAGGCCTCTTAAATAAAAGAGGCTCTACAAAAAATTTCTGACTTTTCACTTCCATACATATGGATGCACTGCATGGAATCACGGAACGTGAAAAAGTGGAAGCCCTCTCGTTACATCTACAAATTGCATTTGCACAACCTGGGATAGAGTCATGCATAATCCTTCTATATCATTGGTGTAGACATGGAAGCTTATGGGTGGAATGTGAGTAGTGAAATGGGGACTCTGTTGTGGAGATAAGAGTGATGTTGGCTGACCTTAATTTTAGGAAAGCTAATTATCATAAGTGGTTCATAAAAATACTTTATATACAAGTAATTGTCAATATTTTTATATTTTTAAAATTATTTATCATAAAACTTTCTTCTCCATTTTGAAATAAAATGAATATTTGAAATTTAAAATTTCATTTTAAGTTATATATAAAACACACTACTATCATTTTGAACTCTTCGCACCTCAAAACCAAAAGGTCAAATACCAAAAGGTTTAATAAAGAACACCACCAAAATATTTATGATAAAAATTTGGAAAAAAAAAAAACTCGAAAACATGAACAAGCAGGCCACACAAAAAAGATAAAAAGATTCATCACGATCCTAACACTTTGCATAATTCTTTTAGATCGGTAGTGTAAACATGGCAGCCTTCCTTTAACCGTCGACGCAGCTGCTCAAGTACTCCTTCACCCCAGTGCAGCGCCTGACACTCGTGAACTAGAAGAAACTCCAACGACATCAAATTTTCGACACCTGGCAGCTCTTGTATCTCATTGCAATATTGGAAACGAAGTTTGCGAAGCTTTGTGAGCTTCCCCAACCCTTGTATCCTCTTAAGCTTGTAGCATGCGCTAAACACCAACTCCTCCAAAGATTTCAACGTTTCCAGATTTGGCAGCTCCTCCAATTCCGAATTAATCAAGCTCAGGTGGAGATGCTGAAGTTTTTCAAGACCGCAAAGTCCTCGTATTTGCCTCAATGCACAACAACGAGACATTGTCAGTGACATTAATGTTGCTGGCAAAGCTCCAACATCCACCAGACATTGACAATCACTGATATACAGATTTTGAAGTTTTGGGCAAACACCTGGAGGAAAGGATACCTTCGAGGAAAGGATACCTCCCAGATGTAAGTCCTTCAGCCGAAGCAAGTATTCCTCTTCACTGGACGCTCTTACTGCTCTTAACAGTGGTTCTATTTCTTCTTCCACCAATATAAATGGCAGTTGGAGACACGCCACTTTGAACAACTTCAAAATTTCGAGATTGTTCATATTAAGATCTTCTGGTAAGTAGATCAAAATTGGACAATCACGGAGCGATAAAGATTTCAAGCTCTTGAGTGAAACGATGGAAGGCGGCAGCACTTGAAACAAATTGTTTCCTAGTTCTAAACATTCCAAATTGCACAGGTCTTCAATACCGCTTGGCAATTCTCTGAAGTTCATACCATACAAAAATAATTTTTTCAAGGATCGTTGATGTGCAACTTGGGGAGGCAATTCTTTCACATTCCGGCAACATGAAAGATCTAAGTATTCCAGAGTGGTAATATTTGCAAGTGTTTCGCTGGAAATGGTCAAATTAACACACCTTGCCAAACATAGATGTTTGAGTAGAGTCAAATTCCCAAATGAATTTGGAAGCTTTTGCAAATTAGAAGCACCTTCCAAATCGATATACTGAAGGTTAGTTAGATCTCCGAAAGAATCTGGCAGCAACATTAATCTTGAGCACCGTTTCAACACTAAGTATTTCAGGGAGCGCAGATGACAAAATTCTTGGGGAAAACTTGTGATTGTGGATCGTTCGTGCAACAAATATTTCACAACAATTTTTTCGAGGTTCTTAAGCTGACCTATGGAGTTCGGAAATCCTGAAAGGCGAGCGAAGATATTTAGCTCCCGCAACTGGAGAGGAGCCTGCAATGTTTTGGTTTCCACTATCAGATGATTTTCATCTACAAAATGAAATGAAGCAAAGGAAGAATAAAGACACACGTTTAACTACCTCAGATTCGTGTTGCCACAATTTTTCTAATTTGCTCCCGGCCACTTCTAAAACTGCTAAATTCTCCCTGGGAATCCAAGAAGGCAGGGAAGAGAAGGGGCACTTATACCAGCGTAGCCATATGAGATTTGGTGATTCCGCCCTCCACAATAATTCTTCTAAATAAGCATCTTGAGCTGCCACAAATTTCAAATTACTTTGACCACGGAAACGATTATTATGGACTGGTTTCCAATTATGGTTTCCGAAACGTGTCAATAGTGGATTTAAATAGCCTACAGCTTTATCTCCGCCTCTGCGACCTCCCAAGTCACCGAAAACATCTTCTGCACTGCCAACGGGAGGAATCATCGAAATTCCCCGAAATTGTGAAAGTACCTGTGCATTCATGAAAAGTATAAAATAAACAGAGATGCATTTATCTGAATCATCGAAATTCCCCGAAATTGTGAAAGTACCTGTGCATTCATGAAAAGTATAAAATAAACAGAGATGCATTTATCTGGATATATCTTAGGAATAAAGAAAAGACGCGTCTACCTTAAGAGAAAGAAAAGTTTAAAGATATTAAACCGAATACAGGATTTCAGAAGCACTTACATACGACGATTGTTCATCTAGCAAATCATCAATGTCTTGGGTTTTCTGACGCGAAAGGCGATATGGCATTAATCCTTCAGCAATATTTCTTCCCAGATCCCTGATATAATCATGCATCTTTATCTTATTATTTTCAGGGTCCACATCTACAAGGCACTTCATCTCTAGACTGGTAAAGCTCACTAAACCACATATTCTTGTTGTTGTATCCCTGTCTTCTCCTATGAAGAAGCAAGCAACATCTAAGAATATTTGTTGTTCCTCTTCATTAAGCGAGTCATAACTTATTTTAAGGCTATCATGTACCTCAACTGCTTTGTCCAGTCGATTTAATAGCTCTTGCCAGTAAGACTTATCAGTTTTTTCATATAGAAGCGCCCCAAATACTTTTAACGACAAGGGCAAACCATCACAAGCTGTTAAGAACCTATCTACTAGATCTTCAAATCCATGTAGTGGATGCTGTTGGAGGAAGGCATACGAGCAGAAAAGCTCTTCCGAGTGTAGACGATTGAGACCCCTTAGTTTATAGATTGACGCCTCTGAAATGCTAAGTGATTGAAGGACTTGCTTATCACGAGACGTAACCAAAATCAAACTATTGGACATAAGGATGTCTTTAATGGGCAAAAATGCTTCTAATTGACGGGTATGATCGACATCATCTAAAATAATGAGCGCACGACAGGATGAAAGATGCTTTCTAAGCTGTTCTATACCTTCATGAATGTTGTCTATTTGCACATCTCTTTCAGTCAAGTCCTTAAGAAGACGACTCTGCAAGGAAGTTAGAGAACTCTTAGCTGCGTTTTCTCTGACATCGAATAAAAAAGAGGCTCCATCGTAATATGAAATCTTGGAGTTGAAGAATTCTTTGGCCAGAGTTGTCTTCCCAACTCCGCCTAAACCCACAATCCCTACAACCATGGCCCTCATGTTGTGCTGCTCAGATAGCACTGTGTTTTCAAATTCTTGTAATTTCTCCTTCAAGCCAGCTGGATGTTCAGCAACATATTTCAGTTGCTCTTTGTGAATCTTCAACACGCGTGGCACAACGACCTCCAAGAGTTTCCCCAAGAGTTCCTCCTCGTCACTGAATATGATTATGAAAAGATAGGAAAAATTTTAAATAAGTCATGAGCAACGTAAAAACTAGTGTCGTATAAGGTATATCTATCAATCCGACAAATGAAAAACCAAATCCGAGAGAGAGATGAATTGAGAGATGCTTACCCATTGAAAGCGTCCAACTCCAAACCACTTATAGTTGAAACTTGAGAAAGAGCCTCTTTCCAACTCTGAATGATTTGGGTGTCGTATCGCTTATTCATTTCATGGTTGTGGAATGCTTTAGCATATGCACCTTTGGCCGTCCACCGGAGGTCAGTAGGCTTCACGTGATAAAAAACAGGAATAATAGTAGCCTTCTTCGACTTGTACGCTTCCACCATGTCCAGAAGCTCATTTAGACACCATCTTGATTCTGCATAAGTAGATGAGAAAATAGCAATATGGATGGGGGCCGTTTCAATAGCCTGTCGTATTTGAGAAATAATATTGTGTCCAACCTCCAATTCTGGCTTGTCGAGGAAGACTCGTATTCCATGGTCTCGAAGGCGACGATAGAGGTCGCTCGCGAAGGTAGTTTTGACATCGGGACCTCTGTGGTTAATAAACACATCGAATTCGTGTTGAAAATAAGAAGTTGAGGCAGAGGCAAAAGCTTGGTGATGGCGTGCCATTGGAATTGGAATCTAAAGGATGTTTTTTCTTTTCAACCGAAACGAAAAAAAGCATTTAGAATCAATGTATAAAAATACGAGAACTGAAGGTACGGATCTCAGCCAATCTCAAGAGACTATTGTAACATCGGATAAGTTACACATTTACCAGACAGTCCGCCACAGGAAAATAAAATACATGGCAAACTTAACCACCAACCGCTACAGGCATAACACCATATAAATCTATGGAAAGGATGACAAAACCGATGTCACAAAATACATCAACCATACATGCAGATTGGAACAACGCCCGCAAGAGGCGAATGAGCAGAACCAAATAAAAACTGGGCACGGCCGAAGGCCCAATGCACAAACTCACTGTGGAATCTGGAGCCAAATTCCAAACATTCCGCAATCGAGTCCAACCTCGCGGACCCGATCGATCAAACCCCTCCAGGAAGCTGGGCCCCTACAGCAAATCATAAGGAAAACAAAGAAGATGCCATAAGGAAGACGATACATAATACAGAAGATCTCTACCAGGCTCGAGCAAATAAAAGTCCTGCAAATTAATAGGCCTGAAAAGAGCCCATGCGGCCCAAGGATCCTTCAATAAATTCCTCATACATCACAATCCCTTCATCAAGCCTCAAGGATCCTTTGGACAGATCGTCCGCTTCCCTGTTGAATCGCCTGAAAATATGCTTATAATAGAGCTCCTTGAAAATGCACTGCACGGAATCGAAAGGATATATACAATAAGATGATGATGGTCTCTCAGATTAGTGGAACTGGCAGAGCAAAGGCGTGGATCTAAAGGAAAATTTCCCTCGCCCGTAGGGGCGATTTTAGTGTCAGTTATTACAGGCCGGCATACTATGGTCAAAAGGGCATTGTCTAAGAGTAAGTAAATGTCCCATATCTAAAGGTACGACTGTCTCTTAATATTATAATTAACAAAATATATTAAATTAATTTACATTTAAAGAAAATTAATTTTTAAAATTTAATTTAATTTATTTTTAAAATATAATAATAATTAAAATTATTTTTACATAAATTTATGGTGATAAAAATATTTTAAACCAATAAAAATAAAATATTACAATTTTAGAATTTAAAAACACATTTATAATCATTAAATCAAAATTAATGTAGATTACATTGCAAATCGAAAGTATAGTCGACATAGACTAATAACAAATACCAATATACACCCAAATCGACACATACATCACTGGTTATCTACTCCTTTGGATTATTATATACCGTCATGACATAGTGCAAGAAACCTTTGGGTACGCCCATAACATATTGACTCATCCTTTTTATTTTTGAGTGTCAGTTATCCCACGCCTTTATTCCGCCTGTTGTTATAACCAAATCTAAAGAACAACAGAAAAGCTAGATGATTTGAGTGCCAGTTATCCCACATCGTGCCTCGCCCGAAAACCACTCACTCAAATACCGGGGGGATTTGAGTGCCCCATATCACGCGCCATCTTGTTTTGGCCACTAGTAGTTAGATTGTTTTGAGTATATCCGAAATTGAATGAATTTATTGCATGTTGCATGTCTTTACATCTTTAGAGTTTTGATTTTTGAATATAATGAATTAATTCTGCTACTATTCTTAAAAGATTGGATTACATGCACAAGGGTGCTCAGAATTGTTGTTTACATCCATGTAGCCTCCTTTTAGACCCTCGAAATGAGGATTGGATGCTGATAAGTCTACCCATGCTTGTTTTTGTCCCATTTTTATCCCTAGAACTGTGATTAATGGTTGTTATCGCTACTTTATGGGATGGCACTAGAGGAAGGTCACTGCAGGCTTCATTTTCATGCCCAAAATTGCCAATGGTTGCTGCATGAGGACATGAATAGTTATAAATTGCACCCATAACACACTAGAACCACTTCTTAGGTTTTTCTCATCCATAAAAGAGGAAGGTCACTGCAGGCATCAACATAGTAAAAAAGAGTGGAATAAATGTTGTATTCTAAATGTGACTAGTGCCTCTGGCATGTCCCTTTTTGAAGGTTGCTTCTAGACATCTGATAAGTGCTACTATTTAAATTATATATGATTGCCCTAAAGTGAAAGTGCTTCTGCACTTATATGATTGTCCTGATAAGTGCTTCTAGACATCTGATCATGCTCCTTCAACATTTCTGTGCAAAGGACAGGTCAACCCCATAATTGCCTTAATGCAAGTCATCCCTTGTAAATTTTATAAGTGCCTCAGCTATATTTATCTTCTAGAACATTATGTATTTGTCAATGTATGCTAATATTCCAAACAACAGTGAAGATAAGTGGGCTGCAAGTCAGATTTTGCAATGTCTCTGTTCTTTTGCTTGTTTGGAGGTGTAAAGGGCCCAGAGTTCACTTTGATTTTCCTTGTTAAAAATGGGGACATGAAAAAGTTGCTACATGCCCAGCAATGTTTACAACTTTCCTAGGAATTTGTTATTGTTGTTCATTGTCTAGGATACCCCCATCAAGTCCAAAATATTCTCCAAGGCCTTAGAATGCTGGCAGCTTCCATTCCAATTAGAGAAGGTTGGAACAATACCTCAGGGCATCTAAAACGCTATGCATCAATAATGATAAATTTCCCATCAGGAAGTTTGTAATTATTTTTCAATGATGAACTGATCTTGGCTGTCTCAAGCTCCTGCTCGTATTCAAGGGCTAAACTATGTATTCCTTACACACTCTGCCTTCCATGACTATTTACTATTTACCCTTGATAGTATAGTGTTTGGCCCCAAGTCTCACAAGAATAAAAAACCAGGGTACTCACTGCTAATACAGATGCAACAGGCAGATTCATTTTGATTTTGATTTTTTGAACTAGGAAAACTCAGGGCTCAAACTTAACTCCATGCATTTTAAGTACTCACATGAATTTTCAAAGAAACATGCAGAAGTAAGAAACTAAATAATTTCCTGAATTGAATGCTCATGTCTTACCCCACAAATACTGCTTCATGTGTGATTTATTCATCTATATTCCATACTTGTTTAGATCCTATCCCTTCACCACACGACCAACCCTATCAACTTCCCAAAAGTACAGAACAATGTTACAATGCAATAATTTCTCAGAGCAGTTCAGAGATGTCTTCAAGGGCTTGTCTATGGACACCGCTCCATTTGCATACGTTGCCTCCTAGAGACTAGAAGTACACATGGTCCAACGACTGATGGGATTTTAGCATTCACCCTTGATAGGATTGTGTTTGGACCCCAAGTCTCACCAACATATAAGAAAATAAAAAATAGGGTAAAAAAATTGGTATTCTCTGCTACTAGAGATGCAGTGGGCAAATCCGTCTTTTTTTTTTAATTTTCAGCTGGGGAGGCTTAGTGCTCAATCTTAACTCCATGCATTTAAGGTACCCACATCCTCACCATGGTCCTCTTCCTCTTGGAGTCTTTTTCATTCCGCTTGGGCTTCCTTTTTCTGTTTTTTTCATCTTCTTTGTCCTTTCTTTCCAGGAGTCTTTTAAATTTTGCATGGGCTTCATTTCTGCTTGTTCATCTTTGCTACTCTCTACCATCATTTATGTTTTCTATCTATCTGGCCTCTGCATTCCCGCTTGATTTCTTCCTTCTCTTCTTTGTAATCACTTTCCTATGTTTGGAAATTTTCAGACATACCAAATATATATTTTTTCTCTGAATTATAAGCCTGGCTATTTCCATTTGAATCATAAATGATTCCTGCATGCTCAGAGAAGTCCGTTGAATCTTTAATGTCCTTTGTGAATGACAAAAACCAAGCAACTTATGCACAAGCACTCATACACTTTTTTGGAATCGCATGATCACACAATTGCTGGGACTTCCCAAATGACCAACACATCGCCTACCTTTCTGAAACAGCCACTGCTACAGACTAACACTTCTAGCTAGTTTCATTACAGTCATTGGCCACAGGTTGTGGCAGTGATTAAAATAATGGTTTATGCATGGTTTCCCTTATATTTCTGATGCTTCTTGGTAACTGGCTATGGATTTTTTATCGAACACATTTTTACCTTTAATTTGGATCAAAATCAAGTTTGTTCTATTTATTTGAGTTATGTCTTCTTGGATAATTTCTAGAGCGTCTATAAGCATGTCTAAGGAACTTTAAAAAAATGTGATTTAAATTCATCTTTTGAGTTACTTTTGCTGCTTCTTGAGAAGCTTGAAATTTCCAATAGTTTTTTCTGCTCGTCAGATTTCTGTACTAGGGCTTTCCAATTCTTTCTTTCATCGGCTGCTTTGCTAGTAGGTATTTTTTTATGATCAGCTTGTGCTAGCGTATCCTTCATGATATGGGACGGATTCTGATCTTGTCTGCAACCTACAAAGTAGTGAAATTATAAATATATTGGAAAGATTAGCAGTCATAAAAGATATAACAATAAATCTATATGCCTTGTTATTCAACATACAGATATAATCTACAGTCGCTTTCACTTCCGTAACCTTTTGACCATTTTCTTGTGCTCACACAATCTTCATGGGTTCAGATTGCAAGTTTTGCTAAGCCAGTGACTAACTTCTTAGTGGACCTTTTACACTGTGTAGTTTGTGCCAACGCATCCTTCATGATATGCGATAGATTCTGATCTTGTATGCAACCTGCAAAGTAGTGAAATTATAAATGTTAAATATATTGGAAATATTAGCAGTCATAAAAGATATCACATTCCGATCTATATGCCTTGTTATTCAATAGACAGATATAGCCTACAGTAGCTTTCACTTCTGTAACCTTTTGACCATTTTTTGGTGCTCACAGAATCATCATGGGTTTAGATTGCAAGTTTTGTTAAGCCAGTGAATAACTTCTTAGTGGATCTTTTACACTGACACATAGACCGTGTTGAGATGTATAAAAAATCATTTATTAAGCATGCGAAGCTTTTTGAATTTTATACCATCTAGTCATGCAACTTTAGTTGTGTGGCTAAAAAAATGCAATCCATTATTAAATAGTTTCCCATCACATAAGCACGCAACAAGTTTCATGACCAAAACATAAGCAAGCCATGCATTACACAACTACCCACCAAACAGTCATGCAACATAGTTGAACAACCAAATGATAAGAAGGTTTCACACTTTGTGGATGCTAGCTCACTAGACATATTTGCAACAATGTTACATGACCATACTTTTTGTATCTCATGAGCTGTGCAATTGTGGGTTGAATAGACGCAAACATTTGTGCAACTATTTGGTCGGCAGCCTTGCAATTCAATGTAAAACCTAATGGGTAACATAAGGGTCGTATAGCCCCCTAATATTGAAATGAAATGGATAAAATAAGTGAATTCAAGACCTTTTCCATCATGATGATGGTCCTGGAATCAAATTTGAGTAGTCAATTTGTCCACAACAAGTTCCAAAACAATTAGTTCAAAATGGATGGTAAAAAAATAGAAAGTGAAAATGAATTTCGAAATGCTGGCCTAGCTCATTTATAAAGTATCATTTCAAACTTCAAATGGCCTATTATGGAGATCAAGAGCTTCCTTTCTTTTCATCATCACCACCAAAATCCTACTCCCATCCACTTCCATTTGGTTCACTCCATTTATCATTATCCACACCTTTCATGGTATCTATGCACTAGTTGTATGCTGTAAGAGGATTGGTTCCCACACAATGGGTCTGAGATCCTTCTCCAAGTCTTCCCACGTCTATTACAACTCCACAGGAGGGTCATATCAGGACACCCTCAACATACTTTAGCTCCATAACCTTTAAATAACACCAAATTGTTGCTACATAAGGTTTTCTGTTGGGGAATTTATTACTATTATGAAGATACAACCAGGAATGTTGATGCCCAGATTTCATCTAAGTGTGCCCTGAATTTCATTTAAGGGTTGTTACAGCTGAACATTACTATTGTTTGGGGCTGAAATTATGCCTAGATCTTCTTTTTCTAGGGTCGTTTATGCCCAAAATATTTCCTAGAACTTCAAGTTCAGTGCCTAGATGGATTCAAAATTGTCCAAACATGACTCAAGACTTCCTGGATTTCATGTTTTAGGGTTGTTATTATGCCTAGAATTGTTTTTTGAGATATGAATTCAAGAATCCACCTACTGCTGCTCAATATAAGTCTGAGATTGACCCTCAGAAGATGCCAATTTTTTCCAAATGTTGCTGATAACAAGGTTGCCATATATCCAAGTTATTGTTGTGATGAAATAGAGATGCCTAACTTTTCTCATCCCAGACTTGGAACACTACTATTTGATAATGGAATGTACCCATGACTTCTTCACTTCTTCCCAACACTATAGCTAAGGGTTAGCCCAACACTATAGTTAAGGGTTTGATTACTATTACAACTACCTAGAATCCTTTAGGGTATCAAGAAGTGCTCTTCAACAAGCCTAGAATTGCCTTAGAACAATCCCTTGAATTTTTCCAACATCCCTTAGTGGACATCCATACAAGATGGAAAGCATAACACTTGAAGGTTTTCCATCTAACATGCGATAAGACAATTCACTCTTATCGATGCAACCAAAACATATGATTCATATTGAAGATAAGTACTATTGGACAAATTGCCAATTTTATGGTATTTTTAAACAATGCATGTGTTTACTGAAGTTCAAAATAGACAAAACATTTATTGTTGAGCCTCAAGCCCTAAATGTAAAGATAACTTTCTATAATATGCAAGTGTTACATGAATTATACTTACACTATTATTATTATTTTTCTTTTAGGTCTAGTTATTCTAATTAAGATTCAAACTTAAACAATAAATTATCGTAACCTACTTGTCATCCAATCTTTGTGCTTGTGAGCAATTTTCTTACACTTGTATCTATGTTCTTCTATAGTTGTAATATTTTAGCTCATCTGTTCATCTATCTACCAGATCTATCTATCTACACACACTATATTGGAGATTGGAAGTGGGTGAGGTAGCGAAATAGAAATCCAGTTGGATTTGGAAGGTTAAGAATCCAATATGACAGCTAAAGCTTATGCTCCAACAATGCAAGCCATTCCTCAACTCTCCCCATTCTGACATCGTTGGAACTCCTTTTTACCCTAATAAAATGCATGATAATCTTGGATAGGACTAATATACCCAACCACAAGCATGATAAGAAAGGGAATGGTCACACTCCTTCAGACTTACAGTCAAAGAATAGAAACTGTTGGAGGGTATGTTGGATGGAGTTCATATATCACCTCCAAAACTGCTAGAGCTAGAAGGAAACAATTAACTGCTTCAATTAACAATGAACAATTTAAAGTGGCTTGTAGAGTAGCACAAGGCAGGAGGAGAACCTATAGGGTTGTCAGTATCATCTTATGTGCAACAACTTGTTATGAAATTGAGCCAATTGTTAGCTTGATATGGGGGAACTAGTCGACTATGGCTGATTGGTATTTTGACGTGTGAAACATACCTACGCTGTCAAGTATATCATCCTTCTATGGAGAATGATTGGGACCTACAACCTCTACCTATTGTTGCCAAACCAGCTCCAAGATTGTTTCCTAGGTTCTCCCTTGTTTCTTCCTTCTACTTTCCAAGTTCTGTTGTTATTTTAGTGCTTAGAAGATATGTCTTGAAATGCACCAAATGTGCCATCATTTTATATGTGGGGATCATAATCAACATCTTGAATTTTGGTTTTTATTTTTTTATTGATCTGAGTATTTCAGGAGTGCAGTAACGACCTAAACATTGCCCATCCATCTATTGATGCACTTGAGTTGAGTGCTGAGTTGCATTTATGGTTTTGTTTAAAAATATATTGTATGGTAGTCGATGTCCAATTTATGAATGTATTTTGTTTGTCATTTACGCTAGTTGCATGTTTGTGAGTATTTGTCTGTTATTAAAAAATAATGAAATATTGATGTTTCCTTTCGAAATAATCCTTTTTCCTAGACAGTTACAATAAGTGTATTATGATATAATACTTTGGTCACCTTTCTTCTTTGTATAGAGTCTTATATATATGCCAATAGATGTAGATTGTCATGGCTATGATACGATTTAATGCTCAGCCAACTGATTTCTCTTTTCGAAATCGGATTTGTATTCTTGTTTGTTGGGCGTGTTCTAGGCATAAAGGCTACCTTGATCTTCAATTGTGGACACATAACAGAGGTAAAGTTCCACCTAATAAGTAGGAACAGAAAAAATCTTGCAAATCTGGGTCAATTTGAGAGTGAAGGAAGAAAAATCAACAGTAAAACAACGGTAAAAGAGGTCATTCCTGGGTTTGCTTTAAACATTTCCACGTATATACGAGCTTTGTCATGTCCTTCTAAATTGATGAGCAAAAATCAAAGTGAACTCTTGGCCCTTTTCCCACCTCCAAACTACATTATACAACATTTTGAGCAAAATATATGGTGACAATAGACCTGAATTCAAAGGTCTGGGCAGTTATAAGGAAATTATGGGCATGCATGTGATTAAAACCAGCAGCAACCTATTGTTTTTCATCAATTCGGGGTAGAAAATCAGAGTTCTCGGTGCATTTTTGTCAAACCTGGGCATGAACATACCCATTCGACAATAAAAAAGGGCAGCCTGAACAGATTTCAACCTCCTAAGTTCTAAGCAACTACCATCCCTTCTTAGAACTGCTTTGGTCTTGGTTGTTCGTGCCAACATTCAAATTCTCTGGGGTGATGGAAGATACCACTTTTGGGTGAGGGAACCCATTGAAGTAGGATTTCTGCTTTTTCATTCTCTCATAGTTTTCAAAACCAAACATGCTTCACCAACTCTGTCAGAATATATACAACAATTTCCAGCTATAGTTGCTTCACTAAGATTTGTCTCTAGATTTTCAGCAACCTAAAGATATCCTCCCTCAAAACCTGAATAAAACCATATGGATTTGGTTGTTGTTTTTCAAGCTTATTATTCATGTTGTGTAACCTATTCTCAAATCGCTTCTTCATGTCGATCTTTTCTTCTTTCACTTGTATCAACCATTCCCCAACCCCTTCCTTCATTTATACTGGGATACTACCTTGTAAATTTTTCAGCTGGCTCTAGAATGTTTTGGATCATTCCAATTAAATGACATTATGTTTTTCAGTGTAACCCTTCTTTTCCAGAGACATTGTGTTGTTCAACCCTTGCTCACCTTCTTTCGAGATATCCAGAGGCTTGTCAAATTCAAGATATAACTTACATAATTGCTTCAGTGGAGGAAAACGGATTTTCTTTGAATTTTTTTATAGGAGAAGGCTACCCAGATTTAATCTGGATGTAGGCCTCTTTCTCAATTTTCTTTTCTTCCTCGAGCCTTATCTTGGCTCCATTTTGACAAAATTCTAGAAATTATGGGAACAGAAAAATAAAGTGAAGTTTGATTTGATGATTTACACAACAAAAATTGTATGAAAGAATGAAGAAGGTGACAGAACCCCATCCTTCTATTACATCTATGAGATTAATGGTTTTATTATTCAATGTGATTGAATCAAGGATCCATATCAATCTAAGATTTTGATATATAAAAAATTTCACTTCCTTGATTGTTGGCACTGACGAGTGTACCCTTTAGACATTTGTATCCAATCTTTTGGAATCCAAATTTAAGTTTGATAAGACAAGCTAACTCAGTATCCCCAACTTCGGGATAAAGTTACATTTCCTAGCCGACTTTTGGGGGATTTGTTTCTTCTAAACTCTCCTGTCTTCATTATATTTTCTTTTTCTAGAATTTTTTTTATATTAGTTGCACCTAGAAAAGAATAAAGTACATATATACAAAATTTGGGGTTTTCTGATATACTTGTTAATCTCTCAGGAAGATCGGAGTTCTATTGGAATCATCAACCATAAATACAACAAATCTAAACCTTTGCTTCTCTTATTTAGGATTTATTGTATTTAGGCTCCCGGATCAACTGGAGGAGGGATGGCTTCCTTATCCTCTTCAACGGAAACTAATTTTATATGGTTTCTCCAAGGAACATCTCCATCTTGGCATTCATGTGCCTAGTCACTTACATGATCAGATCCATCGTTTTATTTCATTCTCGATACCTTTATGGTTGTTCGCTCTTTCCAATTCCAAGGCCTTCAGCCCGAGTCATGTTTTCCATCTCTATAGTTAATTCCTCCAGTATTTCTTCATTCCGAGCTTTGCTCTTTTCCAAGAAAACTCCCTAGCTTGCAGGGGACTGGTGGAGTTGTTCCATGGCTGTGGCCACTGTGTAGAGTATGAAACATAGGCCATCTCCGAAAGAAAATGGTCAATACATTACATGTACATTATTCTTCATTAGTGATTAAGTATCCTCAATATATTCCATCATCCCATTGGATTATTTTGAAATAACATGAGTTTAAGAATGTAAATATTAATTTGGATGATGTTTCAAGTATTCTACCTTTAAAGAAAACAGAAAAATAATGGTCCAAATGGAATGGCATTGCAATGTATTTATTTTCACTTATGACTAATAACATGCTAAGACTGATGTTTTTATGAAAGTTTTCTTAGTGGGTGTATCTGATGCATCTTATATGTAGGTAAGTGAATGTAGAGAGATTGCTTATACAATTGGTGAGATAATTGTCCTTGAGGGAGAAACAAACCAGGCAGTCACCTATTCTCCATTCGTTCCTGCTAATTTTTTTGTGGACATGGAATATTCATGGAAAGGTCGTGTGAAAAGAGTACATGCAAAATATATTTTCTTGGAAGTTGAGGAAGCTGCTAAATCCTTGTGCTTGGCCATAAGTATGTAATTTGCTTTCCTTTAGCATTTGTTCACTTTTGTCTCTTTGTGCAATGCAAAATTGCATCATTCTAGTGACGAAAGCCCACATTCTGCTAGAATCAAGTATTTAACCTCCACAAATAAATACATACGATTCATAATTGAAAGTAATATTATTTGATTTCTAATTTGTACTTGAGTTATAGTAAGAAGAATTATGAGGTTTAGAACCACAGCGTTGACCAGGATATATACAGCCACACACAAAAGATAAGGCCTTATTGATTGTTTCTTAGCCTTCCAATATTTATGAAGTATTCAATCACATTACAAAGCCACTTTGGATAAATTGTCCATGTTAGATTAAGATTATGGGAAAGGATCACATTGGCTGCAATCACACTATCAATCTATACTTGATTTATTACACAATACTTGACATTCTCTCTGAAGATTTATTACACAATACTTGGCATTATCTATGAAGATTATTAGATAAGGATGTATACAAGTGCACACAAAAGCTAAGGCCTTAGTGATTGCTTGTTATCCTATCAACATTTATGATGTATTGAATCACATTACAAGGCCACTTTGGACAAATGGTCCATGTTGGAATAAGATTATGGGAAAGGATCACATCATGTGTAATATCACCATCAATCCACACTCGATTTATATACAATACTTGACATTCTCTATGAAGGTAATATTATTTGATTTCTAATTGGTCATTTAGTTCTGGTCAAAATAATTATGAGGTTTAGAATCACAAAGTTCACAATGGTATATACATGCACACACAAAAGACAAGGCCGTATTTATTATTTCATAGATGATAGCCTAACCACATTTATGAGGTATTGAATCACATTAGAAGGCCGCTTTGGATAAGTGGTCCATGTTGGATTAAGATTATGGTAAAGGATCACATCATGCACAATCACACCATCAATCCATATGTTGTTTGATACACAATACTTTCCATTCTTTGGGAAGATTCAGATCACATGAGTTAGATGAGATACATCATTGACATCGTATTTTTTAAAGATTATAAAAGTATACTTAAGTATAGTATTCTAAGCGATTATTTTGGATTGAAAAAAACATAAATATAGATTGGTAGGCGAATATTAAATATGAAACCTACAATTTACTCCTGAAACTAGTGAATTTTGGCGAATATTATGTTAAAAAAACATACTTTATGTAAATATAGGCGATATTAGAGACTAAAAATGACCAAAAAATGAATTTATTTTTTGAAAAAATGCCCCAAAAATAGCCAATTGGCGAAATTTCGCCCCTAAAAATTTCCCTGATCATTGACATGCCATGCCTATGACAATATATTGATTTATTCGTAACTCTAATTGAATCTATCTTGTTTTAATGTGATTAATTTATAAATGAACTGGCATGTTGTCATATTGTGGTTTAGTTTGAGTTTTGTATTGAGAGCTCTGATCTACTCAAGACTTGGGAGATGTAACCCTAGTCACCAGTTGGGAGATGTGCCCCTATTGTTCATCATTCTAGTTGAGGATTAAGCTAGACCATGAGGAGGATGGAATTCATCATTTATCAATGATTAAATTGCAGGTCCAATTCACTTCCAGGCAAGAGAGCTCCTACCCTATCATGTGTTGAAGACACCCAATGGATTTAGTGAGCTTTCTATAAATTTTAGGGATTGTCTTTGATATTGAATGAAGCTAATGATATCATGGATATTTGCTGCTATAATCACAACCCTCTAATGTGTATGGACTCTTTTGCAAGTTAATGATATCAATTTTTTTCATATGCTGCAAATTTGTCTTTCTTTTCAAAGGATTTTATACCTATGCTAGTTGTGTAGTCAAATCTAGCTAGTTTCCTAAATTAATGCACTAAACAGTCTTCCATGTATCCAAACTGCATTATGTGAGTTGTTGCAGGTTTTTAAGACTTCGATGAAGCCCTGCATCAAAAATTCGTTACCCTCTTGAGCCATTTGGAAAAGCTTGGAATTTAACTAGTTGAGTTGTCCTCAAACTAATAACTTGTTTTCTAGCTTCCAAACTGAATCCAATTGACTAATTATTTATCTGAGTGCTATTACAATTGGTTGGGGTATTTTGCAGGAAATCCACTTCCATATATGCACTAGAAGCCATCTAGGGAAAGTAATGAAGTGCCTGTGCAAATATGGAAGTGGACGGGGGCGTTTTTATGTTTGTTACGAGAATTTTGAAGTGCCTGGGATTTTTTATCATCGTTGGAAAATTTTTGAAGTGGTCGAGGCAAGTATTGAAGTGCATGGGTTGTTTCTATCATCATTGGGTAAATTTAGAATTGCATGGGGCAAGTATTGAAGTGTCTAGGGGAAGTTTTGAAGTGCTTGGGGAAAATATTGAAGTGCATGGGGAGTTTTATCATCCTTGGGAGAATTTAGAAGTGCCTCTGAAAATATTGAAGTGCTTAGGGCATTTTTATCATCTTTCGGAGAATTGTGAAGTGCCCATGTTAAGTATTAAAGTGCTTGGGGCGTTTTTCTTGTCAATGGGTGAATTTTGAAGTGCATGAGGCGTTTTTCTTGTCAATGGGTGAATTTTGAAGTGCATGGGCATTTTTCTCATCACTGGGTGAATTTAGAAGTGCATGGGGCATTTCTATCATCACTGGGTCAATATACAAGTGCATGTGACAAGTATTGAAGTGATTCGGGGGAATTTTGAAGTGCTTTGGGAAAATATTGAAGTGCATGGGGAGTTTTTATCATCCTTGGGAGAATTTAGAAGTGTCTGGGAAAATATTGAAGTTCTTAGGGCAATTTTATCATCTTTCAGAAAATTGACGTGCCCAAGGAAAGTATTGAAGTGCCTGGGGCGTTTTTCTCGTTACTGGGTGAATTTACAAGTGCATGGGACATTTTTCTCGTCACTGGGTGAATTTAGAAGTAGTTGGGTCGTTTTTCTCCTTACTGCGTGAATTTAGAAGTGATTGGGGTTATTATTGATCAATATATGAATGCTTTTATAGTGTTGGGACGTTTGAAAATAGTGACGGGCAAAGTTATCACTTGCCGGGGCAAATTTGTGTGGATTGAGGCATTTTTGTGATTTCCTGGGTGATTATATCATTGTTGGGTATTTTTCTCCCTTGCCTAGGGAAACTATTGAAGTGCATAGGGCATCTTTATCATCATGGATGAATTTTGAAGTGTTTGGGGCAAGTAATGAAGTGCCTGGGAGATCATGGAAGTGGATGGGGGCGTTTTTATCTTTGCTGGGAGAATTTTGAAGTGCCTAGGGAAAATATTGAATTGTCTAGGTGTTTTTATCATCGTTGGGAGAATTTTGAAGTGGCGGAGGAAAGTATTGAAGTACATGGTGCGTTTCTATCATCATTTGGTCAATTTAGAAGTGCATGGGGTATAAGTATTGAAGTGCCTCGACGGAATTTTGAAGTTCTTGGGGAAAATATTGAAGTGCACGGGGAGTTTTTATCATCCTTGGGAGAATTTATAAGTTCCTAGGAAAATATTGAAGTGCTTAGGGAATTTTTATCATCTTTGGGAGGATTTTGAAGTGTCCAGGGCAAGTATTGAAGTTGGGGCATTTTTCTCATCACTGGGTGAATTTAGAAGTGCACGCGGTTGCTATTTATCAATTTATGGATGCTTTTATGGTGTTGGGACATTTTAAAACAATGATGGGCGAAGTTATCAGTTGCTGAGGAAAATTTGTGTGGATTGAGCCATTTTACGTATTTAGTGACAAATATGCAACTCTCCTACCATTCGACACCAAAGAGAAGAAATTTTGGTGAGAAGATTGGTTGGAAGCTTGGAATTGATCCAATAACTATCTCTCTATATAAAGGAAGTGGCCTGCTACTAGGATATTCACTTAATTCTATCGATTTATTGGCATGTCAAGATTCATGACCCCACATGTCCATTGGACCATTAAGCGACGAGATAACAAGTAGATTCCCTACTTGCCCTGAATCTAGTTAGTGCAGTCGTGTTTCGTTGACACCTTCTAGTTGTGAATGATCAAATATTGCTTGTGAAATGTATAAATAAATCCATCCTCTCCTCATTCATACACTTGTTCATTCGAGAGCCTAGGAGTTGAGAGAGTCCAGAGTTGAGCTCTAGTGTATGTTCTTCTGTTGCATTACCTTAGTAATCTACATAATCAAAAGCTTGAGTTTTATTGGAAAAAGATTTGCAAAATTTTTACTATATTTTATAAATCGGTGAAAGATTTTCCAAGTTTTTACAATTTTTTTATAATTAAGTGAAATATTCGCCAAGATCTTACAATATCTTATAATTTAGTGAAATATTCGCCAAGATTTTATAGCATTATATAATGAAATGAAAGATTCGCCAATATTTTACAGCATTATATAATGAAATGAAATATTCACCAAAAAAATTATATATAGATATTATATTATTGATAAAATTGCCTTCATGTTTTCCTATATATTGGGGAGATTCGCCCATTTTTTATACATATAAATTTTGGGTGGGTTCTTAAAATCATCCCTGTATGTAAGATTGAAATATAATCTCCCTTTCTATTGGATTGGTTTATCAAATCTCTCCAACCTGCCATAGCTAAATATGTTTTGACCTCCATGCCACAAAGAAAGGAAGAGGCTATTCTGAAAGCATGCCATTTATACCTCATATTTGCACATTTTGGATACCTTTACACAATCCTCCCCGATGCCCCGCAGCATCGGTCATTGGATCCTACACCTTCCAGTTTGTCACATTCGAAGGATGGGCTTATTAGGTCCACTTCCCATTTATAAAAGGTTACTCCCACCACATTGGTGCCATTCAAAATGATTATGTATTACCCATCCATGCCACCTATGTCGATCCCCCATATGTCGATACCCCATACACTAGTACCAACACCATCAGTTATTCAATTACAGTATGGACCATACAGTCCTGCATACCCAAATGTCAGCCAAACAATGATGGTTCCTACACCGCAAATGGTGCAAGTCACTCCTCCATCTTCCTCTTATGGAGCGCAAATGGAATTCATCCCACCGCTGGGATATAATCCATATTACTCTTTCCCATGACCAACTGGTCAGTAACCTCCCCCTAACATGGGGGTTAACCTAGTTCAACCTACTTATGTTCAACAAGCTCAACAATTCGAGCAGTTGAACACCGCAAACCCCTAGTATCCATAGAATTAGGGGACGAAGAAAGGTAAGAACAAACAAAATTAGCAGTCGGGGAAAGGGAGAAATCCCCCCCCAAGAAAAAATAGAACATGGGTGATCCAAATGTAGGGACTAACAATCCCCCCAAACAAGGAACAAATCCTACCTTGAGAACCAATTATTGTTGCTCCATTTGCGGTCATTATGGTCATTACACACATCATTGTCCTCTTAGCCATGACTGTCAATAGTTAGTGGAAGCTAAAAAGAAGATGGTGATGAAACCCCCTCAGGAACTAAATGCTCACCAACCACAAACAATAGTGTTACAACAACCCTTTTCCAATCAAGGGGTAGTTACAAAAGAACAAGATCCTTTCCCACCCGACAATGACTCTTTACAAAATATCTATACATTGGATATAAACCTTCAGGAACGAGCCAAGGGTTATGGTGGGCCTTCCACCCCGGAAGTGGAACACGTCTCTATCCCCGCAGGGGCCTCTGCAAATACCATGTATGAATACAACATTACAAGATTTGAACAGAAAATCTGACGAGAAAATCCGACGACCTCCGAAGAAAAGGACTGTGTCATCGGATTTCACCTTAAAAATTATAAAATTTTATTCTTTTTTTTTAAATTGATAGAAGGAGCCATCGGATATCCGATGACTGTGTGGATATCCGATGAGGCCCCTAGAATATCCTACGGCTATGTGGATATCCTACGGCTCTATGGATATCCGACATCATGTTAAGTCTTAGGCCGTCGGATATCTAACGCCTATTGATACCCGAGGATGTCGGATATCCGACGATAATTCCCCAACGGTAACTAGGTTCAAGTCGTCGGATATCCGACGGAAGAATGACTTTTAAAATCTATAAATATTGAAACATTCTGACATGTTTGCCATACAAGAGATGCTTTGCGAAAGTTTTTTTATTCGGCGGACTATTTTTCATTATTTCCATTGTTTTTGTGATTCAAGCGAGTGAAGTGTGGAGCTTCATTTTTTAAGATCGATAATATTCATTCAAGCTCTTTACGAGAAAATGTCAACTAGCAATATTCCTGATCCAGGCGAACAAAATCAACAATTGCTTGCTAGATTGTGGGAAGGAGTTGAAAGAAGGGGTGATGGGAAATGCTATTGTCCATGTAGTCAATGCAAGGGCCTTAAGAGGATAAGAATTTTGATCACAACAGCCAGAAAACATTGTAGGGATCATGGGCACGCTGAGGGGGGACATGAATACCATCCATTTGTAAATTTTGCATTATATATGCTTTTATTTTGATTGCTTTTGTAAATTTATGTATTATTTTAATATTTCTTATATTAACTTATGTATCATTTATTTGTTCGTTAGTGAGACTAACCCATTCATTGGGGAAAGAACTTAACTCCCTATATTTGTGACACTTTCGATCATGATAATAGAAATAACGACTATATTGGCATGTTGTAATTTCTCTTATATTTTCTCTATAGAAACCATAACATCGTTTATCTTACCTTAGTGAACAATATGAGAAATTTTGAGTTATTTTTTAGTAGCTTTGCTCAGTAATTGGGTCAATTATTATGTCTCTTGGATAGTTTGGATGCACCTATTTGACCAACAGTACAATTGGTCGTTGTTCTTTTCATCCCAACAGTACACAATTTGTTACATTTTAAATGCATCACATAAATGTTTACATTTTGCGTTTGAAATTTTTAAATTTTGCATTTGAATTTCTTATATTAACTTTTATCTATTGATTGTTTCATGTAATTATAAAGGAAAGACATCCTACCGCATATCGTCCAGATGAAGTGCTTCTAGAACAAGTACCAGAGGAACATGGAGCTATGAATATTAATGGAGAACAAGTTGATGATTACATTGAAGAAGATGATCATACTGATAACATAATTGAAGATGATGTTACAAATACTTTGATCCATGATTCATTTAATGTTGGAATGGATGATGATGATGATCATAATCATGAAAATGATGAACATTTTGATGATATTGATGATATACCTCTTCTTGATAAGGCATACGAACCCCTTTATGAGGGCTCCAAGACAAATCTTCTCTCTGCTATATTGTTGATAATGAACTTGAAGGTTATGAATGGTCTTTCAAACATATCAGTCACACGGATGTTAAGGTATGTAATATATTCCATCACAAAATATATATGATTGTGTATTTTATTGTTAATTCATATAGAAGTCAAATTATTACGGATGAAATTTGTTTCATTAATATTATTTCTATATTATATTAACTAGATTTTTATTTTAATTTGTTGTAGCATGATAGGTGAATATTTGTTACCACCGTCAAACATTTTACCTCGCACATATCAAGATTTATCTGCCATCATGAAAGAAATTGGAATGCAATATGAAGCAATTCATGCATGCCCCGATGACCATGTTCTATATTACAATCAGCATGAATTTGCAACAGAATGTCCTGAATGTCATATCAGTAGATATTGCACAGATCAAGTAACTAAAAAGGTGCCTTGCAAGGTTCTACATTATATTCCCATTATTCCACGTTTGCAACGACTATTCAGGTGCATAAACATAGCGCAGTTGATGGATTACCATGCACGAAACAGAAGTCAAGGCAACATTATTCGGATGCCTGTAGATGGGTCTGCATTTAGAGATATGGAGGAAAAATGGCCTCACTTTAAAGAAGAACCTCGTGATCTTAGGATTTCTTTGGCAGTAGATGGTGTCAATCCATTTGCAGAGATGAGATCTGTTTACTCGGTGTGGCCTATTTTTGTTATCAACAACAACATTCCTCCATGGTTGACAATAAAGAGGGAGCACATAATGTTGTCGATGATTGTTCCAGGTACGTACCCTGCAGTTTTTTTTTTAATGTAGTGGTATCTCATTTGTCGTATTTTTGTCGCATAATTTCATATATATATTTAATGGTTTTCTATTGTGCAATATGGTTTAATATATATAATCTAAATGGTACGTCTCATAATTATATTTTTTTATATGCTCAAATCAATCAGGTAAGTACCAAGTCAAAGATATGAATGTATATATCGAACTTCTTATTGACAAGCTACTAAATTTATGGAATGGCATCACTATGTATGACGTATCTAGACCAATACGACAAAGGAAATTTCAATTCCATGTAATGCTTGTATGGACAATACATGATACCCCAGGGTTAACCCATTTTTGTGGTATGTAATTATAAGTTCCACTTTATTTGCATTTAATTTTACGAACTACTAGTTAATATACTACGCATGCATGTTTTTCTAAATAATCCAGTCATTTTGTATATAATTATAATTTACATAGATATTCCATCTCTTTATCTAGGTCTTCAGACAAGGGAAATGTGCATGTCCATTTTATGGTCCTAAGATCAAATCTCGTCGTTCAAAAATCTTAGGAAATGATGTGTTTGATGAGTATAGGCACTTCCTCTCTAATAATCACAGGTATCGAACTACTGAAAAACATCTGTTCAATGGCAAGCAAGAGACTGCATTAAAACTGGAGAGAATGACACCTCACCTATGGAAGTTGCAATATAATATAAATCGTCAAGGTACGTATAATGAATCATTGTATACGATATGTTATATTGTATTTTTTTTTATTGTGTTGTTTACTGTAATTGACATTGATTTATGTAATTTCATGATTGGCGTTCATGTGATCATGAAGGCATTAATGGGCTTCCACAAGGAATGAAAAGTTATCCTAGACAATTTAGTAGGTTGCCCTACTATGAGCACCTACAAATTGCTCATCTATTTGATACAATGCATATCGGAAAGAATGTGACCGAAACATTATGGCGAATATTGGATGGAAGGAGTGACAAAGAAAAAATTGTCAAAATTTGCAAAGACATTCAAGATAGCAACCATGCAATGAAAGACATCATTCAATTTCATAGCAACGGAGAGAAAATTAATATAAACTCACTTCCATGGATGTTAACGGACCAACAAAGTAATGTTGTAAAAGAAGTCATTCGAAAAATTAAATTTCCCACCGGATTTTGTGCGAACATGAAGAATATCATAACAAAGAAAGGTGATTTCGCGGGGTGAAAACTCACGATTGGCATGTCTTCATGAATGTAATTATTATGGTATGGATTAATTTTTTTTTTTCCTATTCCAATGAATATGGTTGGTATATTTTTTGTTTGTCTACTCTTTGTTGATAAAATGAAACGATTTGTATATTATTGTTACAGTATGTTCTACCTCTCTCTATCCCAGACAACTTCGAAAACAATGTCAAGCAAATAATATATAGTCTCGGGAAATACATGAGTTAAGTGGTGATTTTTTCCATGCACTTAGTGTTTGTTTAATTCAACATAAAACTTATATTTGATTTTCATTCTCTAATTCATGTTATGTAATATAATGTTTTTTTCCTTTAATCTCTTGATTTGGTTGTCATGTCACTTGTAGATGGTTATCATCTAAATAATTCCATAAAGAAGACATAAAGTATTGGAGGAGAGAAATTCCTCATCTCATGTGTGAAATCCAGAAGCATCTACCTTCGGCAAATTTCAATGCACAGGAACACTACCTCATACACCAAGTTGAGGAGATTGAACTGTGTGGACTTGCGCACTCAAGGTCCATGTGGATGGTTGAGAGGCACTTGAAATTTATGAAGGGTTTGGTCAGACAACGAGCATATGCTGAGGGTTCTATGATGAAGGGATATATGGTATACCAAAACATGCTGTATATTAGTGAATATCTTCCTAAATTAGTGTCAAAACTCAATTTACGTCGCATTTGTGATCCAGAATCCAGTAACAATTTCGAAGGGGAGTACCCGAAGGGGAAAGGTAGATCAAGGAAGGTGAAAGGTAATATAACACATTTGACTGGTTATTTTTATGTATATATAATATCATACATATTCTATTTTTAATTTTAATTGACTATACATTTGTATTGAATTTTAATTTTATTGTCATCAAACAGTTGGTCGAGAGTGGGATGCAATTCATTTATACATCGCAAACAATCTTGATTGGATGAAGGTATGGATCGAATGATGTGAACAATTTGGTCATGGAATATCATGGGAAGGTGTGGCTTCATTGGTTAAAGCTACACATCACAATGGAGACACCAATCTAACACAAAGGGAAATCGATTTAGCAAGAGGTTTAAAACATAAGCAGGTAAGCATATTAATCAACCACACTATTTTTTTTTTTGTAAAAAATATTGTCGTTGTACGTCACGTTGATTTTTTTCATTGTATGGCATTATAAACATGCACTAGTTAATCATAAATATTGGATCATTATGTAATCTTTTCCTGTATGGCTTGTTTTAGGTAAAACACCATAAGGCTATGTGGTGCAATGGATGTAGATATTGCACCAAAAAGTTGGATGAAACGAAGAAAACATCTGATTGTGGGATATTTGCAATCTTTGAGGTGACCAATGTTTCTTCTAGAAGTGACAGACATCCAGAACTCTCTGAAAATTGATACTATGGGTATCTGGAAGACATTCTTCAGTGTGAATTTAGCTCCTTCAAGGTATTTCTATTCGTTTTCAAATGGTACAAGTGTCGATTGAATCAATGTGATCCCGATAAAACAATAATTGAACACGATAATGGATATACCATGGTAAATACAAGGTTGTTTGAGCCAGGAATGGAGCCCTATGTTCTTCCAACCCAATGTGAACATGTATTTTACTCTGAGGTTCTAGGTAAAGCGGGTTGGTCATTTGTTGTGAGACACAATCCAAGAGGAAGGCCGGTAAATTATAACGTAGATGAAGGTAACGAAGACATTCTCGAAGAAGAAGATGCCGTTGAAGATGATCATGTTCCAGAAGAAGATGTCGAAGAACTTCTTGAATCAGATGATGTATCAGACAATGTCCATGAAGATGATATCGACGATGACATGATGATCATAACCGACATTGACGACGAGGATGATATGGCCAATCCTTACAATGTTTAATATGGATCATCGGATGATAGTACAGACAATGACTCAGATGAAGAAGATGATGAAGACCATTGAATTTTACAAGGCATGCAGTAATACTAAATTAACTGTTTCTTAGTGAGTTTCCATTTTCTTTTATGTTATAATTAGAAACATTGCTTGTTATAGAGTATGTCAAAAAACACATTTAAATTTTTTGTACATAGATATTTTTGTTGGGTTATGGGGAATTGAGAGTGATGTGATTCGGAGAAGGGGCCATAAGAGATTCCACCCTCACGTGGTTGGCCCTGTTTAGTAGAGAATATTAAATTATTCTCGAAACAAAGAGAAGCTTAGTAAGGAAATGCACAATTATCAAGACTCAAACATCATCATCATCATCATCATCATCATCAGTACCGTCATCTTCATCATCATCATATTTTTCTTCTTCATTGACATCTTCATCATCTCGATCATCATCTTCATCATCGTCATCATCATCATCCTCCTCCTCCTCCTCATCATCATCAACATCATCATCATCGTCGTCATCACGACGACCATCATCATCATCATTTCCATCATCATCATCATCATCGTCACCATATTCATCATCATCATCGTCATCATCTTCATCATCATTATCATCACCATTCTTCATCATCATAATCATCATCGTCATTTGATACCAATTTTTTTGAACTATTCTTATTAATATTTAAATTCCAACAATTACCTTCTATCTTATAGTTCATTATGAATATTTTATTCCTCTATTATTATTTTATCTCAACCTCTTTCACAGTATGAAACAATACATTTTCATCATCTAATCCTCTCCCTATTGTTAACACTGAAATTGTCTTTAGGTTTTTGTGTGTTTTTTTTTAAATGTTTATACTTTATCTTCTTTTTCATTTTAAATTTCAAACCATTTTTTATTGTTTTCTAATTTCTATCTTATAGTTATGGTTTTAATTGATTTGACTTACCCTTAATGGCTTATTTCATGTTATATTTCAGTTCAAAGTCTTCAAAAATACTTTCCTAAGTATTTTCTAAAGTTATATCGAAAGTCTGACCTTTACTTTTGAGTTTATATAGCAAGTTTGTATGTTGAGTTATTCCCGTAGCGCGAGGTTCAAATTCTATACATTAGCACGCTGCAGGAATCCCAAAATTATGAAAGTTAGTAGATCCTTGATGGCAGGACATGGATTTTATAGTTGTTGATGGAAGAGGAGCTTCCAGACACCTGGTCGCCTCATTATGTCGCCACATATGAACTTATTATGATTACCATCAGAAATTTCAGGGTTTAGGTTGCCACGATCTCAAATTTGGGGATTTTAAGTTTCATAAGCTGAAGACATGTAAATGTTGAAGCTTTTTCTCTTAATTCAATTGCAAAGGAGTAAGTTGGTGAAATCACAGAGATACCATTGAAAATATGGGCAAGAGTGGCAAGTTAAGTCGGTTTGAACCGACAGATAACACATGGGCAACAGAGTTTCCAGACTGTGCGGCGTTTTTCAAATCGGTGGGATGGTTTGTTTTATTCGAGAGGATTACAGGGTTCAATGCTAGAGTAACTCATGCCTTTGCTCAGCATTTAGTTAACGGTAGTGTGATTTTTGATATCCTGAAGTTCAAATTGACCGAAGCCCTAGTTGCAGAAGCAGTCAGTGTACCCTTAGAGGGCGAATTATGGTTTAAAAAATCTGCTTTCGATTTTGACCCTAACATGTTTTTAATACCAGGATTTGGAGATCTAGACTGGAGAAAAGGCATACATCTAAAGAATTTTAAATAAGAGTGGAAGGAAGTAATCAATATTATTCAGAGTTACATCAGCTATGAAGGCTGTTTTGCTTCAGTTTTCAAGTATCATATTCGGTTTGCAACATTTAACTCAACAATCAAAGATGAGTCTACCTTTCTTCTTGTTAAAGACTCTTTAGAAAATGTTTAGCAGGGTTAAGAGTCACACAGAGCATACATACTAGTCTCTATTCCATCATGGTTTAATTAAGTTGATAGTCTGCACAGTGTTACAGAAGGAGGGTCGTAATTGGAATCAATTTTTATTCTGGTCGGGATTGGTAATTAAGCAGAATGAGCAAGAGAATAAGCACATGCCTAGTAAGCAGTACAGTTTCATGAAGAAGTTCAAAAGAGATGCAAATAAAGAAGAAATACAAGTTGACTTGCAAGACATTGATGTACAAGAGTGTGAAAATCTTGATAATGAAGAGAAAGAAGACATGTTTGAAAGACCACAGGGAGATACTTCAAAAGATAATATAGAGAAAGCTATTACTCATACAAACAAGGAAGTGGCTGCCAGTTCAAAGGAAAAGATGCATAGTAGTGTCATTGAAAAAGGGAGCTCAACCCTAGTTCCTCTTGCTATAAGTGTTGTAGAAAAGATGTTTAAAATTCCTGATTTTAATGCTGATGTCAAAGCTTTGACAAATATTAGGGAGATTAAATAGCAACCTAAAACTAGAGCTGCTAATAGAATGAGACTGAATATGAGAAGGATATTGGATCATAAGCTAAAAGAAGAGAAGATCACCATTATTGAAGACTCTTCAGAAGAAGAAGATGGAAATAGTAATGTTGATAATGCTGAGTTTGATTCACAGGAGATTAAAATGGATACAGAGAAAGAGATTGACATGATAACTGAAATGGTCAAGGAATGTGAAAGAATTGTAGAACAAGAAATGGTAGTAGAACAAGAGGTTATTCCAAATGTTGAAAAGCCATCTACTTCAGCTTTTCCCCTCTCAGGTGTAGTATCCGGAAATAAGCAAGAAGAGGAATTAATCTTTAAGAAGTTGGATATTCCATTTGGAGTAGAGTAGCATTCGATTATACATCCAGATGTTCAAATAGATACTGAGGTTGAAAATTTAAAGAAGTCTATTCAACAGTATAAAACACAGGAAGCATTTATGACTGAGTCTAATGAAAGACTTAGAACTACCCATAAAAGGATGAGAGAAGATTTAGAAGAGTTACATGCTCATTACCAAGAACTAATATCAGTTGCTAAAGAAGCCTTAAGGAGGAAGGGACAGGTAGAAGTGCGGGTTGAAGATATGGCAAAGAAAATTGAAGACTTAAAGAAGCAGAATAATGGACTAATCAACAAAGTTCGAGCATTAGCGAATCAACAAACTTAGGATAAGAAGAAGTCACATGCCTTGGAAGGAATAGCTATGCTAGCTGAGGCTGCCAAGCAGTTATGAGCCACCTCATGCACAACTGTCAAAGTATTTTCTTTTTTTTATCATAAAAGTAGTTGCTAATGAGCTATTTTAAAGATTCAAAAGCTAAGATGAAACTTCTAGTTGTAACTACTTCGAAGATAGGTCTAAAGTTAGTTATGAAACTGATTTTTTGTAAAGGGATAAAAGAAAGAAAATTCTGTAGTAGGGGGTTCGGTTTTTGTTTCAAGAAACCTATATTGAAACTGTTGCTTTTTGGATATGCATGATAGACTAATACAAACCACTCTTATGTAAGTTTTTTGAGGACTGAGATAGATTTATATCCATATAAGCCATTTTATCTAATTACTTTATTTTGTTTCTGATCAGTTTGATCACTCAGCAATTGACTTCATTCCTTGTTTAATGTCTTTATTCATGTGAATGCTCATTATGTTGTGAACAAAACCAGTGTGAGCTTCGAATGTAATGGTTTACATTTGTTTCTTTTAAGCTTTAATATCTTAGTTCTTGATTGTTACATGATTTAGTACATTTGTTAGTTTGATATTGGATATTGATTATTTCCTTGAAATGAAACCATCAAACCAATAAAATACAAAAAACAAAACCCTATTTTATGTTCATCACGTTGAGATTGTTGAGATTGTACTAGCTTGCCCCTCTGTAGTCTAGGGACAATTTCTAGCACAAACACCTACTTTCCCCTAAATTCCACCACCTCTCTTGTTGCTACCAGTGATTCTATTTCAATAATATGAGTTCCCCCCTCTTGTCTTCTTTCATCCTTAAAAAAATATGGAAATTCAAATTCTATATGGCCTTGCATTTCACATTCTATGAGTTCCCCCCTCTCCTCTACCTCTACCTCTTGTTGACCAAACTCTTCCACTGTCAACATTAAATCCTCTTCCAATATGTCGATCCATAGTGCTAGACCTACTTTCATTCTCTTCCACTTGTTTTTCTTTTTGGTATCCTATTTTGTATTTTGGACCTTTTCTTGCGTTCTATTGATTCCTTAGCAATTTCTCCTAGGTTCTATAATCTACTTGGTAAGTCTCTACCATTGAACATAAATTAAAAATATTAAACTCATTTTGAATGGCGTAAATTACACCATTCACATAGCTCACAATGGATTTTGGATTTTCCTCATTCTACCTAGACCTTATATAAAGTGTGTAAATATCTTTTTTGTACTTGAGTAACATCTTCAACTGCTTCAAATTTGCAATCTTCTAAACAGATTTGAAATATCCATAGGTAAAAATTTATTCTTCAACTCTAATAACATCATATCCTCTAGGATTTAATATTTTCTCTAGCGCAACTTTCTCTATTCAACTACAAATTATCCTACCATAGAGAAGCATGACTTTTCACTTTCATATTGGAAAACCAAACCCTCATAGGATTTCTAATCTACTCAAATTCAAATAAATTTTCCATTTATCTAATCCAATCTATGAATTCCTCGGGATTTAAACTTTCAAAATACACATGAATATTAATTTTAGGTTTACCTCAATACCATTGATTACTCTAATCATTCTCTCTTTCACTATCGCATGTTGTTCTAGTTCTTTTCTTGTAGTATGTGATTCCACTTCATCATCGTCAATGTCTTGCACCATATGTGAAATAACTCTCCTATAGGATACCTCCATGGAATCCATTATAGCAAACATTGTTCTGACTATTATTGCGAGCTCATTCACTTTTTATGTACCCTCTGGTCTTCTAGGTTTTCCATGAAATCTTCCTCTATTTTCCATCACTATGATTCTATTTAGGGATCTCTTTTTTCATGCTCTACACTTAACCAACATTCACAAATTACTCAATCTAAGATGGGGATCTCTTTGGTTGTAACCACCACAAGTTCAAATTTCTCTAATACCAGTTGATTTAGTGAGACAACGACTCCCTAAAAGTTAGAGTAAGAACTCAACAAAAAAAATACTCTATGATTTCATAAATGTATGTAATATGAATCCATCACACACAATAATAATTAAACACAATTATTATGTAGCAATGAACCACAACATAAATTTGCAATTTGTTTATTAAGGAAATTGGCCAAGGTCTTAGGCCTTTATTACATAATTTGAAGAGACTACTATTGTATCTGGAATCTACTGGATTGACCACTACAACCACTCTTCGTGAAGCTACCATTCACTAGGTAAAATATTTTCATCGACTACCACTTGAAGGCTTAACCTCAAATTGCTGCACATAAATAACCAATGCCTTTATTCATGTCTGCAACCACTAACTAGAGCCTTTCTTAGAGGCCAAAGGTATCCTTTTCATTCATGGGTAGATAAATTTATACATGAAACTTCAAAGTTGAGCAATTCCAACCATTCAACGACCATTGGTTTGTCTTCAAGGTGATTAAATTTTTTATAGTGAGATCATTTCGTATTCCACATAATTAATTTGGTACCATTAATTATTACTTTAAACCATAATTTATATTTCTAATTTATGGTTATGTCATTTACTTTGTTAGTTCATGTGTTATCCATTGCTTTAATAAAAATAATGTTTTCCCCTCATGAATTAAAATCTATATGTTAATTAAGTCCTTAATCAACATATAATATATACATAATATATACACAATATATATATATATATATATATGTTAGGGCCCTATTAACTATAACATATATAATATACCAAAACTCCTCTAGTGCTATACCAACTTCATTACCCAAAACCCCTCTGGCGCTATACCTGCAACTTCATTACCCACTGCTAAAGTCTGGCGCGAAACCTGTTATCCCTAGCTTCGATGTTTCAGAGAGTGCATCCATCAACTCCTTCGGGGTATCCCTAGCTTCGACGTTTCAGTGAGTGCATCCATGAGTGTGAAATTTTGAGGGATTTTTGTGGGTAGTTGGTTCTTTTCTGCATGGTATTCATGGACACAAAACCCCTCCGGCGATTTACCAACTTCATTACCCACTGCTAAAGTCTGGCGTGAAACCTGTTATCCTTGGCTTCGACGTTTCAGTGAGTGCATCCATCAACTGCTTTGGGGTGTCCCTAGATTCAACGTTGCAGTGAGTGCATCCATCAACTGCTTCGGGGTTGTGTGCCACGGTGCGCCATTTTATTGTTTCTGAATTGCTTCGGGGTTGTGCGCCATTTTCGCAAAACCTTTTATCTCTGGAAGGAGCAATTTCTTCGGTATGTGTCAAAATACTCTGCTCATAATTTTTTAATCTACAATTTTGTTTTATAATAAGTTAAGAGCAGGGGCATCAAGGTTAAAAGTTAATCCTCTACTCATAGGCACGCTGGAGTGTAAAAGCTTTTAAAATAGGGGGCATCAATGTTAAAAGATAAACCTGGTTTTCTGTTTGTTCTTTTTATTTTTCCTGTTTTATTTTATGGTAGATTATTTCTATTGATATACCAACTCAGGGTTTGGAACAATCTTGAAGGCTTCTAAAGGAGAAAACTAGGTTCTGTCTTTTAATGAAATTGAGAGATTTTTTGCAATAAGGGGTTAACTTGAGGGGAAATTATGGTAGTTGAGAGTTTCGTCTGGCCATGAAAACATGAAATTATGGGTGTGAGTCAATGAGGAGTGTGTTGACGGTTTGATATTTATCCTTTACTGGAGTCCTTGGTGCTGCTCCGAGTTTGCATTTCCATTTTGTAATGTAACCTAGTAAATGTTTTTACTATTTACAACTATTGTAGTGGCCATCCTTTGCAAAGTGAAATATTTCAACTAGGTGCATGTTTATTTGTATGTGATTTTGGATTCATTAAATCATTGATACAGTCCCATCAATAAGGAGGTTTAATTATGCTTATAGCCTAGATTTTGATTTTTTGTCCCCAAAAAAAAGATTCCCAAGTTTTCTTCCCCCCTGCTTTTCCCTAGAAATGGTTTGTGCAACATCATAGGATAAAAGAGTTCATTCTCCCTCTTGAAAATTACCAAGAATCTCTACAAAATATATGGAAGTGTGTATTGTAATAGTTTATCTATGCACACACAAATTCCCATTTCATTAGTTACAGAACACAACTTGTTCTCTCCCTTGCTACTGGCTTGTTCTCTCCCTTGCTACTAGCTTGTTCTCATTAGTTTTGTGGCCTTTGCCCATTTATTTTTGACCTACAATGCACAAGCTTGATCCATATTACTAGTCTTAAACTGTAATGCTCTACGCAAAGTAGCTTCTATTTTGCAACTCTTGCCTTTATGTGTCGTGAATGTCCATGGTGAGGATCTTAAGCATATTACTGCCTAGATGATTTTAAAGGCTTGATAGCCTGATTTCCTAGATTGTTAAATCACTCTGTGGCTTTCTGACATTTGGAAGAGCTCGTTGATGAAGCTTTCTGTGTTATCCTGGTAATAGTATCAAGCAAAGTGCTAATTTGCACACTTCAAATTTCAGATCATCATGCTCATGTTATGCCATGGATGAGCCTTCAAGGGGTTTAGTGTAAACTTTTGCTTGTGAATGTTCCAGCGCAGAGAATAAAGTTTTTTATTGTGATAGAGAACCAAGAGCTGAACCCAATGGTGTTCATAACATTGCTCTTCCTCCTTTTGGGCTTGCAACCTGAAAAATGTAGGTAGATTTGTGGATATGTGCAGATAGTTTTGATCAGCAACGGCTAGTGTCTTTACTTTGTGTTGTTGATGCCTAGTTGAATCAACTTGGATTTTGGCACCAAGATTAGATTTCCATACTTAGAATTTCAATTCAGTTCAGCTCCCAACCATAGGCTATTTCAATATCACATTTTCCTTAACCCCACCAAGTGTGTATTTGGAATCACATTTGGAAAAATACTTAGCTGCATCATTTATTATTGTGACATTGAGATTGATCCAACGAAGTTAAAGGCTATCCTTGATATGCAACCAGGTGAAAGGTTTTCATTCTTTCCTTGGTTGAGTTGGGGCTATTCACCATTTTGTTGAGGGTTTAATATAAGTATCACAACCAATTAACCACCTCTTTAGGAAGGATGTTCTATTTGTATGGTATAAAGGATGCTAGCATTCCTTTGAAGTTCAAATCCATCCTTCTTAAACCTCCTACCCTCTATGCTCCTCTTCTTGATCGCATTTTATTGTTGTACATACTGGATTGCACATGTCCTTCCAAAAAAACTTCCTTTAACAACGAAATTTTTACTTTCATAGTTTGGCGATAGTCCAATATGCCCCCCCCTTAAGATTATAAATTCCATATTGGCTGGGATGCTTGATCCCAAGTGCAATGGGGTCCCTCAAACTTCCAACAGAGAAAGTTGGTTGTTGAATCATTTGTACTTTTCTTTGCGGCAAGGGAATGAGCCTTTGAGGTATTTAAGGTGCCCATTTGAACAAGTTTGTCTTGCAGCTTGCTACCTTGTTAGTTCTGTAGTGAATTTGTCAAGAGACAACATTTTTCATGTGGTTCCAAAAAACAATTTGTAGTGAAGTGTTCAATTTATACTGCAACATGCAATTATGCAATTTAGACTTCAAAGTGTCATTTCCTTCAATGATTTGTTCTTATTATTTGGCACACCATTTTGCTGACAAGTATATGGGAAGCTCTATTACAATTGAATGACTTTAGTGGATCAAAACTACTCAACATTGTCGTTCACATATCACATATGCCTGGGATATCTACCCAATTATCACTTATTCCGTTCTTACTCTTATTGACAACATGTATGGAGAGATATCAAACTTCATTTTAACTTGAGGAATTTATGGGTCAAAGACACTATGGTTGAATGTTTACATGAGTTATTTTATTGTCGTGATCTTAGAGGCCACATATTGACCCCCTATTTGATTTGTTGGGGAGTTTGGTTGCTTCAAAATGCTTGCATTCTAGAAGAAAAGTGAATCCCCACAACTATGAACTTCCTTCCCAACCTGTCACTACCGAATTAGGCCTCTTAGGAGACAAGCCTTCGATATCTCAAAGCAATTAAGCCATATCTCAACCAAAGGATAATTTGCAATCAATATGAATTTGTTAGAGGCACCAAATAGTCCCAAATGTGAGATCAAGGGAATGCAAAACAATAGATTAGGAGGCTGTCACGTAGCATGAATTTTTTATAGTGTTATTTAATCAGGATGTATTAGTTTCCAAAGTAGTAATCAAGAAATATGCTCCACAAGTATTGCCAAGAATGAAGCAAATGAAGACCTATTGCAGCAGTAACCAAATGATAACAAAGGGCAATAAAATCACTGTGAATCAAACTCAGATTTATCTCAAAAGATCTTAGCAGCTCTCATTAGTGAATTATGTTCTTTGCATAGATTAGGATCTATAAAATCAAGCCTCAATCATAGGTTTAGAACAGCCAATCAACAGTGGGTACAAATACGCTAAGTGCCAATCCAATTCCACTATTACTTACTCAATGAATATGTCCACAAGGGATGCAATTTGATTGGGTGCCTCAATACTTGTTACAAGATCCAATTTGATATGCAAAGATCATAATTGTATCAGCAATAAGGAGGTCAATATGTTTACTAATGGTGTTAGGATATTGTGTCAATGCTACCTTTGAGTCCTTCAAACATAATAATTCATTCCAAGTTCCAACAATGATATTTGCAACCACTAAATAGAAGAGAGATGCAATTTGGTTGTAACTTATTCTTGGAATTAGAAGCTAATGAAAAGACTGATACTCAATCAGAACAGTGAAAATAGTGATTCTTTAGTCCACAAAATGAGTATTAAAGTGATCTCAATATGGTGACAACGAAGGAGTGAACCACAAACAGAGGTCTGCTCTATGTAAGAGATTATGAACAACAGTGAGACAAATTCCAATTGTGATGGTAATAATAGTGATCAAGTAACCAAGATATGGTTAAGATATTTATCAAACATTAACTCAGGAACAATATGACAGTGATCCAAGGAATCATAAACTAACAAATTAGCATTTAATTTACCCAGCGAATGTGATGAAAGATGGGTCCAAAAATTCGGTTAAGTATATCAAACCTGCATATTTATAATTTGTAAACCAATTTCCAAATAAAAATGCCTTGGGATACTTAGTAATACGGTATTGCGATGCCTTCAATTGTAGAGGTTTATAAATTGCCCTGTATGGATTTCAACCAAATCATTTCCCTGTCTATAAATTAGATTGCCCTGATATGTGAAGGATTAGGTTGATAACTATCCTACGGCTAAAAATTGCCCTGTCTATAAATTAAATTGCCCCATCTATAAATTGACATATCCTTCCATGTAGATTATAAAAATTGCAACTAGGTCAAGTTCTCCATACATGGTTTGGATAAAATTGAAAGGTTCAATTTTCAGACAATTAGAAAAGTGTGGGCAATGTAGGATGTGAGGAATGAGAAAGATCCAATGAGAAATATTCTAGACTATCACCATCTCTCCTACTAGCAGAATTTGTTTACCTTGCTATCAATCCTCTGTATTGTGTCCATATGTACAATATGTATCAATCCTTGCCACCATATGAGTTTTGACAGTAAGATTAATTGGCCCCATCCCATTATGAAGTAGAACCATGTGAGATAGATCCTATAACACCATTAGCATCATGATATTCCCCTATTGTATCATTATAAAAATAAATATATTTGTATTTTTAATTATATTTTCTTTGTTCAACTTGGACCTCTATTGTTTTTATCCCAAAACCAGAAGTGATTTAACTCTGTGTACCCATGCCTTCCATCCGAGTATTGTTGCCAACAATCTTGAGTTTCAGCTTGGAAACAAGCCTCGGACGGCGAGCGTGGGTACACAGAGTCTAGAGTTTCTTCCAAGCATGGGATATCACACAAGAGTAACTGAGCTTAGTTGATAGTAGTCTGTCTACAATCAGACTTTGAGATTAGTTGATAGTACTTTGTGTGCAATAAAATTTAGAGGAACTGAGAAAAACGAACATGACCATAAGTTGATTGATGGGAGTTCTAGTATAAGGTAATTTTTTGCCAATTTAATTATTTGATATTTGAAATTCCAATTCAACTAATGTGTGGGATAGATGTGCTATAGATGAAAGTTTTAACATCTCAAGGAATTAGATCTTTGACCAAACACTAGGAATGACAAACTTGGGTACTAAGAAAGAAATAACAACAACCAATCATTATCATCTGTATGGTTGTATGAGGGAAGTTTCAATTCCCATAGGAAAGGGCTTGGTGGCATTGATGTCAAGGTACTCAATGCAAGCTAAAGGGGAAATGATTAGTATTTCTCATGATGTAAAAGTAAAGGATGCATTGCTCATGATTAGGATACTCTTGTATTTATAGTCATAAAAAAACAAGTTGTGGTATAGCTTCCCCAGTTGTGGTTACTATTTTCTTATTAAGCTCATGAACATTTATATGCAGTTTATTGTTTCTACTATCACTGTGTTTTTGTGATGAATGATTGAAGAATGTTATAGGTGTGCCTAAAGAATTATGAACATGGATATATACAATTCCTTATATTTATTATCACTTCATTTTATGTGATGAATTCATTTGCATGACTTGAGTACATCTGAAGCTCTCCTTGAGGTCCTATGAATGAACTTGAACACTTGTTGCATTCATTTAATTTGAAAGAGTAGTTATAGTTTGAAAGAACTCTCTCCTTACCTTAATTAGCATTCATTGAAAGGAAAGGCTTATTTTATTCATATGCATTTGCATGGTTTGAGTTAGTCATCACACCACGAGTTTCACTTCCATCACCCGACCGAGTAATACAACCATTAAAATTTAACTCGTTAACTCAACACACTTTAACCTCGCTTGAGGATAAAAATAATTTGGTAGTTAGGTAGGACACCGGGGATAGGAATCCAAATAATTCCCCCTTGTCATTTTCATCTGAGACATAGATGTTGTCCTCTAGGGTACTAAAATCCTATAGTATTTATTGACACGGTCATCGACCAGTTTGTGGAGGGGCCTCCCATTTTTTCGGGGGTTAAGCCGCAAGGATTGGTTCCGGATGGACTTTGTGGAATGCCGCACTCCACTTAGCGCCTAAGGCATACCAATCCATTGTCTTCCTTGTACTTCTACTGTATTGGTGATGCAAGGGAGATAAGACATAAGTGCCAAAAACCTTCTTCGACGTGCCATGAACGAGGTAGCCTAGTCACTTTTC
Organism: Larix kaempferi; assembly: GCA_027924585.1. Classification (NCBI taxonomy): domain Eukaryota; kingdom Viridiplantae; phylum Streptophyta; class Pinopsida; order Pinales; family Pinaceae; genus Larix; species Larix kaempferi. The sequence continues at coordinate 2,950,421 of BSBM01001294.1, read as the reverse complement.
TTCTAGGGCTCTTTTACCCAAGATCCCTTTCGGTAGAGGGATATCCTTCAAATTCGATTTCTCACTTCATATTGTTCGACTTGGATTTCATCACCTTGCGAAGGATACGATTTGTCGAGGTTTTCGACTCCTAGTTAGGAATTTTGCTTGCTATTTCACCTTTTTAGAGGGTCTTTTTATTTTTAGTGCTGCTTTTTGGCATTCTAGCCACTTTTGTTTTATCTCGCTTACTGTGACACCGGTCCCAGTGCATTTTTTTGAGCTTTCCTTTTTGGCCTGCAAGCCTTGTCTTTTCCTAGCTCCCCTTCTGCACGCTCAGTTGCTTTAGGGTTTTTGAGTTCTTACATGATCAATTACCAATTATCTGATGATGTGTGATGTCCTCTTCTCCTAGGTCTTCAAGATGGTTAAGTTAGATGGTCTTCTCAAGGGATTGAACACACCTTGATGGAGCCACTAACGCTTGACCTTAGGAGTAGTCTAGAGGATCACATGATTACATCATTCGTGTGGACTTTTCTGTTTACTTTGATGATGGTCTTTCAGGTTATATGGAACAATGGTACATTTGAGAGAGAGATGATTAGTTGTACCCCACCTTGGTTGATTGTCTTATGGTCCTTCCATTTTGTCAATAATATTTTTGCGATACCTTGCATTTTACCTTTTCGGTCTTTTACTCATCTTGGGATATCTTTTGATTTGTACCACCTTTTATGTTTTTGGTCTTGTGGGTACTACGGTAGTTTGTCCACATTTGAGGTACAGCCCCTTTGTCCAAGTTTTTATGAGTCTTTATACCCACTTCGTACAACTCTCCAGACCTTAGTTAGGAAGATTGCTTGCTATCATACCTTTTGGTGGTCCTATATGAGTTACAAGAGGTAGTTACAAGGAGCTATTGCATATAAGAGGTAGTTACAAGGATATATTGCATATAAGAGGTAGTTACAAGGAGCTATTGCATATATTTGACATTATTTGACCTTCCATCTTTTTGGCATGTCAAATAACAGGTAGTTACAAGGAGCTATTGCAATATATATTTGACCTTATTTGTACCTTCCCCACAATGGTTGATTTACTTTTGGTCCTTACAGCCTGTTGTTTATTGGTCTTGTGGTAGCTTGTCCTTTAATTTTTTTGTGGTACCTCGCCTCTCACCTTTTGGGTCTTTTATTGATCTTGAGTTATCTTTTGATTTGTACCGCCTTTTATGGTTTTGGTCTCGTGGGTATAACTATGGTAGTTTGTCCACATTTGATGTAGTACACCCCCTTAGTCCCAAGGGTTATGAGTCTAATTTATACCCACTCTTTTTTTTTTACTTGTACCTTACTGGTTGGTTTTTTTACCCTTTGGTTGGTCCTTGTACCTTACTGGAGGTCGTGAGTCTCTTTGGCCTTAGTCTGTTGGCTGTCAGGTCATCTTTATGGTGATTGTACTGAGCCATTTGACTATCATTGACTTTCTTTGATTGATCGTACCATAGCCCAATCATCTCTCTCTCTCTGGTTTGTACTAACCCTATAATAGGCTCACTTGGTTCCTAGAGTTTACTGGACTCTAAGAGGCACAGTAATTTATGAAAGTAACTCTTATGAGTATATTACAGGAAACGTCTACACCCTGGTAATCAAATATGTGTTGGTTATAAGACTTAAGTAATCAAATTGTTGGTAATCAAATATGTTGTAATTTGAATTAAGTAGTTAAGACTTGTCCTGTCAAACAAAATTGTTGGTAATCAAATTATATTTGTTGGTAAAGAATTTTAAGAGTGGTGGAACTCCTTGATTGAACTTGTGAGGAAAATTATCTTGGAGAATAAGTGTCCTGACAAAAAACTGAGTAGAAATATGACTTTATTTGTTGAACCATGACTTTATCATAAGAACAGATTGCTCCAATCTTCCATCTGTGCTAAACAACACAATAAAATTTGCAACAACAAAAGGAAAGTTAGCAAGATGGCAAGCATTGTTTTGATGTTATAACTGTACTATTCATGAGCACATTTCTGGCAAAGCAAAAAGAATTCCTAACTTTTTAACAAGAGAATATTTGACACAGAAGTATGCTATTAATTTTTAACAAGCAAGCTAGCCTGAAACAAGCAAGCCTAGTGCAAGCGAGCCCGAGGCAAGTGAGCGTAGAAATTCAAAGTGGAATCCAGTGGACCCATAACCCACAATTAAACATGGAAATCTCTGCTTGGACCGAAGGAAAACATAAGATCTATAAAATTAATGATAATATGATGTGGATGGATTATATGCAAGACTAGAAACCTAGGTGGGAGTTGAGACATACTGAAGTATTAGATGCTAACTTATAGGGATTTGATTCTTTTATTAGACTAGTGTCAGAACTCAGAAGAATGCCTATGGGATCCAGTATTGTACCAGAGATGATTTACAACAACTCCTTGAGAAAATCAGCTAATGTTAGCAATTGGTTAACAAACCTCTACCATGATCTTACCTTAATCTCGACAAAGGTCTTTACACATCACCCTGGGCTACAACTAGACCAACAATACTACTGTATTACCCGAATACGTTCTTTCGAAGCATGGCCACATCAAGATGCTAGTCTCCGGTTTCCAAGTACTACACACACTTATGAAAAATATAAAAAATTATGGTGGAAATTCTTGAGAAAATAAAATACAGATAGAACATATTATACCATGCTAAATTTTGGACTTCAAATTCGAAAAATCTATGAGTATCTTGCATTCTACATCCCTGATTGGATGAGAGACTGGTGGCAGTCATTCGGCATCAACCTGACAGCATTAGAACCAGCTGTTATTTATAATCTAAAATGGGACGTTGGAGAATCTCTCGAATAGGTCAAAGATATTTTGCAGACAAATATTACTGAGGATCAAATCCTTGGGTACTACATTAAATACAAAGAACAATGGCTTGTCAAAATCCGCATAGACGTCCACATGCATCATAATAGATGCGTGATTCGGAGGTCTATTTATTCAAAGGCATGGTGCACTGAATCCAATGTCTTTCGAGAAATATATGGACCCCCATATTCCGATGATTTGTAAATATCTCAAAAGTATTTGTCTATGAGTGGGGCCTGTCCATTCAGATTGTCATGAAGATTGAAAAGAAATTCTTTGTAACTATGTCATGATAATATAAAGAAAGCCCTACTTTTCTCTGTGTTAATATGATTGAAAATCTATGTTATGCAATAAATACCCTAAGTCAAGATTACAAGTAATTGTCCAAAGGCAACATTAGTTGGGAGTATGACTGAAAGCTACCATTTTTCAAAACAACTTACATGTTTACGGTTTCGTTTTTGCTTGATTCAATTACTTTCAGTCATCTAAGAAGACCATGCTTGAATAAGATTATACAAGTTCCACAAGATTATATAAAATATTGTTTTTGAAGATTTGTGAACACTTATTAACCACCTAAAAGATCTTACTTTTGAAATTCATAAAAACTTTTAGAAGTTTTGATCCATAATGGTTAGTTATTTTTATTTTATATTATTATTGTTGAATATAAATATCTTACGAAATGTGACTGAACTTCAATTATCGAGGTGATGAACCCAAACTGATGGGATGAGAGAGACTTTAGGGCCATGACGACAAAGTTGATAGTTGGATGGTTTGATATGGGAATCAAGACCCAAAGTAGCAATAAAAGAAATCTCATAATTGCGTGAATTTCTACTCATAAGAAAGATAAAGTGATCATCTTCCTCATCGCTTGAATGCCTACATGTTGAGAAAGGGAATGAGGATCAAGTAACATTATAAAAGGCGCTACATGTCACCTTTTTAGAGGTGCTATGCCTTGCAATCGTATCTAAACTTTTTTCCCATGGTGCAGGTAGAACCAAACAGGTATTTGTTAGATCTGTCTTCCTTGAGCGAGGGGAGTTTAGGAAGGCTAGAGGAAAGTGAGACATCCAGTAGGTCTAGAAGAGTTGTATCAACTAGATGTCAAAAGAGCAGAAGAAAATTCCATAAACGCAATGAATTTTTTCACGGTCGAGAGGGGTCATGTTCCTATGGTGATGAGACAAAAGACGACGTCGAGGTGCCCTTGAGGTACAAACATTTAGTGAAACAATGGGTACCCAAGGATCTTCCTCAACCGAACACAGATTTTTGTGTGAAAGAGAGGATATATCAAATTGCACCGTCGTCAATACATGGTTTCGGGTTGTTTTTCATAGATGGCATAAGGGTCCCTTACGGCACATGTACAAAATTGATGGAGTATGTTGGACCCTGTTATAGCTACACAGATTGGATGCTCCTGGTCTGATTTACAAAAAGTATGCGTAGCTATGGATTGTCAACAAACTATTTACAGTTGAAAGACAAAAATCAAAATAAAAGAGCAACATTGTACATGGACGAAAGGTCAAAGGCCATAGGGAATATTGCGGATTTTATAAATAGTACACAACTAGGGTCTACAATTAAGCAACCAAACTGCGAATTTGAGGGGCGTGAAGGAAACCGTGTTTTTGTAGTTTCCATTAAATCAATATCTGCAGGGGAAGAGTTGCTTATTAATTACAATTTGAACCGAGTAGATACAAAAAGGGTTACTATGGGAGTGGTACATATAACATTTTACCCAACCTTTTATTAATGAATTTAATACATTAAGGATTTTTTCGTTAGTTTATTTAGTTTAAATTTTCCATATTTACTTGGAAGGCTAGTGATCGGGGTAAAACCCCGACAGCAAATGGTCAGAGGAGTACATCTTCCTCGAGGGATCAGGTATACATCTTTGTAATAGTACAAATATAATAAGAAAAAATAGTTTTTTTTTTCCTTTGTTTTTTCATTATTAGTATATTGGTTTCGTATTCTATAATGTTATCTAATTATTTTGTTTACGTAATTTTCTCTATGTTTTTTATGCAGTCCAGTTCTGCAAGGGTCACAGTACCCTCAGCGCAATAGGTATACATCTTTGTAATAGTAAAAGTATAATACTTAATAATATTTTATAATCGATGTGTTTTTTCATGATTAGTTTTGGATTCGTTTAGTTGACTTTCACTATGTTTTTTATTTAGGTATCTGTAAGGGGCAGCTCCCAAATATTGGCAGATCGGGGCAAGTCACCTATTACCATCGATCTGATGAGTGGATCATGATCCTCTAGGTTGCAAGTATAATCCATTGGAATTGTACCAATATAATACGTAGCATAATGTTTATTTTGTTATGTATTTTTCGTGTGTATACTGGTTTCGTTGTGATAATGGTTTCTACTTCTTTTTTGCAGGGGCTTGATAATCGGGGCAAGTCCACAGCTGTGGATCAGATGACACCATTGTCCAAGCACCAAGTAAACCTAGTTGTAATTTTAGGAATCTATCATGATAGATATGTTTTATTAATATAATTTTAGGAATCTATCATGATAGAACTCAGTAGTGTTTTATTAATTTTTTGTTGCAGCCCAGTGAATCGCTGTTTGAAACAGTATCGCAAGAAAATTCAGTAGATCTTGAAGTGGCTGAGATGCTTCGATATTCCGACATAATTGGTGAAGCCACAAACCTGTTTAAGATGATAGACAAAATGTTGGAAAAATATAGTGCGTAAATCATTTATCTGCTAATCAAGGTTCCACAGACAAGTGATATTATGAAAATCATTGAATTGTTGGAACGAATATCTGAATCCTTGTGAGTAAGTTGAGGAATATTGAATCATAAAATAATTCATTTAAAACTTTATAATTTTCTCTTTTATATGATAGCACTGAACGTATAATACGTGGTTTGTATTTACAGAATTATCAGAGACCACACAATAATGGTCAAGGCGGTGTTGGCCCTAGTGAGGCTCGTGGAGAGACATGGCATCATGAGCAAACAACTCCACGTGCATCGACTCCTTCGCCATTGTTGTTGACTGAATAGTCGGCAACACGTTTTGATACACCACATACCCCAGTTGTGAGCGCATCGGCCACTAGTGACCGACACACACCGGATCGTCCAGAAGAAGTGGTCGACACTAAGAATCCTAGTAATATTGATATTGACCTAGCTGCATTTCCAGGATTTTTCCATGTCACTATCATGGGAACCATGGAGGAAAATTTTTTGGTCGGCGAAGATCTCGTCCCAATAAAGATCGAGAAGATCCCAGGTAATTAATATACGTTGATCAAGTTAGTGTTTATAATTTCATTGTAATATACCGATAAAACATTTTTTTTCAAGTAATTATGATCATGGCATGATCGTTTTGCAGGAAATGATGTTTTCTATAAACAAATGAATGACGCATCCTTGGATATATTCAGGCCCACCATCCGAACAAGGTGGGATAGACAACCGAAATTTTTAAAAGATGAACTCATTAATCGGTTGGTTTTCATGTTCAGCGACAAGACCTTCAATCAAGCGAAGGTCCTGAAAAATGTTGGACAACATATGAAGGTTGTTTGAGACCAATATAGGACCCACCTGGAAAGAAACCATAAGTATGAGCACCCTCCAATGATTCTGGAAATGGAGTGGAAAGCTCTAGTGGATGATGGAAAGGAGAGGGATCAGAGAAGAGAAGGAAAGATAACACCGGGCACAGGGAGGTATGCAATACTTTCCGCAATGTAATTCAAAACCTTATTATTATTGATTTCTATATCGAACTTGGAACATCTAACGTATTTCAACACATGCATAGGTTTCCAGACACATCAAAGGCCACAAACGCAAGACTGGAAAAAATGGGTCAGCACGAGCTTGGGCCTGGTGGTTATTCCAATTTGGTGGCACGAATTGTAAGTTTTGAAAAACCAATAATGCATACAAATAATAAATTGCAAATTATTTTTCATTCTATTGCACCGCAAAATGTTAATTAACGATGTTATGCAAATATGCAAGCCGAACGATTCAATGAAGTGGCCACTAAGGAAGAATTGAAGCTTGGCTTCCAAAAAGGATTTGGAGCTATTGTTGAATGCCAAAAAAGCTTCTCTAGGAAAACAGAGTCTTCTGGTACCAATCCATCCGGTGATCGGGTAAATAGAATCTAGATACTTTAACGAAGATTTATTGCTTGTGCAATCTATTCGTTGTAAATAGTTGACACATTTTTTTTACTCTGTTATGAGTAGGAAAGAAATGATCCCCCTAATGTTGAGGAGGGACAACAACAAATCGAAGATCATGCTCCCAATCATGGTAATGAATTTATTCATATGCTACAATTTTATGTATAGCATTGCAAATGGTGAACATTAATTGTAGTTCACCATATTTCAACTGCAGAGCATGTAGAGGGTGAAACTGTATAGGTTGAGCCTGGACAAGAACATCACCAACAAGATGTGGCCACGCCAGGTAAAAAAATAGCTTTGTAATGTTTTTTTTAAATGAAATACTTGTCATTACAATAGAAAAATACAACAATGTAACATTTTCACATTGTTGCAGCAAATACGAACCCCTTGCCGCAAAATCCAGGTCTAGAACAACACTCTAGGATGCAGACACCACCACAAGCGCCTGATGAAGAACAAAGAACTGGAGGAGAAATTCCAGATGTAGATGCTCCTATTAGATATTATATACCACAAAAGAGAATAAAAACTAAAAAGAAGTGACTGGAAAAATGTCGTCTAATTTTTTTTTATAATAATATATCGTCCATGATTTTTGGCCTAATGAGTGAATGAATGGTTTAATGGTTTAATGATTCAGTGTAGTAAATTGTTACCTTTATTGAATGCCATCTTTTATTGAATGAATGTGTTGACTGAATGAATGAATAGTTTATTGAATGTTATCTTTTATTGAATGAATGTGTTGACTGAATGAAACAATGGTTTAATGAATGTTAGCCTTTATTGAATAAATGGTAGATGAAAGTTCATGATGAAATATGGATGAATTTGCACGTATTTTTTTTTAAGTACATGCATTGGGTATGGGGAATTGAGAGTGATGTGAGGGGGGGAAGGGGCCATAAGAGCTTCCACCTTCACTTGGTTGGACCTGTTCAGTAGAGAATATTAAATTATTCTTGAAACAGAGAGGAGCTCAATGAATGGCTACGATGTTGGATTTCTACAACCCACTCGCGTGTCATCTAAATTTTGACAATTTATTGGAGCTTGTTGTGATGTTTGGTTGTTCCTCATAACCAATTTCGAGTTTCCACAACTTCAAAGGCTGAGTAAATGATGCACTAGAATCAATACCCTAAACCTTCTCTTTAATTTCCTTGGAATCAATATCCTTAACCTCACATTAAACCCTTCCAAAATGGTATATTTACCATTGAATCCTGGCTTCTTAAGCATGATATTTGCAACTAATCTAGCATACACCAAAAACAATTAGAAACATGTTGCTTGGTGTCAATGTTCATCATTTTTTAGGGCTACAACTTGCCCATAATGGCTCCTCTTATGCTAGGGAATTAAAGAAAACAAGAAATTAAATAAAACATATAATTTGCATCGGAAAAATAACAGGGTATGAACTGAACTAAGGAGATTCGAACCTGCAACCTATGTCTAGTCCCAAGGCTACCACCTTCAACCTTGAAGTGCAGCTGACAATGGGAGACCACCTTCAAGCAGCTTGATTCATTCTGCATGCATTTCATAGTGGGAGACGATGGGCTACCACCTTCAACCTTGATTCATTATGCATGCATTTCACTATGCAATAGTCTCGAATTCCCACTGCGCTTTCCCTCAATTAGTTTCTCAATTTAGCATGACCCACGCCTGCCGTCCGAGCAATATTTCCAGCAGTCTAGATTTTCATCCTGGCAATGGTGACGATTCATGGTATTATGTTACCCTTCGGCTGCAATATGAAAAACTCAAAGCTCTCATAGGTTTGTTTGACAAATGTGATGGTTTCGGTTTCTCGATTCAGCATGACCCAAACCATCACATTTTTCAGACAAACATTTGCAGTGAACTATGAGTTTTCCATATTGCAGCTGAAGGGAAACATAATACAATGAATCGTCACTGTTGCCAGGATGAAACTGAAGACCACTGGAAACACTCCTTGGACGATGGGCGTGGTTCATATTGAATTGAGAAACTAATTGAGGGAAAACGCAGTGAGAATCTCAGACCATTGCATAGTGAAATGCATGCAGAATGAATGAAGAGTACTGGTTGTTGAGAGAAATGGTTGTGGGACTTCGTATGAGAGGAAATGGTGATGGGAATTGATTGATAAGGTCAAGCTTAAAGGTGGTAGCCTTGGGACTAGACATAGGTCGCAGGTTCGAATATCCTCAGTTCAGTTCATACCCTGTTATTCTTTCGATGCAAATTATAGATTTTATTTATTTTCCGTTGTCAACTTTACGTATCCCTTTATATGTTTTCTTTATTTTCCTTTTATAACTTTATGTATCCCCTTGTGATAATGGGAATTGTTAATATTGAGTCACTCGAGAATGAACGTAAAGAGGATTTCCATGGTAATTTGTTCCATCCAAACCTATCAAGTGTACTTTTAGGTCAGTAATATTCTTGTAACAAAGTGATGAAAGATCTTAGAAGCAAATGTAACAAATCCCTGAAAGAAGTTCGCGTAACATAGTGGTTTGTGTTTGCAGGAATCCTTCAATTTATAGGGTGAAAATGGCCATAGAGCTGCCACAGTTCAGAGATGACAATATTGCTGACCTAAAAGTGCACTTGATAGGTTTGGATGGAATATATTACCGTGGAAATCCTCTTTATGTTCATTCTGTTAGGATATTCCTATACTCCATCCTAGTCCCACCAGTATTTTGATCCTTTACATTTTCAGTCATGCATGCACTTTTAGGGTTTGCATGCATTTTGCATGCATCCCAGTCATCATTCCAGCACCTAGCCCTCAGTTAGCCATCCCCCGGGAGCTTCTCACTATTCAGTTTTACCCCTCCAGTTGATTAATGCGCCCTTCTTCCTTGATTTTAGGGAGCAACTCGCCCTCCTTCACCTACCAGTCCAGTTGTCACTCAGTTACACTCAGTTACATTCAGTTACATTCAGTTACACTCAGCTACATTGAGTTACACTCAGTTACATTGAGTTACACTCAGTTACACCTACCAGAGTTAGTTTGACTGATGGTTGACAGTTACTTGAGCATTGATGACTCCACTGATGATGATGAAGACTTCCAGTTGCGCTCCGATGATCATGAGGACACCTAGTTGTGCTCCGATGACACTCCAGTGATCCTTTGATCACTCCATGAAGGCTAATTCGAATTGCCACCTTAGGCATTCGAATTCCTCATGCATTGTATTATTTATATGTCCATTTGTGATTAATAACATAGTGTGTGTGAAGTATTATTGCTTCTATCTGAGTTCTACTGTACCATATTATTCTGTTGCTCATTATACTGCATGTATCACTCTTCTTCTATTTTCTTGCTTAATCCACTATTCTCTTGTGAGGTATACATCATCTCTTAGATCTGCTGTGAGGATTTTCACATGGTATCAGAGCATGTTGAGAGTATTGTTTATCTCCATTCTTAAGAGTTTTTTGCAGGTTATTACCAAGATTTCGAGTTCAGCAGTTGCAGCAGTTTCTGCATTTTTGCAGCAGTAGCAGTTGCAGTTATTCTATATTGTTTTTGCAGGTCTTCTACAACTTCAATGAATTTAGAAGAAATTACTCCTCTTTCTCCATTCAACTATGATGAATGGAAACCAAGAATGACAGCATATTTGAAGAGCCATGATCTCTTTGATTGCTATTTTGAAAGAGAGTTCGAATCCTCTACAAAGAAGATTAAATGGTTGAATAAAGGTGACATGCACATTGGAAGAATGAAGCTTACTATGATTGATTACATATTGTACCCGACCATCTTTGATATTGAAACTCCAAAAGAGTTATGGGCTCATCTGGATGAAAAATTCGGCAAAAAGAATGATGGTTTTGGTCCAAATCCCTTCAAAAGCAAGCAAGTTGATGCATTCGCTCCACTTGATGGTCTCTCAGATCATGATGCATTCGCTACTCCGGATGGTCTCTCAGATCATGTTGCATTCGCTCCCCTTGATGATCTCTCAGATCATGAACCAGTATCATCTCATATTGAAGTTATTGACAAAGAACTTGCAGATTCTCCGCTCATGCTCAAACTTTCTTCTCTTTCTGTGCCAGTTCACACTCTAGATATTGCAGAAGGTCCTAAATCCTCTCTTGCACCAGAGTTTGTTGGTTTGCATCATGATCACATGATTATTTCGGAGGTAACATCAGCTATTGGAGGTAATGCATTCGCTCCTCTTCAGCAAACATCTCTTATTTACTACTATATGATCATTAGCACATGCTTTCAGAAGGTTATTGAAGAATATGGCCATTGCCACCCGCTTGAGATAATTTCTCATGCATATGATAGTTTTGATCTCACCCCTGCTGGTTCAAAGGAGATCTCAAGAAACTGTTTTGAAAGTCTTAAATCTGATTTTGATTTCAAGCAAACATGTAATAGTTCTTTTTGGCATAATCTCACCCATGGTGGTTTGAAGGAGAAGACAAAGGACTATATGCACATTCAAAAATTTGATCCTACCTCAGCTGATTCGAATCACAGGTTCAAGGATCATTCTTATACTGTTGGATTTGTTCTCATCACATTTGATTTGAAGAGCAAGTACAAGCACATGCTTTTTGAGCATGATCCACTTCTTCCCAAGAAGAATATACCTCCAGACATATGACCAAGCATCACACATGCTTGAGTTTGGAGCATTTATTTTTATGTGTGTCTTACAGTCTATTTTTTGAGGAGGGGGTATGTTTCCCATGAAATTTTCCCACTTCCTTGGTTTATTGATTGTTATTATTCATTGTATTGGGTGACCTTTGGTCTTAGTTACCAGGGCCCAGGATGGATTAAGGGGGGGTGTTAGGATATTCCTATACTCCATCCTAGTCCCACCAGTATTTTGATCCTTTACATTTTCAGTCATGCATGCACTTTTAGGGTTTGCATGCATTCTAGGGTTTGCATGCATTTTGCATGCATCCCAGTCATCAGTCCAGCACCTAGCCCTCAGTTAGCCATCCCCCAGGAGCTTCTCACTATTCAGTTTTAGCCCTCCAGTTGCTTAATGCGCCCTTCTTCCTTGATTTTAGGGAGCAACTCGCCCTCCTTCACCTACCAGTCCAGTTGTCACTCAGTTACACTCAGTTACAGTCAGTTACACTCAGTTACATTCAGTTACATTCAGTTACACTCAGCTACATTGAGTTACACTCAGTTACATTGAGTTACACTCAGTTACACCTACCAGAGTTAGTTTAATTGATGGTTGACAGTTACTTGAGCATTGATGACTCCACTGATGATGATGAAGACTTCCAGTTGCGCTCCGATGATCATGAGGACACCTAGTTGTGCTCCGATGACACTCCAGTGATCCTTTGATCACTCCATGAAGGCTAATTCGAATTGCCACCTTAGGCATTCGAATTACTCATGCATTGTATTATTTATATGTCCATTTGTGATTAATAACATAGTGTGTGTGAAGTATTATTGCTTCTATCTGAGTTCTACTGTACCATATTATTCTGTTGCTCATTATACTGCATGTATCACTCTTCTTCTATTTTCTTGCTTAATCCACTATTCTCTTGTGAGGTATACATCATCTCTTAGATCTGCTGTGAGGATTTTCACACATTCTAGAGTTTTGAGAAAACCAGAGATATATGAAATGATGTTCTATGACAGTTCGACTTCACAGCCTCCTCTTGAAATCAAGGTAAGACTTGGATACGACGAGAGAAGTTCATATGATAGGGGGAGTAGTTGGAGAAAATGAAGTAAAAGTTCATTTGCTTCAACTACTCCGCCTATTGACTGATCTTGATATTGTGTCTTGTAAATTATCTTTGTACCTTTCCATCTTCATTAACATTTTGCTGTTGGTTTTTTCATGCTAAAATGCTCCGCCTTATGCTACTTCAAACTTCAACAAGGTTCTGTCTAGTAAATTCATAAAAGGTACGAATGCATCATCATTCCATACTCACCCTATCGATCATATCATTTATCAGACATACTTCTTGTCAAATCAAGCTGAAAGGATATTATCTTCAACAATATCCACTACATTGCTTCACTAAAGCTTCCTTTTACCAAGAGTATCAAGCCCGAGCTTGTCCACTTTATCCTAACCGAAAACGGATTTGACCTTCTCCAATTCTGTCATAGCATGCTAAGCATTTAGAGATGTGTAATATTCAATTTGACCATGTCTTCCTTGCATCGATAACTTCTAGCAATCTCGAGTTTGTCCACTATCTCCTTCATCATTCTTCATTCTTTGAACAATTTTAAGGCTTCCATGTATATGCTTACTGACCCACACTTTTCTCATTAGAGTTGAGAGGAATGCTACTATTTTTTCCATAAGGCATAGCTTACTACCATGGATGCTACCAATCACTCAATACCAATTGATGAATATAATTTGTGCCATATTTCTTGAACTCATACTTGTCAATTATATATAGTAAATTCATAAAAGAAAATACTACAATCATCAAGTTCATTTTATTTCATTTGATTCAACTACTCCCCCTATCATATGAACTTCCTCAAGGGCATCACTTTCCAAATAATAATGTTTTTTCTTTTTAAATTTCATAATGTAGTCGGATAACCGATGACCACACTGAAGAAATCCGACGTCTTTCCCATAGCTCTGACGGTAAAAGACGTCGTATTTCATCCCGTTTCATTTGTAAGGGTCGTCGGATATCCGACCTCCTTAGTGAAGAAATACAATGTCTTTGCCATAGCTCTGACGGAAAAATACATCGGATTTCATCCTTTTTCATTTGTAAGGGTCGTCAGATATCTGACCCCATTAGTGAAGAAATCCGACGTCTTTGCCATAGCTCTGACGACAAAAGACGTCGTATTTCAACCCTTTTCGTTTGTAAGGGTCATCGGATATCCGACCCCTTTAGTGAAGAAATCCGATGTCTTTTCCATAGCTCTGACAGCAAAAGACGTTGGATTTCAGCCCTTTTCATTTGTAAGGGTCATCGAATATCCGACCCCCTTAGTGAAGAAATCCGACGTCTTTTCCATAGCTCTGATGACAAAAGACGTTGGATTTAAGCCCTTTTCATTTGTAAGGGTCGTTAGATATCTAACGTCCACAAAGACAATATCTGACTTCATGATAAATGAAAAAGGTCGGATAACCAATGCCATAAGGACGTCAAATAACTGACAAAGTCCGAGCCGTCGGATTTCATCCGACTTTGGAACAACATTAAAAAAATATGGAGTTTGTCGGATAGTCGACCACAAGATGTAGAAAATATGACTTTTTGGCCATCGAATTTTGGGTCCAAAAAACCTACTGCCGAACAAATCCCACAGATTCCAAAAGTTCTGCTTCGGTGTACCTCTAATAACCCTCACATGAAAGACACACACACTTAAATTATTGTGGATGACTTGGCTCAGTCCCCCAAGGCGATGTCCACATTAGAAGTGCTACAGTATTTCCCAAAACAAAGAAAGGCATTATTCAATGCACTCAATGTTGTCGACCATTCCGACTCGCACCTCATGACCTTTGATGTTGACAAAGGTTATATGTGACTACCATCATCAGTCACATTTCAAGTTTCAGTCACGGATAAAAATGTCATGTTCCATCGTTGTATCATCAACGAAGGTGTATCCACTTGCGTTATGTCCATAAAAGTTTGGAAATGATTAGGATCCTCTGAGCTAGTCCCCTCATCTATCGCTCTTCGCGCATATGATGGGATCTTCACCCGTATGATGGGAGACCATCCCAACCAAGAGTATTGTACCAAAATGTCCACATAGATCTAGGGGGAAAGATGGCTATGATCGATATTGAATTAATCGATGCTGATCTGGACTACAACATCCTCTTGGGCCGTATTTACATGTACGAAATGAAGGCAATAGCTTCCTTAGTCTTCTGTATCATGATGTTTCACTTAAATGGGAAGATTGTTACCCTCGAAGAACTTAACTATTATGACCCTGATACCACAAGCAATCCCCACAACGTCCTACCAACTATATTGGTTGATGATCAACCGTATGTTGACACTGCCCCCGGTGTGTACCAGGACTCCAATTTTTTACGAGCATATTCAGTACCACGACCAAATATCCCTACATCAACCAATGGCCTAATGTGCACAATTTTCACCACTGAAAATGGAGCCGACTCCACCTCAACACCATCATCAATGCCACCACTGAGTCATGGAATTGAACAAACATTGAGTCCATTGGTACCATCAATTTTTCAAATCCCATTCTTGTATCCTCCCATGGGTGTACAAGGGACGTTGGTTATGGCTCAGTTAAGTCTACCTAGGCTAAATTTGGGAATGCCCGTGTGGCACCTAACACCAGCCTTCCCGGATATGACTTCCAAGCTAGTCGCCCATTAGGAGTTTGCCTCTATGTCAAATAGTATAGTTGCAACGCCAATAACACAACCAGTTACGACATCCCAACTTATGACATCCGCAACTATGCCATAATCAGTCGTCGCCAAGATCGTCAATGGGGGAACCAAACTACCCAAGTTGAAAGGTCCCCTATTACGAACCCCGACATCTAATTTGGTATAAATCGTGAATCCTAAATCAGGGTGCATCAACCATAAGGATTTGAAAGCCTCGGTAATGATGAATACCCCCAATTGAAGTGTTGCATTTTCATGTTCCCTTTCTAGGAAGCAAGGCCACGCAACCAATATATGTCCCACTCTACTAGAGCTACAAAATATGCTTAACACTCCTGTTAGCATTACCCATACTCAACCAATGCTGAAAGGGGGCACCCCTTCCTCACCCACATATAAGTCCAAAACATTATGTATGAATCATACATGTTCCATTAGCGTTCAGCATGGGCACTATATGTACCATTGCCCCTAACTCCCTCGATATCGAGAGGCGTTGGAAATAATTTGTTTGACTAAAGTAACCATTGATTAATCCCCCTTATTACAACATAAGTAGCATCCATTAATGTGATCACCACATAGCGGAACCATCAGTCACCACTCCCACAGAAGTTGCCCCAACTATAGACAACATGATAGAGCCTGTAATGTCACAAAACCCACCTAAACTTACGACGACACCATCACACAATTGATGCTTTTCATGTGGGAACTCTACCCATATGCTCCCTCCTAGTGCTATCGCATTCATAATGGAGCAAATAAACACCCAAGAAGTCCAAGAACGCTTCCACCTTTCCGATCTTATGGAGAAACCACCCATTATTCCTTCCAGTGCCCCATTTTGCACATCAAACGACAAACTCGTCTTGAACTGATGATAATGTAAAATCAATTACAAACACCTTATGTAACCCCACAAGTGTCACCAACCAAGGAGGTGGTACTGACCTTCCCAGACACCATCGATGTTGAATCTCGTTTAGCCAATGTCCTCACTTGCAGTGATTCCTCATCTTCTGATGAAGATGCAAACCACCTTCAAGAATTCACAAAAAAATAACAAGCAAAACAGGGGGTTTTGTACCTCCCCGGGCACAAATAAGACACCCAACACCAACCGTTGATATTCTTATTTTGGTGTAAAAAAAAACTTTACTTTTGTTTCACACTATCTCGAATTAAGAAAGTAAAATACCTCTCTCCAAATGCATATGGCCTCCCCAACGAACATCTACATTGTTTATGCAGACGATGTCAATCGATGGTCCAAACATCTTGCGTCCACTCCTTGGGTTATATATTCCCTCTCCCATACACTTCACCACACCGATGGAGTATGTTTGGGGGCACTAACAAACAACCAAGAAGAATATGATGCAGTGATAGGTTTGTTAAGTGATTCCCTACACTAGGGAATTCACCATCTACAAGTGCACCTTGACTCCCGATTTATCGTATCGCAATTGAATAATGTATTCCATGCCCACAACTCACTCCTCTTCCAAATTTTTTTGCGCGTGCGCCTTCTCATTCGACAATTTTAAATCGTAACTTTCAATCATATACCGAGAAACAACAATGCATTCCCCGACTCCATCTCCAATGAGGTATTTAATTGGCTCCTAGTACATCACCTAGCTGTTGCATAACCTTGCATACCAATCATACATAAATATATCTATGTGCCTCAGCTACAACTACACATAAATGTATTTCATCATCACAAGTCCTAAAAGTCAATAACACATGCCAAAAAAAAATAATGCAACACATAGGAAACATAATGCAAAATACACATACATCACATACATAAATAGTCACATACATCATGTGCCACAAAAAAGGTATATATATATATCGTCAAAATAATATGTGTGTCATGTACAAAAAATGGTCCTCCTGGGGCGTATACATAGTAGCCTTATGGGGGATACATAAAAACCACCTCCCATAGGCTCATAAAAAAATGTATATCTACAAAAAGGGGGCCCATATCCCTACATAAAATAAAGCCTCCCTACCGGTTGGTGGATCTTGAGGTACCAAAATGGCCAGTGGATTCACATCCTCCCCTTGCACTGGCTCTGGTCCTTGCCATGGTCGTTGTCGTGGAGGAGGGGTTGCTCCTCCCTTCACCTCCCGTGCTACATGGAAAGCAACAATGACCCGTCACATGATCTGCCACTAGGCTGGCCCACAATCCACTAGAATATGAAGTGTCAAGGCCACCTCATCATCATCAAGGTCGGCCCAGTCTCGCTCATCGAACCCATCTGTTAGCCCACCTAACCTCCTCTCCAAGTCGGCTACCAAAACCGCCATCTGGTCCCCAGCATCTTACCCACATGCCGTAGCTCCTCCAGCTCCAACTCCTCTCACTCCAGGAGGACCACCCTCAACAACACCTACTCCTCAAATAACAATCCCATCCCTACCAACAGGTTGATCTCTCGTGGGTATCGGCCTTCGAGGTGGCCTCATAGGACTAACATCTACATTACAGAGGAGAAAACCATCATAAGTATCTGATATATCATGAATGCAAAGAAATAGACAATATGTACAAATATATATGCAAAAAATACAAAACCATAAAAAACATACCAGTAGCGCCAGATCTCCTCGAAAATCCATCCCACTCCAAGGGTACCTCTCGAGCCATCCTATGCATCCCTCCCATACATCGAGCACCTGTGGTGTAAAATAGGCCCCAATAGGCCCGCCACCATCACGGGGCATAATACGCCCCCAGAATTCCATCTGCGGCTCTTGTGGCCCCCTCTGGGGCACCATGACCTGTGACCTCAAAGACGAATAATGCTCGAAGAAGTACGAGCAAAAGACACTTCCATAGTAGAAGGTGTGTCGCCCCACACCCCATCAAAAATATGACATCTGCTGCATCATGGACTATATAATCATCGAACCCCACGTCACATACTTCCCAACCATCACTCTCTCCACCAGCTGGAGCTAGCCTCCTATAATCCAGTTGGGGGACGAAGCCCCCAACACATACACAACGATTTTCTCCATAGCCTCCACTGGTAGAGCCCTCAGATGGATCACCAACACACCAACCAAGTTCATAGAACTTGGGTCACCACCATAGTAATGATCTACTATGGTATGGATCATATCCCCCACCAACTATGGAGGGAGAGGCTCCCTCATCCCTCGAGGAGTCAACCCTGTCAAAAAATATTTATCTTAAGTAGTGACACTCAGATCCTCACCACCCACATGGAACACTCCACGCACAGGATATCACATTTCCATCAGCTAACACAAAAGGTATTCAGATGACCGCACTAGAGGGCTCTTGAATAACTTCAAGATCTCAGTATCTCGTAGAGCATCGGTCGCCCCATGGTCGACCAACACAATGGATCAGAGATCTTTAAACTCTCTCTCCCTCCACTCAACATCTCGAATGCATGCCATCACTAATAATAAATCACCTGCACGGGGAAATGATCACCCATTAGCCATATAAAAATCATTAGCATGACCTTTCCTAAGAAGGTCCGCATGTAGCATGACACTTTACAACATATTCGCGTGTAGCGCAGCTGAAACTCTATTCGTCCACATGGAACCAACGCGTAGGAGATATATAGTTTGGTTGCATGAGTAGCATGACTGTTCAAGGAATAGTCACTCTAAAACCAATGCACAACCAAAGTATATACATCCCACTCTATGCGCGGTACAATACATTTGTTCTGCGCTAGTGAGCGCACTACAGCACATGCAATTTTTCATAAAATCATGTGCTAGGCCAACGTGATATTTCCAAAAATATCGCACTACCACGCAGGATTTTCTCAAAACTTCATGCGATAACCCCTAAAACACAGAAAAGGACCCATGGTCACCCAGGGGACCCCTACACCTAAGTCTAATAGATAGAATAAAAAAGGCCTAGGTTTAGGCTAACCAGGAATTCGCGGATTGATGAATGGGACACCAGATCTTCCAAAAACACTCGAAATGTGCTCTAGTAGGTTAGTGGCACAAAGTACAAATGATTTCGAAAAGTGGGCCCCACCCCTCTTTTATACTCATTTGACCCAAACTTCGAACCAATTCCATGGAAAAAAAGTAAATTTGTTTCCAAAATCGTTTGCACCACGTTGACCAACTCTTCGATCTCTTCGACATGGAACTGGCCAATCTGAATTCCAACCAAACTCAACAGAACACTATTTTCATATCCAAGTACCTCGCAAGTACACAATGTTTTGGTTTCTACATTGTCAATATCTCGGTTATGTCCTTTACTGCACTTGGGTATGTACGTCGTATGTGTAGGACCGTGATTGGGACATTATGGATCTTATTGTTATATAACACTAGGTTTCATTAACCCTACCACATGTATCATTTTGAAACTGGCATATAGACACTATTTTCCCTCTATTTACAATGCATATCCCAATATTCCCGCGGATAACCGTAGGGTCCCCATTCATGACCTTGATGTGCCATCAAAATAATTTTCGTGAACAAAATGTACCTCCATGTGTTTGTGCACCATTTCCATCCCCATCATCAATTGAAACCCATGATTTCAACCCCCCACAAGTCCGAGGAATCTTACCAAACTTGAAAAAGACCTCCCTTAGAGTATCATTTTCGCATTTAAGCATTTACTCCACCCAGTGGATACTCGTCACATTCTTCAACACATGTTACGAGAATGATTCATAAATATCCTTCATACCTCCATGAGCACTTTACCATTCACATTTCCCCTCATATCATCACCTTCACAAAGACACCTATGGGGCCCCCACCCTTAGAAGCAACCAATTCTAATTAGTTATCCCACATGCATATACTGCATAGCATCATTTCCTGGAGCACTCGTCTTTGTGTATGCAAATTGGAACTCACTTTATCATTGGAAAGTGCCCCTCGATCCACTCAAAACCATGGGGATTCTTCCCATCATCAAATCGGTACCTTGACACACACAAAACTGTGGAGACCCACCAACATTATTTTTGTACAAACCATTCCACATCACCTCACATTGCAGGAACGCCATATTATTTTGGAAGCAACCCATGGTCGCCTTTGATTGATGTATTTGAGTCTCCATATGTTCAATAGTATTTTGTTTTGTCAGTCATTGTTACCCTTTGTTTTGCGTCTCCATCAAAACCCCTTTCATTTACAGCTTGTTCCCATTTGTTTCAACATGTGTCGTCCTAAAAGAAAAGATGTCGTCCTCGCTCCCCATGTTTACATCGATCTAAGGAAGTTATGAGCTCCATGCTTATCAACCAGTCTTGTGTCAAGTTTGTCTGTCCACCCGTTGGTTACAATATGATCCCAGTTCTCAGGGTAGGACTTTCATCCTATCCGGTACTTCAGCTCTCGTCGACGTCAATACACTATATTTCGAGAGTTGCAGTAGTTGCAGTTGTGCCTTGGGATCCCTTTCAATCACTATAAGGGATCACCTTGAACTTAGTAGGGAGAGTCATTAGTGCTCCCTAACTAGGTGGTTTCCCCTATGATCGACGTTAACACTAATCGCATCAGGGGGAGACGCACTTTTGAAGGTAGTAGTGTTCACATTTGGAAATCATGATAGCAGTCTATTTGGTACAGTACAACCCTCAAACAGAGTTACATACCAAGTTTAGTCCCCCACCATAGTGGGTTCATCATGGTCACCAACAGTTCCACTTCTTCAATATGTTGCAGCAGCTCCGGGGGCATTAACTCTAACATGGATTGAAGCCACCTTCATCCATGTCCCAACAGTATAGAGTGTTGATGTATTTGTAACTTCAGAATGAATTTCATATATGTATATTGTATTCCTATAGATATGTTATTATTCCTCTATATGCAAGTGTCGCCATTTATATTGTAAGTGCCGTAACTTATACTTGATGGGTTATTAGACCACCTTGATGGGGTCGGCCTTGTATGAGTCATGTGGGTTAAAGGGTTATTAGACCACCATAGTGGGGTCAGCCCTGTCAGCATTATGTTATGTGGTTAAGTTGAGGCCGACCTTGTAAGGTTATTAGGAAAATCAAGTCAAGTATAAATAGAGTGCGGGAGGCACTCTATTTGATTCATTCACTTTCTCACTCATACACTCATTGGAGAGTGGCACACTAGTGGAGGAGGAGAAGCTGCTGCTAGGAGACTATCTCTTATGCTTGGGTTTTGTATCATTGCTCTATCTATCTATGAGGAATTTATTGGGGTTTTTCACCTTATTGGTTTTCCCCAAGGAAACTCTATGTGTCTATTGTCTCTTTTGATTGCTTCTTGTGATTGATATGCTGTACATGTTATTCTCTCAGATAAGATCCTAGATCATATTGAATTGATGCTCAAAAATTAACATGGAATCAGAGCTAACCTGAGAAGAAGAAACTATGCATTTGTGGAAGCTAGGGCTTCTTGTTTTTGGGGTTTCTCTCCACAGATATTGAAAGTCAGGAGGCTAGATTGACTCTCCTCGGCAAGGCACGTCTTTCTGTCCATTTAGAATTCAATTCTAAGCACTTTCAGTTTTGGCCCTAAAAATTAGGGTTTCCATAAAAAGTGAAATTTCTGAAATCTGAGACCATCGCTGGATGCTCCTTAGAAAAATAGAATCTTAGAGCTTTGGATCAAACTTTTGGTCAGGTGAAGCTCCAGGAAAATCACCCTAGTTTGGGGTCCTATCTAGTGAAGCCGGAAGTTAGGGTTTCTGCAAAAATTGGAATTTCTGAAATATGAGACCATGGCTAGAATCTCCTTTGAAAAATCGAAGTTTAGAGACCAAGATTGAATTTTTTGGATGGGTGAAGCTTCGGGAAAATCAAACCCTAATTCAGGGTCCTCCTAGTGAATCTGGATGTTTGAAACGAAATTTTGAGGGGTGAAACTTTGCAGTTTTCAAATTCTGAGTATACCAGCTTGATCAGCGCATCAAGGCACATCTTTCTATCCTTTCAGAAGTTTGAATTTTTAGGGTTTCTCTGACAAACCCTAATCCATCTCCAGATCCAGATTTCTGTAAATCAAGTGGTAAGACCTAAATCTTTTCTATTTCCATTTGATGTACTCTTTAAAGATGTCTCACCACACCAAGCTTGAGGATAAGCTTGAAGGGGCTAATAACTTCCGAGCATAGAAGTATAGGATTGGGTTAATTCTATAAGAGAGTGAGTTGGACACCCACATAAGTGAAGGGATTCCTGTCCTAGAGGGAGAAGAGACTAAGGCCTTACACAAGAGGAACTTGGTCAAGGCTAAGAGGATCATTGTTGATTCTATCAAAGACCATCTCATATCACATGTGTCATCTCTGAAGACACCTAAGGAGATGCTTGATTCCTTGACCAAGCTATTTGAAGGGAAGAACATAAATCGGAAGATGACTCTGCAGAACCAATTGAAAGGGATAAAGATCCAAAATAGAGAGACCATACAATCTTACTTCTCCAAGGTCTCTCAAATCAAGGAACAACTTGAAGTTGTGGGATAAGATATAGAGAATGGAGAAGTGGTAATGACCACTCTTAATGGCCTTCTTAGGTCATGGGATTCCCTCATCCAAGGAATTTGTGCTAGGAAGAAACTTATCTCATTCAGTAGGCTGTGGGAAGAACGCTCACAGGAAGAAGCTCTAATTATAGCTCAAGAAGAAAAGATGGGGAATAAAGTTCAAAGATCTCAGAGCACATACCAAGAAGAGGACACTTTTCCTCAGATTGTCCTAAGAACAAAAGGAACAACAACAACCACTACTACAAGAAGTCTGATAGGTATGACTTATAGGTATGTTTTGAAATCTGTTCATGATTACGTTTATACTATGATTGTATTCATGTTATTGAGTTTACTAACAATCATGTTTAATTTTAGACTTGTCTTATCACCCTAGTAAAATTATGAATGCATGATAGAAGACATTCATTGATTAGGGTTATGACACTTATGATTGTATTATGATTGTACTAATGCACTGTGGTGTTGTATGAGGAGAATGTTATCCGCTAACATGAATGTACAAATCAAATTCTAAGATAAAGACCATAGTGACATGAAGACAGAGACTCATCCACAGTCATGGATCACATAGAAGTTCTACTTACAAGGTATGCATACTTTTGTTCTACAATGGTTAACTTTTGAGTTATGCAGGTCATTGAAGAGAACAAAAAGACATTGCTAGACATAACTATCAAGTATGATAACTAGGTATGTTTTCTTATATCAAGTTAAGAATCCTACCTTGTGTCAGGATCTTATACTTTTGTATGATTGATAATGATTATTCATGAAGTTATAAATTTAAGTAATCAAGGGTTTATGCATATAATGTCTCTTACCTTTACTAATGATATAACTAACCAGAAGAGTCCTATGGTCAAATAAGAATAGGCATGAGTAAAAGAAGTCTTTCCTGAAACCTTGAATACTAATGCTTATTATCTGTGTTTGAAATGTTCATGACTATACATGTTTAAGATTATTTTGTTTTGAGATTATACTAATGAATGTATGATTATGTATGAGATATTGAGGATGGCACAATCATGCATAGTGGTCTAGGATGAATATAAGTTCAAGGAAAATTATTCCAGGAAGCAAAGATCAAGAGGGATCACACTCCAGTAGTTCCTGCAAGGAAGCAAAGATTGAGAGGGAGTCCAGCCAACAAACAAACAAAGATAAGTATTTGAATTATCATTTCTTATTCTTTAACTAATATTGTTCAATGATGTGCATGCTTATGTTCCTAGACTTGGGTTGTGTATTATGCATATTAGAATAATTGCATTAATGAACAGTATACTACTAATATGCATGTGATGGGTAAGTGGCCTATGGCACTGTACAACATTCCATTGCTACTTATCTAGAATGAAACCTCTTTGCTGACATGTTGGGAGTAGTGCACACTCTTAACAATGTTCTGGTAGAGATTGGAAGGCATCTAGAAAGTTACGGGATATGGATAAATGTTGTATTGAAGCATTGGCTAAAATAATTGCATGACTGTATGCCATATTTATTTATGTGTAAGAATTTGTACTGAAAACTATGAGATGTTTCTAATCATGCAATTTAACTTGTCTTGTAGGAAAGATCATATACCATCACCTACAAAAGAAGGACTAGAACATTTGTTCCAGCAACAAAGCCATCTATTGAAGAATCTTAAGTTCCCAGGATTCGGGATGAAGCAATGGAAGAATGCCGTGATCGAGGAATACCAATCGATCATGAAGAATGATGTTTGGGATGTGGTCCCAAGACTTGAAGGGAAGTCATTTGTGACTTCCAAATGGATCTATAAGATCAAGCATGCTATAGATGGTAGCATAGAGAAATACAAGGTGAGGTTTATAGCTCGTGGCTTCTCCCAGAAAGAGAGGATGGACAACTTTCTATCCAGTTTGGGATTTACTAAGAGTAAAGCAGATCCCAACCTTTACTAAAAGGTTGAGGAAGGCAATCCAGTGATACTACTATTGTATGTGGATGACCTGCTTGTTACAGGTGAGGATAGATTGATTGTTGATACAAAGAGGAAGCTTGCTGCTGAGTTCGAGATGAAGGACTTGGGGATGATGCATTACTTTCTAGGCATGGAGGTGTGGCAGAGTGCAGATGGGATATTCCTTGGACAAGGGAAGTATGCAGTAGAGATCCTGAAGCAGTTCGGGATGATGGACTGCAAGGCCATGGCCACACCTATGGCATCGAACCTGAAGCTTCTGTGTGATGCTTCATTTGATCCGGTTGATGTTACTGTGTATCGTCAAATGATTGGGTCCTTGATGTACCTGACGAACACGAGACCATCTATTTTCTTTGTGGTGAACACATTGAGCAAGTTCCTGACGGATCCCAGAGGTGTTCACCTAGTTGTTGTAAAGCATATTTTGAGGTACCTGAAGGGTACAATTGATTATGGGCTCAAGTATGATGCGAACCAAAAGTTTAACCTGCAGGGTTATGTTGATTCAGAGTGGGCAGGCAGTGCTGCAGATAGGAAGAGCACCTTTGGGTGTTTCTTCAATATGGGATCAAGTGTGATCTCTTGGTTTAGCAGGAAGCAGTCCCATGTAGCACTGAGTACAGTTGAGGCAGAGTATGTTACAACTTGTTCGGCTAGTTGTGAGGCAGTATGGCTCCGAAAGCTACTGTCTGAGCTATTTGATCTCCCATTGGAGGCTCATGGTATCTTTTGTGACAACTAGAGTTGTGTGAAGCTTTCTGAGAACCCTGTGTTCCACGACAGTTCGAAGCACATTGAGATAAAATATTACTATATCAGGGATATGGTGCAGAGAGGAGCAGTGAAGCTCCTGTGTGTTGCGACGGATGAGCAGATTGCAGATGTGTTGACAAAACCACTAGCCAGAGTGAAGTTTGAATACTTCAGAGAGAGGCTTGGTGTTCCTCAGATTGAAGATACTTCGAGGAAGAAGTGATGAACACATTTGCAAGAGCCATTCCAAGCATGGTGAGAGGAGGATCCTTCCCATGGCTGTGGATGTAAGTGCTGGATGATGAGCATGAGGACGGTGCTCAAGTTATTGCTTTGTATATGCATCATGTTGGATGCTTGATATGATCGGTTGGATCATGTATTTGTATATGTATTAGGTGGATACATTGTATGATCAAGTGGATCATGTATTTGTGTATGTATCAGGTGGATACATTGTATGATCAGGTGGATCATGTATTTGTGTATGTATTAGGGGGATACATTGTATGATCAGGTAGATCATGTATGATGATATATATCAGGTAGATACTTGGTATGCATCAGGTGGATGCATTGTATGATCATGGATGATGAGCTTCAGGATGTTGCTCCAAATGACATGCATCAAGTGGATGCATTGATGATCAGGATGATCATGCTATGATGACATGCATCAGGAGGATTCTTTGACATGATCAGGTGGATCATGTGTGATGAGTCCGAAGACACAGATGCACAGAGCCTTTCCGACATGGTGGTAGATGTGTTCTCCCATGTGCGTTGATGTAAGTGCAGAGCCTTTCCGACATGGTGGTAGATGTGTTCTCTCATGTACGGTGATGTAAATGCAGAGCCTTTCCAACATGGTGGTAGATGTGTTCTCCCATTTGTGTTGATGTGAGTGTTGAGCCCTTCCCGGATGGTCAGAGGAAATTCCTTCCATTCCGGTGAGTGTAAGTGTTGTATTGTGTGCATCTGTACTGTGCTTCATGGACGATGAGATGATCAGTACGATCATGAGTATCAGGATGATACTCTGTGGCCATGGATAGGTTGTCCAGTCACATGTAAAATATCCTGAGAGATCCAATAGGTTGAGCCGTGTGCTTGTAAAAGGCCTGGGATTCTCTTTCGAGGTTTTGTTGACGCATGTAATTAGTCCTGGGATGCACAATATGGCCACTGATGATGAAGACCTACAAGTAGTGGGCCTACATCCAGCATGAAAAAGGGTTGGCTCTGTAGAACTTCCTATGACACGTAGATTGGAGATTGATTGAGATAGCAGCAGTGACAATGACGATGATCCAGTGACGATGATCTAGAGAAGAAGAATTGTGCTAGTATATCTGTGTCGAGAAATACCTTCCTAGTTAAGAGGGAGTGTTGATGTATTTTTAACTTCAGAATGTATTTTATATATGTATATTGTATTCCTATAGAGATATTATTATTCCTCTATACGGAAGTGTCGTCATTTATATTGTAAGTGTCGTAACTTATACTTGATGGGTTATTAGACCACCTTGATGGGGTCGGCCCTGTCAATATTATATTATGTGGTTAAGTTGAGGCCGACCTTGTAAGGTTATTAGGCAAGTCAATTTAAGTATAAATAGAGTGCGGGAGGCACTCTATTTGATTCATTCACTTTCTCACTCATACACTCATTGGAGAGTGGCTCACTAGTGGAGGAGGAGAAGCTACTACTAGGAGACTATCTCTTATGCTTGGGTTTTGTATCATTGCTCTATCTCTCTCTGAGGAAGTTATTGGGGTTTTTCACCTTATTGGTTTTCCCCAAGGAAACTCTGTGTGTCTATTGTCTCTTATGATTGCTTCTTGTGATTGATATGCTGTACATGTTATTCTCTCAGATAAGATCCTAGATCATATTGAATTGATGCTCAAAAATTAACATAGCGGAGTCGAAAACTTTATCCTCTCTCATTGTAATCACTTTGACAGCATTTCACAAGCATGGGTATGCTCGCCTCATTTGTATAAAACCTATTCTTTATTAAAGATCCAAGGGTCGTCACAAACACTCTTCCCCCATAGGAGAATCTTATATTTTACACATATGCTTCGTCCTATAGAACAGGAGAGAAACAACAAAAAATATTATGTATTATTGGCTCTACAGTACCCTTTGAACCTCATACATTAGGGGGCATTTGTTCACGCCTAAAAATTGCACACATGCGACATTTCAGCGATTTATCCAGTAAAGTCTCATCAACATAAAGAATGTATCTCACCATAGGCATCCTGAACAGATCCAAAACACAACATGAGTCCACAAGTGCCAGGAAATAGTCAAAACAAAGGGTAGCACGAGTATTACACAGTTAACACGCGCTGTAGCGCAGGTTACCTAAACAATTCCTGTGCTACACCCGCGCGGCTTTTCCTTTGATAGTCGCACTACTGTCAAAACAATGGGACCACTCACACTCAGCGGTGCATTAAAAGCTCAAATCTCCCCAAGGATCAGAATTCGGCTCCTCACACACTTGGTGGCATTAATCAGCGCCCTTGTGTACCTTGGAACTGGTTCATGAAGGAGGATAGTTCACATTTGGATCTAGTTGTTTGTTGGACACCTCTTATCCTATAAAAGGAATATATTTTCATGCATTTTATAGAGATAAATTAGAGAAAGGTTATGCTACTGGATTTGAGTTGGAGCTTCCTCATATCCCACCATTTCCTACCATTGTGAGCATTTCCAAGCTTGCTTTCCACCTACCATCAAGGGGCAAGTGTTTCTCTCCATTGTTCTTCCATCTACTTAGCATTTAGTTTGGACAAGAAAGGCCTCCCTAAGGGATATTGTTGGATTCCCTTGAATCCTTCACCCCCTAGGTGTTGTACATCTATTCCATTGGGAAGTACAAGAGTGGTTTAGCATATCTTTGGTTGTTGTTGGAGTTTGCATCTTTCCCCCATCTCTTTCATTTTATTTTTCATCAATATTTTCATGTTTGGATGTGAAATACACTAAGAATCTCTTGTAGTATCACTTGGAGGAATACCAACCATCATAAAAATGGGATCCAAGGACCGAGGCCTTGCAGTAACCTACAAGGCTTAGCCCCTCACCAAGTGGAAGAGTGCACTTGTGCAATTTTTTACATAACATAACTTGTGTGATTTCCATCAACTGAAATCATATTCTGATTGGCTATGCTTGCATGCTTTCAGGATTGTCCGGCCATCTATTGTTCCTTTCTTCCTGCGCACTCCAAACAACTAAGCAAAGATTAGGCTTTATTTCTCACTTCTCCCAAATCCTTGGTTGTTTGAGCACATGTACCATTGTCCAACCTACTCCATCGACTTTCTAGCATGAGAGAGTATGAATTGGTGGAATTGATTCTTCACAAGAGCCACATGATGTAGGATACATTACTTGTGTTCCTACTTGATCTGGATCTTCATGAAGTACTATTTGGATCTGTATGATGTATCATCTTATGTACTTCTTCAAATTGGTTCTTGCATGATCAATCCTTGATTCTTATCTTCATATTGAATGCACTCTTATATATACTCCAAAGTTGCTTGAGTATTGTATCCTTGATATACATCTTCGGATATCTTTAGAACAGATGCAGTAACTAGATATAACTTTTCAAACTGGTATCCATGTCTATCACCTTGAACATATGCTTCCAGTATTCTTCTTCAGATATATGTACTTTTAGATATACTCCAAAGTTGCATATATGTTACCTTCATCATTTGTGCATATACCCCTGGTGTTCATGCTTTCTTCATCATGCACATAATCTACCTCAAAGTGGTTTCTTCATTCTTTTGCTACAATGTTGTATACACTTTGACTTAGGATGATATTAATGACTCATATTGAATTAGTTGACATGCTCTTTGACATTTGATGATAGTCAAACTCTTGACATCATCTTTAGTTGACATCAATGACAACCAATTCTCAACAATATCCCCCTTTGGCATTGATGTCAACATCTTATGAAGCTGTTCCTGATTTTCTTTGAACTGTGTGCTTCATCTGTGGTCTAGTCGCAGTGCTCCCCCTGAGGTCTTTGGTTTTTTAGATACTGCGTTCTCTGTCAATACTTCTACATGTGTTATGATACTTCTTGTTACTTCTACGCAGACCATGTCTTCATGACATATCTTCAAGTATTCATCTTCACGTTCTTTCATGTCTATTGTAGCTTCATGATTCATCCCTTTTTACAACTATGGTACTTAAGTATTTGTCTTCACATTCTTTCACATCTGTTGTAGCTTCATGCTTCATCCTTTTTTTATGACTTCTGGAAATTCATGTTGTTTTTTTTTAAGTATGAAAATCTTCCTCTTCTAATTCATTCCTCTTCTGTAATTATAAGCTTCAAGCTCTTCTCAGTTTCGATTGCCTTTAATATCTTCAGCTTCATGCATCTTTTCTTAGATTCATGCATCTCTCCTGGCTTCTTTATGCATTAGCTTCATGCATCTCTCCTGGCTTCTTTATGCATTAGCTTCATGCATCTCTCACCATTTGACATCAATGGAAAAGAGGTCCATTTCTCAATGTAGGTTCTTCTTATGTGTTTTGCACCAACCTTATCTTGACTATTTCATGGGATAACTCCCCCTGTCTTCATGCTTCATTTGTCAATGCCTCTTCATAATTATATTTGATTTATTTTATGATATTTATGTTAGAAAAACAGGATCGCAGAGCAATAACAATAAACAGAAATGCAAATATAATCACACATACACATTACAAGAGAGACACAGATATATCGTGGTTCACCCAACTTGGGCTACGTCCACACTGAATTTGCCAGTCCTTATTATTATTACCGTCCAGCAAGTCGAAGGGATACAACCTGCAACACAACCGCTGCACTTCCTCTTCTCTGTTTTTACAGTCTCTCTCCAGATCTCAAAGATCTTTACAATGCATAAAACCTAATACATCAACCACCCTAGCCGTATTACAATGTCTTTCTTTTATAAGGGAAATACAATGGGAAAATACCACGGGATACCCAAAACCATGGGCCCGCAAAACAGCTGGCGAAAACAACCCCAAAAAAATTTCTTCGGGGGCGCTGCCCCCGAACCCCCGCCGGGGGACCGCTGGCCCCTGGAACCCCGTGGGGGGGCGATGCCCCCCCACACCCCCCCCGCTGGGGTGACTGTACAGTCCACCTACACATCATATAGAACTGGGGTACAAACACAGCTAATACAATATCATCTATGAGACTAGAAGATCTGGCTCCACAACCAACAATTTACGCTATCACACGCTTTCATCTTGGTATCCTATTCCTGTTACAATGCATCACCATACATTGCAACGTTTTCCATGTTATCATTCTTAATTTCCTACTGCATAGTGCATGTCCCTTATGTATTTATGCTTCTTTGTTTCAGTTCTCATTATGTTGAGGATTGAGAACCACACCCAATTTCTCTCTAAGATATTCAAATGTACTCCGGGGAAGAGGTTTTTCGAATATGTCTGCAATTTGTTCCTTAGTATCAACAATTTATATTTTGATCACATTATCAGCTACTTTCTCTCTCACAAACTGATACTTGATGGGGATGTTCTTAGTTTTGCAGTGCATAATAGGATTTTTGGAGATACTAATAACACTTGTGTTGTCACATAGTATTTGTATTGGGCGATCTATGTTTACTTGAAGATCCTTTAGTTTTTGCTTCATCCATAGCACTTGTGAGAAACAAGTACCTGCAACAATGTATTCAGTCTCTGCTATAGATAACACCACAAATGGTTGTTTCTTGCTGATCCATGACACAAGGCATTTCATAATAAAAATGCAGTGCCACTAGTACTTCTCCTTTAATCTATGCTTCCATCCTAGTCTACATCAGTGTATGTGACTAAAGTGATATATTTGCTTCATGGGTACCATAGACCAAGATACATTGTTCCTTTCAAATACCTGAAGATTATTTTGACAACTTGAACATGCATTTCCTTCGGTGCTTCCTGAAACCTTGCAACAAGACCAATGGCTTGCATAATGTCCGGTCTAGAAGCAGTTACATACAAGAAACAACCAATCATTGATCTGTAAAGTCTCTTATCAACTTCTTTACACTCATCTTCTTTACTCATTTGCATCCTATAACCATGGGTGTACATACTGGCTTGCAATCTTCCATGTTGATTTTTTTGAGAATTTTCTTCACATACTTAGATTGAGAGATGAAGATGCCATCATTCAATTATAAAATTTGTAGTCCAAAGTAAAAGCACATTTCTTCTAACATGGAAATTTCAAATTCCTTTTGCATATCTTTTGCAAATTGCTGACTCATTCCATCACCATTGCTTCCAAAAATTATATCATCAATATGTTGATGTATTTGTAACTTGTTGTTGCAACAACATCCCCCCCAAACTTTTGTAGATATTGGGGCCCCTCCTTTATTTTTCCTAGAAAGACTGCCTAAAAGTTAAGTCTCCTTTGAAAACTTTTTGGACTTAGTTTTGTTTTGACTGAGGAATCTGCTTTAAAGAAATTGAAGTTTTTCTTCTAATTCAAAACTCACAACTCTTCCCTGAAACTGCGGAAGAACTCAAATTTCTCTCCCGAAACTGCAAAAGAACTCAAATTTCTCTCCCAAAACTGCGAAAAAACTTAAAATTCTCTCCCAAAACTGTGGATGAACTCAACAAGCTCGCCCGAAACTGTAGATGAACTTAGGATTCTCTTTCGAAACTGCGAAAAAACTAAAAATTGCTCCCCGAAACTACAAAAAACACTTAGCATTTCCGAAGCTTCGGAAGAACTCAAATTTCTCTCCCGAAATTGCAAAAAAACTTAAAATTCTCTCCCGAAACTGCGGATGAACTCAGCAAGCTTTCCCGAAACTGTGGAAGTACTTAGAATTCTCTCCCGAAATTGCGGAAGCTTTCGCCAAGTATTGCTGCAGTAAGTTGGTCTTTTCCCCAGTTTACTCGACCGTTCATATTTCGGAAAAGACTTAACAAAGTCATTCGTGAATTTCAGAAGGACTTACTGATTCTTTCCGAAACTTCAGGACAACTCGGCAAAACCAGCCGCGATAAACTTACGGGAAAGTGAATTTCAGAAGAACTCACAAAGTGCTCCCGAAACGTCGGAACGACTCGCCAAACTTTTCTGCCTTTGCCAAGTGTCTTTTCCATCTCTCTCGCAACAAGCAAATGCCTCGCCAAAGTCTCCTGCCTTTCGGGAGGAACTCATGAGTTCTGGCCGCAACTACGGACGAAACTTGTGAGTCCGCTCCGCAATCGACGATTGCGCTTAAATGCCAAGTCGGCTTGAAAAGACCGCACCGTACGAGCATTAAACCCCGTTTTAAATCATCACCTACTCGTTTAAATGCCTGCACGTGTCAAACCTTATAGATGGGCGGTGATTTTTCATTGTTCCCATTATTAGTTTTTATTAAAAAAAAATGTCGTTTGGGAGAGTGCGTCACTCCAGCTCAGCGTATTCACCACCATGTTGACCTCACCCCACCACTATTTCGTCTCTAGGTAAGCTCATCAACTGTTATCCTTGTCTTATCTTTACGTTGAGTTATTTTTGGGGTTTTTTCCCGTTTAATAACATGGCCGGTAGGCATTGGAAGTATGTATCATTTAAAGAAATTACGGTTGTTGTGCCCCCATAAGTTTCTCAATACTTCCAACTAGGAGTCACAGCCATGATCAAGGTGGTCCCAGTTAGCCCTTTGTCTCTGAGTCGTCCGAGCTTTTTTTTTTTCCCACTTGCTGCGTTTCGTTCGAACTCCTACCCAGATATACTCAAACCCAAATTTTTACCGGCTGCATACCGCTTCTCAAGTATTATCAACGTCAGTAGTAGTCGGTTGAGATACTCAACCTCTTGCCTTTTCAACTCACTTAACGATTGTGGAAAACGGTTTCTTGTTTTCATTTTCCTAATAGGATTTTCCACTCCAGGCCAGCCCATCATTGGCCATTAGAAGTACTATGATGGAGGACATCCTATCTCCAAGGACTAGGAAGGAAGTGGGTTTTACACATCGTATGCTTAACCTTTTCGGAAGCATTCCAAAAGTTCCTAACCAGGCATTGTCTCCCTAGAATAATCAAGTCTGAGGACCAGATTTTGTTTTCTGAAATGATTTATGTTTAGTTTTCCTCCCCAGCATGCAACTTTATAATGTTGTCTATGTTTATCATTGGCATGCTAAAATTGTCTTACCTTATGTTACACTCTCATGATGGGTTACAATTTTATAATCATTCACATTTGGTTACTGACAGGGATAAGCCACGATGCCAAAAGGTGGTAGAAAAAAAGCTAAAGTGATGGAACCAGAACCAGTGCAACTGAGGACTGAAACTATTTTCCAAGACACTAAGTGTACCACCGGCGTTCCTCCCGAGGTCCGTTGGGTATATTATTACCGAATGATCAAGGATCAGGATATCCCAGACGTGTTATTGGAGGAAGAACAATTCTACCTCAACATCAGAACTTCCGACATAGCTAGGGCTTCTACTTTCCTTGAATTGTTCCTGTGCTCTGAAATGATCGGATGGATACTAGAACATGCCAACCCATGAACAAGAGTGTTGCATGACAGCAAGGGAGAGCCTTTCACTTCATTCCATCCATCGTATATTGCAGCAGCCTACAAATTCTCACGTCCCCAGCAAGCTCTAAATGATGAATGGTTGGGAAAGATGAATAATATTGAGATGGCTCAAAGGCTATTGGTCATGGGCAAACAGCTGAGGAAGAGAGATAATGATGAATATGACATTCAGAGCCTAAAACCTCCTTTTAGATTAATTGCCTTGATGTTATGCAGAATTTTCGGCATGCCCGATGGCACTGTATATAGGATACAGTGGGATCCCATCATTCATTTCATAGCATTCAAAGGAACTGTGTTTGATTGGGATACTATCCTTTCGGATAGTTTGGCATCCACAGTGGCCGCAGCAAGAGAAGGTTTGGCCTTAAAAAAGTCAGAATCTTACATGTCTTCCTATCTTATTGACTGCATTTTGGCCAAGCTCTCTTTCCCCAGGCTAGGTTGCATGTGGGATCAGGCCAACACCCCGGTCTACACTGCCTATAAAATAATGTGGGCTCAAAATTACAGAGCAAACTATAAGCTCATCTGCAAAGAGTTCATCATGCCTCTGTATGAACAGATGTTCAAGGAAGAGCCCAATTGTCTATCAGAAAATGCCATGGAAGTCCTGGAGAACTATGGCGATTTTCACTTCTCGGAGCAGGGCACCTACATCAGGATGTTTGGAGGTACCAAAGCACCATACATTTTGCCAAAATACGCTACTGATTATGTAGTCCTCAAGGAAGCAGTCGGGAAAGTTTTCCTTGATGGAATAGGAGGAGTGCTTCACAAACAACATAAGGCTTCCTTCCCTCCTCCGCCTTTTTGCATAGGAGCCTATAAATTCTCAGGGGTTGTAACAGCCGAGGAGTACATTCAAGAGTTGAAAGCTTTCCATTTCAGTGAGGTGATCTTCCATAGAAATGACAAGCGGATCAAGGTTGTCGAGCATTGCAAGGAGGTATATGCTCATTTTGAATATGCTCATTACTATGATGCAGAGGAAGAAGTGTTCAGAGGCATCAGCAACATGACTGAGTTGCAGATTTGTTGTCATGGCAGTGGAGCTAGTTCTAGCTCTTCCTTAGCCCGAGAAGCCAGTCTGCAGAAAGAAAGGGAAGCAGCTGAGGCCCTGGCCCATGAAGAACAAAGATTGAAAGAAGAGGCAAGACTACAACAAGAAGCAGAAGAGGCAAGACTGCAACAGGAAGCAGAAGAGGCAATACTGCAACAGGAAGCTGAAGAAGCAAGGTTGTAGAAGGAAGCTGAAGAAGCAAGGCAGCAGAAGGAATCAGAAGAGCGAGAGCAGAGGGAAGAAAGTGAAAATCAACAGCAAGTTGAAGAAGAAGAAGGAAGGCGTAAAACTGAAGAGGGACAAAAGGAGGAGGAAGATTTTAATATTAATGAAGACGCCCAGGCGAGTGGCTCTGGCACCCAAGATATGGAAACAGACACATCTCAGACAGGTGTCTTCGACACCCAGAATGTGGAAGAAGATGCATCCCAAGTAGGTGGCTCCGGCACGCAAAATGCGGAAACAGACACACCTCAAGTAGTGCAGACCCCACCCATAGAGACAGAAGTACATGTAAGAAATCTCCCGATCATCCCTTACACCCCATTAGAAGATCATACTGTGTCCCGATTGGATGAATTTGTGTATTATAAGAAGAGGAAGGCGGTGGTCTTGAAGTCGGAAGCGAGGATAAAGAGACTCTTCTAAGAAGATATTGTCACCCAGCGGGAGACCACGGTGATGCAAAATACAAATAAGGCTCCCATAGCCATGACATCCGCCACTGTGTCAGCAGCAAAATCAACAAAGGACAATGTGGTCGATATGGTCAGAGGATTTGAGTCAACAAAGAGGAGAGCTCGCATGTTGCAACATATTGTAGCTAATGAGCAGGCTTACAGGGATCTTGTAGTGAATAAATATAATCGCCTGTCTGTTGATCACAAGGAGTTGACAGATAAATATAACCATTTAGAAGAAGAAAAGGAGCACCTGGCAATCCAGATGATGGTTCTAGAAGCAAAAAAGAACAATTCTGAAGCTAGAGTTTTTCATCTGGAAGTAGATAAGCAGGCAATGATTGAACAATTAGAGCAGGAAGAAAGCAGAGTAATAGATATGTCTCCCTTTCATGAGCTGTCCTGTGACATTCTGAGACAAATGCACGCTACACAGGAGCTGATTACTAAGGAAGTGTGCAGGCTCAAAGCCATGATGGTTAGATTGAAAGAAGTCAATGCAAAGGCCAATAGGCTTAAGGGAAAATACACTCGGGTTAAAGAAAACATCCTGAGCTAGATGGAATGGAGAGAAGGGAAGGTTGATTTCCCCAAGCATCTCCCATTCAAGTCAGTACATGATTTTAAAGAAGATGTAGCCCTCATGGAATTCTGCAGGAACTATGGCCTTAAGCTAATGGCTAAGATCCAGGGAACAATTGATAAAAGTAACAGCCTGTATCAAAAGATCCATGAAGTGCATGATAAGTGTAAGATGAGTTTCCCTCAGTCCCTCGATGAGTTTCCAATCAAAGAGCAATGTATATTAGAATTGAAGGAAGAGCTAGGCATTCAAATAGAATATGTAAAGAAGATTGATGTCCTAGCCACTGATGATCTCCATCACTATATTGGGTTGTCATCATTATACAGCCATTTGCTGAAAGAAATCCACCAAGTAGCAATTGCAGAAATTCATAGTATTGAAGCAGAGCTTGGTAAGCATGTAACTTCCCAGAAGATCTTGCTCCCTTCACGAGCAAATGTGGTTGTCAAAGACGCTGGTATCTGGTTTAGTTATATTGCAGAAGAGGAAAAGAAAGCAGCAGCAGTAGTAGCGGCCAACACAAGCACCTCACTCCCAGCAGAAGCGCTTCCTCAAGGATGAACATGCTAGTTATAATGCGTTGCTCTTATTTTGATATGTTTTCCATGTGTTTAGAGGTAGGATCACTAGACAGTTGTCCTTTTTATTTTTGAGAAAATTTATGTTATAAGAAAAGGGCCACGATTTGTTATTTCTGGAAAAATCTTGAAAGGACAAGTGTAAGAGCCAGGTGGCAGCCCAATAGGAATTTTGTAAATATATAAATAGAGGCTTAGGGAATAGTTTAGGGGACTTTTGGCAGGGAAAAGATTTTTCTTAACTTGTACGAGCTACCTTGCACTTGCTCCAAGAAAATGAAATTTGCCTAATAAGAACTTGGAGAGGACGTCTTTTGCATGGAAATGG
Source organism: Larix kaempferi (assembly GCA_027924585.1). Taxonomy (NCBI): domain Eukaryota; kingdom Viridiplantae; phylum Streptophyta; class Pinopsida; order Pinales; family Pinaceae; genus Larix; species Larix kaempferi. The sequence goes on along the minus strand of BSBM01001294.1, from coordinate 2,912,795 downwards.
ATGTTGGATGCATGCTGGATTATTCTTGTGACTTTCATATTCTATAGTGAGATCCTTCTTTGCTGTCTTGAATTATTTCTCTGTATTGAATGATCTTACTGTTTCTTGTGCAAATGATTTTTCTCCTACATGAGTAATGGAATGCGTTATATGTGAATTGGAATCTATCTTTTAATATCTTTTGCCTTCTTGTTGTAGATATATCTTTATGATTTAATGGCTGTCTATTGATCTTCAGATATTTCTTTCGGCACATTACTCATACTTATAATTTTGCTCCTTGCAGGGATAGTTTAGTTTTATTTCAGTTTTAGACACAGATTTGCTTTAAGTTCTGCATTTAGATTAAGTTAGCTTAGGCACTTGCATATCATTTTAACTATAAAATCAAAAAAGAATGGTGGATCAGGTCATAACCGGTGTAATTGAAGCAAATCTCCAAATCTAACGGTTGCTGGAATCGCTAACCGGACGGTTTCCCCATACCAAACGGTGGACAATCTAATTGGGATAGTCTACCGGGGAGAATCCCTTTCTGCTTGATGCTGCGATCTTTGAGGCATCAACAGTTTTTGGCGCTAGATGGAGGGCTAAAAGTGCATGGCTGATAAAGGAAAATCTCCCACTGTCAAAAATGTTACTGAAAACCCGCTTAAAAAAGGAATTTCAGACAGCCCAAATCTTGAAGTAGCAAATCAAGAAAACCTCATCTCTGATTCTGAACCTCAAGAAGTATTGTATGATGTGCCTTTTGCAGAAATAGAAGATTTAAGGAGACATACACGATCTTATGTTAGGAAACTAGTTGGTTTAAGCGTAGTAAATTTCCTCCCTAGGAAAAGTTCTCCTAGAAAAGAACGACAGTACACCCGTGATTCGATTCTTGTGTAGAATTTTGAAGAACTTGTGAATTTAACCTTGGAAGAAATTGTAGAACCCCTGAATAAAGTCGATCTTAAAAACCCAGAAAATATTTCAGATCAAGAAAGTCTTGGAGAACTTATTACTCCAAGGAGCACTCCATTGAATTCACCACACAATTCTCCACCTGATTCTCTACACAGAGACATGGTTGTACCTGCTTGGAGAGCGAGGGGAGCGTTGAATCTAGCTAGGCCATTCCATAATCTGACTAAAAATTCAGAGAAAGTCTTGCCTAAATTCGACCCAGGGAAAGCCATTTCCGTTGAAGATCATCTCAAGAGCTTTTATTTAGCCCTGAATCTTTTAAATGTACAGCATGAAGATGTGGTTTGTAGGATTTTTCCATACACATTTGAGCCGAAAGTCTCTTCCTGGTATTTTAGCTTACAACCTAGCTCAATCTCAAGCTAGGATGAATTTGAAAAATGTTTCTTAAATAAATATGGAAACCAAAAGACTGTAGCTACGCTTATGAAAGAATTATTGTCCATGACAATGGAAAAGAAATAAAAGGTTCAAGACTTCAACCAAGGGTTCACAACACTCTTAAATCATTTCAGTGAAGCAAATAAACCAGCAGAGGAATCTCTAGTTGAATATTATACAACAGCTCTTGAAGGACCCATAGCAATGTTCGTTAAAAGATCTAAGAAAACCACCCTGATAGAAAATTTTGAAGAAGCTAGAAAGGTGGAAGAAGAAGCGGATAGCATTGCTAAACATGCCTTAGATGCAGAGACAAAACCAGCAGCTAGTAAGAAAACCTTGCTGCTCACCAGAAATAAAGAAGAGTCATCAGCAGACATGGAGAATGTAGTTAAGATGATGCAGAAGTTGTCTAATAAAATTGTAGATCTCGAGAAAGATAAAGCTGCTAGTACATCTAGGAAACATTTCAAGCCTTTTCACAAGAAGAGAGAAGACAGCGATCAACCTCATCCACCTATGAACACTTCCCCTGTTTTAAATCTCAATGAAATAGGGATGGAAAATTTCTGCACCTTTCATCAAGAACCGCACTTGGAAAAGAGCTGCCCACAATGGATTAACTCTATGAGTTTAGTCATGAACCAAATGCTGGATTCACAGATTCCAGATCAAGACGATCCTCCAGAGGAATCAAGCCCTGAGGTAGAGGAACCGCCTCCAGACACCACTATGGTGCTATGGGATTGGGTACCTTTAACTAAATTGGTAGAAGAAGATCACATGGAAGGCTCAACCTCTGATGTGAACATTAACACTCGCACTAAAGGTCCCATCTCAAATCCTGTGCCAAACTCGACTATTCCCAAGCCTAAAATTTCAAAAGAACTACCTAGAAGACATATAACAATCATTCCACCGCAACCCAAAGCTAACCCAATGGCGGCCAAGCAACCAAGCATTGACACCACAGTTCAACAACCGAAGGTCACAATGAATAAAACAGACCATCCGATTAGAATTGTAAAAGAATCTGATATAGGATATGACATTATTGAGGATATAAAGAAAGTCAAAGCAAATATATCAATATTCGATATGTGCAGTTTTCCTCAGCAACGAGATAAGCTGTTGCATGCTTAGCAATCCCAGCCCAACAATCCATTAACAGATACTCAAGAAGATCCTGAAATTAATGAGGCTAGTATCGGTGGGAAATCTAAATCTCAGACGTTGTCGTTCCTGTTAACCTTTGAAATTTTCAATCATAATGTCCACAATTGTCAGGTAGATTCTGGAGCATCTTCAAATGTCATGCCACTGTCAATTTGTAAAAAAATTAATGGGCAACCTATTCCATCTCCTGCCCAAATTATTCAGTTAGATAGAACTGCTGTCAAAGTTATTGGGGAAATGAAAGATGTCCTCATTAGATTGTCAGCCGACTCTAGAGTCTGTCAGTTTATTGACATAATGGTAGTTGATATTCCTGAGGCCTATGGTTTGTTCCTAAGTAGGGATTGGTCCACAAAGCTGAATGGTTACTTTGAAACTGATTGGTCTCATTTTTGGTTGCCTTATCAAAATAGATGGAATTAGATCAAGGTCCTGAGAGAACCGCACATGAAACAAAATGTAACTCAACTAGAGGGAAAGAATGAGGCTGTAACCTTCTCATCCTCAGTTCTAGGGAATTATTTCTTAGAAATTGATCCGGGTAATTATTAGTCTTAAACTATCAGCCATGAAATAGATGAATAGTCCGATCTCCTTCATTTTTTTCGGACTGATGATATTGACTGTAATATAGTTAGTTTAGTCACTGACTTAGATCATAGAGATACTAACTTATCTGAATCAAAAGATCTGTTTTGGACATTATACTTTGACGGTTCTAAAACTCTGGAAGGATCCGGAGCCGGTTGTGTTCTGATGGATCTGGAAAGAAATAAGTATTTTTTGTCCTGTAGGTTAGAATTTGATTGTACTAACAACACTGCAGAATATGAAGCTTTGGTACAAGGATTAAAGAAGGCCATCGGTTTAAATGTTAAATACCTAAAGGTTTTTGGTGACTCAGAAATAGTTGTGAGATAGGTAAGAGATCCCATTCATTGTCTCTCACCTCATTTGAAAGGTTATCAGGCTGAGGTATGGGATTTAATTATGCATTTTGATGTTTTCAATATAAAGTCTATTCCTAGATTGCAAAATTCTGCAGCTGATTTGTTAGCAACACCGCTTCTAGATTGGTGCCAACTAATAACAAATGCTCAATTGAATTAATTTCCAGGCCTTCTATCCCTAAGAATGTCACAAACTTCAGGGTCTTCGATGATGACGAACAGATCATCAATTTTCTAACAAACGAAGACATTTTCCAAGGAGCTGTGATAGATGAAGAAGAACATGATTCTGATTTACAAAAGAAGGATGCAACTAAAGGAAATTTCATCCCCAAAGGGGTAAGGTCACTCGAAATGCTGTTTGATATTCAAAGTAAGTTCAAAAGTCTGGCGAATACCAAAATCAACAGTTCATCAATGCAGCATGAGTTAGTTAATTTGGGCATCGAGGCTGAACCAAAATTTGTGAACCTTGGCAAATGTTGTTCACCGGGAGAAAGAGATAGGTTCATCAAACTATTTCGACAATATAAGTATGTTTTTGAATGGACTTATGAAGATCTGAAAACATATGACGTCCACATTATTCAGCATTTCATACCAATGAAAGCGGGTGTCAATCCATTTCAGCAGCAATTAAGAAGGATGCATCCTACTCTGGAACCTCTGGTTCAAAAGGAATTGAAGAAGCTACTGGACGCTAAAATAATCTTCAAGATCCGGCATTCTGAGTGGGTTTCTAACTTAGTTCCCATAAGAAAGAAGTTAGAAGAGATAAGACTATGTGTTGACTTCATAAATTTAAACAGAGCTTCAGATAAAGTCAACTATCCTGTCCCTTCAATGGAACAAATTCTTCAAATGGTGTCGAGATTTGAGCTATTTTCTCTTCTCGATGGTTTCTCTGGCTACAATCAAGTATTAGTAGCCGAAGAAGATCGTCTTAAGACTACTTTCCGCACTAAGTGGGGAAATTTTGCCTATAGAAGGATTCCATTCGGCCTGATAAACGCAGGAGCTACATTCCAGTGAGCAATGGATATCGCCTTCCGAGGATTGGGTGGTCAATGTGTTGTTGTCTATCTAGATGATGTGACAGTTTTTTCGAAGAAAAGGGAAGATCATGTAGTCCATTTGAAGCATATTTTTTATTGTTGTCGGAAATATGGTATCTCATTGAATCCCAAGAAGAGCGTGTTCGTTGTTCCCGAAGGTAAACTTTTGGGCCATATCATTTCCAAAAGAGAAATGTCAATAGATCAGGAAAGAGTACAAGCTATCAATAGAATTCCAATGCCTCATAACAATAAATCCATGCAGTCCTTTAAGCGCACTATCAATTTCGGCCGAAGGTTTGTTCCAGATTTCGCACAAATTGTTAAACCTTTACAACAAATGGTCAAACAAAGCATACAGTTCAAGTGGACAGATTTAGAAAAGGATGCGTTCAGAGACATTAAGGCAGCCATAGCTAAAGCTCCTTCCTTAAGAAGCCCAAATTTTGACAAGGATTTTATCCTATATACCTTTGCTTCAGATGACTCCCTCACGGCTGTACTCATGCAAAAGGTGGAGCTAGGGGATGAATACCCAATCTCGTTTATGAGAACTGGTCTGCAAGGGCCTGAACTAAATTATCCCGTGGTTGAAAAGCATGTGTATGCTGTCTTCAAAGCATTCAAACAGTTCAGACCATATATTCTTAAGAACAGAACTAAAGTTATAGTTCCCCACCCAGCTGTTAGATTCCTCTTCGTTCAAAAGGAACTAGGAGAAAGGAGGGGAAACTGGGTCACAACTCTTCAAGAATATGACTTAGAATTTAAACCAGCCACTATCATCAAAGGACAAGGCCTGTGCAAATTGCTTACAGAAAATCCAGCTGATGAAGAGCAACATTGGAAAAATGAAGCTGAACTGAACTCAGTTGAAGTATGTCCTACCTTCACAACTCCTCAATCATGGTAGAGATATTTGGTGCATTATTTGCAACAAGGATACCTACCTGAGCATTGGAGCTTTAAGCAAAGAAGGGCGCTCCATTTGAAATCAGCAGCTTATCAAATCATTGATGGGATACTTTTCAGAAATAATTACGATGGAATTGTTCTTAGATGTCTAGAAAAGAAAGATGCAAGTAAAGTTGTTAAAGAATTACACGATGGTCCCGCTGGTGGAAATTATTCAAGGGAGACAACGGCTGACAAGATACTTAGAGTTGGATATTATTGGCCCACTTTATTCCAAGATGCCCACGCATATGCATGAAACTGTGATATATGTCAAAGAAGTGCTAGGAAATTACCCAAGGCAGTAGGACCCTTGCAGCCGGTTATTATCTCTGAACCTTTTGAATAATGGGGCATAGATGTTATTAGAGAGATAAATCCAAATTCTTCTTTACAACATCGATACATCCTGACGGCTACCAATTATTTCACCAGATGGATGGAGGCTATCCCATTGCGCAAGATCAATGAAGATGCAGTCATCAGTTTCTTGAAGGAAAACATCATAACCAGGTTTCGGGTTCCAATTTCCCTTGTTTTTGATAATGCTCCCTATTTCTCGTCTTTTAAGATAAATGGATTTGTTTATGAATGGGGAATTAAACTACATTATTCATCCAATTATTACCCTCAAGGAAACGGATTAGCTGAATATTCAAACAAAAACCTCATTCGAATTCTCAAGAAGACTGTGATAGAAAATCAGTGAAGTTGGCATATAGCTCTCCCAAATGCCTTATGGGCAGATAGGGTCACTCCAAAGAATGCATTAGGGGTTTCCCCTTACACTCTTGTCTATGGCAAGGAATCCATCCTCCCCCCAAACATCCTGCTTCCGTCCTTACAGTTGTCCCAAGCCTCTCAAGGGTCTGGTAGCCAAGTCTTACAATCCAGGATCAATACCTTGCTTCAACTTGAAGAAGCCCGAAAGAAAGCTAAAGATCGATTCCATCAGCACCAAGACATAGTCAAGAGATGGTTCGATAAGAGGAAGTCCGGTAAAAGAAGTTTTGAAGTTGGGGATTTAGTCCTGAAGTGGGATCATAATCATGAAGGAAAGAGGATGCACACGAAATTCCAACATTTATGGATAGGCCCTTACCAAATTTCAGCAAAGCTTGGCCCATCCACTTATAAGCTGATAGACCTCCAGGGAGAGGAATTAACCCTTCCTCTCAATGGCCTTGCCTTGAAAAAATACTTTGTGTAGTCTCACTGAGACTTTCTGTACATAAATAAAACTTTTCTTTTATGTTGCTTTAGCCCTTTGTTTTCATTGTTTTCAGTTATGTTGTTTCTTTTCTCAGCATTTGAATCTTTTGTACAAAGTTTGTTTTTTGAAAACACCTGCAGTCGGGTTTCTCATCAACATAGACCTCTCGAAGAAATATCATAATTCATGAAGCCAAAAATACCCTCAAAATGAAGATCTATCTATATATTTTGCTTTTGCTGAACGTTCTCCAGAAGGAAGGAAGCCTATTCTGTTAGTCACACTAACACTTGTTTAAATAGCAGAGATCTATGACTATCTTTATTACTATCTTCGGGCTCCATCCACTCTCACACTTAAAGGCATCTCAAGAAGGGCACTGAAGTTGGACCCATGGAGAGTAGCACATATCGAGGGCATAGGGTATTGAAATGACTCCATGCTGCAAATCTAACGGTCAAAATGGCTTATAATCAAAGGTCTATTTTCCAGAGATTGTCGCCTTAATTGAAGCATGGCTGAGACAAAAGCAAAACATATAAGTCAAGAAAGCTGTCCGAAAGACTCAGCTCAAGCTAGGCTCCTCTCCGTCCGTGAGGCTTGAGAAAATCAATAAAATATCTCACTCACACAAAAAGACATTATGGATTGAGGAGCCACAAATCAAAGATCATGTTTAAAGAAAATGTTTCTGCAAGGCCCAAACAGCAAAGCTGTCAAATGTATAAACATCGAAAAGGGATGCAAGCGGCATGGGAATGAGGAACAAGAGCAATAGTGTCCATGAGAAGGTGTTGCAAATCCTGTGGATTCCGATAGCAGTAGCCATCTTAAAGATGAATCTTCTAAAATGAACCCCATATGTTGGCCCTTTGAAAGTTTTAAAGATGTCTTCTTTAATGCTCCTCTTTCCCCAATGTCCAACAAATAAAATGACTTCTTCCTTCAACGAGATTCGAGTGCTCAGCTGAATATTGCATATAAGATGGATAGCTTTTAAGAAGGTTTCGGATCAACGAGAGGGATTTTTCTTCAGAGATCTGCGTTCACCAGCGACTCACCAATTGTTGTTGCAGCAACATCCCCCCCAAATTTTGTAGATATTGGAGCCCCTCCTTTATTTTTCCTAGAAAGACTGCCTAAAAGTTAAGTCTCCTTTGAAAACTTTTTGGACTTAGTTTTGTTTCAACTAAAGAATCTGCTTTAAAGAAAGTGAAGTTTTTCTTCTAAGTCAAAACTCACAACTCTTCCCCGAAACTAAGAAAGAACTCAAATTTCTCTCCCGAAACTGCGAAAGAACTCAAATTTCTCTCCTGAAACTGCGAAAAAACTTAAAATTCTCTCCTGAAACTGCTGATGAACTCAACAAGCTCGCACGAAACTGGGGATGAACTTAGGATTCTCTTCCAAAACTGCGAAAAAATTGAAAATTGCTCCCCGAAACTACGAAAAACACTTAGCGTTTCCGAAGCTTCGGAAGAACTCAAATTTCTCTCCCGAAATTGCGAAAAAACTTAAAATTCTCTCCCAAAACTACAGATGAACTCAGCAAGCTCGCCCGAAATTGTGGAAGTACTTAGGATTCTCTCTCGAAATTGCGGAAGCTTTCACCAAGTATTGCCGCAATAAGTTGGTCTTTTCCCCAGGTTACTCGACCGTTCATATTTCGGAAAAGACTTAACAATTTCATTCGTGAATTTTGGAAGGACTTACCGAGTCTTTCCGAAACTTCAGGACAACTCGGAAAAACCGGCTGTGATAAAATTACGGGAAAGTGAATTTTGGAAGAACTCACAAAGTGCTCCCGAAACGTCGGAATGACTCGCCAAAATTTTCCGCCTCTGCGAAGCATCTTTTGCATCTCTCTCGCAACAAGCAAATGCCTCGCCAAAGTCTCCTGCCTTTCGGGAGGAACTCATGAGTTCTGGCCGCAACTGCGAACGAAACTTGTGAGTCTGCTCCACAACTGACGGTCGCGCTTAAATGCCAAGTTGGCTTGAAAATACTGCACTGTACGAGCATTAAACCCCGTTTATAATCATCACCTACCCGTTTAAATGCCCACACGTGTCAAACCTTATATATGGGCAGTGAGTTTTCATTGTTCCATTGTTAGTTTTTATTAAAAAAAAATGTCGTTTGGGAGAGTGCGTCGCTCCAGCTTAGCGTATTCACCACCGTGTTAACCTCACCCCACCACTGTTTCGTCTCCAGGTAATCTCATCAACCGTTATCCTTGTCTTATCTCTACGTTGAGTTATTTTTTGGGTTTTTTCCCGTTTAATAATGTGGCCGGTAGGCATTGGAAATATGTATCGTTTAAAGAAATTACGGTCGTCGTGCCACCATAAGCTTCTCAATATTGCCAACTAGGAGTCATAGCCATGACCAAGGCGGTCCCAGTTAGCCCTTTGTCTCTGAGTCGTCCGAGCTTTTTTTTTTTTCCCACTGGCTGCGTTTCGGTCGAACTCCTACCCAGATTTACTCAAACCCAATTTTATACCGGCTGCATATCGCTTCTCAAGTATTATCAGCGTCAGTAGTAGTCGGTTGAGATACTCAACCTCTCTCCTTTTCGACTCAGTTAACGATTGTGGAAAACGGTTTCTTATTTTCATTTTCCTAATAGGATTTTCCACTCCAGGCCAGCCCATCATTGGCCATTAGAAGTACTATGATAGAGGACATCCTATATACAAGGACTAGGAAAGAAGTGGGTTTTACACGTCGTATGCTTAACCTTTTCGGAAGCATTCGAAAAGTTCCTAACCGGGCATTGTCTCCCTAGAATAATCAAGTCTAAGGACCAGATTTTGTTTTCTGAAATGATCTATGTTTAGTTTGCCTCCTCAACATGCAACTTTATAATGTTGTCTATGTTTATCATTGGCATGCTAAAATTGTCTTACCTTATGTTACACTCTCATAATGGGTTACAATTTTATAATCATTCACATTTGGTTACTGACAGGGATAAGCCACGATGCCAAAAGGTGGTAGAAAAAAAGCTAAAGTGATGGAACCAGAACCAGTGCAACTGAGGACTGAAACTATTTTCCAAGACACTAAGTGTACCACCGGTGTTCCTCCCGAGGTCCGTTGGGGAGATGTTTACCAAATGATCAGGGACCAGGATATCCCAGACGTGTTATTGGAGGAAGAACAAATCTACCTCAACATCAGAACTTCCGGCATAGCCAGGGCTTCTAATCGCCCTGAATTGTTCACGTGCTCTGAAGTGATCGGATGGATACTGGAACATGCCAACCTGCAAACAAGAGTGTTGCATGACAGCAAGGGAGATCCTTTCACTTCATTCCATCCAGCATATATTGCAGCAGCCTACAAATTCTCACGTCCCCAGCAAGCTCTAAATGATGAATGGTTGGGAAAGATGAATAATATTGAGATGGCTAAAAGGCTATTGGTCACGGGAAAACAGTTGAGGAAGAGAGATAATGATGAATATGACGTTCGGAGCCTAATACCTCCTTTTAGATTAATTTCCCTGATGTTATGCAGAATTTTCGGCATGCTCGATGGCACTGTATATAGGATACAGTGGGCTCCCATCATCCACTTCATAGCATTCAAAGGAACTGTGTTTGATTGGGCTACTATCCTTTCGGATAGTTTGGCATCCACATTGGCCACAACAACAGAAGGTTTGGCCTTAAAAAGGTCAGAATTTTACATGTCTTCCTATCTTATTGACTGCATTTTGGCCAAGCTCTCTTTCCCCAGGCTAGGTTGGACGTGGGATCAGGCCAACACCCCGGTCTACACTGCCTATAAAATAATGTGGGATCAAAATTACAGAGAAAACTATAAGCTCATCTACGAAGAGTTCATCATGCCTCTGTATGAGCAGATGTTCAAGGAAGAGTCCAATTGTCTATCAGAAAATGCCATGGAAGTCCTGGAGAACTATGGTGATTTTTACTTCTCAGAGCAGGGCACCTACATCAGGATGTTTGGAGGTACCAAAGCACCATACATTTTGCCAAAATACGCTATTGATTATGTAGTCCTCAAGGAAGCAGTCATGCAAGTTTTCCTTGATGGAATAGGAGGAGTGCTTAACAAGCAACATAAGGCTTCCTTCCCTCCTCTGCCTTTTTGCATAGGAGCCTATAAATTCTCAGGGGTTGCAACAGCCGAGGAGTAAATTCAAGAGCTGAAAGCTTTCCATTTCAGTGAGGTGATCTTCCATAGAAATGACAAGCGGAGCAAGGTTGTCAAGCATTGCAAGGAGGTATATGCTCATTTTGAATATGCTCATTATTATGATGCAGAGGAAGAAGTGTTCAAAGGCATCAACAACATGACTGAGTTGCAGATTTGTCGTCACAACAGTGGAGCTAGTTCTAGCTCTGCCTCAGCCTGAGAAGCCAGTCTGCAGAAAGAAAGGGAAGCAATTGAGGCCGTGGCCCATGAAGAACAAAGATTGAAAGAAAAGGCAAGACTACAACAAGAAGCAGAAGAGGCAAGACTGCAATAGGAAGCAGAAGAGGCAAGACTACAACAAAAAGCTGAAGAAGCAAGGTTGCAGAAGGAAGCTGAAGAAGCAAGGCAGCAGAAGGAAGCAGAAGAGCGAGAGTAGAGGGAGGAAAGTGAAAATCAGTAGCAAGCTGAAGAAGAAGAAGGAAGGCGTAAAACTAAAGAGGGACAAAAGGCGGAGGAAGAGCTTAAGACTAATGAAGACGCCCAGGCAGGTGGTTCCGGCACCCAAGATATGGAAACAGACACATCTCAAACAGGTGTCTTCGACATCCAGAATGTGAAGCAGACGCATCCCAAGTAGGTTGCTCCAGCACCCAAAATGTCGAAACAGACACATCTCAAGTAGTGCAGACCCCACCCATAGAGACACAAGTACATGTAAGAGATCTCCCGATCATCCCTTACACCCCATCAGAAGATCATACTGTGTCCCGATGGGATGAATTTGTGTATTATAAGAAGAAGAAGGCGGTGGTCTTGAAGTCGGAAGAGAGGATAAAGAGACTCTTCCAAGAAGATATTGTCACCCAGCGGGAGACCACGTTGATGCAGAATACAAATAAGGCTCCCATAGCCATGGCATCCGCCACTGTGTCAGCAGCAAAAGAAACAAAGGACAATGTGGTCGATATGGTCAGAGGATTTGAGTCAACAAAGAGGAGAGCTTGCATGTTGCGGCATACTGTAGCTAATGAGCAGGCTTACAGGGATCTTGTAGTGAATAAATATAATCACTTGTCTGTTGATCACAAGGAGTTGACAGATAAATATCACCATTTAGAAGAAGAAAATGAGCACCTGGCAATCCAGATGATGGTTCTAGAAGCGGAAAAGAACGATTCTGAAGCTAGAGTTTTTCATCTGGAAGCAGATAAGCAGGCAATGGTTGAACAATTAGAGCAGGCAAAAAGCAGAGTAATAGATATGTCTCCCTTTCATGAGCTATCCTGTGACATTCTGAGACAAATTCATGCTACACAGGAGCTGATTACTGAGGAAGTGTGCAGGCTCAAAGCCATGATGGTTAGATTGAAAGAAGTCAATGCAGAGGCCAATAGGCTTAAGGGAAAATACACTCAGGTTAAAGCAAACATCCTTAGCCAAATGGAATGGAGAGAAGGGAAGGTTGATTTCCCCAAGCATCTCCCATTCAAGTCAGTACATGATTTTAAAGAAGATGTAGCCCTCATGGAATTCTGCAGGAACTGTGGCCTTAAGCTAATGGCTAAGATCCAGGGAAAAATTGATAAAAGTAACAGCTTGTATCAAAAGATCCATGAAGTGCATGATAAGTGCAAGCTGAGTTTCCCTAAGTCCCTCGATGAGTTTCCAAGCAAAGAGCAATGTCTATCAGACTTGAAGGAAGAGCTAGGCATTCAAATAGAATATGTAAAGAAGATTTATGTCCTAGCCACTGATGATCTCTATCACTATATTGGGCTGTCATTAGTATACAGCCATTTGCTGAAAGAAATCCACCAAGTAGCAATTGCAGTATTGAAGCAGAGCTTGGTAAGCATGTAACTTTCCAGAAGATCTTGCTCCCTTCACCAGCAAATGTGGTTGTTAGAGACGCTGGTATCTGGTTCAGTTACATTGCAAAAGAGGAAAAGAAAGTAGCAGCAGCGATAGCGGCCAGCACAAGCACCTCACTCCCAGCAGAAGCGCCTCCTCAAGGATGAACACGCTAGTTATAATGTGTTGCTCTTATTTTGATCTGTTTTCCATGTGTTTAGAGCCTAAGCTGTCCTTTTTATTTTTGAGAAAATTTCTGTTATAAGAAAAGGGCCACGATTTGTTATTTCTGGAAAAATCTTGAAAGGATAAGTGTAAGATCCAGGTGGAAGCCCAAGAGGAATTTTGTAAAGATATAAATAGAGGCTTAGGGAATAGTGTAGGGGGCTTTTGGCAGGGAAAGATTTTTCTTAACTTGTACGAGCTATCTTGCACTTGCTCCAAGAAAATGAAATTTGCCTAATAAGAGCCTGGAGAGGACGTCTTTATTATGGAAATGGATGTTGGATGCATGCTGGATTATTCTTGTGACTTTCATATTCTACAGTGAGATCCTTCTTTGCTGTCTTGAATTATTTCTCTGTATTGAATGATCTTACTGTTTCTTGTGCAAATGATTTTTCTCCTACATGAGTAATGGAATGCGTTATATGTGAATTGGAAGCTATCTTTTAATATCTTTTGCCTTCTTGCTGTAGATGTATCTTTATGATTTAATGGTTGTCTGTTGATCTTCAGATACTTCTTCTAGCACATTACTCATACTTATAATTTTGCTCCTTGCAGGGATAGTTTAGTTTTATTTCAGTTTTAGACACAGATTTGCTTTAAGTTCTGCATTTAGATTAAGTTAGCTTAGGCACTTACATATCATTTTAACTATAAAATCGAAAAAGAATGGTGGATCAGGCCATAACCGGTGTAATTGAAGCAAATCTCCAAATCTAACGGTTGCCGGAACCGCTAACCAGACGGATTCCCCATACCAAACGGTGGACATCTAATTGGGATAGTCTACCAGGGAGAATCCCTTTCTGCTTGATGCTGCAATCTTGGGGCATCAACATAACTTCAGAATGTATTTCACCTATGTATATTGTACTCCTATAGAGATGGTATTATTCCTCTATATGGAAGTATCGTCATTTGTATTGACAAGTGTCGCAATTATCGCAACTTGCATGTGATGGGTTATTAGACCACCAAGTGTGGGGTCGGCCCTGATTAGTATTGTTGGTGCCCATTTTGTTATTGTTTTTGGTCGATAATTACACTCTGGGTGGCGTCTCTCTCATCATTTTTGATATCATAAATTGCTCTTTTTTCCATTCAGACCATGAAATGAAACATGTATGTGTTTATTCACACATCATATGAATGTTGGGCAAAATTTGTTATATTTTGGTTTATTAATGATTATTTGGCTTGTTTAGTAACTTTATTTTATTTTACAGGTGATGGCTCTCAAATGAACCTTCAATTGGGCGTGTATTGAAGTTGTGATCATTCAGCCCACCATTCAGACTTGCATTCGATCCGTGAGATCCTTCATTGAGGTATGCTCGGGCCGTTAGAGAATGAACTGCCACATGGATTTCATTTGGGACGTGGCCCTGATGGTACGGGAGCTGATGTTTTGGAAGATCTTTCCTCCTGCACGCTTATCTTGACACCGAATCCATCTCTTCCCATGTCAAAGGAGCATTGACGCTTCAACCATAGCATGACAGATCGACGCCGTAGAACCTGGGGATCCCTCGTGTGATGTCATGAATCATTACGACAATGTTCTTTGGTTATGCGTTGTCACGGGATGCTATATAGAGCCGTTTTCTTATGTTAAAAACTGTCTATTATTAGAGCAGTCGACCACTAAAGGGTCGACTGGCTTCCCTAGATTGTAATCGTGTATATATAGGCGTTCCTATCTCTGAATCAATTTAAGTCTTGTCAAGTCTTGTTTTGTGTTGTCAAGTCTCGTTTTCTAACATGACTGAGATGGAGTTAGTCTTATTGATCTTTCCTTGATTGCAAATAGACACAAGAATGTTGTCATGCTCTGTTAATTCAATACATCTTTTTTCTAGTTTTTATAAAGATTCAACAGCAAGCATGGCGAGTGATTAATCAAGACTCGGCCTCTGATTGCTGAGACGGGCCCCTCAACAACCAACGGTCTCCTGTCTATGTGTATAATTTGTGTTGTGTTGTTTATTTCATCTCTGTAGTTATTCTATACATGATGTTATGTTCTGTAATTCCGTTATTTACATAGATGAAATTTCTTTTCTGTGCTATGCTTGTTATCACTGTTATGTTATGTACTTTTGTCACTGTTATCACTGTTATAGATGAAATTTCTTTTCTTTTCTTGTGTTATGTTATGTACTTTTGTCACTGTTTATGTCGTTCATATAAAAAAGTATTATGTGTTATGTTAAATGTATTTTGTTGTTATGTTTTTTGAATCTAGTTAAGTGACTGGTCACACTTAAATTCATCTAGCTTGCTTAACAAGTTAGGTTCCTTTAGTCCTCTTTATAGGTTAGATCACTTAGCTTACTTCATTTGCTTAAATTAGTTTAGATCACACTTAGCTCCTCTCATTTTCTCAAGTAGTTCTGCTTAAGAAATTTAGTTTACTTAAATTCACTTAGAATTTAGTTAGTTGAATGTTTTAAGCCTTCTCGTAGTGAACCTAAAAGCTCTGTAGTTTTCCTCTGTAGCAGTAGAGTAACCCCAATCTTCATCCAGCCTTGCTTTAGGATAAATTAGAAATAGTTAATATTCCCATCATAGATGACTCTTTCCCCACTCTAGCTCCTAAACAATCTACTCATTGCTTCCTTTGCACTATAGGATCATATGCATCAGCCAGCTAGTAACTGAAATCATCTAAAACTCTTTTGTTCCTTAGTTTAAATCATTTTCCTCCATTCAGATTGGCATTCGGACTGACATTCAGATCGTCATTCATAGCTTTACATTTTCTGCATTGTTTTAGGCTTCCTCAGAATCTAGTTTCTTCTGATTATTGAATATAATGTTTCTTGTTTTTAATTTACAGTTTAGATGTAATTTAATCTTGTTTTATGTCATATAGAATTCTTAATAAAGTTTTGTCATGTTATCTTCCGTCATCTTTTTCTAACCTTCTTCCAAAGATAGTTTATTTCTAAGTAAAGAGTTAATAATCTCATCCTTCCAAGTTGTTTTAGTTTTGATAATTTCTTCTATCATAGGATTGGTTTTTCTCCATTCATATAAAATGTTCATGACATAAAAGTTGGATTAGAAGTAAATATATTTATTTAGTTTTCTAATTGGTTCTAAATTACATTAGTTTCATGTCATTTATGTATGGATAGGGAATAGACCATAGCCGCTATTTTACATCTGTAGTTTTAGTTTTGTTTCTAATTTACCAATTAGAATTTGGAATGTTGATTAAGTAAGCTTCCTTCCTCATAAGAAGTAGTTTTTCTTTTTTATTCCTTCCATCATTTAATTCTCACATGGAGTAGTATAACTTGACATTGTTTTAGCCTACTGGTTAAGATTTTGACTCGGTTTTTAATTTTGAAAGATCTTTCGATCTTTTTCTTATTTTAACATTTATAAGGTCTAACAAGTGGAAACTTAGATACCCTTTCTACTTTGGCATATATTTTGCTTCAAATCTAAGTCTACTGATCCTGGTCAATAATTAATAATAGGTGTTTTCTTGAGATAGCTCACACACCCAACAAGTATTACCATGGGTTATTAGACTGAGTTAGACAAGTCGGCCCTACTAGTTTATTATGCAAGTCAGGTCATGTATAAATAGAGTGCGGGAGACACTCTATTTGATCACTTCATTATTCACTTCTACACTCATTGGAGAGTGGCACACAAGTGAGGAAGGAGGAGTATCTGCTAGGAGGACTATCTCTTGTACTTGGGTTGTATCATTGCTATTCTATCTCTGAGGAACTTGTGGGGTTTTTCACCATTATGGTTTTCCCCATGGAAACTCTGTGTGTCTATTATCTTATGTGATTTCTTGTTTTGATTAATATGATTGATATGTTGTACATGTTATTCTCTCAGTCAAGATCCTAGAGTATATTGAATTGATGCTAAAAAATTAACATGGTATCAGAGCTAACCTGAGAAGAAGACACTATGTAGTTGTGGAAGCTAGGGCTTCTTGTTTATTGGGTTTGTCTCCATAGATCTCGAAAGGAAGTAGGGTAGATTGACTCTCCTCAGCAAGGCGCATCTTTCTGTCCAATCATAATTCAATTCTGGGCACTTTCATTTTTGGCCCTAAAAATTAGGGTTTCCACAAAAATAGGAATTTCTGAAATTTGAGACCACAGCTGGAAGCTCCTTGGAAAAATTGAAGTTTATAGTTTTGGATCAAAATTTTTGGTCGGGTGAAGCTCCAGGAAACTCAAACCCTAATTTAGGGTCCTCCCTAGTGAATCAGGGAGATTGAAAAGCATTTCTGAAGGGTGACACTTTGCAGTTTTCAATTTCTGAGTATACCAGCTTGATCAACTCATCAAGGCGCATATTTCTATCCTTTCAGAAGTTTGAAATTCACATTTTGAATTTTTAGGGTTTCTCTGACAAACCCTAATCCAGCACCAGATCCAGATTTCTGCAAATCAAGTGGTAAGACCTAAATCTTTTCTATTTCCTTTTGAAGTACTCTTTAAAGATGTCTCACCACACCAAGAGGTCCCTGTCCCAGAGGGAGAAGAAGCTAAGGCCTTACATAAGAAAAACTTGGTCAAGGCAAAGAGAATCATTGTTGATTCTATCAAAGACCATCTCATACCACATGTGTCATCTCTAAAGACACCCAAGGAGATGTTTGATTCCCTGACCAAGCTATTTGAAGGGAAGAACATAAATCGGAAGATGACTCTGCGGAACCAATTGAAAGGGGTAAAGCTTCAGAATGGAGAGACCATTCAATCCTACATTTCTAAGGTCTCTCAAATCAAGGAACAACTTGAAGCTGTGGATGAAGTAGTGGAGAATGGAGAAATTGCCATGACTACATTGAATGGCCTTCCTAGGCCATGGAGAATTTGTGCTAGGAAGAAACTTATCTCATTCAGTAGGTTGTGAGAAGAATGTTCATAGGAAGAAGCTCGGATTGTAGCTCGAGAAGAAAAGATGGGGAATCAAGATCAAGCTCTCATAGCGCATACCAAGAAGCGGACACTTTTCCTCAGATTGTCCTAAGAACAAAAGGAACAACAACAACAACTACTACAAGCAGTCTGATAGGTATGACTTACAAGTATGTTTTGAAATATGTTCATGATTAAATTTATAATATGATTGTCTTTATGTTATTGAGTTTAGTAACAATCATGTCTAATTTTAGACTTGTCCTATCACCCTAGTAAAAGTATGAATGCATGATAGAAGACATTCATTGATTGGGGTTATGACACTTATGATTGTATTTTGATTGTACTAATGCACTGTGGTGTTGTATGAGGAGAATGTTATCCGCTAACATGAAGGTACAAATCAAGTTCTAGATCAAGACCATGGCGACATGAAGACAGAGACTCATCCCTAATCATGGATCACATAGAAGCTATACTTACAAGGTATGCATATTTTTTGTCCTAGTATGGTTAACTTATGAGTTATGCAGGTCATTGAAGAGAACAAGAAAACTTTGCTAGACATAACTAACAAATATGATGACCAGGTATGTTTTTCCTATATCAAGTTAGAATCCTACCCTATGTAAGGATATTATAGTTTTGATAATGATTATTCATGTAGTTATAAGTTTGAGTAATCTAGGGTGTATGCATATTATGTTCCTTACTTTGATATGACTAACTAGAAAAGTCCTATATAAACCTTGGATACTAATGCTTATTATCTGTGTTTGAAATGATCATGACTATACATGTTTAAGATTATTGTGTTTTGATAGTATTGAGATTATCCTAATGAATGTATGATTATGTATGAGATATCGAGGATAACACAATGATGATACTAGTAATCATGCAGAGTGATCGAGGATGGATATAAGTTCAAGGACAGGTAATCCAGGAAGCAAAGATCAAGAGGGAGCACACTCGAGTAGTTCCTGCAAGGAAACAAAGATTGAGAGGGAGTCCACCCAACAAAAAAACAAAGATAAGTATTTGAATTGTCATTTCTTGTATATTTGATTGTTTAAATAATACTGTTCAAAGATGTATATACTTATGTTCCTAGACTAAGGTGTGGATTATGCATATTAGAATAATTTCATTAATGAATAGTATACTACTAATATGCATATAATGGGTAAGTGGCCTATGGCACTGTACAACATTCCATTGCTACTTATCTAGAATGAAACCTCTTTGCTGACATGTTGGGAGTAGTGCACACTCTTAACAAATGCTCTGGTAGAGATGGAAGGCATCTAGAAATTTACAGAATATGGATAAATGTTGTATTGAAGCATTGGTTAAATTAATTGCATGACTGTATGACATATTTCTTTATGTATAAGAATTTGTTCTAAAAACTATGAGATGTTTTCTAATCATGAAATTTAACTTGTCTTGTAGGAAAGATCGTATACCATCACCTACAAAAGAAGGACTACAACATTTACTCTAGAAACAAAGCTATCTATTGAAGAATCCGAAGTTCCCGGGATCAGGGATGAAGTAATGATCGAAGAGTACCAATCGATCATGAAGAATGATGTTTGGGATGTAGTCCCAGGACCTAAAGGGAAGTCTCTTGTGACTTCCAAGTGGATCTACAAGATCAAACATGCTGCAGATGGCAGCATAGAGAAATACAAAACAAGATTTGTAGCTCGTGGCTTCTCCCAAAAAGAGGGAATAGACTACGAAGAGACTTTTGCTCCTGTAGCCAGGTATACTTCCATCAGATCAGTACTTGCTCTGCCTGCAGTGATGAAATGGAAGATACACTAGATGGATGTCAAGACAGCTTTATTGAATGGTGTACTAGAAGAGGAAGTATATGTGGAGCAGCCACTTGGTTTTGAGACACATGACAGGAAGTCATATTTGTGCAGAAAGCCTTGTATGGGTTGAATCAAGCTCCTAGGAATTGGTACGGTAGGATAAACAACTTTCTATCCAGTTTGGGCTTTGCCAAGAGTAAAGCAGATTCCAACCGTTACTACAAGGTTGAGGAAGGAAATTCAGTGATACTACTTTTGTATGTGGATGACCTGTTTGTTACAGGTGAGGATAGACTGATTGCCGACACGAAGAGGAAACTTTCTACCAAGTTCGAGCTGAAGGACTTGGAGATGATGCACTACTTCCTAGGCATGGAGGTGTGGTAGAGTGCAGATGGAATCTTCCTTGGACAAGGGAAGTATGCAGTAGAGATCTTGAAGAGGTTCAAGATGATGGACTTCAAGGCCATGGCCACACCTATGGCATCGAAACTGAAGCTTCTGTGTGATGCTTCATCTGATCCGGTTGATGTCACGGTGTATCGTCAAATGATTGGGTCCTTGATGTACCTGACGAACACGAGACCATATATTTTCTTTGTGGTGAACACATTGAGCAAGTTCCTAATGGATCCCAGAGGTGTTCACCTGGTTGTTGTAAAGCATATTCTGAGGTACCTGAAGGGTACAATTGACTATGGGCTCAAGTATGATGCGAATCAAAATTTTAACCTGTAGGGTTATGTTGATTCGGACTGGGCAGGAAGTGATGCAGATAGGAATAACACTTATGGGTGCTGCTTCAGTATGGGATCATGTGTGATCTCTTGGTTTAGCAGAAAGCAGTCCTGCATAGCACTGAGTATAGCCGAAGCAGAGTATGTTATAGCTTGTTCAACTAGTTTTGAGGTAGTATGGCTTAGGAAGCTACTGTCTGAGTTATTTGATCTCCCGTTGGAGGCTATTGGTATCTTTTGTGGCAACCAAAGTTGTGTGAAGCTATCTGAGAACCTAGTGTTCCACGACAGGTCAAAACACATTGAGATCAAATGTCACTATATCAGGGATATGGTGCAGAGAGGAGTAGTGAAGCTCTTGTATGTTGCGACGGATGAGCAGGTTTCGGATGTGTTGATGAAACCACTAGCCCAAGTGAAGTTTGAGTACTTTAGAGAGAGGCTTGGTGTTCTTCATATTGACGACACTTCGAGGAAGAAGTGATGGACACATTTGCAGGAGCCATTCCAAGCATGGTGAGAGGAGGATCCTTCCCATGGCTATGGATGTAAGCACTGTGTGATGAGCATCAGGACGATGCTCGAGTTACTGCTCTGTATGCATCATGTTGGATGCTTGTTATGATTAGTTGGATCACATATATGTGTATGCATCATGTTGGATGCTTGATTATGATCTGTTGGATCATGTATATGTATATGCATCATGTTGGATGCTTGTTATGATCAGTTGGATCATGTATTTGTGTATGTATCAGGTGGATACATTGTATGATCAGGTAGATCATGTATGATGATACGTATCAGGTAGATACTGTGTATGCATCAGATGGATGCATTGTCTGATCAGGATGATCATGAATGATGCGATTCAGGATGTTGCTCCAGATGATATGTATTAGGATGATTAGGATGATCATGTGATGATGTACATCAGGATGATGTCTGGTGAGTATCAGTTTGATACTTTGTGGCCATGGACAGGTTGTGTAGATGAGCATATAAGTAGACTTGGGAGATCTGATAGGTTGGGCTGTGTGCCCGTAATCAGTCCTGGGATTCTCTTTCGAGGCATTAATCTGGGAGGACATATAAGTAGACCTAGGAGATCCGATAGGTTGGGCTGTGTGCCCGTAATTAGTCCTGGGATGCTCTTTCGAGGCATTTCCCTATGGCATATAAGTAGACCTAGGAGATCCGATAGGTTGGGCTGTGTGCCCGTAATTAGTCCTGGGATGCTCTTTCGAGGCTTTGCCATGACCACATGTAAGTAGACCTGGGAGATCCGATAGGTTGGGCTATGTGCCCGTAATCAATCCTGGGATTTTCTTTCGAGGCATTGTGGTGACCACATGTAAGTAGACCTGGGAGATCTTTTCGATCGTGCTTCGGCACATAAAGGATCCTGGGATACTCTTTCAAGGCATTGTGGTGGGGGTCACATATAAGAAGACCTGGGAGATCTTGCCGATCGTGCTTCAGCACATAAATGGTCCTGGGATACTCTTTCGAGGCATTGTGACACATGTAATAAGTCCTGAGGATTCCACAGTATGGCTGGTGATGATGAAGACTTGCAAGTGGTGGGCCTACATCGAGCATGAAAAAGGGCTGGCTCTGTAGAACTTCCTATGACGAGTAGTTTGGAGATTGATTGAGATAGCAGCAGTTGTGACGATGATGATGACTCGATGACGATGATCCAGTGATGATGATCCAGAGAAGAAGACTTGTGCTAGCAGATCTGTGTCAAGAAATACCTTCCTAGTTAAGAGGGAGTGTTGATGTATTTGTAACTTCGGAATGTATTTAACCTATGTATATTGTACTCCTATAGAGATGGCATTATTCCTCTATATGGAAGTTTCGTCATTTGTATTGAAAAGTGTCACAAGTTTCGCAACTTGCATGTGATGGGTTATTAGACCACCAAGTGTGGGGTTGGCCCTGATTAGTATTACCATGGGTTATTAGACTGAGTAAGACAAGTCGGCCCTGCTAGTTTATTAGGCAGGTCAGGTCATGTATAAATAGAGTGCGGGAGGCACTCTATTTGATCACTTCATTATTCACTTCTACACTCATTGGAGAGTGGCGCACAAGTGAGGAAGGAGGAGTATCTGCTAGGAGGACTATCTCTTGTACCTGGGTTGTATCATTGCTCTTTCTATCTCTGAGGAAGTTGTGGGGTTTTTCACCATTATGGTTTTCCCCATGGAAACTCTATGTGTCTATTGTCTTATGTGATTGCTTGTTGTGATTGATATGATTGATATGATGTACATGTTATTCTCTCAGTAAAGACCCTAGAGTATATTGAATTGATGCTAAAACATTAACACAATACACACTTCCATGGCTATAATTGTTTTATTTTCAATTTTGGTGTAGAGATTACTATCTACACTCCCTCTTTTGAAACCTTGATTTTGTAAATATTTATCCAGCCTTGAGTACCAGGCTCTAGGGGATTTTTTTAGTCCATATAGATCTTTCTTCAATGTATAGACATAATCCTTGTTTCCTGAGAGTGAGAAAGATTCTGGCTATTCAATGTAGACCTCTGTTTCAAGATCATTGTTTAGGAAAGTTGATTTTACATCCATCTAATATACCTTAACATTTTCTGCGTAGGAATAGGCCAAGAAAATTCTGATAGCTCCCATTTGCGCCACTGGGGCAAAGGTTTCTTCAAAGTTTATTCCTTCGATTTGCACATATCCTTTGCAAACCAATCTCGCCTTGTTTCTAACAACTTGTCCATCTTCATTAAGTTTGTTTATGAATACCCACTTTGTTCCTATGACATTTTTGTTTATGGGTCTTGGAACAAGTTCCCAATTCTCATTCTTTTTTATTTGATCTCGTTCTTCATTCATGGCCTTCATCCATCCTTCATCTAATTTGGATTCCTCAATCCCTTCTGGTTCTATTTGAGATAGTAATGAAAAATGCACTTCTTCATTTGAATTGTTCTGACCCCTTCTAGTTTTGAAACCAACATCTTTATATCCAGTGATTAGAAATTCTGAATGATTTCTTTGAATACATTTGGAGGGGACCTTTGTGTCTGCTCTTCCATCTTCTAATTCGTGCTGATATCATTCTTCATGAGGTATTTCTATTTCTTGATGTTCTTCATATGGTTGTTCCGGTAGTGGTGAGTCATCATCTTCTTCAATTCTTCTGCGAGTTAATACTTCATCAACCTTTACTTCAAGAATTTCAACTATTTTCCTGAGTCGCAAATTGTAGCACGTATAAGCTTCTCTTTTGCTGGAATAACCGAGAAATATCCCTTCATCTAACTTGGAATACAATTTTTCTAATGTGTCATAGTTTCTTTTAATGCAACATTTGCTTCCAAATATTCTAAAATGCTTAACTCTAGTTGGTCTCCCTTTCCAAAGTTCATATGGCGTTGAGAAAATATTTTCCATGATTAAACATATGTTGAGTATGTGAAAATTTGCATGAATGGCATGTGTCTAGAACATGTTTGACAACTTCGATTAATCTAGCATTTCTGGCCATCTCCTGCATAGTCCTATTTTTTCTTTCTGCCACACCATTTTGTTGTGGAGTTCGTCCTACTGAAAATTTTCTTATGATTCCATTTTTATCATTGTAGTTATAAAAATTGTTTGATGTATATTCTCCTCCATTGTTGGTTCTCAAACATTTTATTCTTAAATCAGTTTCATTCTCCACTGCTTCTTTAAATTTCTTGAAACATTTGAATGTTTCTGATTTTCCATTAAGAAAAAACACCCATGTCATTTGAGTGAAATCATCAATGAATAATAGAAAGTATTCTTCACCATTCATTCCTTTGGTTTGCATTGGACCACAAAGATATGGATGAACTAGTTCCAAAGGTCTTGAGGTAGTATATTCTTTTGTTGGGTACTTGATTCTGGCTTATTTCCCATGTAGGTAGTGTTTGCAGAAAGCATTCGATGACTTCGTAATCCTTGGAATATCTCTCATTGCCTACTTTCTACTGATTCTGTCCAGTTTGTTAAAATTGATATGTCCCAATCTTCTATGTTAGAGCCAACTTTCATCAGTTTGTCCAATGTAGCATTTTTCTTCTTTTCCTTCATTGAGAATGTAAACATTATTAGGAGTTTTGTAGGTTGTGGCTACGATTCTGCTTGTATCTCTGTTTTTTATTTTGCATTTCTCTGAGTCAAAAGTGAGAGTGTGTCCTTGATCGCACATCTGGATAACACTTAAAATATTATGTTTCACATTCTCAACTAGCAAAACATTATATTCCTTGGTTCTTTTATTTCCTAAACTTGCTAGTCCTTTACCCAAAATCTTAGCTGATCCATTGTCCCCAAAATAGACACTTCCTCCCTTGTCTTCCCTGAACTACAAAAATGAATTTTTATCTCCAATCATATGCTTGGATCATCCACTATCTATGTACCATTTCCCCTTTGTAATTTGAGCATGTAAAGCTACGCTGCATACTTCCTGATGGCCTTGATTTTTCTGATTCTCAGTTATCTTGGCAAATTGCATAAATTATTTTTGGTTCTCGTAGTCATGAGTATCACGATCTGATGTGTTGCAATATCCGTCTTCTGAACTTAAAATCCTGAAAGGATTGAAATATGAAAAATTTCTATTTAGGATTCGTTTAAATTCTCAATCCATTCTTTCCGATATATGTTAATGCCCGAGCTCTACAATTTTTTGCTTTATGACCAAAATTATGACAGTAGAATCAATTTCCAAAGAAAATATTTTAGTACCTGATAGGATAGAAATTCTGAAGTTATGCAAACTTACTTTCCCAATAATTCGGTCTTTGATGTTCTCCTTGAAATGTTTGTGATTGTGGGGTCTTGAGAGCATCTGCATAACTTATGGTTGGGTATGTTTCTCTGTTAAAGTTTTTTCTTCCTCTTTGTTCTAACTGAAGTGTTAATTCTTGAAATTCATTTATTAGAGAAACAATTTTGGCTTCCAACCTTTCACACTTGTCATCCTTCAATTTCATCATCCCGATGGTGTCTACTTCTAGTCTCAAAAGGGATTCCTGTAGAAACTTGATTTTCTTCCTTGACTTCTTTATTTTTTCCAGTGCACTAACTAATTCTCATTCAAAGTCTACTTCACCTGTATGCCCATATATTGAGTCCATGTCTGCTGGATTCTGTGCTGAAATCTATCTTCCAAATGTTAATCTGTTACTAAAGACACCCACTCAGATACCAATTGTTGGAATCAATTTAATACTGAGGGGGGGTGAATAATTATTATTGTAGTTATTAACACATTTTAGCTTCTTTAACAGATTATCCTTTACTTAATATTTATCATATGTTATGCATCGGTAAATAAACATTCACATATATATACACCACATCATCAACACATAACACACATAATTTTTACATGGTAACCCAAATGAGAGAAAACCACATAATGCTTCATTATAGTGAAAAAGAATACATTCAAGGAAGCGCCGACTTCCTGTATTTACCAACACCAACTGGAAGGAGTCACAAACCCCCTGTGTTTTCTCTATCACCAATTGGAAGGAGGCATTGACCCCCTACCACTTTTTTTTTACAGGAACCAACTTAAAGGAAGCTGCAACTCCTTGTCTCCTAGCAGTTTTATAGGCACCAACTTGAAGGAAGCTCCAACTCCATGTCTCCTTGACCCATCCAACCTCCCCGATATAAAATATATTTTACTGCCTTGTTGATCTTCAACTCTGCGCACTTATTTAGGACTTCTGATGATGATTCTATTGTGCACTCCTTTCGTATGCAGACTATACTTTGTTATTGCGCTGCATCCATCACTTGAATTATGTTGATGACTTACTTCATGGATTGTGTGCTCTACTGATACTCCATTCTGCACTTTTGGTTCAATGTTCTCATTTACGTGATTGCAATGATCAACTTATACTATGCATTCAATTGATAGTTTGATGTTCTGAAATGTAGCACCAGTAACAGATAGAAATCTGCACGATCTGATGTGTCCATTATGATTAAGTGTTGTAGTCTCTCAGATAATGTACGACAACCTGTGCATTAATTAATTGTTTCATTTTGTTTAACGGACATGTCTCAGATAATCTGCATCATAATGCGCCTATCAGATCTTGTTGCGGTTCTTTCGTTGCACATTAGATGAGTTCTTCAACTTCACACACTTTCACTATGGTTCATATGCATCAGCTAGAAATCTACACAATATCTGATAAACTTTGATTCTATATCTATGCTTACGTCTCTTCAACCTCTATGCCTATCGGCATGTTGATTGTAATACTGTCCTTTGAGATATCCAACACTTGCACTTACTTCAGTAATTCTTCCTTTCAGTATTTCTGAAACCTATCACAGATCTACAACATCTTTCTGTGCACCATCAAAACTTCGTTCTCTTGCATGTGCCCATTTGGCTCTTCACTACATCATTATTTTATGTCCATGAGTCCCTTGATGCCCCGAAAAACAAATTGAAACTTTCATAGAAGTTATTTTCTTACAATCTAGCTTCCAAGCTTACTTCAACTCTCCAACTTGCATCTCTATGTATACATGTCCTACATGGATTGTATGTTCGCAAGTTGGTAGTGGAATCCCTTCTTCCATATTTCACGGATTGTGCATATGCCACGTGTAATCATCTGCGCTATTGATGTGTCATTTCTGATGTATCACATGCCCTTGAGGTCCACAACTTAGTGATACTTTACACCTTGGTGGTGTACTGTTGTGCTCTTAATGTACCATTTCCTTACAGTATGTGCACAATCTTTCACTTCATCTTGATATGTCTGGGACCTTTGTTGTACCATCCTTTGTGGGTAATGTGTCCTTTTTATATTGATACTTTACATGATCTTCACATTCTCCAGCTTCTGCTTGGTGGTATTATGACCCATGCTTCATCATTGCATTTGGGTGATGCACCCTTGATCTATTGATACTCAAAAAAGGTGGGAAAGAGTGGACATTATATGAATGAGTTTCTTATAACAAATAGGCAGGAAAGAGGGGACATCAAGGGTAGAGAGAGAAGCAACTGAGTTGGGATCTCATTTTGGGCCTGTAGATGATGCAAAAAGAGTGGTGAGCCACAGTGAGATTGTGGAATTGTAATCTGGATCATTCCCTCCATATTAAATAAAGATGCATATTCTCTGTTTAATTTATGCTTGTGGTATCTAATTTCCCTCGTGGTTTTTTCTTTGCCTGAATACTTAATATTGGTTCTTTCTTGTATATGTGTATTTCGTTGTGCAACTCTATGTGCAGATATACTGCATCAAGTGGTATCATAGCGAGGTTGATCCTGCAATGGGGAGGATCAAAAAGAATGTGGTTTCAAATTGGGTAACCTGTGAATGTTGTTGAAGTGGGGAGCACACAAAAAGAGATATCAAATAAAAATTAA
Source organism: Larix kaempferi (assembly GCA_027924585.1). NCBI lineage: Eukaryota > Viridiplantae > Streptophyta > Pinopsida > Pinales > Pinaceae > Larix > Larix kaempferi. The sequence continues at coordinate 2,884,947 of BSBM01001294.1, read as the reverse complement.
AAAAATGGAAAATAGAGGAAGGGGTCATGGAAACCTAGAAGACAAGAGGCCGCAAAAGATATGAATGAGCTTGCATAAATGATGAGGACAATGATGGATAGAATGGATGCCATAGAAGCAATCCAGAGGAGAGGTATTGCACATGGAATGCAAGATAACAGTGAAGATGAAGCATGATTAGTGAGTACAAGAGAAGAAGGTGAGGAGAACATGACAGTGGAAGACATAATAATCAAATTTATTAGCGGTATTGGAGGTAATCCTAGACTTGATATTATTATCTATTATAGAAGTTTAAATCCCGATGAATTGATAAATTGGATAGGAGAAATGGAAAATTTATTTGAATTTGAGCAAATTAGAGATCCTATTAGGGTTAGGTTTTCTAGCACAAAATAGAAAAGACATCCTTATTTGTGGTGGGATAAGCTATAGTTGAATAGAGAATGTATTGGTAAAGGGAAAAGCCCCGGGATAGGATGGTGCCAGAATGTATTGATTAATATTTTATTATGGTTTATGTTTAGATTTTTGAATCAATATTGTTATTAATTAAATATTAAAAAAATATTATTCTTTTAAATTTTAAATTAATAAATTTTTATATTATAAATATTCAATTTCAAAAATATTAATAAATATTAAAAATATTAAAAATATTCAATGTTAATGGTTTTTGTTAAACAGGCAACCTAATACATGATTTTTTTTTTCAATCCTCTTTGTGTTCTCAGAGGATTGAAAAAAATGGGCAGCATTCATGCTTGTCAAAACACATTTTAAAATAAAACTGGTAGCATTTATGCGGTGAAATGTTACCAGTTGACATAAACAAAAATATTAATAATTTTAAAAAATAAATCGAACATAAATTTAAAACAAAAAAATGTTTTGGAATGGTTTTTGTTTTGGTTTCAATGGTGTTTTTTAGTTTCAATGGTGTTTTTTAGTTTCAATGGTTTTTGGTTTGGTTTCGATGGTGGTTTTACTTTCGATGTTTTTGGTTTCGATGGTGGTTTTAGTTTCAATAGTTTTTGGTTTCGATGTTGGGTTTCGTTTTCAATGGTTACATTCACAAATTCATAAAAACTAAATTAAATCTACATTTTAAACACCCATTTTTACATACAAAACAAATTAAATTTAGGACTTTTTTCAAAATAAATAACAAAACAAAAAAAATAAAATTTGGGGATTTTTTTGAAAACAAACAACAAATTTAAAGTTTTTTGAAAAACAAACTACATGTGGTTGAAATCCACTTACCTTGTGGATTCGAAGCCATGGCGGATGGAGGTGGACGGAGGTGGACGTGGGCATGTTGTGCTGGCTGCGAACGCTCGGTCGAGGGCCTTGGTGCCGTTGTAGTCGACTCGGTCTGCACTATCGCTTTCGAACAGGGTCGGCTGACTCGAACAGGGTCGGCTGACAGGCCGGGCCATGTTTTTGTTTATTTTTTCTGTCTCAAACCCTCGATCGAGCTAGCTATAGCTCGATCGAGGGTTTAACCAAGCCCTCGATTGAGCATTTGCTCGATCGAGGGTTTAACCAAGCCCTTGAGCGAGCATTTGCTCAATCGAGGGTTTAACCTAGCCCTCGAACGAGCTATTTAAATACCCTTGATCGAGGTATTTTGAAGCCCTCGATCGAGGTATTTTCAAACCCTCGATCGAGGGCTTCAAAATAGCTCAATCGAGGGTTTGAAAAACAATTTTTTTTCGCTCCCGCACGCCAAAAATGGTGAACCACCTTCGTGGAATCACCCATTTTCAGAGAATTAAATAAAAAAGATGATGAAAATTATCAAAGGACAGTCTTTCTCTCGAGCTAGGATCGATGGTTCAAACTAAACTTATGGATGGTCATGAAATCAAATCTTTATCTTTTAGATCAAATTCAATTGGAAATCCATTATTCATATTTTCAGAGAACTAAATAAAAAAGATGATGAATTATCAAAGGAGACTCTTTCTCTGGAGTTAGGATCGATGGTTCAAACTTATAAACTTATGAATGGTCATGAAATCAACATTTTATCTTTTAGATTCCGATCTAAAATATTATATTAATATGTAGACTTTACTAGATATTTTTGTTTACAGAAGCTTGATGCTTTAGACTAGCTTATTTTTTTTAAAGAAAGGAACAATGTATATTCTCTTTAATGAATATAATGATTGTTTTTTAAAGGGAAAAAAACTTATTTAACCATGAATTTGTACATAGAAGAGTTTTAAGTCCTTCAACACTTATGAACCATAACATAGGAATCTAGGATTTATGTTTCACACTTATAAATATGATTTAATTTCCCACTAACATTTATCCCAAATTGCAAGGTAACAATTCCATGCCAAAGTCATTTATTACTAAACCTCTCATGTCATTAGGTAACCTATGCAAAAATTTGTAAGGACATATATATAGCTTTATTCATTTAATAAACATGCATTAATTCCAACATGCAATCATTGAATTCAATGATATTTTATAAATCTAATCTTTTATAATTTATTCTTCTGTCCACATAAATTTATAAATTTGTAAGGAAATATATATAGCTTTATTCATTTAATACGCATGCATTAATCACAACATGCAATCATTGAATTCAATGATATTTTATAAATTTAATCTTTTATAATTTATTCCTATGTCCACATAATTCAGAGTTCCCAATTTTTTATTTGTTATATATATAGCTTTAATTATCACATGAAAGACTTTAATTGACCACTGTTGCAAGGCATTGGAGTAAGTGTTGATATGTACATTAAAGGACATCATTGTAATTGTAAGAACATCTAGTGGAATTTTGTTTTCAAATTTTCATCACACAAAAGCTCAATCGAGCATTAAACCTTAATGGAGCTCATGAGCTTGATCGAGGGTTTGATTAACCCTTGATCAAGCTCAAGAGTTTGATTGAGAGTTTCAAAATAGCTCGATCGAGAGCTTAACATGATCTCAATTGAGCTCATCTTTTACCACATTCACGCCCTCTGCTTGCTAAAAAGTGTTACCCATCTTCACGGGAACACCCCTAACCACATATAGAATCGTAAGTGGAAGTGTCGAGTACATTGAACAAGCTTTCCTAGTAGGCAACCGACAATTGCCATCACATGTCTAGGGGAGTGTGCCCAGCATAGTCCCCCCACGACTCTAGGTTTTAGAGGATAAACAGTGGGAAATGCCTCCACCCCCCTCATATCACTAGGGTCAACACCCTTCATCAACTGTATTGTGTAATCACTATTCTAAGAGTCTCATCATCAAACAACCACTTTGGGAAAGCTATGGTTCTTGACAAGGCTCATATTCACCCAAAACTCATAAAAATATTGGAATTCACAATTAAATCATAAAAAAATTGATATCACATTATTATCCTATTGATGTCGTGAACATCCCATGCCTCTTGGCACTTACGAATCAGGCTATCTCGTAGCCAATCAACATGTAGGTTAATTCACTATTATAAATTTTATGTATAAACATATCCAACTCTTTCATGTGATAATCTATATCACTAAAAAGACATTTAAATAATCATATAAGTTCCTTTTTAGCATATATTATACTTGTTCTATATCCAAATTACAACTAAATTGACATCTACATATGGATTTTCCACATTCAATTTACATGCTCAAATAAAATAACATATTTATTACCATTAATAAAATCAAAAGATAAATTCCATTTATTATCCACACATAGGGAGTCCATATGTTCATATAACAACAATATTAACCAATGTGCCAAGCCTACAAATAATAAGCAAATAAAAATGCTAAACTAATTCACATTAAAGTTTTAATTATTAAATGTCAAAATGTGAAACATTACAAATCCATAAAAATATTTGGCATGGTTTAGTTGTCATATGATTAATGTGATAGCACATTTGAACTCACCAAAAAGGGGCTTTTGCTAGGCAACTTCAAACTTGGTGGATGACACAACCATGAACCCTATGCCTTGAAGTATCTGATACCCATAAGTTGCATAAAACCATCACTACCTCATTTCATTACATTAAATATTAATTCAATCTACCATTAAACAATGCTATGTTAATTTAATGATCCTCTATAATTAATTCAACCACATGTTGTCAATCATGTTCACTTCTTTCATCCTAACAGAAAAAAGGAAAAACACCACTTACCATATTTGCAGATTCAACATTGATAAGGTACTTTGTATACTTAAATGTTAAATGTCTCATCTTAGACATAAAATCTCTATATAAATAGAAGATCACTAATCTTTATTTATTTATAAAAAACAGTTTAACATTATATGGACTTTATGAGAACTTAATAAATATCATTCTGTGCATTTGTTTGCTTATACAAAACAATGTAACACTATATGGACTTCATGAGTTAATCAATATCAAGTTAAATTTGTTTGCTTATACAAAACAATGTAACACTATATGGACTTCATGAGTTAATCAGTATCAAGTTAAACAATGATAATAAATAATTAGAGATTTAAAACTATCTTCAACCACCAGTTGCGCGCCGAGCAAAATTACTTATGGAGCTTTTTAATTTCAAAATTCTCGTCAAATGATGGATCCTGTTGATAGACGAGGAGAATGTTGGATGTTTCGATTGATTGGTCAACAATTTAGAACTTGGTAAAATATCAACATCATTAATTCCACTAGAAATAGTTATTAGGTCATTATGAATGGAAATAAGTTATTAGGACATTATGAATGGAAATAGTTATTTAAGTCAAGATTAATTGCAGCTTTGCGAGCTTCCCCAATCCTGGTATGATAGGCTATGGAACTTGCTAGAGCTTCTCGCATCCGCTAAGATCCAACCGCTTCAAAGAAGTCAAATGTTCCACACCTGTCAGCTCTTGTATATCACCACGCCTTTTAATGTTTGCAGCTTTGCGCTATGGAGCTTCTCGCATACGCTAACATCCAACCACTTCAAAGAAGTCAAATGTTCTGGCAGCTCTTGTATATCACGGCATCTACTAGCATTTAGTGTTTGCAGCTTTGCGAGCCGCCCCAATCCTGGTATATGGAGCTTCTCGCATCCGCTAAGATCCAACCGCTTCAAAGAAGTCAAATGTTCCACACCTGTCAGCTCTTGTATATCACGGCATCCACTAGCATTTAGTGTTTGCAGCTTTGCGAGCTGCCCCAATCCTGGTATGCTATGGAGCTTCTCGCATCCGCTAACATCCAACCTCTCCAGAGAAGTCAAATGTTCCACACCTGGCAGCTCTTGTATATCACGGCATCGACTAGCATTTAGTGTTTGCAGCTTTGCGAGCTGCCCCAATCCTGGTATGCTATGGAGCTTCTCGCATCCGCTAAGATCCAACCGCTTCAAAGAAGTCAAATGTTCCACACCTGTCAGCTCTTGTATATCACGGCATCCACTAGCATTTAGTGTTTGCAGCTTTGCGAACTGCCCCAATCCTGGTATGCTATGGAGCTTCTCGCATCCGCTAACATCCAACCCCTCCAAAGAAGTCAAATGTTCCACACCTGGCCGCTCTTGTATATCACGGCATCTACTAGCATTTAGTGTTTGCAGCTTTGCGAGCTGCCCCAACCCTGGTATGCTATGGAGCTTCTTGCATCCGCTAACATCCAACCGCTTCAAAGAAGTCAAATGTTCCACACCTGTCAGCTCTTGTATATCACGGCATCTACTAGCATTTAGTGTTTGCAGCTTTGCGAGCTGCCCCAACCCTGGTATGCTATGGAGCTTCCCGCATCCGCTAACCAACCTCTTCAAAGAAGTCAAATGTTCCACACCTGGCAGCTCTTGTATATCACGGCATCCACTAGCATTTAGTGTTGCAGCTTTGCGAGCTGCCCCAATCCTGGTATGCTATGGAGCTTCTCGTATCCGCTAAGATCCAACCGCTTCAAAGAAGTCAAATGTTCCACACCTGTCAGCTCTTGTATATCACGGCATCCACTAGCATTTAGTGTTTGCAGCTTTGCGAGCTGCCCCAATCCTGGTATGCTATGGAGCTTCTTGCATCCGCTAAGATCCAACCGCTTCAAAGAAGTCAAATGTTCCACACCTGTCAGCTCTTGTATATGACGGCATCCACTAGCATTTAGTGTTTGCAGCTTTGCGAGCTGCCCCAATTCTGGTATGCGATAGAGCTTCTCGCATCCGCTAACATCCAACATCTCCAAAGAAGTCAAATGTGAAACACCTGGCAGCTCTGGTATATCAAGGCAATCTTTCAAACATAGATGCTTCAATAGAGGTAAATTCCCTAAATATGGAAGCATGTACAGACTAGAAGCACCTTCCAAATCGATATATTGAAGGTTTGTTAAGTTTTCGAAGAAGAATTCGGGAAGCCACGTCATTCTTGAACAATATCTCAACTCTAAGTATTTCAAGGAGAGTACATGAGAAAGTTCTTTTGGCAAAGTTTCGAAAGTTTCGAAAGAGCGTGCATAACATTCCACCACAATCTTTTCAAGGTGCTTCAGTTGACCTATGGACTTTGGAAACACTGAAAGGGGAGCGCAGATATTTAGCTCCCGCAACTGGAGAGGAGCCTGCAATGTTTATGTTTCAACTATCAAATGATTTTCATCTATAAATTCAAATGAAACGAAGGAATAATAATTAAGAAACGCATTTACATGCCTGAGATTCTTGTCGCCACAATTCTGTTAATTGGCTCCCCTCCACTTCTAAAACGCGTAAATTCTCCATGGGAATCTCGGAAGGCAGATTAGAGTAGGGGCAGTTATACCAGTGTAGCCATGTGAGACCCGGTGATCCCACCCTACTCAGTATGACATCCAAATTACAACTAAATTGACATCCAAATATCTATCTATTTTCCACATTCAATTCACATGTTCAAATAAAATAACATATTCATTATCATTAAATAAATCAAAAGATCAATTTCATTTATTATTCATATATAGAGAGTCCATATATTCATATAACAACAATCTTAACCAATGTAGTCAAGCCTAACTGATAATAAGCAAATAAAAATGCCAAACTATTAAAGTTTTAATTATTAAATGTCAAAATATGAAACATTACAAATCCATACAAATATTTGGCATGCTCTGCAGCTTCTGGGAACTCTTGGATCTCCTCAACATATAGAAACCGGAGCTTCGTGAGCTGCCCCAACCCTGGTATGCTCTGCAGCTTCTCGCATCCCGTAACATCCAACATCTCCAAAGCAGTCACATGTTCCATACCTGGCAGCTCTCGTATATTGCTGCATTCACCAACATTTAGTATCTTGAGCTTTGTGAGCTGCCCTAACCCTTGTATGCTCTCTAGCTTCTTGCATTGCCAAAAACTCATGGTCTCCATAGAAGTCAAATGCTCCAGACTAGGCAGCTCTGGTATCTCGCGGCATTCTTTTATCCATAGTCTTCGGAGCTTTGTGAGCTGACCCAACCCGTGTATGCTAAAGAGCTTCTCTCATCTGCCAACATTCAGCGTCTGCAAAGAAGTCACATGTTCCACAGCTGGCACTGGAGCTTCCCACATCCGCTGACATTCAACCTCTCCAAAAAAGTCATATGTTCCAATCCTGGTATGCTATGGAGCTTGTCGCATCCACAAACATACAACCTCTTCAAAGAAGTCAAATGTTCCACACCTGTCAGCTCTTGTATATCACGGCATCCACTAGCATTTAGTGTTTGCAGCTTTGCGAGCTGCCCCAATCCTGGTATGCTATGGAGCTTCTCGCATCCGCTAACATCCAACATCTCCAAAGAAGTCAAATGTTTCACACCTGGCAGCTCTTGTATATCAAGGCAATCTTTCAAACATAGATGCTTCAATAGAGATAATTTCCCTATTGAATTTGGAAGCGTGTGCAGACTAGACGCACCTTCCAAATCGATATATTGAAGGTTTGTTAACTCTCCAAAGGAATCGGGAAGCGACGCCATTCTTGAACACTTTCTCAACTCTAAGTATTTCAAGGAGAGTAGATGACAAAGTTCATCTGGCAAAGTTCTCAATGGTTGTGGTCGGTCATCGAAATAATTCAGTACAATCTTTTCAAGGTACTTCAGTTGACCTATGGACTTTGGAAACATTGAGAGTGGGGCGAAGATATTTAGCTCCCGCAACTGGAGAGGAGCCTGCAATGTTTATGTTTTAACTATCAGATTATTCTCATCTTTAAATTGAAATGAAACGAAGGAATAACAAAGAAACGCATTTACATACCCGAGATTCTGGTCGCCACAATTCTGTTAATTCGCTCCCGGCCACTTCTAAAACGCGTAAATTCTCCATGGGAACCCAGGAAGGCAGATAAGAGTAAGGGCACTTATACCAGTGTAGCCATATGAGACCCGGTGATCCCACCCTCCTCAGTATGTCTTCTACATAACCATCTTGACCTGCAAGAAATTTCAAATTCTTCGGACCATGGAACACCTCATGATCATGAGCACGATGCAGATGTTGGAAGTGATATCTCATTTGTGACTCAGTTTTATTGCTCAGGCCTCGAAACTCAACGTGAGGAATCATCGTAATTCCGCGAAATTGGGATAATTCCTGTTCATTCATGAAAAATATAAAAACACGGAGATGCACTTTTCTTACTAATAAACAAAAATTTAAAGAGATGTAAAACCGACGACAAAAGTTTGAAGTATTGCGGAAGCACTTACAGATGACGATTGCTGCAACAAATCATTAATGTTGTTGGTCGTCTGATGCCAAAGCCGACCTGGACTTAATCCCTTAGCGATATTTCTTCCGAAATCCCTAAGGTGATTACGCATCTTTATCTTATTTTGATGGTCCACCTGTACGATGCACTTGTTCTCAAGACTTGAAACTCCCGACACACCCCATATTCTTGTCGCCTTATCTCTGTCTTGTCCTGTGAAGAAGCAAGCAATATCTGAGAATATTTGTTGTTCCTCTTGATTAAGAGAGTGGTAACTTATACTAAGTCTATGACATATTTCGCGAGGTAGTTTACAGTTGTCAAGTACATTCAATTGCTTTGCCCACAAAGATATGTCTTTGTCACGGAGAAGCCCCCCAAAGCCTTTCAACAGTAGTGGACATCCATCGCAGGCCGTTAAAAACTCATCTACGAGATCTGCAAATCCGGGTTCTGGATGTGGTTGAGAGAAGGCATAGAAGCAGAAGAGCTTTCGGGAGTGTGCTCTAGTAAGTCCGTCAAGATGATAAATTGACGAATCTACTATGCCTGATTTTCTAAGGAGATCCTTGTCCCTAGAGGTAACCAAAATCAAGCTCTTTGGGTCAAGGACAGACTTAATTGGCAAGAAGTCATCAAGTTGATCTGCATCATCTAATATTATATCATCTAATATTATAAGGGCGTGGCAAAATAAGAGGAGATGTTTAAAGTCTCTGAGAAATATATGATTGGGACTATGTTTCAATGGTTCAATGAGATCACTATGCGAATGATCTAGAGAGATTGTAAATCCTTTATCCTTCACATAAGATAAAAACGCATATTCCTTGTAATCTTTTCTCTTCCGTGTGAAGAATAGATTGGCCAGCGCTGTTTTTCCAATGCCCGCTGCACCCACAACTCCCACAACCTTGACCTCCACACGCTCCTTCTGCTGCGATAGCATCGCGTTTTCAAAATCTATTAATCTTTCTGCCAATCCAAAATAACCTTCAGGATCACTTTCCACCACGACTATGGAGTTTCTTGGCACATTTTGCTTGAGAACACCTTTCACCACAGTTTGCACTTCGGAGCTGTGGACGACTTGGGAACGATCTGGTACATTTTTTAAAACGCTTTGCACAATCTCATCTAAGACATCCTCGTCGTTTCTGAAGATTCATTTAAACAATAAATTTATTAAATAATGAGTAAGAAACGCCTACGCAAGCGTCATGTACATATCAATAAAAAAAATGAAAACTTAGACGAATGGAGTGAAATAGTGGGAGATCCTCACCCGTCCATTTCGAAGAAGCATTTTATTTTTGCGACCTCGGAAAGAGCGATTCTCCATCTCTGAATATTGTCTGATTTGTATCGCTTTGAATTTTCGTGGTCCACCACGTCTTTAGCGTACTCTCCATCGAGAACTGAAGACTTCACTTTGTAAAAAACTGGAAGAATGATCGCCTCCGACTTGGTCATGAGGTGGAGCTCATCAAGGCACCAACTGGATTGCGCATATTTGGGAGAAAATATGGCGATATGCACTGAGGCGAATTGAATGGCGACCTCTATTTGAACATCAATCTTGAATCCCTCCACCAATTCATGCTTGTCCAGAAACACTCGTAATCCGCAAGAAGTAAGGCGATCGTAGAGCTGGCTCGCCAAAGTTTTCTTCGAGTCCGGCCCCCGATGATTTAGGAAAACATGGTAACGGAGGCAAGGAAAGTCTTTGTACACACCTTTGACGACCTCGCTCAAGAGCTCCTCCTCGTCCCTGAGTATATATGTGAGTCATGGGATGAGAAACATTCTCAATCCATCAAAATAAAAACTATTACGGATTCGAATAGTGGGAGATGCTCACCCGTTACACGCCTTCAGCTCGAAACCGCTTATTTCTGAAACATGGGACAGAACGTCTCTCCAATTCTGAATAGTGTGCGAGTCGTATCGTTCTTTCTCCTCGTGGTCGTGCAGCCATTGAGCGTACGGTCCATGATTATCTTTACCAGTCCACCTGACTTGGAAAGGCTCGACTTTGTAAAATATAGGGAGAATGGTAACCCCCGGCTTTGTCATACGGACGAGCGCATCCAGGCACCATTTCCATTGAGCATAGCTTGGCGAGAAAATGGCGATGTGAACAGAGGCGAGTGAAAAAGCCGCTTCCATTTGAGAAGTAACCTCCTCTTCAAGTTCAAACATGTAATCCAGCTGGTGGAGAAAAACTTTCAAATCACGGGAAATAAGCTGACGGTAGAGCTTGGTGGCGAAGGTGCAGGCATCTGGGTCTACACCGCAGTGGTTAATCAATATATCATAGTGGACATAAGAAGTCGACGTAGAACAAGAGGCGGTGGAGGAGGAAGCACTTACAGATGACGATTGCTCCAACAAATCATTAATGTTGTTGGTCGTCTGATGCCAAAGCCGACCTGAACTTAATCTCTTAGCGATATTTCTTCCGAAATCCCTAAGGTGATTATGCATCTTTATCTTATTTTGATGGTCCACCTGTACGATGCACTTGTTCTCGAGACTTGAAACTCCCGACACACCCCATTTTCTTGTCGCCTTATCTCTGTCTTGTCCTGTGAAGAAGCAAGCAATATCTAAGAATATTTGTTGTTCCTCTTGATTAAGAGAGTCGTAACTTATACCAAATTTACGACACATCTCGGGAGGTAGTTTACAGTTGTCAAGTTCATTCAATTGCTTTTCCCACAAAGATATGTCTTTGTCACAGAGAAGCCCCCCAAAAGCTTTCAACCATAGTGGCGATCCATCGCAGGCCGTTAAAAACTCATCTACGAGATCTGCAAATCCGGGTTCTGGATGTGGTTGAGAGAAGGCATAGAAGCAGAAGAGCTTTCGGGAGTGTGCTCTAGTAAGTCCGTCAAGATGATAAATTGACGAATCTACTATGCCTGATTTTCTAAGGAGATCCTTGTCCCTAGAGGTAACCAAAATCAAGCTCTTTGGGTCAAGGACAGACTTAATTGGCAAGAAGTCATCAAGTTGATCTGCATCATCTAATATTATATCATCTAATATTATAAGGGCGTGGCAAAATAAGAGGAGATGTTTAAAGTCTCTGAGAAATATATGATTGGGACTATGTTTCAATGGTTCAATGAGATCACTATGCGAATGATCTAGAGAGATTGTAAATCCTTTATCCTTCACATAAGATAAAAACGCATATTCCTTGTAATCTTTTCTCTTCCGTGTGAAGAATAGATTGGCCAGCGCTGTTTTTCCAATGCCCGCTGCACCCACAACTCCCACAACCTTGACCTCCACACGCTCCTTCTGCTGCGATAGCATCGCGTTTTCAAAATCTATTAATCTTTCTGCCAATCCAAAATAACCTTCAGGATCACTTTCCACCACGACTATGGAGTTTCTTGCCACATTTTGCTTGAGAACACCTTTCACCACAGTTTGCACTTCGGAGCTGTGCACGACTTGGGAACGATCTGGTACCATTTTTAAAACGCTTTGCACAATCTTATCTAAGACATCCTGGTCGTTTCTGAAGATTCATTTAAACAATAAATTTATTAAATAATGAGTAAGAAACGCCTACGCAAGCGTCATGTACATATCAATTAAAAAAATGAAAACTTAGACGAATGGAGTGAAATAGTGGGAGATCCTCACCCGTCCGTTTCGAAGAAGCATTTTATTTTTGCGACCTCGGAAAGAGCGCTTCTCCATCTCCGAATATTGTCTGATTTGTATCGCTTTGAATTTTCGTGGTCCACCACGTCTTTAGCGTACTCTCCATCGAGAACTGAAGACTTCACTTTGTAAAAAACTGGAAGAATGATCGCCCCCGACTTGGTCATGAGGTAGAGCTCATCAAGGCACCAACTGGATTGCGCATATTTGGGAGAAAATATGGCGATATGCACTGAGGCGAATTGAATGGCGACCTCTATTTGACTATCAATCTTGAATCCCTCCACCAATTCAGGCTTGTCCAGAAACACTCGTAATCCGCAAGAAGTAAGGCGATCGTAGAGCTGGCTCGCCAAAGTCGTCTTCGAGTCCGGCCCCCGATGATTTAGGAAAACATGGTAACGGAGGCAAGGAAAGTCTTTGTACACACCTTTGACGACCTCGCGCAAGAGCTCCTCATCGTCCCTGAGTATATATGTGAGTCATGGGATGAGAAACATTCTCAATCCATCAAAATAAAAACTATTACGGATTCGAATAGTGGGAGATGCTCACCTGTTACACGCCTTTAGCTCGAAACCGCTTATTTCTGAAACATGGGACAGAACGTCTCTCCAATTCTGAATAGTGTGCGAGTCGTATCGTTCTTTCTCCTCGTGGTCATGCAGCCATTGAGCGTACGGTCCATGATTATCTTTACCAGTCCACCTGACTTGGAAAGGCTCGACTTTGTAAAATATAGGGAGAATGGTAACCCCCGGCTTTGTCATACGGACGAGCGCATCCAGGCACCATTTCCATTGAGCATAGCTTGGCGAGAAAATGGCGATGTGAACAGAGGCGAGTGAAAAAGCCGCTTCCATTTGAGAAGTAACCTCCTCCTCCTCTTTAAACATGTATTCCGGCTGGTGGAGAAAAACTTTCAAATCACGGGAAATAAGCTGACAGTAGAGCTTGGTGGCGAAGGTGCAAGCATCTGGGTCTACACCGCAGTGGTTAATCAATATATCATAGTGGACATAAGAAGTCGACGTAGAACAAGAGGCGGTGGAGGAGGAAGCAAAGTCATCGTGGTGATGAGAAGCGGCTGTTAGCTTTGCCATTGGAATTGGAAAAAATGGATGGATAAACAGGAACAATGAAATGATGGTGCACAGGCGTTTAGTTAGATGGCTGGAAGTATGTATTGTATACAAGAATTGGGACGACTATAGAGATCGCTGAGGAAGGTTTTGAAGCCTCTTTGAGTGCCACAAAATGGTTTATGACAATGGAGATTTAAGCGAGAAGCACGGATTGGGCGCTGCCACATATGTCGTGTTAGAATATGTCAGAGTCTCGTGATGTGATTTTCCAATTTACCACGCGTCTACTTCTTTCCAGTGATGCATGTGGATTCATCCATCTTCTCCTACAACCAATCGCATCTGTAACATCAAATAAACTTTCATTAATATCAAAAGTCAAGATTTAATACCAAATTTACTTCCACTAAATACATCAGGTTGGATCGAACATGTACGCAGCATAGGCAGGGCTTCTAGTGATGCAAATTTCAAAGAAGTTTTGAAATATGTACAGCTGGGCCTTTTATCCTGTTATTCTTCTAAGAAGAAAGGCTACCCAACTTATATGGATCCAATAAATATATGTCCAGAAATATTTATAAATACATATTAAATATATCGGTTATATGGGTTAAATGTTTGAAAGTGTAGAATATGTTTTCAAATAAAATAGCTCAGCAAAATTTCAACAAGATATAATTGTAAATTTTGTCCATATAAACTTTTAATGTGTATCGAATTTTCAAATTAAATAGCTGATTAATTTTCTAAAATATATGCCTCTAAATTTTTGTTAAAAGTTTAAAAGATACATTTAAAACTTCCAAAATTTATGAAGTAAAATGCCTTTCTTTCACAAGTTTCAGACAATAGCTTGTCTTCTTGATGCCAACCCTTAGGGGTTGGCAGATGAAAACACGCTTTTCCTTTCCCCAAAACCCTGTTCCTACGCTCTCTACACCCAAACGGGGTCGTCACCGCCGTCGATCTACTGCTCGGTCGCGATCTGGGTTTGCACTTCGCGCGGAGGCTTCCCCTTTCGACCCTGGACAGACCTGCAGCCAAACTAAGTACGCAGACTTCATTAAGAGCCTGCGTTCAACATATATACTCAATCATTCAACACGAAAATAACTTGCAGAGGTTTCAATTCGCGGATGGAACGCCCAAGCACTCCCGGGCTTCATAACCACATGGGAAAACAAAACACAGAGGGCCAAATATTCTTCTTGATTATATTGGATTCATCATTTCTATACATATATTGGTCTCGGAGACAGAGACTCACGAGCTAAACCTTTACAGCTTTCAAAAAACACTCTAGCTCACAAGTTATCCTCTCTTCTGCTCTTTCTTCCTCTTTCTTATCTCCTAATGAAATGACATTTACATATTATATATCATAGAGCTCTCAAATAGCCCGCGGTTTCAAGATTTCAAAATCAACTACCAGCCATTAACTCCTGTTACGTCTCATTAATAAACATAAATGCCCTTAACAGTTCGAAAATTCAAAATATTACAGCATATTATGCTTCAAAATCAAATAGGTCAATGTGCCACAGCGCTTAGGCTGGCGTAGGCCCCCATTACATAGATGTTAGGATTTTTTATTTTTTTTAAACAAAAATGCAAACTCGGGATAGTTTTTAAGCTAAGTACGATGCTCCTGCATCATCCTCGCGGGGAGGGAAAAGAAAGTTCTTCACATATTCTTCAGGCTCTGTCCCATGCTGGTAAACCTCTGGTTCTGTCATCCATATAGAATCCTTAACAGACTACCCTTTTCACTTTACTAAATACTGATAACAGGTCCTACTTCTGGTCTTCTTTGAAACCTTCTTGTCCAGCACAGCTTCAACTTGTGGCTACTCCATCGGTGGCAGTTGTTCTTGCCAATCCGCAGTCTGTCTACCACTATCTGAAAGTCCTTGTTCTTCGTCTTGTTCACCTACTTCTTTAAAAAGAGACAAATCTGCAACATTAAAAATAGGTGATATACCATATCCAGATGGTAAATCAATCTCATATGCATTAGCAGAGAATCTTCTTAGGATCTTGCAAGGTCCAATCTTTCTGAGTTTCAGTTTGTTATAGGTTCCCTTTGGAAACCTTTCTTTCTTCAAGTAAGCCATCACCATGTCTCCCACTTGGAAATCTACTTCCCTTCTCCTTTCATCATCTCTCTGCTTATACTTACTTACACTTTCCTCCAACTTTCCTTTAACATCCTCATGTAATTTGTGCATTGTAGATGCAAAATCCTCCCCGTCTGAACTTCTGAACTCTTGTTTCTCCAGATTTTTGAGCTCATATACACCTCTACGGTGCATCCCATAAACAACTTGAAATGGACTCCTTCCTGTACTTTCTGTTAGGCGAGTCATTATAGGAAAACTCAGCTTGGGAAAGTGCCAAGTCCCATTGCTTAGGATGTTCATGCACTAAACTTCTTAATATGTTTCCAAGACTTCTATTAACTACCTTTGTCTGTCCATCTGTCTGTGGGTGGTAGGCTGAACTAAAATCCAACTTTGTTCCCAATTTCTTCCATAATGTCCTCCAGAAATGGCCAACAAACTTTACATCCCTATCTGATACTATACTTAATGGTAACCCATGCAATCTAACAACTTCAGAAAAGAACAAGTTTGCGACATTGGTAGCATCAGTAGTTTTCTTACAAGCAATGAGATGCGCCATCTTTGCGAATCTATCAACCACAACATAAATTGAATCGCTCCCTCTCTGAGTTCTTGGCAGTCCTAAGATAAAATCCATGCTAACTGAATCCCATGGCCTGTCTGGAATGGGCAAAGGCTGATACAATTTTGTATTCTGTTTTCCTCCCTTTGCATGCTGGAATACTCTACATCTTTCCACAAACTTCTTAACATCCTTCCTCATACCTGTCCAATAATAAAATGCATTTACTTGGGCTAATGTCTTATCCCCTCCGAAGTGACCAGATAGGCTTCCACTATGCTTCTCCTTGATTATATTCCCCCTTACATAACAATTTGGGATACATAACTTACTATTTTTGAACAACAGACCTTCTTGCAAGGTATACTCCAACCATTGGCTTCGGTTACAAGTAATAGGACTTACACAAGCTGCATAAATATCCTTAAAGTCTTCATCCTCTTTGTAGGCTTCTCTCATGTCTTCAAACCCCACAATGTTCACTTTACCTCCTTCTAATAGCAAATTAACTCTACTTAGAGCATCCACAACTCTGTTTGACTTTCCACTAGTGTGCTTGATCACAAATGTAAAGTTCCGCATGAACTCTACCCATTTTGCATGTCTTTGGTTCAACTTAGGCTGACTGTTAATGAACTGCAGTGCATGATTATCAGAATATAAAACAAATTCCTTTGGCATAAGGTAATGTCTCCATTTTTTCATTGATTAAACAACAGCATACAATTCTTTATCATAAGAAGAATATTTCTGTTTAGCTTCATTCAACTTCTCACTAAAATATGCTATGGGTCTCTTCTCTTGAGTTAGGATAGTTCCAATGGCGGTTCCACTAGCATCGGTTTCAACTTGAAAAACTTTATCAAAATTAGGTAAAGCTAACACTAGTTGTTCAGTAACCTTCTTCTTCAACACTTTAAAGTTTTTGTCTGCTTCCTTTGTCCACTTAAATGGCTTTCTATTTCCTTTGATAGTATCTATAATAGGTGCACTGATCTGACTGAAATTCCTTATAAGCTTCCTGTAAAAATTTGCTAAACCATGGAAACTCCTTACCTCAAACACACTACTTGGAGTAGGCCAATCCAATATAGCCCATACCTTCTCTGGGTCCATTCTTAATCCATTTCCTGAGATTACCAATCCCAAATTCACCAATTTTGTCTGCATAAAACTACATTTCTTCAAACTTATCAACAACTTCTCCCTGTGTAAAGTCTCCAATACCCATCTAAGATGCTTCAGATGTTCCTCTTTACTTTGACTGAAAATTAATATATCATCTAGGTATACTATTACAAACTTCCCTGTAAAATCTTTTAGGACTTCATTCATCAACCTCATAAAAGTACTAGGTTCATTAGTAAGCCCAAAAGGCATAACTAACCACTCATACAACCCATCATTGGTTTTAAAAATTGTTTTCCACTCATCTCCCTCTCTAATCCTAATCTGATGATACCCACTCTTCAAATCTAACTTAGTAAAATACTTTGCTCCACTTAAACAGTCCATTAAATCATCCATTCTAGGCAAAGGAAACCTGTACTTGATTGTTATTTTGTTGATAGCCCTGGAGTCGATGCACATTCTCCATCCTCCATCTTTCCTCCTGCTGAGCACAGTAGGTACTGCACATGGGCTTAAGATCTCTTTCACCAAACCCTTCTCTAATAATTCATGAACTTGATTTTTAACTTCTTCATTTTCTTGTGGTGTCAACCTATATGCTGTTTTGTTAGGTATGATTGCTCCTGGTATCAAATCAATGTGATGACTGATACTTCTAACGGGGGGTAACTTACTAGGCAACTGATCTACAATAATTTCTTCAAATTCATCAAGCATATCTTTAATCTCTACAGGTAATTCATCTATTTCTGTGGTATTTAAGATTACCTTGGGTTTGCCAACAATGGCAAAGTGCATTTCTTCCTCCTTCTGAATTTCTTGCAATAGCTCCTTTCCACTCATCATCAACACTTTAGGTTCTGCTGCTTCTTGAACTTTCTCTGGCTGCAATGGTAACAAATTTTGTCTTTCTCCGTCCTTCTCCACATAATAGGTATTCCTTCTCCCATCATGAATGGCTTTCCTATCATATTGCCACGGTCTCCCTAGGAGTATATGGCAAACATCCATGGACATAATGTCACATAACACTTCATCCTTATAATCCCCAATCTGAAATTCAACCCTACACTGTTCAGTCACTAAGATTTGGTGTCTCTTCTGCAACCAAGAAACTTTATAAGGTGCATGATGCTCCCTGCTCTTCAATCCTAGTTTTTCTACCATCTCAGTAGAGACTAGGTTATCAATGCTTCCACTATCTATGATAACTTTGCAACATTTGCCTTGAGTTTTACATCTGGTTCTGAATAAGATTTTTCTTTGTGGTGGCTCCTGCAATTCTTTTTCTGCATTAACCAATACCCTCTTTAACATGAGACTCTCTCCATCCTCTGCTGCATTATCTTTTTGTCCTCCCTTATGAGATTTTGCTCTACCTTCTGCAATGTGTGCACTTCTTTGAACTTGCTTATTCTCTGTGCACTGGTATGGCTTGTGTGTAGGATCTCCACATATATAGCACTTCATAACTCTGTTTTCTCCTCTTCCTGCTGTGCTAAACCTTCCTCCTCTAAATCCACCTCTCTGAGTGTTCTGATTACTTGAGCTTCCAGCCTCATTCTAATACCCTTGAGACTTCTCATTTCTGTTCTGAAACCCTCCATCTTTCTATATTCTTGAGTTCTTCCACCTCTATTCGAGAACCCTCTACCTCTCACTGCACTTCCTCTTCCTCTATTTTTGTGAGTTTGCTTTCTTACCAACTTCTCCTCCACTTTAGTGGCTACTTGGTAAGCTTCTTCCACACTCCTAAGGTTTAGCAAACTTATCTCGTCTTGAATTTCATACCTCAACCCATTAACATACTTTGCCACTCTTTCAATTTCAGTTTGATTTTGTCCTGATCTAATACATAACTTATAGAATTCTTCGATGTATTCTTTAACTGACATACCTTTCTGTCTTAAGTTTTGCATCTGTCTTACGAGGGTTAGTTGGTAGTCCTTGGGCAGAAATTGGCTTTTAATCTTACCCAACATCTTGTCCCACTTCTTGATTTTGTTCTTCCCCTATCTTTCTCTTTGTGCTTGTAGGTCATCCCACCATATGGATGCATATCCTTTTAACCTTGTAGCTGCATATTTTACCTTTTTTCTGTCTTCTACCTCTTCAAAGTCAAAGTATTTCTCCACTGCACCAATCCAATCTATTAATTCTTCTGCATTTAGGCTCCCTTCATACATTGGGGCTTCTATCCTTGGTTTATTGCTGGCTGCTATTAACATTCTCAATGCTCTGGTTTCTTCATTTGGAACTTCTGCAACTTCCTCATGTGCTTCTTCTTCATTATCACTGATATCAAACATACCAGGGTTTCTCCTTTCCATGGCTGCCATCCTTGCTTCAATCCTTCTCATTTGTTCCTCTGTAACCGGTTCTCCTCTTCTTCTTTCTCGTCCCCAAACTGGAACTTCTTGTTGTCTTTCTCTTCTTGGTGGCATCTTCACTTCCACGTTTTCTCCTTGCAAATCCTCCTCCAAATATTCCACAGAACCTTTCAAAAGGCTCTCATACCAAACTGATGCCAACCCCTGAGGGTTGGCAGATGAAAACACGCTTTTCATTTCCCCAAAACCCTGTTCCTACACTCTCTACACCCAGACGGGGTCGTCATCACCGTCAATCTACTGCTCGGTCGCGATCTAGGTTTGCACTTCGCGCGGAGGCTTCCCCTTTCAACCCTGGACAAACCTGCAGCCAAACTAAGTACGCAGACTTCAGCAAGAGCCTGCGTTCAACATATATACTCAATCATTCAACACAAAAATAACTTGCAGAAGTTTAAATTCGCAGATGGAATGCCTAGGCACTCAGGCTTCATAACCACATGGGAAAACAAAACACAGAGGGCCGAATATTCTTCTTGATTATATTGGATTCATCATTTCTATACGTATATTGGTCTTGTAGACAGAGACTCACGAGCTAAACCTTTACAGCTTTCAAAAAACACTCTATCTCACATGCTATCCTCTCTTCTGCTCTTTCTTCCTCTTTCTTATCTCCTAATGAAATGAAATTTACATATTATATATCATAGAGCTCTCGAACAGCCCGCGGTTTCAAGATTTCAAAATCAACTACCAGCCATTAACTCCTGTTACGTCTCATTAATAAACATAAATGCCCTTAACAGTTCGAAAATTCAAAATATTACAACATAATGCTTCAAAATCAAATAGGTCAATGTGCCACAGCGCTTAGGCTGGCATAGGCGCCCATTACATAGATGTTAGGATTTTTATTTTTTAAACAGAAATCCAAAATCAGGATAGTTTTTAAGCTGAGTACGATGCTCCTGCATCACTCCTAAGAGTTATCTACATTTTCCTACACTAGGGGTCAGTTTATCCCATGAAAAGATAATAAAAACAATGGGTTTAAAAATATATATGGAACCACTACAATCTGAGTCATATATTGTTTTTTTCCAGAGAGAATTATCGCTCTATATTTTGATGTAATGTAAAATGGACTTTCCAGCCACAATTTCAATTAGCTTCTAGTAGTTAGATTTTAACAGTAAACTTTTACATACATTTTGAAGGGGCACAGTGCATGTTTTGAAATGATCTGGTCCATAAATGATGATCTGATTGATATATAATATATAGTTGTATGAAGTTTACACTTCAGATAGCTATTTTGTGTATGACCTATGACCTGATTGATATGTAATATATAGTTGTATGAAGGTTATACTCCAGATAGCTATTTTGTGTATGACCCTTTTTCTATATAAACAAAATGTGCCATCGCACCTGAAAGATGTAATTCCATTTTCATGAAAATACGATTTTTTTGGAATCCTTAATCGTCGTCACATTTATACTTTTAATTTTAAATTCAAAATATTAATCTGTCAAAGTCATGCCAAAGAAAAACGAAGAACAATTCAGAAGTTCTCAAATGATATCATGAAGAGAAAGGGTAACCACTAGAAGGGGTACACAAATGTTGAAATTGGTAGATAAAATGCTTTCATAAAGACCTCCAATAATAGCTTACATTTATATCACTCTAATTTTTAATTTATATATGTTATTATTAAATTATTAATCAAATACATACATTGTATTTAGCAATTGCAGAAACATGAGAAGAGAAAATGCCAAACCACCGTAAACGCATATAAGAGCACCAATCTTATACAATGAAATAACCTTCATCTTCCCTCAATCTACCTAAGAAAATTAAGTCAACGCATATAAGATCACCAATTTTACACAATAAACTAACCTTCATCTTCCCTTAATCTACCGAAGAAAATCAAGTCAACGCATATAAGAGCACCAATCTTACACAATGAAATAACCTTCATCTTCCCTTAATCTACCCATGAAAATCAAGTCAACGCATATAAGAGCACCAATCTTACACAATGAAATAACCTTCATCTTCCCTTAATCTACCCAAGAAAATCAAGTCAACACATATAAGAGCACCAATCTTACACAATGAAATAACCTTCATCTTCCCTTAATCTACCCATGAAAATCAAGTCAACGCATATAAGAGCACCAATCTTACACAATAAAATAACCTTCATCCTCCCTTAATCTACTCAAGAAAATCAACTCAACGCTTACACAATGAAATAACCTTCATCTTCTCTTAATCTACCCAAGAAAATCAAGTCATTGCTGGATAGAAATAAACCAAGCATGCTAATCAAATCCTATAATATTCAATATTTAGCTTCAGTAAAAAGCATTCACATTCTGCCATCCACCCAACTATGCATTTTAAACTGAGAATATTTATGCCGAATTCGGATATCTAACATGACCAGAGATGACCTGCAATTTTGCACTGTGTTACTGGATCCTTGGGCACTAGGGATGGATTTGATATGGATTTGGATCTAGATCTGCCAGGATCCACTCCGTAAATTTAGTTATTCACCAACACCCGCACACCGCTCGCAATCCAATGGAAACCACAACGTCCTGTTGCTGCCCAGTAAAATTCACAGCACGTTGAATATGCCTAGAGCATTATATTGTCGTTAAAAAGGCCGCAAAGCTGCATTCCTTCTCGTGAATATAAAAAAAGTTCCCAAATCTGCATTTTTTCCATAAATCATGGCACATCCCTTTTAGGGTCCCAAATCTGCATTCTTCACATTCCTAATGTGGTGAAAAGGTTAGAAACTTTCTGAAGATGATAGAAATTCTATAAAAAGAATTATATTAGATTTTTATCAGTATAGATTTATTTTAAATCTAGATTTACCAAATAGTGAGAGGGATTCAATTTTTTAATATATAAATTTAAAAAAAAAATTACACCAAATTATGTTGATTTTAATTATCTTATTTTATAAACCAACATAAATTTTGTTAATCTTTTTTAGTTTATTTTTTATAATATTACATTACATCTCCACTATACTCAGTTGTAAAGCACCTAAATACTTTTGATACAACTAACTTGTAAAAATACACCAAAATTATACTCTTGATGCAATTAACTTGTAAATGAACACCAAAATTCTGCAATTCTGCTCTTGATGTTAGTTAAATCAACTTGTGATGTCCATTAAATCAACTTATACAGTGAGAATCGACCACCATCTCTACCACTGGCTGGTGGGCAGCTCTACCATTGGGCTACAAGTAGATACCAGACGAGTAACCTTGTTTGGAGTGTGGACTGTCAATCCAACAAATATGGTCGAATGAGTAACCTTGGCATCAGCCATAATCACTTCAGTTACAGCAGTGCAATTTAATGCAGAATATTACTCCATTGCCATGGGCAAATGAAACTCATCACCAACTTTATGATAACTTTATTATCATAAAGTTGTGCCACTTCCATATACAACAAAGAAAAACCTCTACAACTGACAGCCAGGATGGACACAGAGGAAGCCTCAAATTCAGGGACCATTTACCGCACCATTTACCGCATTCATGTAGGTTTGACAAACAGAACCACTATAAACAAAATGCAAACCCTTTGTTATGCTTACTAAACCGTTCCAAGTGAAATCTAAAATTATCATTAAAGTGAAGAAACTCACCAAACGTTTAAAGGGGTTCAATCCATTGATGAAAAGCAAGGAGCTTTTCATAGTGAGCAAGGTTTAATTTCAATGAGGGCCAAATCTAGAGTCATAAGACACCTTGAAGTAGTAATTCGTTTCACCCAAAAATATTGTATTCCACCCAGAAAAATTGTATTAAATAATCTCGTAACTATAAATATCATAAATATATATATATTTACAACCAAACAAGAAAAATAAATCACCTAGATTTTAACTCAAACCAAAAAAAATTGAAGAACAATTAAAACCTACCCGGAAATTTTTCCGGAGACCAACAATACCAGTACCAAAATTTTCTGAAAATAGTCGCAAAAATCCAAACCATTAAAACAAACAAATAAACAAAATATCAGGGATTTTCAGAAACTATATATATAACTTAACAAACTTAACAAAAAAACAGATAATTTGATGCTAGTTGTAAAGTACCTTATATCCGGTTGATCATTGATGCCCTGACCGCACCAGAAGAATGGAATGGTCGGCTGTCCCGCCATTGGGTTGGAGAAGTATGACAGCCACTTAGCTCTGCGGCGAGCTCATTTTGCTTCCCTCGGATTCCAACACTTGGCCTCCCGAGATCTAGAACCCTAGCAAATCGGCCCGACGCCCTGGAAAGCAAGGAGCGTGGAGGTATGTTTGAAAATTGTGTCGTTGAATTTGTGCAGGGTACTTTATATATTGTAAGTTCTGTTTTTTTATATATTAAAAGAATGATATATCTATTATAAGTATTATAATATATAAAAATTAAGATTACATTTATGAATATATATGATTTAAAAATGATAATTTAATATTTAGTAATCTATGTATTATCATTTGATATTCATTAACAATTTTTGGTTATGGCTAACGATGTTGATACGATGATTAATGTCCACTGAAACCCTTACGATTTTGAGAGAAGATAAATGAATTATTTGGATTTCTGTAAAATTTGATTCCTATGAAGGAAAAGCTGAAAAAGAAGCAACCTTAAGTTCCCAGAGTTTTGACAAGTTAGAAAATCATGGAGATTAGAGTTGTAGCAAAGATTAGGAAAGTGCGATTGAATGTGGGTGTACGCAGGGCACTCTAGAAGAAAGTGAGATTCGTCCTCAATGCTCATGGACTCGCAGAGCTAGCAAATCCTTTCCTCCCATGGTGTTTTAGGAATTGCCCATCATCATGTTTCGCTATAAAGCTCATGGGAGTTCGTTCTTATCTTGGCTATATTAATCTTCTTCTTCGAACTTCTTAAGATAGAGAGTTACATTTGATCTTCCAGATTAGGATTAATGACTTCCTTGTAATACCTTAACTTTCTTTTACCTTCTAAATCTTTCTCGTCCCACATTCTCGCTTTGAACTTATATGTGATATTTTTTGAGGTTGTTGATATCTTTCAAAGCGGTGTTTTCATCAATCCCCCAATGAATTAACCAAGCCATGGCGTCTTTGTACCATGGTATTTTTTAAGGATTCTAATATTATGCTTAAGTATAGTATCCTAGGCGATTATTTTGGATTGAAAAAAACATGTATATAGATAGGTAGGCGAATATTAAATGTGAAACATACAATTTACTACTAAAATGTGTAAATTTTGGCGAACATTACATGATAAAAAAACATATTCTATGTAAATATAGGCGATATTAGAGACTAAAATGACCAAATAGCGAATTTATTTTTTGGAAAAAAAACCCAAAAAATAACCAATTGGCTAAATTTCGCCCCTAAAACTTACCTTGCTTCGTACCAACCTCTCTTGAGCCGAAAATGGCCTTGACTAGAATTTAAAGAAATTTTAGGGAGTCTCTGGTCTGCCATGTTATTTATCTTATTCTTGTACATCAAGTATCTATACATAACTATGCTTTTGATGGGGGGAGACCCACTCCCATTGAGGAGAATAGGATAGGGCGTGTTGCTCTTAATTTTGAGATTATACGTGATAAAACGTTTTTAAATTTGTTCAATTTTGCTATGTTATTGTGGTACACATGAGCACAAAAACTCATCTCTTCTCAAGATTATGTTTAGATATCTATAAGGAATTTTCCTAAATTTAATGAAAAACCAATATTATTTAAACATTACACTCATCACTTTTTTAAATAAAAATAATAATGCTTTTATTTTAATGTTAATGTAAACCATGTTTAGCAACTAAAGAATTCTATGAATGTGATAAAAATCCATGAATTTCAAGAATTTTCTTCTTCTGAAATTGATTAAAAAAATCATTATATCCTGTCGATCACTTAGATAAATCACATTATTTTCTTTATATTGTTGAGTTAAGATTTACCTCCACACTTTTTGTGGTTGCATTTATAAGTATGTAAGACTTTTTCTTACTTTATATTTAAATTATTTTATTTCTTTATTTTAATTTAAAAATTTGTCATTATTTATTTTGATATAGTTTACGAAGGTTTTTTTCCTTTGAAAATAGAATGCAATTTATATTAGATACAAATCATCTTTTACATTGATCATTGGCCAAGATTTGACAATTTTAGGATCCAAAAAACTATTAATGAGAAGCAAGTATCAGTAGATAAAACTATAATTAGTCCATATATGACTATATAGACAAAAACATTTAGTCAAAAAACTATAAAGATATGTTATAGAAAGCGCATATAGAAAGAACAAATACGAAGATAAACCCATATAGATCATGAGGTGCTATAAAAATAGGCCAAAAAATTAAGAGCAGCCATCCAGGATGGGGTACTAGATCATTCTCCATCAATATGTCACGATCCATTTCCTTGAGCTTCCAAAATCGCTCGTTGACTTCAAGTTCTTTCGTATATAAGCGATTAGTAGTGATTTCTTTCTTTGTAGATGTGATGATAAGATATCTTCGAGAACATATTGGAGAGTCTAAAAGTCTCTTCAAAAATAGGCTTAAGATTTATATTCCTTGGGGAGTGTTTATTCTTCATCCATTGAACAACCACATTTGAGTCTCTAAAAATCTAAAGAGTCTAGATATTCTTTGAGAGAGCAAGCCTCAAAAGCAGTTTAAGAGCCATCAGCTATGCATGGTTGTTTGAGCTCAAACCAATACTTGCAGAAAAAATTATCCATTGATTATCATTGAAGAATAAAATTCCACCTGCGCCTCCTATAGATGAAAACCCCTGTGATGTTGTATTGAAAAATCCCCAACAACCAGATTTATCAATTTCCTCAACCACGATATTTCTGATTTTCGGTGAGAAAGATGCATGTGGAAGGAGATAAAAAATAGCCAAACATTTGGATGCTTGATAGGATGGGTTTATAAAATTCTCTTGAAAAATCACAGAGTTCCTTACAAGCCAAGTGTACCATATCAAGAGAGCAAGGAGAGCTATTAAATAATGTGAAGTGCCAATATCAAACCAGTTTTGAAGGGCCTCATTTAAATCAACACCTTGCGAAGTGATATCCAATCCTTTGACTTGGGAGACATGATCTACCATTCTCTGCAAATAAGAACAAGATAAAAATATATGTTTTGAAACTTCATTATCGGACTTGCATAAAGGGCACCAACCAGTGCCAACCCAAAACTTATTTTTTAGCACTTCCCAGTCTGGTAGCTTATTATGGAGCATGAGACATAAAAATAATTTAATTTTGAGTGGACATACAATATTCCAGAGGACGGAATTCCACTAGGGAGGGTGTAGCAAAGCTTCTTCTTCCCTAAGCACTAAATAACCAATCATGGGGAGGTACTCTCCGCCTTCAAGTTTTCTAGACCAGACAAGCTTATCAGCGGAATTGATGATTCTAATATTGCAATCATGACGTTTCTTTATGAAAATATTCCAGTTACTTGTGTCCTCATTTTAAAATCCCATATCCTCTGCCTTCATCCAATATTAATATATAGGAGAATTTTGGTGAATATCATTGATTTGAGAAATAAATCTTATACCATGTTCCTCTAGATGAGTAATCATATGATTGGGAAGCTTATATACTTCAAAACATCTAGTCTGCAGGTCCTATCCATTGTGGAGACTACAACCATCACCAACCTTCCAAATTAAGCAATCACCAATAATATGGAAAACACAAATGAGAGACCTCCACAAAGGAGAGACATCCTGGATAGACTTTTGCTGCAATCTAAGCCATTCCTCAATGGAGAGAGGACTGATATATTTTTGAGTCACCACTTTTATCCACAAACCTTTTCCTTTTATAATTCGCTAGATACCTTTTGCCACTAGAATTTTTGCAAATATGGACAAGTCTTTTAAACCCCAACCACCTGTCTCCCTTGACAATGTATTTTTTCCCACGAAATCCAGGAGAAAGAAATTTCTTCTTCATTAGATTTTCACAAGAACTTGAAGGCTAGCTATTTGATCTAGTCATTGATACTCATAGGAACATAATCAAGAGAGACCCAATAGATAGGGATGGCCTCCAGCACTGTTTTCAGTAGAATAAATCTACCTCTATGACTTAACCATTTGTTACACCACAAGGAAAGTTTGCCCTCGAATTTTCTGACTAGCCATATCCAATCTCTACAGTGATAGTCATTTGGTTTCAGGGTAAAATCAAGATATCTCAAACCATCATGCAAATCAACAACATTGAAAGCAAATTGTGTGAAAACTCAGTCAAAACTTTCTTGTGAAAGAATCATATAAGAGATATAGACAATTTAGAAGTATTTATGACCATTCCCGAAGCTTCGGAGAATGATAAAAGAATATCTTTTAACTTAAGAATATATGTTTTGGATCCTTTAGAGAAAATAAGGACATGATCGACGAAGACATGGTGGGTAATATAAAGACTACCATCGACATAAATACCCTTTAACATACCATTTTGATGATCTTGTGATAAAGCTCTATTGAAACCTTCCATTACAAAGAAAAAATGTAAGGGAGCAAGTAGACATCCCTGGTGTAACCCTCTACTCGGGTCGAAAAAAGATGATGTTCATCCATTAATAAGAATTGAGAAGGAAACTAAATTGACACAAGAGAGATCCCAGTCCACAAAATCTAAATGAAAACCCAACTAGAGTAGAGTGTCGGAGATATGTCCAATTGACCTTGTCATGCGTTTTTTAAAGATCAACTTTTATAATAGTTGCAAGATTTTTATTTTTTTTATCTTAGACGAGTGTAAAAACTCTTGTGTCATCTCAATGGCTTTGTGGATTTGCCTACCTTTACCAATGGCCAAATCGACCATGTCAATTGAAGTTCATCAAACTTCATGGAAAGATCACCACAATGCCATACGGAAACTTATGAAAGGGCCATAAACCTTTTGGATGTGTCAAATATCAAGAAACCAAACCCTTCACCACCTTCGTTCATACCACTCCATGAGCTTCTTCATAGCTATGGTCAGAAAAAGGGGTGGATGTATGTTGTGGGTCCTCATAGCTATGGTCAAAAAAAGGGGTGGATGTATGTTGTGGGTCCTTTGGTACACCTATCCCAAACTACCACAAAGAGTTACTAAAAATAACCAATATTAATCAGATTGAATGACGCCTAATCAACCTTTAGTTCATAGTTATTGTTAAAAAAGGAGTGGATCAATAACCTACAAGTTTGTGTGAAGTCCAAGTAGTTTGGTACACTTCTCCCCAACTACCACAAAGAGTTACCAAGAGCAATCAAGATTAATTAGATTAAACGGCGGTTAATCAACATGCAAATCCCCTATTTTCTCTATTACACATCCTCTATAACAATTTCGACCAAATTATTTTTCTGACAAAGAGTTACCTAGAACAATCAAGATTAATTAGATTAAATGAGGGTTAATCAACATACAAATCCCCTGTTTTCTCTATTACACATCCTCCATGACAATTTAGACCAAATTGTTTTTCTCACAAAGAGTTACCAAGAACAGTCAAGATTAATTAGAATAAACACTGTTAATCAACATGCAAATCCCCTATTTTCTCTATTACATATCCTCCATGACAATTTCGACCAATTTTTTTTCTTATTATAGGATTTTTTTTTACATGATTTTCACTTTCATGATACTCATATAAATATGTTATGTTGAATATTTATAAGATATTCAAGGCCTCAAACAATTTCAACACATACACATCCTCTGAAATTTTCTTTAAGGTCCTACAAGGTTTGTATCTTCTTCACCTTCAGATTTGTTATATGTTATTTTCAGAAATTTTTCCATTTATTAATGTGCTAACACAAGATCACATTCTTTGAATTTGTTCACCTAACTTTTCTTATCAGCAATGTACTTACATAAATAATTTCAAACACATACACATTGTCTGAAATTATTCAAGATCTTACAAGGCCTTATCTTATTCCTATCAACAGTGTATTATATCAACAATTTCAACATCCTCGTCGGAAATTTTCTTCAAGATCCTACAAGGCCTTATCTTCTTCATCTCCAATTTGTTATATGTTCATTTCAGAAATCTTTTCTTTGTGAATGTGCTTACGCACAGGTCACATTCTTTGAATTTATTCACCTATCTTTTTCTATCAGCACTATACTTATATCCTTGCATGTTTTGTTGTACCTGTTGTTTTACTTGCCAGTGAAATTCTTTCCTCTGCAAATGACTGTACAACTATGCTTCTCTTGCGTGCTGTAGGAAGACTTTATTGTATATCCAGAGATGTTTATTCCTCTGTCGGAATGTGGTAACTTGGGTTATTAGACCACCTTGGTGGGGTCGGCCCTGTATGAGTTATGTGGGTTAAAGGGTTATTAGACCACCCTAGTGGGGTTGGCCCAGTCAGCACTATGTTAAGTGGTTAAGTTGGGGCCGACCTAGTTAGTGTAAAAGATAAGTCGGAGTAAAGTATAAATAGAGGATGTGTGATCCTCATTTAACACACTCACTCATTCACTGACTTGTGAATGGTGCATAGGAGGAGAAGGAGCTCGTGTTTGGGGAATACATCTTTGTATTGTTGATCATCTATATTGAGGAAGATTTGTTGGGTTTTCTACCCCATGAGGGTTTCCCATGATAAATTGTGTCTCTTGTGTTTATGCTATGCTTGTTGTTCTTTCAGTGATCCTGTATATGCTATTGTTATGAAATTGAAATGTAATACTGATGTTATCTATCTTAGCATATTGAATATTAACACATCACACCAGGGAATATTTCCTTGGCAGAACCAAGGCTATCAAGATGACTTTCCCACGGACTTCTATGGAAAATCCTCTACTTCTGGTGCACTAATGGATGTAGTTTCTCAACCTACATGCTCTAATACCATGTGAAATTCTAGAACACAGCAGAATCATAGAGCTGAGAATACCTCACAGTGAAAGAATGAGGAAAAAAGGTGAATAATCATTGAAAATAGCAATGAAAAGGGGAGTAAAATTAATCATACATTGGAACTGAGATAGTAGCATAAATATGTAACATTATCCATTAATCAATATAGTCCACAAATATGTTACAATACAGAGAATTCGAATCTCCTATTAGAATTCGAGTCTCAATCTGTATAGCATAGGAATTTTCACCACTAGAGTGCTCTGGAAGACCCAAACTCAATCAACTCAACCAAAACTCAGTTAACTAAAGACACAATCAGTTAACTGACCAACGAGGGTGCATTAGTGAGTTCTGCAAGCAAATTAGGTGAAAAAAGGCACATTAGATCACAATCAGTGGTGATCGGAGCTAAAACCCCCAGTAGAGTTCAAGAACTTAGGTGGATTGAACTAGAACTCAGAGTTGGCTCCTAAAATGTAGGGAACTGACTCTGGTGGGCCTAAAATCATGCAATGCAGGGCACATTAGGTGGCTAATGGGTCCTGGATGACATTTGCACACCACTAGGGGAAAATGACATCATCAACTACTGGGAAAAAGAAAATAATGCTAAGTAGGACAAGGATGGAGTATTAATTATCCTAACACCCTCTTGGGAATGAATTAGGAAATCCACTTAACATAATACCATTGTTGTATTCTATAGATTTGTATCTATATTAGATCAATTGAGACTTATATGTTGTATTTCCATCAATAATAATGCTTTAGAAGAAGGTTTTCAAACCATAATTGAAAATATTTATTTTTGAGAATATATAAGCTTGAAATGTTATTTCTCTAAAAAAATAGTAGAGCATTTTAATGTGACACATATTTCTTTAAGTAGTCCTATTTTTCTTTTCTGTTATGTTCTTTCCAAACTAAAATTTATTTTGAGTGATGTAATGTACATAAAACATTTATTTATCTCCAGGTATATAGTATATGTAGAAGAGTATTTTTCATGCCATGATAAAAATAAGAATATTGCATAGCTTTGAATGTGTAAAAATATGTTTTAGATGTATACCAAAAATGTATAAATATAAACATTAGTCACAATTTTTTCACTAGTGATACTATTTTTAGTTGCAACATTAAATGTAATAAAGAGAAAACCTTTAAGAGTAACAAAAATGATTAAACACATTAGTCACATGTTTCAGTCCTTTTTGGCTAGTCATAAAACTTTTAGTTGCAATGTTAGCTGTAATAAAGAGAATTTTTAAGACTATAAAAAACGATTAAAAACATTAGTCACACTTTTAATGCTTTTTGGCTAGTCATAAAATTTTTAGTTGCAACATTATTGTAATAAATACAACTTTTAAACCAACAAAATGATTAAAAATATTAGTCACACTTTTCAGTACATTTTTGCTAGTCATAAAAATTTTAGTTGTAACATCAGTTGTAATAAATAGGACTTTTAAGACCAAAAAAATGATTAAAAACATTAGTTTCACATTTTATTGCTTTTTTGCTAGTCATAAAAATTTTAATGACTACACTAGTCGTAATACACAAGTCATAATTTCAAATAAAACAACTAAAGAAAAGTATGGTTGTAAATAAAAGACCAATGATAATATATTTAAAATAGTCATTTATGATTACATTTTAATCATTTTTTAGTAATAAAACACACTTTATGTAGTAGTGAACATTTACGGCATTCTCAAAACCATGGATCCCCATCGAACTTGAATCCAATGAGATATTATTAACCATTAATCTCACTTGTGGAATTAAAACTTGGCAGTTCGTAGCTCCTCCAAAAATTTGAGTCCCCAATGAACCCGAATCTTGCAAGGGGATCTCCACCAATGATATGGATCTAATGACTCAATTCAAGTCACTCGCGGTAATGTATTTTCCCATCCTCCATGACAAGATATGATCCCTTAATCAATTATGGTCAATCTAATCTTGGTCGTTCATGGAAATATGAAAACTTTTCATTCGCATTTCGGCAAACATATAACCTATGAATTGCAATTCATTTTGAGGAATCAAACTTCAAAGAAATGCGACCACAATGTTAAATGTAGAACTCCATGACATATTCATATTCACATTAATATTGAAGTGGATTCATCCATGAAATAAATCTCATCGATCTAACATATGTTTTCCTCAATCTGCATTGACGGTTTTTATCGACAAAATTTTATGTAAATAGAATGTTTTCCTGTAGAGTCTAATTCTAACTCATACATCCCCAATTTCGATACCATATTGTGATATACCCAACAACCTCTATACACTGTTGATGCTATCGGATACGTCAAAACCCCATAACATTTTCTCTAGGATACCAAAATTGATTTCACTAGTTGGTCATAGAATTCATTAGGAGAAGCAAAGCTACAACAACCTTAATTATTCAATTGAAACCTCGAGACACAAATGCAATCCTTCAATGCTTCCATCCATATTTATGGAAATTAAATCCATAAACATAGAACTAAACAAACTAGAAACAATAACATGAAAAATAAAAATGAAAAAACATAGCATTTCATGACACAACCAAATTATTTATCTTTATGGGAAAATAATCCTTCAATTGGATGCAAACAAAGTACATTCCTCTCAAACTTAGGAACTCTATCACACTTAATTTTTATATGATATAGATCATCCCTCAACTAAGTCTATGAATCCACAAGGATGAATTCCTAAGGTCTATATCTAAGTCTTCTTACTCAACCCACAACAGAGAAAAATCGCATAGGAAACAAACCCCTCTACAGCTATTTCAATCAACCAACACTCTCCCCCCTCAACCTATACAACACTAGGAATGGGATCCCCTTCTCTACTAAAAATTTCCTTTGCTATCCCAATTCCATTCCAGTGCTAGAACACAAGTCAACTAAGGAATATTTGTTGGGATTCTAGGGATTCTCAGCTATAGGACAGGTTTTCCTGTCACATCAGTGAAATAATCATTGTGAGAAGTACATTAGGAAATAGCATGAGCTTGCATGAAGGTACATTGCAAAGTACCATAGGTTAATATTTTTGCATCCATCCAACCTCATACAATAATTCATAACCTAACAATAATAATAATGATACCTACATGTTCGAATTCCAAACATTATATTTGCATGCCAATCACTCACTATGTGGTCTTCATGAAAATTCTATGTTTTACCTCTAATCCCAAGCTTAGGATAACTTAAACCAATGTTAATAATCAAGGATTAATAATCAAAGGTTTAAGGATTCTAGGATATATGACTAGCTAAGGTTTATTGCCACATACTTGATAGCCTCTTGACACTATCCATACTATGGGGTACTCAATTTAACCATAGAAATTTTCACTCTAATACACAAGTCCAATTAAATTGTCTTGTTGTAGAATTTTAACAACGGAAGATAAACTACAATATACCAATTACTTAAATCTCCATCCTAATATATGTATGCATTATTTCCATGGATTTGTCCATAATTATTACAATTAAATTCATGCACACACATTTACCTAAGATGTAAAGTAAATATATACATAACAAAAATATAAAAGATGGCAATTCATGACACAACTAAGAACTTATATTTCTAACAAATAATCCTCCAACTAGCTATAAACTAGGGATGCTCCTCCTAGCCATAGGCTCTCTATCAAACATAATCTCTCTTTAACATAAGACACCTTCGATCTGAGGCTATTATTCCACAAGGTGAAGTCCCTAAGGTCTTAATCTATGTCCTCCTACTCAATCCATAACCCATTAACTCATTGGTTTCGAAAATCCCCTCTACAATTATCTCGATCAACTAGCACTCCTTCCCCTCAATTTACACAATGTTAGGAATGGACCCCCTTCTCTGCAAGCAATCCCTCAAGATATCCCAATTCCCTTCTAGTTCTCTAGCATGGGCTAGCTAGGGGATCTCACTACCAAGACTCCAAGGATTGTCAACTATAGGCCAAATATCTTTTCATAGTAGCACCATAATCATTACCAACAAATCCTTTGCCACTTACATAAACTCCCATGAAAGTACAGTCTTCTTTCTCCACGGTTTATATAATATAGCATCACGAGGGAATGAATGAATGAGTGATTATTTTAAATTCTAACATTAATATATGTGTATAATCCTAATTACTCTACACGTGGCTTTGATGAGGAGCCCATGTTTTCCCTTTAATCCTAACTTAGGACCATAATAAAAAAGGATTAAATAAATCAACATTAATAATCATAGATTTAGGGACCTTAGGATATATCATTAGCTAAGGTTTATAGTCAAGTTTTAGGGGTTTAGGTTAAAAACTCAATAGGGTCCACTCCCCTTAGTCCCACTTTCACTTCCCTTACTTGTGGAATCATAGTCCTCTATCTCTTTTTCACCCTTCTTCATTTGTGGTTGTCAAGCTTTTTATATTATATATAATGTACATCATTTCAATATCATTGATCATCGTAGACCATGTATGTCTGGCTTCTAGCCACTTCATAATTACATACACATTTAGATTCATAAGTCAAAATATGGGTGTTACATTTATAATCAAGGGTCTAAGGACTTAAGGTTAAATAATTCACTAAGGTTATCTCCTCTTAGCCCATTTTTATTTCCCCTAATTGTGGAATCATAAACCCTCATATCTCTTTAGACCTCTTTCAATTGCAATAGTTAGGGATTTCACATTATAATTAAATGCACAGTTATAGTTAACATATATTGTTGGCTTACAACCATATATCCATTACATTTAGATTCATGTTTTGGGGTGAAAAACGAGGGTATTTCAATAGATGGCTTCCATATTCATTATGTGAGAGCAATGCCTTTATGTCAATTCCCATCATCACTCTTCCCAAAAAAAATAGGGTTATCAATGCTCTTGCTACCTAAGCCCCAAAAATCTTGGATGAGGATCACCTAGACCAAGAAAAGAAACATTTGATAAATGGTTTAAAAATTAAGTGTTTTAAGGAATGGTGAGTTGAAAAGGTGTTTCAAAAAGTTAGAAAGATTCATCGAGTTTATGAACAAGATTGGAGGTTTGAAGCAATACATAAAGTGTTGCTCACTTATGTAAAGGGTACCTCTGAGAAGATAATAAGAGCACTAATAAAAAAACATATTAAAATTTATTTTCAACCCCAAGTATTATTAGGAGCCTCCATGAGTTAGTAAAAGACCCAGTGGACCCACAACTACAAAAAATGTGTATATTGCATCCCTTGTCAATGCGGTCTTACTTATATTGGTTAAATTAGGAGGTGTATCCAAGTGGAATTAAGACGTGTTTGGCATATATAATTCATAATCATGTAAATTCATCGACAATAAGTTTGTATTCCTAGGAAACTAATCATAATATATGCTATGCATTGAGGACACTAAAACCTTATCCAAGGTTGATCGCTTATCTAAAAGACACTAAGAGGGTATTGGAAATTCTGAAGGAAAAATCTCTTAAAAGAAACGATGGCCTTAAGCTTAGCAAATTTTGGTTCTCTATTCTTCATAACCAATCTAATTATCCTACATATTAGTTTCCTTTATTTTAAGGTTTAGTCTTCTTTCATGTGGGTTTTTATCTTCTCTTTTCCTATTGATTTTTATTTTCTTTACTTAGTTTTTTGTATTTCTTCTTTAATTTTTAAATTAATATGTTGATATTTTTTAGAAATTCCCTTTTTATATAGTTTTATTTATTTATTTAGATTAGTATCTTTAATATTTATTTTTTGGGGGAACTATTAAGAGGCGGTTGTTAGTTCTGCCATTGGAATTAGGAGTTAGATGAATGGACATACAGAAAATAGAGGAACAAATATAAGATGATGGGTGAAGTTGGATCATTCTATAGATAGAAATGATATTAAGATGAAAAAGCGTAGGGAAACTGCTAGAATTGATAGGTAGTTCAAAACTTCAAGCGACGATGTGGCTTCAACACGGCTTCAAAGATATGATTTGTGTGGTCCTAAAAGCTTGGTGGATATGATTTTTTGGTGTTTAATCAAAAGGGCCAATGCGTAATATATTACGCGTGCAGTAGTGATTGTGATGTGACTTGGTTGTTTGACACTAGAAATGATGTGTGAAGATGTGAAGGCCAGAACATGATTTCCACGTACAAATGAACT
Organism: Larix kaempferi; assembly: GCA_027924585.1. Classification (NCBI taxonomy): domain Eukaryota; kingdom Viridiplantae; phylum Streptophyta; class Pinopsida; order Pinales; family Pinaceae; genus Larix; species Larix kaempferi. Next base: position 2,848,191 of record BSBM01001294.1, on the reverse strand, counting down.
TTAAATTCTTTGTGGTTCTAAAATATCGGGGGGTAGGGTTGGAGTTTGACAAGCAAATTGCCCGTGACGTGGCGATTTTCCCGTGACGTGGAAATTTGTCCGTCATGTGGCGATTTTCCCGTCACGTGGCGATTAATAATCAATATTACACGTCACAAACCAAGCTTAAAATGTTTAAACGTTTGATAAAGTGGGTTTAACCATCAAGTTTGATGGGTAAGTGGAATTTCAAATTCCAACCCTGCCCGGGGGATATGATTTTGGAGACATGCTTCCCTCTTTTTTCGTTATCTTAGATTCCACTTTTTTAGTTATCTTGGTGAAGATATAAAGACCAAGACATGGTTACCATTTCTTTCGTTATCTTAGTGTAGATGTCAAGTCTTTGTGCTTTTAAAAATTTGGTGGATACAGTTTAAATTGTTATTAGGAAATTTTACTATATAGGTAATTTGAGTTAATAATATCTATTTCCTCCTAAGAGGTTATAGGTTCAAATCCGAAGGGATGGGATATGTACATCTTTATAGCCTTTAATAACTACATAGCTAAAAATATGGGGCCTCTTATCCCACAAACAAAAAGATCTTATAAATCAAATTAATGTTGAACTTAGTTGTAATCTTAAAAATAAATTATTATTATTACTATTAATTTTCAAAATGTTGTTTTAACCTTAGGAGCAAATTACAAAAAGTCATTATACATGTGCCCTCAAAAGGATAAGAGGTGAGATTTATTATTATTAACTGCTTACAAACTTAGATATGAACAGTCGATCCCAATAATCATCGCCCACGTGATTGATTTGGTTAATGCTTCGAGTACTTGGAATCAAATATGTGCTTCTCATTAAATCTTTACATATTTTTTATTACCTCGGAAAAGTAAATGTAACAGCCTTGGTGGCCCGACACTAGCCACACCTCACTCGCCCAAGGAACCAGACTTGGGAACCTCTTGGGTCCGCAGTTGGCAGGACACTTAGCCAAATATTCTAAGTGTTGGCCTACCTTGCGGAATCTCATTGGCATACAAGAGGGAGTGTGACCACGACACGGGTGAACAACCCACAAGTAAGTCGTCCAAAGGCATGGAAAGCTTGGGTGCATCACCCACGAAGGAGCCCGTCGGCACAGTGTGGTTGGCAACACAGAAGTTCAATGAGGAGTACAACCAAGGGTGGAAGCTCAGCTGACGAACTAGGGATGGGAGCTTGGCTGATGAACTCGAGATGGAAGCTACGTCATCGAACTCAAGATGGAAGCTCCGTCACTGAACTCTAGATGGAAGCTTCACAATGAAATTTGGGTTGGAATCACAGTTCATGGGATGCGTAGCATGGGCACACTCCCACATACTAAGGGTGTCAGGCGTGTCAAGATTGGGCACACAACTAACCAAGGATGGAGGATCAGCTAACAAACCAGGGATGGGAGATTGGCTAATTAACTTGGGATGGAAGCTCCGTCACTGAATTCTTGATGGAATATTCACAATGAACTTTGGGTTGGAAACTCGGTTCATGGGATGCGTAGCATAGGCCCACTCCCACATACTAAGGGCATTGGGTGTAGAAAGCTCAAACACACAACCAAGTCAAGTCAAAGAAGCAACCAACGCAAGTGGGAATAAGGGCGCAGAATGTGGGACTTGGAAAACAATGGTTAGAGGCGTCGGTCAGCTAGAGTGGGCATCGACTGACAAGTCGTTTGCAAGTGGACCAGCAAGGGGCTAGTTTGGTCAAACGAAGAATTAACAACCAGACTTTCCGGTTACTTTATTTGGGAGGAATATTGGTTCTGGCTACATTAGTCTTAAAAAGTATCCCAGTTTATTGGTTATCATTGGCAATGATCCCAAGGTCTATGCTGGAATTGATAAGGAAGAGGATGGTTGAGTTTATTTGGATTGTTAGCTTAAATTCCTCAAAATTCCATTTATCTTCATGGCAGAGTATTTGTCTTCCGAAAAAACTTGGAGGATGGAATTTGAAGCATATCTTTTGTTTTGGTGATGCATTGGGTGCCAAAACCCTTTGGAGGGACTTATTTGGCTACAGTATTTGGAGCGAAGTTTTGAAAAGAAAATATATCAAATCAGTGTTTTTATCTCATTGGATTCGTAATACTCCTAGTCTTAATTAAAATCCCTCTGTCATTTGGAAAGGCTTCTATAGAAAGTTGTCGATTTAAAAAAAAAAAGACTGAGCTGGAATGTTGGCAAGGGGATCCAAGCCTATATTGGTATTGATCCTATAGTTGGTTTGAAAGAAAATTTTCAATTATCGTGGGAGTTACTTCTTGCTCTACATTCATCGAATTTACAAGTGTTGGCTCAGATTTATAAGCAGGATAATTCCAGGTCTACTTGGGTTACCTCTACAAAAAGATGTGAAACAATTTCACATCTTTTGGTGACTTGTTTTTTTTATATTAGAGAATGGAGTTTATGTCAAGAAAAACTTAATTTCAGAGATTGTTGGAAGAATGCAAGATTTCAGGATTGTATGCAGGATTTGTTTTGCAAGAGATCTAATATAAAGAACTTCCCCTTTTCATTGTATGGGAAGTTTGGAAATCAAGGAATTAGTTTATCTTTGATGGTAAACTTCTTTTCCTTTTCAAGTAAGCTATAGGGCCATTGGGAAGTTTCTGAAAAATATATAAATCGAGGATGAAGATGAAGAACGTATTTTTATTCAAACCTTAGTTTGAATATTCAATATCAGTGGGGCTCTTTGATGGTGCTCAAATCAAGGGTGTTTGTGGTGTTGGTTTCCTTATTAAAATTAAAAAAGTGCATCATATCAAACTAAAAATGGGAGTGGGAGCTAGAACAAATACCAAAGCTGAACTCCTTGCATTATGGGGTCTTTTGTGGTTTTCCAGGAAAAAAAAAAAAAGGATTACATATAATACATATTGTTGGCGATTCCAAGGTCATCATCGATTGGATTTCTGGAAAATCCAGTCTTAATGTGCTTCATCTAACTCATTAGATGAATAGGATCTTGGAATTAAAGGATTCCTTTATTGATATTTCGTCCTCCCATATGTATAGGGAATTCAATACTGGTGCAGATGCATTATCTAAGGAAGCAGCGGGTCAAATGGAAGGCACCATTCAGTTTGAAGAATTTGTCGATGAGGCTATTATCGACAAAGGAGTGATTTATCTTTTTTAAACAAATGATTTTTCCTACTGATGAACTATCTGGTACAACTTTTTGAATTGTTGATGTCTACAAAACTCAGTTCTAGTGTTGGGAAATGCACTCTCCCTTTGCTCAGAAGAGGTGTTTTGTTTTTTGCTATGAAAGCATGTAGAATGTTGTTTTTTTAAGGTCTCTTTGTAAGATGTGATTTAAGAGATAAGGATGCCTTTTTGTAAAAGGCTAGAACTCTTGATATGTATTGATGTAACTTTGATTCTTTTTTAATAGCAAGTTACTTTTTTCAGCTTGAAAGAAAAAAAGTAATATTGAAATCTTTGGGAAATCAAACAATTGATTTGTCAAAAAGTTGTCTCAAGTTAAATAGAAATTATATATTATAAAAAGTAAAAAATAAATTTGAAATTTTTGAAATATAAATTTCAAATTTATGATTGGTAATTGTAAATAAATTGACTAATTTTTTTATTTGGTTTTGAGGTAAATTGTTCAAAAGAAAACTACACTAATTAGTTATCTAGCACTTAATGACTCGTCCAAGATCATTGTATGATGTGCTTCATTATCTGTGAATGGCGGTTTTGCATATTCATTGTGGTTTAATGCAATTTGATTTATGTCTTCAATACATTTTATGGTGGGTCTTGTTATGACAAGTGATTCCTTTTGCAAACAAATTCAACTTTTGGCATCACTACCACACCATATTAGCCATAGATTCAATGGTTGTTGATTTATCAATAATTGCATGAGCAAGATGCTCACAAATTTTCAACTAGGGGAGTCTGATGTAGGAGCATCCCCAGTGCAATGGGCTATCTTGCATGTCTCCTTTACTTTCATTAGGATAGCTGTTGGTTTTCAGTATTTCCGTAGATTATGGTTGTTGCTACAGTAGAGATGCTACAAGAGCGTTTATTGTGGAAGAATATTTCAAACTATTACTACATTTACTGATTCTATGGTCGTTAGTGTTGGCGGTTACTTTTGTTGACCAATATGTCGACCATTCAATATAAAAGAAAATAAATACATAGTTGTTACAGGATATGGACTTAGGCTGCGTTGGAGGAGATTGACATGTGGTGTTAGAAGACAATTACAAGCACAAATGTAACAACATGAAAAGATGGAGTGATTCATTTCTTGGTAGCTGAATCATTTCATCCCTTCACCTTCCCATCTAGAGCTATTAAATTTCCTACCCATGAAGGGGAGAGAGAGAGATTTTTCCTCTCATTGGATTTAAAGGGGCGTTCTTCCCTATGCAGAAATATTTCATTTTCTTATTCACTTTTATCCAACTATTTTTCTATCAAATTATTCTTAAAAGACATGTAAACTTCTTATAGTATGGTGCTTTTTCTTTCGACAATCTTTTCTATTTTATCCTTGGAGGACACTCATTTTTACTAACACCATGCAATCTTTTAAATAAATGTGGAAATAACACACAAAAATTGTGTGCCTTAATAAACATTAAAAAAATACATTTTGTTGATATATCATGTGGTATGTTTCAAATTTGGAATATGTTACAAGTTTTTTTTTTCAATAAGAAAAAAAAATTGTTATTTGATATTCATTAATATGAATCAAAGTTAACATTACAAAGGCCTTGAAGAGTCAATAATACTTCATATCACAAGCGACAAAACTACCCCACAGAAAAACTCAAAGTCTCTACTAGGCCACCACAACAATTGTCCTTTTACAAACTTTAAACAAATAAAAAACTGACAAAGTTGTCCACTTAAAATGCAAAATAGACTTCCAAACAGCAACTAAATTTATGAGACAATAGTGAATCTAGAACAGAAATAGAGTTCCAAAAAAGTGACTTCATCTCAATATGCTTGAAAAGAACTAGAAGAGATCTTAGAATGGTTTAGACACTCTTAATAAAATAGAAGCCCTTTAACAGATCCTAGAGCCTTCTTAGATAATTGATCAACCTGTGCATTGAATTTCCTGTAAATATGGTGGAAAGAAAGTAACTGGAATTTCCTGTAAATATGGTTGAAAGAAAGTAACTGGAATTTCCTTTAAAGCTCATGGATTCTAAGTTTCAAGCCTTCCAAAATGATCACTTGTAGACGCGATGTCCCTACCACCCAGTCTATGCTAACTTGTGAATCCCCCACCACCCGAAGAGATAAAAAATTCCATTTCTAGACCCAAAAAAAAGTCCCCAAAGGACCAAGAGTTAGACTCTAGAGTTAGTACCTGATCCACAAGCCATCCAAAGTCGCAAAAAGTGGTCCTTTGTCACTTTGAAAACCATACTTTCTCCACAAACATTAGACTCTGATGCACGATCAAAGAAGCCCACTGGGCATAACTCAGGAAGAGATGGAAACTATAAAGCACACAGGTAACTCAATGGTTTCTTGCTTATAATCCATAAAAGCTTCAACAATCTTTGACATAATATTAATTAAATTTCTCTATCCATTTTAAAAATAATCAAATTTCTATAATGCCAAAGACCTCATAAAACAAACAACGACAACTTTGAGTGGAATCTAACAATAGATGCCCAACCCCAGTGATACCTTCAAATGAAACGTGTCCCCATCTAGTAGAAATATTCAACACACAAAGAACTTCACCCCAAACTTTTTGAGAAAAAGAAGAGGACGCAAATAAATAATCGACTGAATACTCACCAACACAACATAAAGGGCAATGAAAAGGTCTCATGATTCCTCGCTTCTTCAAATGATCACCCACCAAGATCTTGTTTTCAAGCACCACTAGCAAAACAATTGCAATGTCAATGGCACAAACCACTTCCATAAAGGCCTAAACCATCATTTATCATCCGTAAATCAGAATAGAAGGAAATAGAATCATAGGTTAAAGAAGCGGTTAGACTCGTAGAAGTATTCCAAGTCTAGACAAGTTGATATTTCCTATCCTATTACCTAATACCTGATTGAATCAACCCCTCAAATTTACAAGTTATTTAAAATGAATATTACTAAATGATCACTTATTTTTAAATTTAAAAATATATTATGAGATGTCACTTTTTATTACAACCAAATAGATTTCAACTAACTATTAAGTTTGAACGATATATTGCCACTCAAGTTTTTCATTTAAACAATTTTCAAAATAACTAGGCTTAGAATAAATTAAACTACAAACACTTTTAAAAATAAAAATAAAAATATTGTAAATAAAATATCGTTTTTCAAAGTTAAAAGTTAATAACTTTATAATTTTAAAAATAGTGGAAAAAAAGCAGTTGAGTTAAGTGTCACGAATGAATTAGGTGTTTTCCATGCTTAGTTTCGAAAACTAGTTGTTATTCATGCATCAACTACCAGTGATTTTTTATATTTTTTTTATAATTGTTTATTTAGAATTTTGAACGAATATCATAAAGTCAATTTGTACAGTACACTTACCTTATCTTCTTTAAGAAAACACAAATACTAATCCACTCTAAATTCTAAAATATAAACACCTATTAATATATTGACATATCTTGACGCGATTGAAAACAATAAAGATGCAGTCGACATGATGGGGCGCATTACGCCAACGCAAAAGTGATTGTTGTGATATGACTTGGCGATGATCCCAAAACATGGAAATGCCAAATCTCCTGTGGCGATAGGTTTGATTTTCGGTGTGTAATGACACGTGACACGGATTCCAACTTCTTTTTGTGATGTGACTTAGCGTCCAGTCTCAGTATGGACCTGGCTGGCAGTGGCAGTGGCGTCCAGTCATTATTCTTCTTCTGGTCTTTGGAACACAGACCTCGGTCCACCTACCACGATTCGTTTGCTTTAGTGGGAATATGTTAGCGAACAGTGTTGACTATCTTTTGCAGTTTTCGCCGACCAGCGTGGACCCGTCCCCTCAACGACCCGTCCAGGTACAAGGGACACATCATGTGCATTATGCCAACGCGTATGAAGAAGTTATTGTGAATCGTGATATGACTTGAGAGTCGGTATGTGGTGCATGAAATTCAAGGATATAATTTGACCATCATATACGGTTTAAATTATTTATGGGCAATTTACGTAGACATGTAATTTATTTTTCAAAACTTTGTTTTTAATGTAAGGACCAAATTACAAAACGTTAAAATAAATGTGACTTCAAAAGGATCAGAGGCAAGATTTATTCATTGTGATCGTAATACAACTTGGTTGTTTATTCATATCACATTTTCGCTATTTAGTGAATTGATTATGATATGACTTGACGATGCCAAAACATGCCCTCCACATATTTCCTTTGTCTCGGAACTTCCAAATCTCATGTGGTCCGATCGATTTGATTTTCGGTGTGTACTCGTGTTGGTAAGCGATGATGCCATGACACATATTCCACCTTTTTCGTAGTCTTGATGAGGATCCCACGGTATACCACCTACCAGGATTGTTGGGTATACCACAGTTTACCTAACATGATTCCTTTGTTTTAGTGGAAATGGAGTAAGTTAAATGTTCTACATTTTGATTTTTTCTAGTCATTTTTGTCAGAAGATGAAAGCTTTTTCCACTAAAAATCTTGTTGAACTTGTAGATGCATGTTGTTTTAATTGCATTAACAAGGTTCCCAGGGATTTCCAAGGGCGCTAAATCCATTTCTAAATAAAAAATACAATTTGAAAAATGAAAATTGTGATTTCAACAAAACTTTATCATCAAATTTCAACAAAAATGACCAGAAAAATAAAAAACATAGAACAATAACTTATTCGTAGTGGGAATATGTAGTATGTGTTTGATATGTATTCATGCATAAAAAGGAATGATCCAATATGAATAGAATAGGGGGAATCATAGTAGTAAAACACATCCTACAAACTTAAAGTGTTGCATCCAAAAAAATACTAAAGAAGAAAAATAATAGGAAAATATTTAAAAGCATGCATCGAATATGGGAGTGTTTTGGATGGAAATACGTTGAAAAGGTAAAATAATTCAACAAGCACAATCATTCCCTTAGGGGGACAGTGGCTTTAATTATGAGAAGGCTTCACCACTGACAAAGTGTTGGGTATGGCCAAAAATCACTTGGTAGTGCAAGCCTGATTCACATAGGAAGTTGTGGGATCAAAAGCACTCTAAGAAATCACGTGTTATGAAATTGACGATGGATGTTACTCTGTTATGGGTGTTAGTTTGAAGTACCCCAACCCTTATTGTAAAGAGTGTCATTGTGGTTTTAATGGAGAGGTGGAGTATGGATATATTCATTGTGACTTGATCTTGTGAACATAAAAGAAAAGATGATGGTACTAACCCAAATGCCCATTCTCCACTTGATTGCACCAAATTTAAAAGAATCATGAGTAGTGATGAGGATGCTTCCCTAGAGGGGAATGAATCCATGAGTAAACACCTTAATTATAATTGTGATTCCAAGTAACTCTTGGATATCAACCTTGATGAAATTAATTTCCACCACTAACCATAGTATGATTGTCAACACTAACATGTACTCCAACCTTCAAAGGTTTGCAATTTGTTGATTTAGCAAACCCACGAGGATCGCCCATATTAGGGACTACAACATAGTACTCACTCGAGGCACGCACAACATCAATGGATACACTAGATATACAAATGGTAATATGGGGCATAAATTTTCCATTACCATTCCACCCCTCCATTCGCCAAAGTGGAAGAAACACTTTATGTTGTTTCATTTGAATCTTCCATTACCATTCCACTCACTTGAGGCCTCTCATCCACTTGCTTGAACAAACAATGTCATTGTGATGAATGCAAAGAAGAGGAGTATCCAATCATGATGAGGAGGAGGAGGGAAACAATGATGGAACAAGAAACCTTTCAAGAAGTTAGGATTGATGACAATAGATTTCCATTAAATTTTATTGTGGGAAAGGCTCTAGAAAACCTATATTTACATTCCAAAAGGTTTCACATTGTAATCAAACATAAATCTCTCTTTTTCTTTATACATCAACTAACAAAAGAAATATAATTATGGGGATTTGAACCATGTTAACCTCCTCACAAGTAACAAATCTTCTAAGGGTGTTTGGGGCTTCTTTATTTTTCCCTAACTATGATATCCTTTGAATTGACTTCCTCCTCAATATCATTCACCTCTCTTACAACTTAAAACTCTTCCTTCTCCTTTGATAGTGACATTAAATGCTCCATTAGAATGCGAGCACAATCGCGACACATAGGTATCTTCAATAGCAAAAGGGTGTCCTCTTTGTTTCCTCTTTGATTGCTAAGATGAAAACCAAAAATGAATAAGAGTGCCATTAAATCACCCTTGTCTCTTGTTCTACGCCTTATTTCTACATGCTCAATCATTAGAAATGAGGGGTGTCATGTAACTCCATCTCTCTTCATGTGTGGATGGATTAACACTCCCAAATTGGTCTCATGGTTATCCATGTGCTAGTTCTACATCACCTTCCTCACTAGAGGTTGGCATAAACCTTTGCATTCATATCTCAAACCTACTAAATCATCCCAATACATATATTGCATGGAAATTGATTTTGAGATTTTTGAATTTGGTGATAAGTTTGATGATAAATCCCATGTGGCCCAAGTGTTTAATTGTTTGAAAGGAACCTTTGATTATAATAAAGTTGAGTATGGGCTATCGCGTGAGTGATGTGTTTTCCTAAGTGATAATAGCAAATAGAGCAAGGACATGTCTACTCTAAATATGCTATCTTACTAAGAAATGGTGAATTTCTATGTCAGAAATGAAATGATTAATACAAATTTCTTAAGATCTAGATTCAGCCATTAAACATTCATTAAGATCTAAAGCCATTTGAGGATTCAACTCAAGCATAATAAGCAAAATTCAAACCCTTGAATGGAAAAATTCGAATCATTTCATATTAAAATAAGGAAGAAGATACATATTTACCATGGATCTCGATGTGCATCCTTCCTCCATTGTCATGAACTATCCTTTCTCCACCCTTGCCTTTGATGAAGATGAGCTCTCCTTTCTTCAAAATCTCTCCAGCATGCCTTTGCTCCTCTTTGCCTCCCTTTACCATGCCCCACATGCCTTTCTTTTATAGCATTTGGAAATGGGATTTCAAGTTACTCTTTCAATGTGGGATAGTCATTTTTTATTATTTTCTCTTAAAAAACCCACTTTCCATAGTTTATTAGGATTTTTTCACAACTTAGCATATTTAAGTACCTTTTTGATGCATTTTTGTGCATTTCTTCTCACTATCTGACTGTTAGAGCTTTGATTTGAGCTTTTGGTGAACAGTTCAATCACTGAACTTTGTCTTTATTAAGATCCTTCATTCTTTACTCAATCTTTCCAGTTACAGAAGTAATGATCAGATCAGACAGGATTGTTCTCTCTAGTATTTGTTTTGTCTTCATGTTGCGGGTGAATGGAAAAAGTATGCTTCCACCCTCACTTGGTTAAGGGTGTTAATTTGATTGTTAACAGATGCCCCCTAATGTGTGAGGTCCTAAGTAGAGCTAAGGTCCGAAATACATTACATTATTTTTATACTGATACTCTTTATCGATCAAAGCAAGGATGAGGCAAGGATAGTTCACTGACGTAGGATTTAGGATCACACCTGCAAGTCAAACATAGCAATTTCTCAAATATATATAATATCTTCCTGAGGTGGGCATACCCATGCTCAGCAGTAAACAAGCATGGCCACGAACAATACACAGTGGATCCATGTCAAAAGTAAATTTTTCAGAAGTGTAAACATGCACTTGGGTGAGTGCGAGAACCAGGTCTTCATTGGACTTCTGACATGGTAGTTTAATATTGCGCAGCTTGGGCAATGCATCGATGAGTGATACGACTGTTTCTCCCAAGGTCTTCAATACAAACCGACGATATTACGATTTTATATCATGCGAATAAATGAGTTGATGTTGAGCATAATAAAAAACCATCTGATTACCGATCATTGATGTATATCGTTAACATATGCGAAGAGACCCACCGATAATGATGATGGACTCTAAGGTACTAAGTACAAACTAGCAAGTGTGAATAGATGTTCTGAAGTCGAACACTTTTAGAATCAAACAATCAGGGGTCATTGATGTATACCTATTGTCATTTGCGAGGAAACCTACCACTAATAACTGCAAGATCCAAGGTACTCCTATGTTTCTAGATCCATTTCCGAGATGATGATTTGGTGTCTATTGTTGGAGTATCGGTTATAACCGCCGCACCTCTAGGAATATAATGTGGACTAATCTCCCACACTGGGATCCTTGGACTTGTGCTTGGTTTCAAATGTTCATCAACATCTGCAGGTTTTGGTGTAACGACAAACCTTACATGGTATCAGAGCTGAGGTCCCAGGTTCAATTCCCCCGAGCTACGCCGGAGGGGGGGTGTTGGAGTATCGGTTATAACCGCCGCACCTCTAGGAATATAATGTGGACTAATCTCCCACACTGGGATCCTTGGACTTGTGCTTGGTTTCAAATGTTCATCAACATCTGCAGGTTTTGGTGTAATGACAAACCTTACATCTATAGGAATAGATCCATCGAAAGGAGGGCATTAATGCATCCCACATCAACTGATATGAAACAAAGATCAATAGTCTGATATAATTTGGTAGAACTACGAGATCCAAACTGTATACTGACACAAGGAAGGCCGACATGATTGGTCAGGAATATTTGAGGAATGGCCGACTCTGTTTGAACTTCCCTTGAACACATAACACGACGCACAATGGACACTTGGCAACATAAGACTTTGAGTAACTAACTTTAATGAAATCTGCCAATGCCAGATGCATTAACGGAAGCTCCATAGGTGACGGGAAGGATAACCCATCGGTGGAGGATTGCTCAAAATACTGGTACAATTTCCTAAGGAAAATGTAGATGGTGTACTGACAGCGGAAACCAAATTATGTGTCGTGTTCAAGGGCGACAAGGACTGACTGTTGTCGTTTCTTCAATATTATACTATGAAATGATTCAAGTGTTCCATTTTCTGGATTTTTGTGTTTTTGTTTTTATTTTTATTTTTATGCTTTTTCATTTTATCATGTTGAAAAAGAATAAAGAATGCTATAATACATGGGAGGGAACGAGTGTTGCATGAGCATACACCTATTCTTCAAGGGCATGGGTCAGGCCAAGGCAAAGAATCATATTGCAAACAAGGGCTGAGCTAGTTGTGCACACTCTTACAGATGTTCCCTCCATGGGTAGGCTATCTGAAGTAGGATTATGTGTCGACGGACGGTGAAGTAATACCATGTGACTGAGGGTATCCAATTTGGTAGAATGGCCAAGTAGGAAATGGAATTATATGGTGTACTTCATATTGAGTCTTGTGAAAAAATGCCAAAGTCATAAATCACCATGAATCGTGGTCTATCTCCAACTACCTAAATCAAATAGTTCAAACTGCCAAAGTCTCCAAGTCCTGTAATCAAAAACCATTTCACTACCCAACAGTTTAGTTATAAAATGGTTCAAATGTGCATTTAATATCTAAAAGATATCCAAAATTGAGGAATTATGCATCTTTCTATCATTAAAAAGGATACGGTTTGTACATGTATGAATAAAAGATAAGTAAAAAATACTCATGATTTACCATATGCGTCCGTAGTGCAGCTGATGTATGAGAGGAAGCATCCTCTTTCAGCTTGAATTTCTAAAAGCTGTGAACCTTTAGTCTTTGATCTCCCAGTTGTGGGTTAGTTTCGATGTCGGACTAGAAAATTTTGAAATAGTTTCCATGTTTTCGAATTTTTCAAAAAAATTTCATTTTTTTTTATGAAATTTTTTTGGGTGTTATCTGTAAGAAAAAGAAACAAAAAGAGAAAAGTATTTACACTATTCTTTTTGGTGTGTGCAAAATTTACACATTTTTTGGGTTATGATGTAAGTTAGGTTATTTTGGTTTTACTTATGTCCTTAAATGATGTGTTCGATTAAATTGGCCATGAAATAATGTACATGCTTGCTTTTTCGTATGATGTTAATGACTTAGATGCCAATCAAGTACATAGTTGGCCAAAGAATCAGCCAAACTATTCAGACTTCTAGGAACGTGTATATATTCAATAAACTCGAACTGACGCTCTAAAAGACGTACTCATAGAAACTTTCTAAACAGTGTAGGATGTCGAACCTGATACTGACCATTTAACTGGTATACAACTAATTCTGAGTCTAGTTTGACGATCATTCATCGGATGCCAAGCGTGATAGTCTCAACAAGAAGCTCAATGACTGCTATATTTTGCAACATTGTTGGTTGCAGATCCGAGAAAAATGCCTCCTAAACTAAGAACTTCATTATTAGGTGTGAAAAAGACGCATGCGGCGGAAGCAATGTTCCGAGAACTACGGTTGGCGCCATCCGCATATCCCAAATATGTGAAATATTCTTGTGCCATCTGCCAAAGCGACAATGCCAAGCAAGATAAGTGTGTGCCCGAAATAACTAATGTACAAAAGTTTATACAAAGAATACAACTTAATACAACAAATGGTGCGAGGCATCAGTGCCTACGTGAAGTATTTCTTTAGATAGAGACCATTTCTAATCTCCGACATGGGTTCCCCATCAAAATTGACCAATTCATAAGCTCCCTTTTTTAACAGAGGTTTGACAACAAGTGGTCCAAACCATTTAGCTACAAATTTCCCTTCTCCTAATTTATCTTGGTTTTGGTCATAAACTAAAACCAAATCGCCTTCAGAAAAGACTTGGGGACGGGTAGAACAATCCGCACCTATGTTTATGTTCTCAACCATGCCAGGTTTTACGGATATGTCAATTGGGATGGTTTTCGAAATGTTCTCCAAGTTTCCTTCTGAACTCACATTGTGGGTTTGGATTGGGCATTGGTACTTGGTCATATCATCATCAAAGTAAATATTTTCATGCTTGACTTCTAATGAATCGATTTTGGGAAGAAATGAGGATTTATGGTGCATATCCTCCCAGGTTCGTTCCGAGATGTTCATGACCTCTAGGATGGCTTCATCTGAAGAGAAAGTCTGATCCAGGATATCATGGGTACTATGAGAGTTCAAGTCCCAAACAGGTGAAGTATAGGGATTATATTCATCCCTCTTGGAGGATTTTGATCTGGTTCTATCGAAGCCATTTGAATAGCTTGATAAGCGAGCTCTACGACAGAAAAGGGAACACTACTCTCCTTTTCATCATGTGGTGCAGAAGTGTGTGTATTTCCATCATTCTTTTCATCTAAGATGTTTTCTTTGGAGGTTCCAGCCTATGAGGTGGAACTAACCTCCAATGTGGAGTTAGAAAAAACCCTTAATGGAAAGTACACTTCTGATGTAATGGTTAAAATTGGGGCAGTGTTAGGGGTTAATATTGGTGGTGGAATTGGGAAAGTTCTTAAAAGGGATGAATCTTTAAACATTCCTACCCCAACATCCTGAATCACCGTCGTTGAATCCCCTACAAAAGGTACATTCAAGTGGAGACCAGTTTCAGGTGTGCAGTAATCTAGTTGATCGATTGTGACAATCTTCCCTTGGTGGGGGAACCGAATGACTCGGAATACGAAAGATACTACAGCTGTCATCTTATGTATCCAACTACGTCCCAATAGAAAATTGTATTCTATGGGTGCATCCACCACCTCAACATCTACTTGAACTATTTTGCCCCCCAGTTCAACTAGGCAAGCCATGATAAGTCCATGAGGTGGGAATGAATGACCATCAAATGCTTTGAGAATTGTGTGGGATGGTACTAGGGTGGGTGATCCCAAAGCTTTCCAACAAGCTAGTGACATGACACAAGTGGAGGCTCCTTCATCCACAATGGTTCAAAAAATGTCTTACCATGTGAAGTTACTTTAATTTGGAATGCAATTTGTGATGGAATCCTACATGTGGATTGTTCTAATTCAAATGTGATCAAATTAGTGTCCGATGGATCAATAGCACCGATGGCAGACAATAGTGCTTTCCGTTGAGTGGGACAACTTTGCAACACCTCCAAGGTAGACATTGCACAAGGAGCTTGAGCTAAATCTTCAACCACATTGTAGTTTTGAGCAGCTCGTGCATTGGGGTTGTGTGTTGTTCTACGGAGGACCCCTTTTGGAGGTCGAGGCACTGTATCTATGGTTGGTTTCTCAATAGTTAGAGAACCACTAGGCTAAGATCCAACTGTTTCGGCATCTTTTGAAGATATGTCATAAGAACGAGCCCTTGTTTGGATATGGATATCATGTTCACCAATTGTGAAGATATTAGCGTTGGATGGATTGCCCCCTTGTGGGGGGTTTGCCTGGTTTCCTCTTGGCAGAGGTGTTGGCGCTCCAGCAACCATCTATTGTTGCTAGGGGAAGGGTTGAGTTATGACGGCATGCTGTTGTTTCCCTCCTCGTTGTGCCAACATTCGATGGATATCATCCATATGAGGACAAAGATGAGTAGGATGATCCCCTTGACAAATTTTGCAAGGGTATTTGTTTTTCCAGTTTTAATGATTGCCCTCAGTAGGATTATTCACTTTGGGTGCATCTCCTATCCCAGGATTAGCATTGGGCTTCTTCTTCTGTTTTTGTTTTTTTCCTTTTGGGTCTATAGTTTGAACCGTAAGTATTTCAGAAGTTTGGGTTGAAGTTGCGGGTTGCTGTGTTGTCTGGCCAGCTGTGGGTTGCGAATTTTGAACCGTCATTTGTCCCAATTGTTGGTTGACTTGTTCAAGTTGGTTAACGGATCCAATCACACCATCGGTATGAGGTCCTTTTGGCGGCCTAGATGGATCAGACGCAGGTCTTATAGCATGAGGTATTAAGTCATAAAGTATGCCTGATTGGGAATATATCAAATCCATTTAGTGGGCACTCTGAATGAGTTGTTCTTCAGTCATGGCTCCCGACATAGCTACATATTTTGCAAGAGTAATTAAAAGTGATTTTATGAACCAGTCTGCTAGGAATTGATCCGGTATTTCAGCTTTGATAAGCCTTCGACGCCTCCTCCACTCGTGGATATGATCCGAGATGTGAGTAGTGGTGGATTGCCTAAGGGAAGTCAAAAATTTTGTTCCTGTCTCATAGCGGATAGGTAGTTGAAAATGTGTTAGAAAATCCATAGCCAAAGATGAAAATTCCGTAAATGTATTGTGTGGCAATTCAATGTACCATTTGGAAACAGTTCCCGTTAGGGTCCGCTGAAACAATCTCAACCTAATATTGTCATCAACTAGGGAATTGGATGAACACCACAAATGAAATGTCATCACATGATTTGATGGATCTTCCCCAGGTTTTTCGTCAAAATTGGGTATGTCTGAGGGTAGTTTGGTTGGTATTGCTAGCCATCCATTCAAATGTAGAACAAGGTCATTAGTCAGCCGGGATAAATCCGGTAGATTCAATGTGGCCAGAAATGGTGACTTGACTGGTGCCGTAGCAAACAATTAATACGCGGGTGAAGCTTGATAGTTCCATTGTTGTGGTCCTTGGGCTTGGAAAGCATTCCAAGAGGGGTTACCTCCTTGCGGAGGTTGCATCCAAAAGGATTGGTTATTGCGGGGATATTGCCCAGTCCATTGTGAACTAGGTTGCATGTATGGATTGCCCCCTTGCGGAGGTATGTTCCAATAAGGTTGGTTATTTGGTGGAACATTACCACTCCATGGCTGGTTGGGATTCATGGGTGGATTTCCCCCTTGCCGGGGTTGGCCCCAATTAGATTGGTTACTAGTCGGAATCTGACCACTCCATTGATTGTTTCCTTGGTTTGGATAAGCGTTCCAAGGTGGGTTGTCCCCTTGTGGAGGTGGTGCCCAAGAAGATTGGGTACTTCCTGGAACCTTCCCACTCCATGGTGGAATGGGGTTGTTAGGTGGGTTACCTTCTGGTGTGCTACCTATGGGGGGTATGGCATTGCCCCCAGGATTCATGTTAGGAAAGTTTGGATGACGACTTCCCAAGGCACTTCCATTCACTTGTGGAGTAGGACCCCAATTGGCATCATTATTCCATGGTTGATTAATTTCTCCAGGGATGTTGAGATTCCATGTTAAAGGATTCCCCCCAGAAGTGGAACTAGGAAAAATGTTTGGTATATCAAGAGGATTTTGGTTCACTCCTTGATTAGTCAAACCATATGGGAAACCCATGTTTGGTAAGGCACACCCTCCAGTAGGGATTCCTGCAGACGAAGTGGATATACTTCTGGGATTGGAACCCGAAACTGTACCAACTGGCACTGAAGTGTTGGTTGAACTTGTGCTAATGATAGGTATAATGACTGGTGGGATTGATGTAGTGGTCACATTGGAAGTATTGCTACCTCCTGCAACTGTTTGTGGTTGTGTTGACGTAGTCCCTTGCGCTTCTGATGAAGCCATAGGGTTAGTTGTGGGATTTTGCATATTAGCCCAATATCCAATAATAGGGTTGGTGTAATCAAGTGGCTCACTAATGTGAAGTAATACTGGCTCACTAATGTGAAGTAATACCGGGCCTGAAATATTTGTCAAAGGTGGGTTTACGTGAGTTGCTGTGTTGTCCTCTAGCGTTTCAATTTCAAATGGAGCAAGATTATCAACAATATATGTATTTGCCTTAGTAGGTAATGTTTCAGTATTTGTTTGATGTTGTTCTTCTCTATTGCTATTAATTGAATCTAGAAGTTGTTCAGTTTCCAAGTCACAAGGTTGTGGGTTTTGTATTCGTCTCCGCGATGTAGCGGGGCCTTCAGGTTCTGGTGACTCACCTCGCTGCCGCCGTGACTGGCAGATCAGGAGAGTAGCCACTTTGAAGAACTTGATAAAAGGATGTGTCTAAAAAATATTTTGATCAAAAATAGAATCAAACAATCCTAAAGCTATCTAGACTCAACAAAATATAAAAAGTGTCCACATAGTCAAAATCCCTATGGGTTCAAGCAAGCAAAATGACTTTTCAAAAGAATTGAGGCTCAATGAAAAGTTGGATTAGAGGGCCTTCCGAAACTAGTAGTTGTTGAGGGATCTCAAGCCTCAAACAATTTCTAGTAGCGAAGGTATGAGAAAGAGTTACAATAAACTTTAATCGCCATGGGTGCAAGCGTTGGTTCCTGACCAATCACCCTCCCAAGGAGTAAAATTTCCAAAGTCTGTCTCAGGTAATACAAGTGTCCTCCACTCACAATAGCCTATGTGATATCCTAGGAATAGCCACTAAAGTTACCACTTCACAATCGTCGGTTGGGCGGAATAGTTGTAAGTCGAGGACAACTCTCATAACCAGGAACTCTAGAAACAATGATGTCACCTCGAGGACTTGTCACTTAACATAGACTCCCCTGATGAGCTCATGTCCCACTAAATAAGCAAGAGTGGGGAACCACTCTTACTTATCCAGATTGACCTCGTGCTTAATGCATGTTTAAGAAGCGCTTTCCCGACAAGCGTTTTTTGCTACTAATGGATTTACTCTAAATATGTTATCTTACTAAGAAACGGTGAATTTCTATGTCAGAAATGAAATGATTAATACAAATTTCTTAAGATCTAGATTTAGCCATTAAACATTCATTAAGATCTAAAGCCATTTGAGGATTCAACTCAAGCATAATAAGCAAAATTCAAACCCTTGAATGGAAAAATTCGAATCATTTCATATAAAAATAAGGAAGAAGATACATATTTACCATGGATCTCGATGTGCATCCTTCCTCCATTGTCATGAACTATCATTTCTCCACCCTTGCCTTTGATGAAGATGAGCTCTCCTTCTTCAGAATCTCTCCAACATGCCTTTGCTCCTCTTTGCCTCCCTTTACCATGCCCCACGTGCCTTTCTTTTATAGCATTAAGAAATGGGATTTCAAGTTACTCTTTTCAGTGTGGGATAATCATTTTTTATTATTTTCTCTTAAAAAACTCACTTTTCATAGTTTATTAGGCTTTTTTCACAACTTAGCATATTTAAGTACCTTTTTAATGCATTTTTGTGCATTTCTTCTCACTATGTAACTGTTAGAGCTTTGATTTGAGATTTTGGTGAACAGTTCAATCACTGAACTTTTTCTTTATTAAGCTCCTTCATTCTTTACTCAATCTTTCCAGTTACAGAAGTAATGATCAGATCGGAGATGATTGTTCTCTCTAGTACTTGTTTTGTCTTCATGTTGCGGGCGAATGGTAAAAGTATGCTTCCACCCTCACCTGGTTAAGGGTGTTAATTTGATTGTTAACACTAAGTAATTTTGTGACATGATGATTGGGATTTACTTTAATTGTTCACAACTAGATATTAATAAATCATTGCTCGTGGGTAAGATATGATGTATGGTTCCCAAAATACTTTTCATGCAAATTCTTTCAAGAAAATTTGGACAAAAGATAGTGGGTAGCCTTGTTGAGGGAAGGGTTAAAAGTTAAAATCTCATCAAAACAATTTTGAGAGGGATGATATTCTCATGTATGAATCACTAAATATTCACCTCTCATCAACATTTTGGGATCAATGCATACATTCCAAATCCTTTTCCTTCCCATCTAATTCAAATCATATTAAATTAGTCCAAGTTTGAGGATGGAGAAGCCTTCAATAGTTTCGATTCACATTCCTTTGATTATACTATTTTGATATGCAATTCCACCTAAAATATAAATTGTAAGAGTCATTAGGTGCACCCTTAATTGCTCATTCTTCCATCCTTTTCGATACCCTTGACCCTCCATGGACTCTCGACACATTATTATTTACTACTAAATCAACAATTTAAATATGGCATTTTCCCCCCAACTTCCCACCAAACTCATTACACATTGAAACGAACACAATCTTCATGTATCCATTGTTTTAGTATTAAACCCCAAATTCACAAAAACCACATTCTTTGTAAGTCCTTTCAAAATCTATTATGTTAGGACGTTGTGGAATCTCATCACCCTATTAATTTCATTTCTTAAAACAATGCTTGGTATCAAATCTGCCTAATTATTATTATTCATGTTGAAATTTTAATTTCTCCTCTCCAACAACAAAATATTCAATTTGAAATGTTCGTTGTGAGGAAATTTGGTTTCTATTGATCCTACAAAAGTTGTGGTCACTTGCTACCATGAACATCTCACTCTTTGCAATTCCAATTTCCTATTATAGTACATTTATTCTTATGGTACATATTCTTTCATCATTCATAGGAAACTATAGATACACTACGATTGTTTATATGAGTTTAACAAATTTCTTTATATTCTTAAGTTTTGTGTTTGAAACAACTCTCTACCTTAATATGTGACTACCCCTTCCACATTTTTTGTTTTCATAGTCATGCCGAAACATTTTTTGAGGGAGAAAAACATCATCCATTTGGTGTGGGCACACACCATTTTATGTCATCATCACTTTTCACATGGCAAGCACGAATTAATTCCAGCATGGTTGATATAGCATCATCATTACAAATCTTACCATATCTAGTCAATTTTAATTGCCACCTGTATCACCATATCAAGGCTATT
Organism: Larix kaempferi; assembly: GCA_027924585.1. Classification (NCBI taxonomy): domain Eukaryota; kingdom Viridiplantae; phylum Streptophyta; class Pinopsida; order Pinales; family Pinaceae; genus Larix; species Larix kaempferi. The sequence continues at coordinate 2,827,550 of BSBM01001294.1, read as the reverse complement.
ATTTTTATATATGTTACCTTCTTTGACATTCTTTGCCATTGCATATTTGAATTATTACCACTAAAACTATTATCCCAAGCAAGTATTTTTCATCTCTTCTCCTAGTAATTATCTACAGTGTCTTCTACAACCATGGGAGTCTCGATTGTGCACCATTAACTATTAGTAGCTAGTATTTTTCAACTCAACTTGAATTACCAATAAGGATTTTTTTAGAAGCAAGATGGTTGACCTATTTTGAGTACCTTCAGGGATTTGATATGGGAATCACCTTTGAATTTGTATGAACCTTTCAAGGATCCTCAATCTGGTATGATTCCTTCACATTTTAGTCAAAAAATAAATCATCTCACAAGTATCATGGATATCTATGGAAGGTGAGCGCCGGTTTAAGTGACGAACTATGGGAAACTGTAATGAATTTTTGGATTTTCTAGCATATATTGAGACAATTGAAAGCAAATGGAAAGGTGTTAAGCAAAAATATTTGAGGAAACCATGGTTTGAAATTTCCTTCTATATCAAAAAATATCTCACTTGTGAGGGCCAACATATATAGTCTACTTTTTGTATACCACTTCAAGCTTATTTCTCATCTACAACATTATCACCTTATCAACATTCCTTTCTTCTTATTTGGATATCTGCAATTAATGGCAGGGATTTCATTACAACGCTAACATTGGAAAAGGAGCTTATCTCAACATGGGCCAATTGAATTATTAGTTATGGATTCTCTTTATTGGGATGGTCGAACTTGGGAATAATTTGTTATAGAGTGTGGACCAAAAGAACCAACAAAAAGGGGTCAGGAAGTGATGGTAGATAAGGAAGTGTTTGAAGCAATAGGCCCTAATCATTTTTTAGGATAATAAATATGATAGTTCCATTCAAGAGGTAACATCTTTTGTGGGCTAAATATGGGGCAAAAGAAATGAGGCTACAAAACAAGTAGGCTTCAAATGCAAAAGAACCAGGGCAAGCATTGTTGCAACAATCATTGCTACAAAATAAGATTATACAATATTTTAGTCTAGTGAAAAGAAGAGAAGACCTAGGGTAAGCATTTATACCGTAAGCTATTGCAATAGAGGTCACCACTACAGAAACTCGACTTGATAAAAAAAGTGGAAAATCAACAAATTGTTTGGTAAGCACTTTCATATGAAGCATTTCAAGGAAAATAGGCCTTATTATTTTGAGTTATTAATAATTAATAAAAAATTGAGAAGAATAAATAAAGGCTCACACCATAAATTAGTTGCAACCCATAAATAAAAAAACACTCGATGCCCAAACTGAAGATGGATACTTTGATATGAGCCATGGAGGAACAAATTGAGGCAGAACAAAGACTACGTAGTACGATAGCAGCACAATGTCCACCTTTTTATTTGCATGAGGGTGGAATCAATGATATAGAAAGAGGGTTGGAATATCTTTCTATGGGTCCAATTAAAATTGATGTTGCTATAAATCCGACTAGAATTGATATTCCTACAAATTCCATTGAAGCTAAAATTGTTATAGAATCTGCCAAAATTGAATTTGTTATAGAACCCTATAATATTGGCATTACTACAAGACCCATTGAAGTTGAAGTTGATACAAAATTCGTTGTAATTGAAATTGCTACAAAATCCAATACTATTGGTTTTGCTACAGAAGTTGATAAAGTAGGTGTTGCTACAAAGCCTATTAAGGGAACGACTCCCACATAATCCATAGCAGGGATTCAAAAAGAAATTACACTTCAAAATGTGGCAGAGGTTATAAAAATTGAAACAAAGGTACAAGAGGGGATTATGCCTAATATTTAACTAAATATTGTATAATTTATAATGGAAGCTCAATTTGAGGGTGTGATAAAGAAATAAGTAGTATTTAAAGAAGAGGTTATGCCACAAAATGCTATGCTACAAACCTTAGCATCTAAGTCATTTGAATTCATTTGGTTGAGTGCCAAAGTAGTAAACTAGAGGAGTCTTGTTGAGTTCTTAGATTATGATGTGATATCATTACATGTGCATCATCAAGATATTCACAGACTTCAAGAGCAGTGAGCTGAAATTTATGCCCAAACAAGGAAAAGGTGGGAGTATATGTCGAAAGAATGGTAGAGTCTTCAAGAATCCATGAGATATATTCATCAATTAAAATTGGGCAAAGAGAAGATGTTCCATTTGGCTCATAGATCCCTTGCATGTAGACCGCCTTCCCCTATATATTTATTTTTCTTAAAGGAGTAATTGATATCTTTCTAGCTTCATTTTCTGGCTGTAGGTAAGTCATGTAATGTTCTCAACGTTGATCAATTCTACAAATTGTATTTTCTCTTTGATGAAAATGACAAGAATTTATCATGTGAATTATGTCAGCATGAGTATTTAAAACCCTAACCCCTTTGAGAGGGACACTTAATTGATATTTTTCACTTTCTTCTTAGCACAACAAATTTAGTGGAATAAATCATGGGTATATTTGACAAATACCAAGAGGTTAGCCAATTTATGGGTAAGGGGTGAATATCATGTGCCTCCCAAGGTAATAGTGAATTATTAAGAACTATTGGAACAACCTCATGCTTTGTGCACATACACCATACTTAGAGAGCTACACTCATTGAATGTGAGAGAAGACCAAATCAATCAAGGTTCTATGCTCTAAATGGTTTCCAACAAAGGGTGGGATGCCTTATCTTCTAATTTGAGGAAAAGGGAATCCCTTTCATACCCAACTATTAATGTATCCATAAACATGTCTAGATTGTATATGAATTCTTTGAGGAGATATGGGACACAATGGTTGGGGTTGAGGCTTCATTTTCCCCTTATTTGGTGTCCTTCACTTGATTTTAGTTTTTCTAGGGATGAGAATGGAGAAGTAGCAATATGGGATAAAGTGGAACTTAGGTTGGAATATTACATGATGGGATAATAAGGCATCCTCCTTTTAGCTAGAGAAATATCCATGAAAAACAATATCACCCATATTCTACTACTGCAAAGGATGAATAGGGATATTACCGGGTTGTAGAGGGATGTGCGACAAACTTAGCTTCGGGAAGATGATGGATCCCTATTTTGGTTACATTTTTCAATCATTTTCTTGTTCATTCTACCTATTTTCTTATGTCTAAACTTTGTCATTATCCATTTTAATGCTTACATGACAAGATAAAGGCTTTGAGGTAACTTCCATTACAATTCCTAGATTCTATTTTTTTGTTAGACTTTGGGAGGATAGTAGCATATTTTGTATTTTCTTGGTATTAATGATTGGTTGGAAGAGTTGTTATATATTTGTTGAACAATTGCTTTAGAATCAATTATAGACTACTATAGATTTCCTTAGATGTCAAGAGAGAAACTGGTAGGAAGTGGTTAAAGGAATACAATGAGATAAAGCCTTAGTACCACAAATTGATGTGACAATGGATAGTTGGAGGTTGTTACAAAAGCCTCTAAACCTTGCTATGGATCACACCTTCACCTCCTTCTTCCAAACAATTATCGACAACGTTGATTATGAACCCCAATCTAATTGGGTCTACCTATATTCTTGGTGATCAAACATTTATTGTAATAATATACATGATAAAGTTAGTGATATGGTATAGCAACTTTGTTATGACCCCTTTGGGTCATATCATATACATTTAACCCAATATATGCCACCCTTGTGTCATAACATACCTCATACTTGGGAATATTTGATTCTCAAGTTAGCTAATTTAGGGAATTTTGTTATGTTTGTTTTTTCATTGTTTAATTAAGAAAGACAAGTTCATGTATAAAAGGGGCCAACACATCTTTGATAGGTTTTCATAATTTTGATAAACACATTTTTATATTGTTGAATCCCTATTTGATCATCTAAACAATTGTAGTTTGATCCATTTGTATATGTCTTTGTGAGAAATAGTGACTTCTTCGCTCATTATGAACCCATTGTGCAATTTTGGAGAATCCATTTATGAACCTTTTGTTGCGCCGAGAGGCGCTCTACAGCCCAGTATGAGGGAGATCTTGTGAGTCGAGTGTTTTTCGATATTGTCGGCCATAAATAACTTTTGTTAGTATGAGAGAGATCTTGTAAGTCGAGTGTTTGTCGATATTGTCGACCATAAATAACATTTGTATGAGGGAGATCTTGTAAGTCGAGTGTTTGTCGATATTGTCGGCCATAAACAAAATAATACAAAGTAAACAAAAAAGAATAATACAAAGAAAAAAGTAATAAATATTATGTCAGCCATAAACAAAAAATAATAATACAAAGTAAAATGTAAATATGAGACTTAAACTAGCGGTTAGAGCTTAGGATTAGGTGATAAATATTATGTCGATCTTAAACAAAAAAGAATAATACAAAGTAAAAAGTAAATATGAGACTTAAACTAGAGACTTTACTTTTTACTTTTAATACAAAGTAAAAAGTAAATATGAGATTTTAGAGTGTTTGTCGAGTTTGTCGAGTAACAAAATAATACAAAGTAAACAAACAAGAATAATACAAAGTAAAAAGTAATAAATATTATGTCCGCCATAAACAAAAAAGAATAATACAAAGTAAAAAGTAAATATGAGACTTAAACTAGAGACTTTAGATCTATTCAAGGAGAGGTTTGCACCTCGAGAGATTTGATCCCTCTCGGAGCTTGATAGAGCCTAGGATTTGGATCTATGCTGGTAATATTCAACTAGTCCAATGAATGACCTTACTTTTGATATACTATTAGGTGTAGGCCATCCCATTGTAGTTTCAATCTTCTCTCGATCTATGGCTATTTTTTCCTTAGAAATGATGTGCCCCAAATGATGAATTTACCTTTGATAAAAGGAGCACTTACTTAAGTGCATAAAATTGATGCTCTCTTAGCACTTTTAGTTCTAACCTTATGTGCCCTTCATTCTCCTCCTTTGATTTTGAGTAAATACAAATGTCATCAAGGAGAAAAATAACAAACTTTTCCAAATACTACCTAAATATTCCATTCATTAAGCATATGAAAGTAGTTGGTGCATTTGTGAGACCCATAGTGTCCCTATCTAGTTCAAAAGTTGTGTTACTGATATATTCGTCATTTATCCTTTCCTAATGGTAACTAATCTCAAATTTATTTTTGAGAATATATTTGCTTCTCTTGTTCAATTGTTTGAAACCAATGCAGAGCCTCAAAGTTCCATCCTTTTCTTCACAAAAAATATTGGTGCTTCCCATGGAGATACATTTGGGTGTATGTACCGTTTATTTTGTAATCATTAGTACAGAACAACTAATTGATGACTACTCAACGAAAAAATATAGTTACAACATTTTTTATTAGCTAAATCCTAGCAAATTTATGCATTTTGATGTATTTTAAGTGGCATAGCTATAAATTAGTAGTATAGATAAGGGATAAAATATATGACTAGATAATAACTATGTAAGTATAAATTAGTAATATTTTTTACTTATATATAAATGAGTTTTAGTAATGTACTTATTTTAGTATCCTTTATCATGTTAATTATGATTTTTCATATTTTATGATATTTCTCAAATATTAATTATATGTGATCCAAATTCAATTAGCGTTGGTTAATATTGGATAGGTAGTTGAGAGTTGTAAATTTATTCGTCTTCAATTATAATTCAACTATTGATACACCCATATTGATAACGTTTGACATGGGAAATTAAAGCGCTATGCCACATTATTGGAATCTTATCATACACTTGGATTAAAACCATATTTCACAATGGTGTGCAATTTTTGGAATTAAAATATCATAATCTAGCATATATGGATTAGATTACATAACATTTTACTTTATGTAAGATGTAGTCTTCAATTTTATACTTACATTTACGTGAGAAATATAGGGTCCTGGAGTAAGACCTTAAATTGCTTCTGGTTTTCTAAGAGCTCATCTTCCTCGGACGTAAGGAAAAAAGTTAACGGACCAAGACCTAGAGGCATCTGGAAGGAGTGGAAGTCTTCCCCCTTATAGACCACCAGCGGGTTATTTCAAGTGGCGTGGTTTTCCTTGAATAATGGTGATGAGTCAACTTGCATTTGCAGATAGCAGCTAATGATGGTTGTCCTCAGTGCTAGTTTAACAACTAAGTTTGATAGGTTTTCCATCTTCGTATTTTTTTTCAAATGTATACTTACATATATTTTTATTTTGTTTGTAAAGTTCGAGAATTCTATTAAACTAAAAATAGAAAACTATATAGAGCCAAATAACCAATGGGCCATGCTTCAACATTGTTATGTGAGACCCCAGAAATAGCAGAGATTGTCTAAATCTAAAAAGAAACCTTATTCTAGCAAGAAACAGTTGTTCAAAATGATGCTCATAGAAGTGTTGACAATAGTTCCCCCACGGGTCGAGGGTTAAGACTGGAGAACTAAAAAATAAGACACTCAGAAAAAATCTAATTATAGCCCAAAGGCCTAAGCAATTAATCATCATCAAAAAGAGGAATCAAAGAAGGACCGACACCTGGAGCTTCGCATTTCACTTCGCTGCCAATTGTCGTAGAGCACCTCTGGAACACGAGCTGAGTGTTTGTAGTCAAGTCGTGCGGGGTTCTGTTGAAAGTCTTACTGGTGAGCGCCAGTGCCAGAGCTTCGAGCTTAGCATTAACTCGATCGGTTTCCATGTGTTTAAACTGAGTGAGAGCCTGAAGAACAACTTCCAAATTGGATCGACAATTTGCCATGGGGAGCGTGTCTTCATCCTGCATGAGCTACCCCTAAAGGCAGCCTTACATAGCCATGGACATTAGATCTTTGACGGTCCAACAAACCCCAAAATTATGTGTATGTCGTGTCTCTCTAGTGTAGGCCAACCTTGCATTCTCCACGATTCCATCGAATTCTGCTTCCAGATGCTCCGTATATGGGCAAGCTTGTTTTTTCTTCAACCAATTTTCCAAGCGGGCGGTGCGGGCTCGAGCCGACTCAGGAATCTCATGATTGAAGAAGCCTTGGACCTTGTCCATCTCTTTTAGAGAACGCGACATGTGTGTGCGGCACATCCCATTGATGGTTTTCTGCTGAGTGACTTTCATACTTGCCATGGTGACCTCGCTAGCCAAGAGAGCCCAGAATGAATGGCCTTGAAGGAGGAGTGCAATCCCCTTAGCAAGTGAAATGAGCAGATAAGGAAGTTGGTAGTGCAAATAGATGCACTTGGTAATTCTGGGCTGGTATTATAGTCGAGGCCGCCCCTTACTATGAATTTGAATGAGTGTGCAATGTGGGTTCTCATTTTTGCCACCTCCAAATTGGATTGCCATGAAGACTCGCAAAAGCAAGAGAACCATCCTTCGTATAGAACATCATGGGCATGCGTAGAGATGATGGGCCAAAGGACGATGACTGGGCTGGAGTTTAAGATCCTGGGCAAAGCTTGATAATTGTGCACCATGCGCCAGGTTGCATGGTGCGACCCCTGTCACATTTGTTAGACATGTGGGGTGATGGCCCCATCACAATGGTACCCACCGTGGGGAACTTTATACTTACATTTATGAATAAGTGAGATTGAAACTTTATAAATCGAGAGATTAAAAAAAGATTAAATTTTTCCATGTAAATTAAATTATATTATGTAGTGGTTATATATTATATTTTTAAATAAGAGAGATTGAAACTTTATAAATCTCATAAGAAAATGCTTAAATATACTAATTAATTATATGTAAATTATGTTATTTAATAGTTTCAAAAACAAAATACAATCGAACATTTGGATTTGTTGCCCATGAAACCAAGACTGTGCCATGAAATATTGAACTATGTAGAATAAGAATCCAGTTTGGAACCAAATTGAGAGGGTTAGGTGGGAAGGGGATAGCCTTAGCGGAAATTGAGAGTTCCAACTATGAATCAAGACTCCAATTTTGGTAGAGTATAGAGGTTTTGAGACAAATTATAGAGTTTTTATTGCATAGTTGTTATTGGTTAATGCATCACTATGTGGGGAATATATCCATTGTAGAAACAAAGTAAGTCCATGTCCATTTTCCCAAAACTAGATTTCAGAGTAACATGTATGGTTTGGATGAATGGTATCCATGGTACTGGGTTCACAATAGAAGTGGCTACATTCTGATAGGGAATATGGTTTTCTTTATATATTGTGAATAATTGATTCCAGGAATGGTTGCTAGTATTTTATTTGGAATTTATGGTGTCTTGGAAACATGATGAGTGCACATGGTGGGTCACTCATTTGTTAAGCTCTTGGTGAGGAGAAGTTGTCTCTATTGTTAATATTAATTGTGTAGGAATTTAATCATGCCTATGTTTTAGAACTTGTTGGAACTCTATGAAGAAAAATGATAGCCATTGCAAATGACCCTACCCAACCACAATTTCCACATTTTTCCATGCAAATAGTGAATTTCATTCCTACAAAGAAGTTTCTGGATGTCTAGGATGGGGAATCCTGAGATCTAACCACACTTCCAGGTAGTTTTTATTTTATAAGGAGAACTGGACAACATTAAATAAGCTAGATCATAGTAGAATGTTAAAGGAAAAATGTGGAAGTGGCTAGTTACAACTCACGATTTTGAATGACCTCGATAAGGCAAACAATGGAACCTTTATATTCATCCACTACCAAATTCCTTGTATCGAAGGAAATATAAGTTATCCCATTCCCAAAATATCCTGCATTTTGAAATTTTACCTTTAAAATATTTGTGTTGAAAGCATTATAAGCGGTATCTATTTTCTAAAATCTATTAATAGTTTCAAGATATGATTTTTTTGTTGGTCAATTTATTTTTTCAATTTAAATATCTTATGCCTATAAATTCCTAATAAATTGCATCAATATTGAGTCCCATATGTTTTTACCCATCTTATAATTTGAAACGCACATAATCATGGCTTTATAAATAGATCTCAAGGAGGGTTGAGTTCAACTCTTGGCCCTCTCTATTTCACATGCTGACTCGCCAGTAGCAACCTATCATATTGTCTATAGGCTATCAAATGACCCATACTAGACTTCCCTTCATTCATTTAATCTAATTTATTGATGTTAGAATAGTAATCTTAATCTTATGTTGGGTTAAATCCTATAACATATCATCCATCTTTAGACAACCTGTATGTAGTTATATACTAAGTCATATGCTTTAGGTTATCTCATCGGTTAATTTTGAATTTCAACTACTAATTTAATCCCAAATATTAAGCAGGAAGCCTAGCTCGGATAATGATGGAGGTAATGGAAATCATTAATTATTCACATCTCAAGCGGCTTATTACATGAGCAAATTTTTCGTTCAGGTATGAATAATATAGGTTGATTCCACAGAACAAATCTAAGAAAACAAAGGATATTCTTCAACTCCAATGAATACTTACTTTTTCACCCTAATGCAAGGGCTAAATAAATATCCTCATCCTAAAAGTCTTCCAACCTTCCAGGCCACAAAACACGGAACATAAAAACTTGAAAAACACACAAATTTGAAGGTAGCTTCCAAAATGTCTTCTTTGGCACTATCATGCAACGCATAGAAGGGTAACTTGAGTTCTATTCTAGAATGTGCATAGGTTTTTTATGGTTATTTCTAGAGGAAAATGGAAGAGTGATCGCCATCCAAAACATGAGGTTTTCCAAGGCAATTTTATAGATGAAGCTTGGAAAAATGTATAGGAAATTGTCTAGGACTAAGGTACATAAAATACACTTATAGAATCAAGTTTTCTCCATCCATTTATCCTCTAAATTTATCCATCAACCATGGTAAGCGATGCATCAATAATACTAAATAAATTATTATGTAAAGGGGGGAATATTGCATTGCCCAAGGAGGTTCACTTCTAGATATATGTTATGTGAGGGCATCATAGTTGAGATATATGTTATGTGAGGGCATCACTTTTACCTTTGATGGTGAAGTAAAATCTGGTAAATAAGTTGAGGATTGGCTTCTTCGAATAAGGAAGTATTTCCAAGTCCAAGACTACTCTGGGAATATGAAGGAAAGGGAGTCCATATTCAATTTGAATGGAAGAGCATCTATATGGTCGGAACACCTTAGGAAAGTGAACAAGATAAATGAAAGGAAGATTGTGTGGAAACAATTCAAGAAATACTTCAAGCAAAAGTACCTCTCTGATAGGTACTATGATGACAAAATCAAAGATTGTTCGATGAATTGAAATTGAGGCAAATGACCTTGGAGGAATATGCAAATAAGTTCTTGGAGTTGTTAAGATATGTCAAGTATATCAAGGATGATAAGGTCAAGATTCAACATTTTATAAGTGAACTATCTCATTCATACAAATTTAGAATTTAGTTTAATGAACCTCAAACTCTAGAGGAGACCACAAGGAAGGATAAATATTGTTATGATCAAAACAAAAATAGACCAGGATTCCATAAGGCATGGAAAGATAAGAAAAATTAGAAATTTGACTAAAGAAAGAAGGGGTTCAATCCCCCTCATTTCATAAATTAGAAAAGGAATCAACCACAAGGTGTGACTAAGCCAATTAGGATGGAAGGAGACAAGCCAAGAGAGCCACTTCAATGTTGGGGATATGGAGAGGACCATATGATTAGAAACCATCCACATCAAAGTGGGGGTGCCAAGCAAGTTCACAACATCCAAATAGTTGAAACTATGGTTTAAGTGGAAAGAACCGTCCCTATGTTGCAATAGAGGCCCACCAAGTAGACCATCAATCAACTTTGGTTGAGGTTGAAGGTAGGATTGTTAAGAAATCTATTTATATTTTGGCTGAACCTGTATCTACTCATAGTTATATCACTCCTGAAATTGTTGAGATTTTGGCTTTTAATAAAACAAAGTAAAGTAAATCACGGTTAGTCTAACTAGCCAATGGAACCAAGAGAAAAGTTAGTGAAATGGTGGAAAATGTCCATTATAAATGGATGGAATTTTAACATGGAAAAATGTGAATATTTTTCACTTGGTTCTTGTGATATTCTCATTGGAATGGACTGGTTGGAAGCACACAAAATTAAACTTGATTGTTACAACAAGACATTTGAGTGCATTGATGAAGAAGGAAACTCAAGGGTAGTGAAGGGCATTCCAAAGGTAGTTTCTATTAGGCATATTTTAGTCATGCGGCTGAAGAAGTTCTTTAGAAAGGGTTGCCAATTGTATGCAACCCATGTTTTGGATAAAACATAAAATTAAATTCCCAAGTTGGAGGGCTATTATGTGTTGCAAAAATCCAAGGATGTGTTTCCTAATGAAGTGTTATGACTTCCTCCAAAGAGAGACATTGATTTCACAATTGATCTTGTGCCAGGAGTTGCACCAGTGTCTACGACACCTTAAAGAATGAGTACACTAGAATCATTAGAGTTGAAAATGCAATTGAAAGAATTATTGGAAAAGAAGTATATTCAGCCAAGTGTGTCTCCATGGGGAGCACCCATACTATTTGTGAAAAAGAAAGATGAGACACTCAAGTTATGCATTGATTATAGACAGTTGAACATAATTACAATCAAAAGAAAGTACCCATTAACTCGAATTGATGATATTTTTTATTAAATGGGACGAAAGTATTTTAAAAAATTGACTTAAGGTGTGATTACCATTAGGTGAGAATCAAGGAAGAAGACATCTACAATACAACCTTTAGAACAACATATGGACACTATGATTTTGTGGTATTGCCATTTGATCTCACTAATGCACCGACTACATACATGTGTCTCATGAATAGCATTTTTAATAGGTACTTAGATAAGTTTGTTGTTGTTTTCATAGATAACATTCTTATTTATTCCAAGAATGAAGATGATCATGCAAAATGTTTGAGAATAACTTTGCAATTGCTAAGAGAGAATAAGTTGTATGCAAAGCTAAAAAAATGTGATTTTTATAAAAAAAATGAATTCATTATTTGGGTCACATTATTTCAGAGGAAGGAATATTGGTGGATCCAAAAAAGATTGAGACCAACATGAATTGGCCAACTCCAAAAAATGTGGCAGATGTGAGATCCTTTATGGGCCTTGTTAGTTATTAAAAAAGGTTTATTGAAGAATCCTCCAAGGTTGCACATCCCATCACTTCTTTGCAAAATAAGGGAATACAATTTGAGTGGGCACAAAAATGTGAAGAAAGTTTCAATTGTTGAAAAAGCTTCTTACAAGTGCTCCAATTATGAAAATTGCAAAACCAGAAAATGATTTTGTGATGTGTATAGATACATGTAAACTGCAGGATGAGAAGATGGTTTTGGGGCAGGAGGAGAAAGATTCACAGCATGAAGAAGTACGTTACGTCACAGATTTGAAATTACAGTGAGGATTTTTGGTGGATTCGATGAGCAACAACATTGAATGGTGCATCTGTAAGAGAGCCGAGCACCATTGATATCAGAGTGGAGCACCATTGATAACTGCTTATGGCATGAGGTTGATAAGCCGCTGAGCCATCTTCAACAAATCCGCAGGCCAGTCTTCAACAAATCCATTCACTCTACTCAGCTTGATAATTTGCATCAGGAATTGGCCGGAGGCGTGAGTGCAAGATTCATAGCATGAAGATGTACGTTATATCAAAGATTTGAGAATACGCTGAGGAATTTTGGGGGATTCGAGCAGGTGAATGGCTGAGCTTCTAGAAGCACGGTAATCGAATTTTAGATTCATCAATCCTCGCGATGGAAAATCGAGGTTCCGAATTGATTGAAGACCGGGAGCAGCACAACAGGGGATCAGAGGAAGTACGTATTATTTGATGGATCAATGGTTGTAACACAGTTATGCTCGAAAGTGAGAATAGCAAAGACCAATGTGGATGAACATCCCAGTATGAATTCCATGGTTGCATCTCCATTAATGGCAGCTTTATCTACAAGGTTTCGGAGGCTATGGAGTCAATCTTGTCCATGTACAATGGAGTATTAAGGTAGTGCTGAGAATTTTGGGCCAGGTCCAAGCCGTCCAGTGTATAGGAGTGCTGGATTATTTAGGGCCACGGCCAAGCCGAGATGTGAACTATTGCATGATTATTTAGGGCCACCACTGAGCAGGGATTAAAAGATTGAAGCCGAATAGAATGCCTTTGACTTAGATCGCTATCAGAGGGCGAGAAGGGGCATTCCTTATTGTTTTTGATGAATCACATGGATGATTCAATAGTCGGTCCATGAATCAGGAAGAAGGATTGAGGGATTCTGAGCTTTTGCGGGCATCTGGAATCTGGTGGTTTTTGGATTGTCCAACTGATCTTTGGTTTGTTTCTTGATGTTGTGAGGAGATATTGCTGGGGTTTGTTGATGGATGGTCCATTTATCGACGGGGTTCAGCTGCGAAACCCTCGGGTATGTCTCTTTACTTTTCTCCTGCTGTCTCCTTATATGATGACTCTATTGTTTTGGGGGGGGTAGTCTTGGGTCTCCTCCTCAAGACCGCTCTGTCATACATGGTCCGGTGGCTCCATGTATGTTGATTGATGGGGATTGTCCACTTAGAGCAGTGATAGCCCAGGTTTGGGGTATATAATGAAACTTATGTCCTTCAACTGTCACGGGTTGGCAAGTCCCATTAAAAAATCGTCGCTTCGGAGGCTGGTAGATTTAAATCAACCGGATGTTATTATGTTGCAAGAAACTTTGGGTGGCAGCGAGGATGTTGTACGAGCTTTAGAATCTTTACTTCCTGGTTGGAAGTTTGTTGGAGTGGATGCTCGGGGGCGCTCTGGAGGGTTGGCCTCGGGGTGGAAGGAAAAGAGTTGCAGATGTGCTAGTTCTTGGGGAATCTCTTCTGGTATCGGTTTGGAAGTCTGGGATGCTGAGATTGGCCGGTTGATCAAGGTTCTCAATATATACGGGCCCTATTTAAATAGGGTTGGCTACTGGGACTCCTTGTTATGTTTGGATCTTTTTGATGGTCGGGATGTGATTTTGGGTGGGGATTTCAATCTTTCTCTGGGGTCTTCTGAAGTGTGGGGGCCCCGGGCTGCTCCAGATACATTAGCAAATTATTTCATTCAAGATTTTGCCAGGAAGGATCTTCTTGACATTTTACCATTCAAGTTAACTCCAACCTGGAGGAATAAGAGAACTGGGGAACAGCGGGTGGCTAAAAGACTGGATAGATTTCTGGTGGCCGATGTGTTGGCACTGGGTGTTGATGTTGTCAAACAGTGGGTAGGGTCCGGTGGGATCTCTGACCACTGCCCCATCTTCCTGGAGTTACGAGGTAGCAGGAATAAACCACCAAGCCCTTTCAAATTCAATCCTAGCTGGCTGAAGGAGGAGGCTTTTCTTAAGCTGGTTCAGGATCTGTGGGTACATCGACCTCATGATTCTCAGATGCATGCGGGAGCACACTTTCATAACAATCTTAAGCGAATTAAAGAGGCCACTATTTCCTGGGCTCATGGCAAAAGGGTGATTGATGATCAGTCTTTGCGGGCTGCTGAGCTGAATATTGATCGGATTCTTAATAGTCTGGGCTTGGGATTTCTGGATGATATGCAGAAAGGCGAGCTGATGGAGTGGGAGAGACGCAGGAATGTGATTCTGTGTGAGAGAGAAGAGATGTGGAGATTGAAAAGTAGGGCGATTTGGCTTCAGTGCGGCGATGAGAATACAAAAAAATTTCAAGCATATGCTAAGGGGAGAAAATTCACAAACTCTATTTGGGAACTATCTTCTGAAGCAGGGGAACCGGTCTCCAGCTTTGATGGTCTAGCGGAGTTGGGTGTTCGACATTTTTGAGATTTATTCACTGCTCAACCTGGAGTTTCTATTGCTGAGGTTATTCAGGTGACTCAGCTTTTCCCTCGTTTTGTGGGGGAGGAAGATAATAGACTGTTGATGGAGGAGGTGATGCCAAATGAGCTCTCGCTGGTCATGCAATCCTTTCAAAAAGATAAAATCCCGGGGCCAGATGGCTGGCCTATAGAATTCTTCTTAGGATTCTATGACTTCTTCGGGGAGGAATTATTGAATGTGGTGGAAGAATCACGCAAGGCTGGATTTGTCCATGGTCCCTTCAACTCCACCTTCATAGCTCTTATTTCGAAGACGGACAAGCCTGACAGCTTTGATGAATTCAGACCTATCTCTCTCTGCAATTGTATCTATAAGATCATCTCTAAGGTTATGGCGAGGTGACTCAAGAATATTTTGTCTCAGCATATATCTTGTGAACAATTTGGCTTCTTGGAAGGTCGTCAAATACATGAGGCCATTGGAGTTGCCCAGGAAGGATTACACACTCTGAAAGTGCAGAAACAGAAGGGTGCTGTGATTAAGATTGATCTCTCTAAAGCATTTGATAGGGTTAGCTGGCTATATATCCGGATTCTTCTAACTCACCTGGGGTTCTGCTACGAATTTATTAGGTGGATTATGGCCTGCCTCACTACGGTGAGCTTTGCTGTACTGATTAATGGTTCTGCTAGTCCATTCTTCCATGCGGGAAGGGGTCTACGACAGGGTTGTCCCCTCTCTCCGCTGCTGTTTCTCCTTGTTGCTGAAGGACTCAACCGTTTTATTCTGAATGCAAAAGCTGATGGATCCTTTCGGGGCATATCCATTTCTCAGGTATTGTTTATTACACATCTCCTTTTTGTTGATGACATTCTGATATTTTGTGATGGCACGCGACAGGATATTGATAAGGTGGTTGAAGGTCTTCATTTAGTGCAAGTTGCAGCGGGTATGTTAGTGAATATTGACAAATCCACAATCACATGCTCGAATTTAACTGAGCAGGAGATTCTAAGGATGGCTAACAAACTACCTTTTAGGATTTTGGATATTGATGATGGACTAAAGTACCTTGGCTTTCACTTGAAGCCGAATGCTTATCTGAAGGCTGAATGGCACTGGTTAATAGAAAAATTAGAACAGCGCCTTCATGGCTGGAGTCATAAATGGCTATCTCGGGCTGGGAGGCTGGTCCTGGTTAAATCTGTTTTGGAAGCAATTCCGATGTATTGGATGTCTCTTGCTTGGATACCCATTGGAGTCTTGGAGAAGATCCGGAGGTTGTGTTTTGCCTTTCTCTGGAAGGGTAAGAGTGAGCTTCGTGCTTTGGTATGGGTCAGATGGGAAAAAATTGCTGTTCCAAAAGCATTGGGAGGATGGGGGTTAAAGAATATTTTTCTGTTTTCAAAACCCTTGGGGGCCAAAGTGTCATGGTGACTTATCCATACACAGAATCTCTGGACAAGAGTGGTATATCATAAATATATTGCCCCTCTTACTCTTCTCGAATGGATAAGGCTGGGCAATAAGTCGAGGGCAAATTGCTCTGTGGTCTGGAAAGCAGTGGTGCAGCATTTTTCTTTGGTCGGTTCTGGATTAGTGTGGAGGATTGGGAATGGGTGTCTCATCCGTATTGGGTTGGACCCTTGGGTTGGCTGCAGGGGAGGTCATGTCCTTTCTGTGGAATTGAGAACTTTTTTGGCTGCTAGAGGATGTCACTTTCTGGCTGATATTGAGGATCTGGGATCATCTACTCCTTGGCATCAGGGATGGATCTCTGCACAACGACTTGGGATATCTGAAGAAATGCAGGGGGCTTGGGAGGATTTTCTGCGGATCTTAAGAATTACTAATATTCGGCTGACCAACAGGGTTGATGAACTTATATGGGATCACCATCCCTCGGGTATATACTCACCAAAAAATGGATATATCCAGCTGAATGTGGAAGTTCATAACAGGGAATTGGTGTGGTGGTGGAAATATTTGTGGATGTTAAGGTGTCCGGGTAAAACTAAATTACTCTTCTGGGCTATACTGGAAAATAAGGCTCCTACCTGGAACATTCTACAAAAACGTTTCCTCCAGGGTCCGGGGATCTGTCCACTTTGTCGGGTTGCGGATGAGACCATTACACATCTATTTGTACAATGTCGGTATACACAGGCTGTTTGGGATGGTATATGCAATTTTTTGGATTTACAGGTGCGGTGGTGGGGAGCGAGCGTCCTAGAAGCGTTCCATTCGTGGTGGTCTATTTACAAGTCCTCTTCCTTCCGGGCCCTCCCGTGTATTTTTGCATGGGGCATATGGATCACCAGGAACAAGATCATATTTCAGGATAACTGGGTTCCGTTGGAGTCTGTAGTGGCTCACGCTGTAGCGGTCCTTCAACACTACATGGTACCTATCCAAGCGGTTAGAAATCGACCTGTGCGGGTGGAACAGATTGATCTATCAATGCCATGGGCTTATTTTGATGGTTCTTCATTAGACCATCAGTCGGTGTGTGGTGGGGGGGCTGTCCTTTACAAAACTGAATTCCATTACTTTCATCTTGTGGCTGGTTTGGGGAGAGGATCAAATAACTATGCTGAACTGATGTCTTTAAAACTGCTGATGTTATTTGCACTTGAACAAGGATGTCTATCTCTATAGGTTTTTGGCGACTCCTTGTTAGTTATTGACTGGGCAAAGGAGATTACACAATGTCATGTGATGGTCCTATTACCTATCCTGGAGGAGGTGATAAGGTTAAAGCAGTCCTTTGATCATATTACTTTTACACATGTTTACAGGGAGAGGAATGTGATGGCAGATCAGCTCTCAAAGGCAGCAACGCAGCAGGATATAGCTCTTGGGACTTGGAGGATTACTGTTCATTGACCTGGGGGCACTTTCAGCTATTATCACAGACCTTTTCATGAAAATATTGAGGCTCAGATCTGAGCAATAGCTCAACTTTTGTTGACCAATGAAGGTTATGCTCTTCCATTCCTGTTACAGTAATGCGGCTGTAAGGACAGCAGTAGTTGTTTTTGTTTTATGTATGATGCTAATATGGGACAGTAAATATGTGACAATGTAGGGATCTCTGTGATTCTACTACATGTGTAGGCCAGTTTGGGGCACTATACTTGATGTAAATGGGACAGAAAATGATTTCAGGGACGCTCGGCTTGCTACGGCGGACTGCTCCAGTCCAATATGGGGTTTGTCTGGCTGCTTCTTTATCAGGGGTTTGATTGCTGGCTGTTTTTGCCGGTTTGGGAGGTCTATCGTGTCTGCTGCTCTGTCCACAGACATGGATCTTCTGTTTCCTCTGATGAGGGTTTCGGTTATGACGAATCTATTTCTGTGCAAGGAGGGTATGTTACCGAGCTCATCTACTGTACCCACTCATATGTGACAATGTATGGACTTGCTTAGGCACTCCATATATCTGCAGAATGTAATTTTGTATCTTCTGATAATAAAATTACGACTTTTTTCCAAGGAAAAAAAAAAGATACATGTAAACAATGAATTAGAGGAGTCCTTATGCAAGATAATCACATGGTTTTGTATAAGTCCATAAACTTGAAAGAGCATGAAATAAACTATGCTACCCATGATTTAAAACTTGTTGTCATAGTGCATGTTTTGAATATGTGGAGGCGTTATTTGATGGGCACAAATATTGAGCTTAGAACTTACCAATGTGGTTTGAAATATTTATTTGAGCAGAATGTTTTTTTTAACAGAAATGGTTAAGGAGCTTTTATATCAAATGAAAAACAGAGATTACACAGATATGAAAGAAGACTGTTCCCAAAGGAGGACTACGTCCATGAATCCTTGTTCATCCTTTACCAGTCTATACTTATCATGGTACTTTCCTATTCTATGGAAACTGTATCTCCTTACAAACTTCCCAAGAAGGTAAGTACAAAAGCAAATGTAACATCTCGAAAAATACCAAAATTTAAAAAAAATATATAATAGCAATAATTATCAAAGTCATTTAATGCGGAACATATAAATTAATTCAAATTCTTAACTAAGATAATTAGTAACGATGACACGTCATACTCTCCGATAAATATGATATAATTGTATTTGCTATTTCATATTTAAGTGGATGTTAATCTCCTTAACGAAAGATCTTTTATGATTATGCATACGAGTACAGTTGACAGATTTGATTAAGTCCTTGAATATGATTACATGCTGTACTATTGTGATGTTCTTGATGAAGTGCTGACGGTTTGCTTGTATGATGATGAAGGAGTCCTACAAGGTACCCTGGAGTTTACTTAGCTATGTTTAGCTAAGGCATTTGAATCTTGTTTCCATGTGCATACTGCAGGTAAGAAATCCTATGACAACATTTGTTAAGAGTACTTGTGTCTTTCAATTCATCGTCAATGTAAAATTAAAATGCTAAGTACTTCCTTGCGACACAGGTTACTGGAGGTATGGATACATGGTTCTATTCCTAGTTCATGTACTGACATTTAAACTCTTTAGTGTTATAATATCAAGTCGTCCATGTGTTCTGTTATAATGCTACCTTTATTGTCATAAGACTACTGTCATTAATATTAAAACAATGATACTAATATCTATTGAGTATGCTATTATGAAGCTTGTAGAAATAATGTTTACACCTTCGAACTATCATTATACTTAGCATCTG
This sequence comes from Larix kaempferi, assembly GCA_027924585.1. NCBI lineage: Eukaryota > Viridiplantae > Streptophyta > Pinopsida > Pinales > Pinaceae > Larix > Larix kaempferi. The sequence goes on along the minus strand of BSBM01001294.1, from coordinate 2,808,132 downwards.
CAGGACTTAGACTACTTTATGTCATGTATTTATCATTTGAATACACAGTTAATATATATATATATATATAAGGTATAGTGACTAGTGCTTGTATAAGAACTTGGCTATAGAGTGTATCTCGTCAACGCTTAAACTATACTTAGGATGATACCATAGTCTTGCCCTACATGGCCATCATAGAAATATTTATCATAATTATGGTATATATATGCTATGAACTAGCACTATAAAACTTCATTCTTATGCTTACAGAGAACTATAGAGATGAAATAGATATATCTTATAGTTGCTATGTATTTACATATTGCATGGACATGTAATTCAAATATTACGATGCCTAAGTTTTAAACTTGGAACTATATAAAATATGCACTACATATTACAATGATATGGTTTTCATTATGCAGTGATATGATTACAATATGCAATGATATGATTATCAATATGCAATCCCAGCTATACTTTCGCACTATAGGATATTATCCTATGCAAACCATGAATACGATGTAAACAAACCTTTGAAAGGTTATGACTTAAGCAATAGATTGAACTATGCTATATGGCTTAGCTCTTGTCCTGAGTATTATTAACGTATGTTTTGCATTCACAATAATCTTGTTAATGATGTGATGAGTTGACGGGTATAAAATTTCTAACTGCAGGTTGACAGTGTCCCAATCATGCATTAATGTTCTGACCAAACTCCATAGTGGAAAGTATTGTTGTCAACCTACGTAACCCATCCACGTGAACTTTGATTGATGATATAACCAGAATTCCTAGTTGGCATGGTTGCTATATCGCCTCTCCTCTGAGCTGTACACGGTAATGTTCCTTGGCATGCAGTGTTGGCAACTTCATGGTTGTTGTAATTAATGATATATCAATGCAATGTTGCTCGGCTTTCAACGTAGCATTGTTGGCATCTCCATGCTCGTCGATCTTACCAAATATTGATCGTTGATTGTGGAACCTAAACCTCGTTGTATGTAATGGTAGCGATTTTCTCGGTCTTCATTGTTACGTTAGAGTTGAGGCTGACAGGCTGCCAAAATGTAGGGTTGGAGAGAGTTCCTTTCAAGGGTTTCGATCCTGTGACCTGTGAGAGGTAGTTTTTTAATAGTTGCAGGTTTAAGCTTCGTGCCATAGAGCCACGATACAGTCATAAGAAGTGTGGTTCTTCTGGCAGCTATTGAGAGTGGTTTGTATTTGGCTTTTGGCTCTTCCAATAGATGGTATCGTCTTCTGAGTCTCTGCATGTATAAATGTTGCAACCAACCTCTGGTTTCGTCATTATTGCTTGGAGTGAAGCTTCTAAGGGGTAAGTAAGTTGATATTGAAATGTAATATGGTGAACTTGTATTTTATTTGCGTTTGTGGGCTTTTAACCAGTCGAACTTGTAATTTGGCAGGTGCCCTCTTCGTTGGAAGGTTTCTAAGCAAAGCGTTTGAGAAAGGAAGCTGCTACTACTTCCTGGTAAGCTCCGGTGGTTCTCGAAAACCTCGTAGGTGCCTTTGATGGTGTTTTTCTGTGTGCCGAGAATTGGAAACCTTTGACTTGTTTCAGTGATGGCCGAATACGAAGTTTTAAGCTTGTTTTGTTTTGATTCAAACTATACAGAGGGTAACCTCTCAGTCTTTTAAGTTGCCTCTTGGCTATTTGATGCCTGGCTATGTTGTCGATAGAGACTCCGAACTTTCGTTTTTTCTTCTAGATGTTTTAAGGGTAAAAACCCTGTGTAGTTTTTGTTGCTTCACGATTCTATTTTAAGTTTTTGGTTGATAAGGGCAAGTCACGTGTATTGTGAAACCTTGACAGGTTCGTAATGTAATTTTCTGTTATATAATTTTAAATGGAAGAACAAGAACAGAGGGTTCTCCTGCACTTGTAAACTATGGTTATTTTCTTTGCAATGGAACGATATGTTTTTGAAATGGTTATTGCCTCCAGGTTCTAATTTGTTCCAAAAAATGAAACCCTACCTGGACTTTTCTTTGACGACCTTACTTGTGCAGAGAAATTCAAACCATGAAAAGATAGTCTTAGCTCGCATATGTGAATATTTTGAATATGTATATGTTTAATGCTAGGGTTGTGAACTAATGTTAGACATAGATATGAATTGTGCTTTCGGCTAAGAGATAAATAATGTCTTACTGTTAGTCTTGGCATAAAAAGAAGATAGTTGAAATGTTGTCTAGGGTTTAGTTATCAACTACTGTAACTTCGGCAATAATGTCTAATGTCGCCAAGAATATTTGATGAAGTATTATGAAATGTGTACCAAAATAAATCTAGGGTTTGATACTACTGTGTAGATATTTGATAATTGAAATCAAAGAGGGAAATTAGTGAAGAAATAAAATATGTATAATGATAAGAAATCTATACATTGATTAGTTCTTGCAGCTGCTATAATTCTTGAAAATACAATTACTTTGAAAACATGAAATGTTTAATATTGATTGCATTTGCTTGCTATCTGAAATAAAATAGAGTTACAAGAAAATATATAGCACTATGCAGAAACATACCGTGTTTTTCTTTCATATAATAATTAGATGAATTCTATATTACTGTTGATGCTATACTGTAATGTTTTACTGTGTTTAAAAATAGGATAGAATTTTAAACAGAACATTACTGAAATCATTTATCTAATCAATGGCATTCTGCCTATCTCTCATCTATCCTTAATTTGCTTCTCTATACTAGAGTACTATGCAGAGAACAACATGGGGAAAAATATAGAGATGGTTATCAATTCAATTATTTCACTAAGCTATTTTATTCAGAATCACACTTAGATCAGAAAATAAAATAACTTCTTTTACATGACAGAGTTTGATTAAGCAGAAACATTAAACTATAAACAAAGTAAGAACAGTCAAACCTGGTTAACTGTAGGAAACAAATAGCCCAAGGAACCTGTTCCACCCAACCAATTCCTGAAGATAGCCAAGTTACTTGCCTTAGGACCCCCGAGCCTATTCACTGAACCACCAAGAGGAAGAAACTTAGAAGCTTGGGACTTCAACTTGCAACAACAATAGTTTACCCAGTCTTAAGGACTTAGCAGTCAAAGGGACCTGCACCAGCACCTCTGGTTTTCCTTCTCAGAATAATTTGCAGACTTACAGTTGCACCCTCACATAGCCTCCCTATTCAAATCTCTCAGTGATCACCTGATGCACTTGAGGAATATTTCTGTAGAAAATATTGTAAGAGAGCTGCCTACCTAATTCGAATTGCCTTATGTAGGCTACCTAGGCCTTTTAGTGGTTAACTGGTCATTTAATGAGCTTCCTGCTCACTCCCGCCCACCTGGGGGATAATGCCACAATTTTAGGGGTAGTTGTCCCATAACCAACAGCTAGTGGTGAAGTGCAATTGCTGTCATTTGTCCCATGCCTTCTAACAGCTTCCATTCCTCCTAGTGGGTCAGTGAACACTCATTTAACAATTCCCTTGGGTGTTTGTCTCCTACTTTAATTTATTAAATAATAATAATCAATAATTACATTCATCCTTGACCAAACTTGGTCATAATTACAAAACCTTGTAATTAAAATTTAACATAAAGTATTTTGCCAATAAAATAATATTTTCAGAATTTGGGTAGGTGACAACAAAACATTGCAGAAAGAAAATGACTTGTCTTACTGTCCAAAAGGAGTTCTATGTCAGGATATTCCTATACTCCATCCTAGTCCCACCACTATTTTGATCATTTACATTTTCAGTCATGCATGCACTTTAAGGGTTTGCATGCATTCTAGGGTTTGCATGCATCCCAGTCATCAGTCCAGCACCTATCCCTCAGTTAGCCAGCCCCCAGGAGCTTCTCACTATTTTAGTTTTAGCCCTCCAGTTGCTTAATGCGCCCTTCTTCCTTGATTTTAGGAAGCAACTCGCCCTCCTTCACGTACCAGTCCAGTTGTCTTCAGTTTATACTCAGTTACACTCAGTTACACTTAGTTACACTCAGTTGCACTTAGTTACACTCAATTACACCTACCAGACTCAGTTTGACTGATGGTTGACAGTTACTTGAGCATTGATGACTCCACTGATGATGATGAAGACATCCAGTTTTGCTCTGATGATCATGAGGACACTTAGTTGTGCTCCGATGACACTCGAACTACGACAGACTGTCTCTCTGTCTTCCAGTCGACTGTAACGGTTGAACTTCCGAACCGTTCTAACTTCTCCTGTAATTGAACGTAACGGGAAAGCACCCAAGCGTCTCAGCATTCTATATAAGCATGTATAATATTGTAACATACATCGATCAATCGATGATCTTATATCCAGTAATAGAGAATATCAGTTCGCATTCCTGCATATTGTCTGTGTGTATTTGTGTTTTGTCTGTGTAGTGTATTCTTGCTTTGCTTATTCTATTTATTATGCTTTCGCCATAACAGAGCCGACTCATTCAGTCGAACTGTTGTCCCCCTCATGCTTCCTGGCCACGTGCAAATCATTGGTATCATATCTCTCATCTTTGTTCGTGCTTAAGTTTGCATAGACACTTCCAGCGAAGTTACCGACATATGCATGTTCAAACACGCTCGCAATCTCAGCAATCCAAGTATACACTACCTCCAGAAATGGCAGGAGAAATAGATTATAGACATGCAGTGGACAAGACAACACAACTTATTAAGCAAGTGCTAACTCGACAACAGACTGAAATGTTCACCCAGTTCAATGAAATTCTCACGCTATTTTCTTCGACATCCGAAGGATTTTCGATGATAACTCACTCCGACAAAATCATCCCCTTCAAAGTACAAATGAAATTGGACATACCGAATCTAGAAGGCAATATTGACGCAGAATCCGTCGACAATTGGGTACAACAATTGGAATCCTATTACTCTGTGAATCAACTCTCAGAAGCCAACAAGATCACCATTGTAGCCTTAAAGATGTCAACATATGTGCACTGCTGGTGGGAGAACCTCTCGACAAAGATGGAGAAAAGCAAAGACCCCATTGATACATGGGATAAATTTTTTGAATACATCCGAAAGGAATTTTACTTGCCCAAGTACCTTGATCAACAATATAAGAAGTGGCAGCAGTTAAGGCAATGGAAAGACCAATCAGTACAAAGTTACACCGATGAGTTCTATCGACTCATGGCTAGACTTGCGTCTAAGAAGAAGAGAAATTGCTTGTTCTGAAGTACATCAACGGATTGTCCCAGTACATTCAGTAGGAGATGGAATTTCTGACTGTCAATACGCTCACGGATGCATTCCACTATGCCAGCAAACTCGAGACCAAGCAGAAAGGGAAAGCACGCTTCTCGACAATGCCGACATCAGGACGGCCACTCGACAAGAAGACACCAGCCAACTTCGACAAGTCGAAATCTTCTCAATCCACCCCGCCAAAGCCAGATCATGGAAAAAAGCCTTTTCAAAAAATGGAACGTAGAAAACAACCCCCGAACGGGAAATGGTGCGATTACCACCACTCATCTTGGCATGATATGTCTAAATGCAAAGCTCGGAAGACATTTTTGGAAAAAGTGTCGACATCCGACGTGTTCGACAAGACGGTGGAAGAATTTGATCCAGATGCAACGACCCTTTTGACATCGACATCGACCACTCTAGCAGCCTCGACTATCGTCAACGAGGAGGAACAAGAGCGCCTATTCCATACACGAATATGGGTTCATCACAATCCATTACATCTGATTTTGGACAATGGTAACCAGAAGAAATTCATTTCTGAAGATCTCGTAAAGAAACTAGGTCTTGTCACCACTCCGCATCCTCAGCCTTACAACATCAGTTGGATAAAGGATGGATAGGAACTATGGATCACCCAACAATGCAAACTCACCTACTTCATAAAGCCTTTTGAAGATGAAGTACTCTACGATGTGGCACCACTCTCCATAGTCGATGCCTTGTTTGGGAAACCTTACCTATGGGATCTCCATGGAAGTTATCAGTCACGACCGTAGAAGGTGATTGTCAGAATCCAAAGTCGATGGTGCGACGTACCAGAGCGACGACCTACACCAATGGTCTCAATGATATCTGCTAAATAGACAAAGAAGCTCATTAATCATGCTCAGAAGTTCATGTTAATCATGATCAAACCACAACATTCTAAAAAGACTGCAGCAACGAGTCGACTCACCGACCAGTGCAGCTCCTGACAGAAGCAGTTGATCGACAACGTTCTCGATGAGTATTGGAGTTTATTCCAAGAGCCGGATGGAGCACCTCAAAATTTCTAGGTAAAACACTCCATTGAACTTGCTCTTGGTTCTTCTTTGCCTAACGCATCTATTTACAGAAGATCCATTCTCGAAAATGAAGAGATTCAAAGACAAATCGAAGATTTGATCGACAACGGTCATACCCGACCTAGCTCATTTCCTTGTGGAAGTCCAGTCGTCCTCGTTCAAAAGAAAGACGAGACTTGGCGCATGTGCATCGACTACAGGACACTCAAAAAAATTTCGGTAATGAATCGCTACCCTCTGCCGCGGATAGACGAGCTCATCAACTGTTTGAAAGGTTTTAAATTCTTTACTAAGCTCGACCTCAAGTCAGGATATCATCACATTCCAATTGAGCTCTCAGATGTGTGGAAAACTGATTTCAAGACCATGGAAGGATTGTTTGAATGGCTAGTCATGCCTTTTGGCTTAACCAATGCACCTGCGACCTTCATGTGATACATGGACAACATTCTGCGACCTTTCATCGGAAAATGGGTCATTGTCTACCTTGATGACATATTGGTTTTCAATCGATCATGGGAAGAACATGTCGGACAGCTTCGACAAGTCCTCGACACTCTCCAGCAACATCGAATTTACTTGAACATGAACAAGTGTATCTTTGCGATGAACAACGTAAAATATTTGGGGTATGTAATTGACTCTGCAGGCATTCACGTCGATCTAGACAAAGTATACATACTCAAAGCATTCAAGAACTAAGAAGTTTTCTTGGTTTGGCAAATTTCTACCGACGATTCATACTTGGCTTCAGTCACATAGCCTGGCCCTTGAATCAGTTGGCGAAGGGAAATGGAAAAAACTGTCTTCAAATGGACATCGACACAACAAGAAGCTTTTGAACATATCAAGCACAAGCTCTGCACTGCACCAGTACTTGTGTTACCTGATTTGCATCAGCCCTTTGAGATTGAGACAGACGCATCAGACTATTCCTTAGGCGCAGTGATCACTCAGTATGGTCACCCAGTCGCTTTTCATTCCGAAACTTTTAACGACATAGTTAGAATATATTCGATGTACGAAAAAGAATTGTACACCTTTGTGCAAGCTCTCAAGCAATGGAGGCATTACATCCTTGGAAACGAAACGGTCATCCTCATTGATCATAAGCCTCTACAGTTCGCTCTGACCCAGTCGAAACTACATACAAACAGACAAATCAAGTGGATTAATTACCTACAACAATTCCAATTGATGATTAAGTATCGAAAAGGTAAGGCTAACGCTGTTGCCGATTGTCTGAGTCGACCACCCATTACTCTCCTTTTCACAGCGATGAGTATGCAAGGATACGACACGACCACTTGGCCTCAATTATATCAGGATGAAATCGACTTTTCACCAATCTACCGACAGCTTCAGACTGACAAGTCGTCGACCTCCGACTACTTCCTGAAAGACACCTTGCTATACAAGCTTGGACAACTTTGTGTACCGACCGGTGAGCATCAACAATAGCTCATTTGGGACGTGCACTACAACAAGACTGTAGGACACTTTGGAGTAGAAAAGACACTTGTTATTCTCCATAATTGTTTCTTTTGGCCTACACTTAAAACCAACGTCAACAAGTACATTCGATCATGCGTGGTTTGTGCCATTGCTAAACCGCCTAATCGACAACAGGGATTGTACACACCTCTGCCAGTTCCTAATCGACCATGGGAATCTATTTATATGGACTACTTGACGGGATATCCTACTACCAAACATCATCATGACACGATATTAGTAGTAGTCGATAGATTTTCCAAGATGGCCATTCTCATTCCATGCAAGAAGACCATGACAGCGTAATAGACTGCTCAGCTCTTCTTCACACATGTTTGGAAACACTTTGGTTTACTGACAACCATTACTTTCAACCGAGATGCTAGATTCATTAACATATTTTCGACAGCTTTCCATCCTCAAACCGACGGATAAACGGAAGTTGTGAATCGCTTGGTAGTACAACTGCTTCGCATGTATAACCAAAAGCATCGACGCACATGGGATGAAAGTATTCCATACATACATCACAGTTACAATCATGATCAACAAAACTCTACATGCAAGAGTCCATTTGAGATCTGTTACGGATTTCAACCCTCGGCGCCTATCGACCTGATCAGCTTCTCGACACAGTCAAAATCTAACACCGACTACAGTTAGCAGGAAGTTAATAAAGCCTTGAAGTTTCGAGATCATATCTGCGACATCCAGAAGCAAGCACATGAAATGTTTCAACAAGCAAATGCGAAAGCTAAGGCCCGAAACGACAAGCATCGTATTCCTCATTCATTCCAAATCGGGGATAAGGTCTTGTTACATCTCAAGAAGGAGCGCTTCACCGGTCCATTCAAGAAGCTTAAACCTTTACGAAATGGTCCGTACAGTATTCTTTGACAGATTGGCAAAAACGCTTTCCAGCTTGGCATTCCTGCATGTCTGGGTTTGCATCTAGTATTCAATGGATCTACTTCGACCATACCATGCACCATTATTGTAACAGAACAATTTACCGACGACAGAACTCGATGACATCAATCCAGATGTTCAAGAGCCTCTTCCTTGCGACACCTTTGTGGGACGACGAGTACGCTATACAAGGACAAACATAATTCCCTTGTTTTAGGTTGCTAAAGCCGGACATATCCCAACACAAGGAAAGTGGTACTTTGCTACTAAACTGACCAACAAGTTTCCTCACCTTCACAAGCAAACAATGGGGACCATTGTTTCTTAAGGAAGGAGGTATGATCCACATCGCAGTGGCATTGTTGTCGAATGCTAACATATACTGCAACAAGTCATCGACTTCGACACAACTTCGACAAGTTCTGAATTTGACACGACTTCAACAAACTCAGCAACTTCGACAACTTCAGCGACCTCAACAGTTTCACGACATCGACATGCAACGTCGACCTGCGACTTGCGACTATCGAACTACGACAGACTGTCTCTCTGTCTTCCAATTGACTGTAATGATTAAACTTTCGAACCATTCTTAATTCTCCTGTAACTGAACGTAACGGGAAGGCACCCAAGCATCTCAACATTCTATATAAGCATGTATAATATTGTAACATTCATCGATCAATTGATGATCTTATATCCGGTAATAGAGAAGATCAGTTCGCATTCCTGCATATTATCTGTGTGTATTTGTGTTCTGTATGTGTAGTGTATTCCTACTTTGCTTATTCTATTTCTTATGCTTCCACCATAACAGAGCCGAATCATTCAATCGAATTGTTGTCCCCCTCGTGCTTCCTGGCCACGTGCGGATCAGTTGCATAGAATCGTCCATCTCACAACTTGAAACTCCTGCTCTGTTTTTTCACAAATGCCTCCTATCCAGACTCCCAAAACAAAAATTAATACAACCGCTCCCAGCATTAAATCCTTTTCTGACCCGACAATCCACTACATTGAAGTTCGGCATGGAGACCATGTGTCTCATTCGTGTGACCTGCCCCCTTTCATAGCTTGGGGTGCGGTAGAAGTTCCATAATTGATAATCGACCTTGGCTTTAGCCATTATCTTGCAATGAGTAAAGTTCATAGTTGATACTTGAATGGGGATGAGGTTGTGGGAAATCCAATCCAATGAGGTGAACCTCCTCTTATCCCATGAATTTTTAGATCCATCAGCAGCTTTAGCCAGTAGAATAGTGTTATGGTACCCAGTTTTTCTCATATGCCTTTTGATCGCAAACTAAGACACCACAATCGAGATCAACTCCTTTATTAACCATTGTGTCTGTTTGCTGGTTATTTTCTCTCAGCACGTGGAGAAAGTTGATAGCTTGGTATTCATTTACAATGCATTTCAGGAGATGATGCATCTTGGTAACTGGATTCTTACGATTCTTCGTCAGATTCCTCGCTTCCCTTACGACCATAATTGAATCGCCAAAGACCACCAATTCCTCCATCCCGACATTCCTTGCTAGCTCCAGAACTTTGATTAGTGCTAGCCATTCTGCACCATTATTTGTCCTCCTTCCAATTCCCCAAGCGTACTCTTTCAACTTGTTTCCCTTAGAGTCGAAGAAGACTCCACCCGCACCTGCCAGCCCAGGATATTTGAGCAGAATGTTAGGAAATCTAGATGGCTAGAATTTGTATGTGAATTTGATTTTGAGATCAAACACATGAAGGGGAAAGAAAATAAAATGGTTGATGCACTCAGCAAGAAATTACATGTAATGTATGTGGCAACCATTAGCATTTTCCAATCAGATTTGAAGCAACAGATTATTAATTATTTTGTTGAAGATGAGTAGTATGTGAAAATAAAAGATTAATTACAGCAATGGAATTTGGAAAAGAGGTATGGAGGTTATCATTTGGAGGATGATGGACTTCTTACCTATAAAAACATAATGTATATTCCAAATGTGGTTGACTTGAGAGAAAATATTATGGATGAAACCCATAAAATGTCATTTTCTAGTCACCCATGATACTAGAAAACAATTGCTACAACCAAGAAACAATTTTTTGGTTAGTAATGAAGAAAGATATTGCTGAGCACATTTTAAAATGTATGAAATGCCAACAAGTGAAGGTTGAGCATAAACACCAAACATGCTTATTGCAACCTTTACCAATTCTGGAATGGAAATGAGAAGTGGTAACTATGGATTTTATTACATGGTTCCCAATGACAATGAAGCGACATGATTTAATAATGGTTGTGGTGGATAAATTATCTGAAGAAGCACATTTTAATCCAATTAAATATAAGGAAGCACATTTTATTCCAGTTAAATCTACTTACAAGGCTGATGAGATAGCAACAATATTCATGAAAGAAATATTCAAATTGCATGGATTACCCAAAGCAATTATATCTGACCATTATCCTAAATTTACTTAAAATTTATGAAAAGGTTTTTTTGCAGATTTGGCTACATGACTAAAATTTAACACTGCTTACCATACACAAACAGATGGGAAAATAGAAAGAGTAAACCAGGTTCTTGAATACATGCTTCGCATGTATGTGATGTGATGAACAAACCATCCAAGTCGAAAGATTATCTACACTTGGTAGAGTTTGCATATAACAATGGGAAACAAGCATCATTGGAAATGAGTCCATTTGAAAATTTGTATGGTTGAAGGTGTAGGACACCAATAACTTGGGATAATCCAACGAATTGTACCTAGGCCATAATTGCTTAAGGAAATGGAAAAAAGGTTTCAAAGATTGCGCAAAATTTAAAGGCAACATAAGATAAGCAAAAAAGCTTTGCAGATAAGAACAAAGTGCACAGGGAATTCAATGTTGGAAATCATGTTTACCTCTGAGTGAGGCCAAGGAAAAGTTCATTGAATCTTGGAAGTTGTGCCAAACTGTCACTGAAATATTGTGGGCCATTTGAAGTGCTTGAGAGGATAGGGTGTTGGAATATGTAATGATGACTGAATGTATTTGGAAAGTAATAATGTCCAATCTTATGTAAAAGAGTTATCCCACATGTAATTTGTAATAATTTACTCTTATTACATTTTATTATATAAAGAGGTGAAATTACATTTATCCCACATGTGTTATGGAATGTAATTTCTTTATTACCTCTCGGTATATAATGAGGTGAGGAGTGATTGTAAATTAATAAAAAATTAAAGAATTCACATATGAACACAAGGACATGTCATGTAATGTGATTATGGAGTGGGATGTGATGCACATGTGTGGGAGCTCTATTGATGATTAAGAAGATTTCGACCTTCCCGTGAATGTTTCCCCATTTGGAGTTTTGCCACGTATATTTGGTGTTCTCTCGTCTATTCTCTTATCTCCATTTTATTCATGTTCATGTTATTTGTTGCTTATTATGATATAAGGCTAAATCAGTTCATGTTATGCATGTGTTTGTATTGTTGTATGACTTTATCATATCCTCAATATTCTAACATGGTATCAAAGCATGTTGTTGCATTCTACCTTCTTCAGTAAAAATCTTAGATTTTGTTTTTTTAAGCAACATTTTCTCATGATTTCACTTGGGCTCTTCATATTTTGTAGTTTTAGGACCCGGTCTACAATACCAAAATGGTAGTTTTTCATATATGGGCTTTATATTACATATTTGAATTTTTTTCTTTCAAACCCTGACCCTTGTGGAGAAGAGTTTAAGATAAGATTGGGCGGTGAATTTCATATTATTTTTTAACACTTTTTGTTTAGATTCTGAAGAAACAAATTGCATATTCGAGTTCCTCTCGCAAAAATACTCGATTTAAAAAAAAAGTTGGCTCGTTTGGAGTTCAGACAATGGAGATATTGCTATTTTAAAATTAGTTATTTTTCATTTTTTGTGACAGTCGCATGGACTGCAGGGTGAATATCTTTTGACATATTGTCCAGATTTATGTTTTGTTTGTGAAGGTAGATGTAGAATGACTTCTCCAGTTCTGAAAACATATTATAGTAAAAATTTCAGGAAATATTGATAGATTTATGGTCATTTTAAATTTTCCATTTTTCTATTTTCGGTTTTTTCTACAGAGTTACATATCCATCTTTTAGCAATTGTTACGATTCAGTTTTGGTGAGAAAGTTCAGTTTGTATTCATCACTTATCTTGAAATTATTGTCATGAGATTCTTGATCTCTTTGCATTGGGTTTTTTGTTCTTATTCATCATGTTTACAGAGGTTGTCTTGTTCATGTTTTACTTGTCTCTAACCTTCTCATGTGGAAGATGTTTTGACATTTTCAAGGACATAGATCTATAGTATGGTAATGGTGACATCAAGAAGTGAACCTATGCTTAGGATTTAGTTGCTTGATGACTATATTTTCATGTCTATAAGTGATATCATTGTTTTATTTGATCAAATGTTTTTGGTCAATATTCTAACATGGTCTCACTCTTCTAATAATGATGTTTTTCTCACATGATAACATATCTTGCTCATTATGCTCTTGCATATTTAGATGTTCATTTTTTTAAAATCCAAATTTTTTGTGTTTAATTTAACTAATTTGGGAATCTTGTCTATGCTTTGGATCATTAGCTTCTTGTTTATTTCCCATTAGAGTGTAGCTTCTTTTATCATGTTGTTGGAGCTTGTTCCTATTAATTTGTCCCTAACCTACTTGTGTGGTATACGATCTTTTGACATTTTAGGAGCATATATATCAAGAATGAATATATATGTATCAAGAATGAATATATATATATATCATTTTAGGAGCATATATATGTATCAAGAAGGCAATTTTAAACATTAAAAGTTATGAATGGGAATATGAAACAACAATTGTTAAAGATGTATCAAGAATAATGCATTAAGAGAACTTAAAAGTCCAGATTGAAACTTGGACTGTCAAGGAAATATGTTAGATGCTTATATTGTCCACTCGCAAGAGAAAAACCCTTGGCTTGAAAAATTATGTCAAAGGAAGATTATGGGAATAGTAAACATCAATGGAATGAATACAATGACTGTTGGAAAAACTTTATGAACGTTGAAATTGAGAATTAACAACTTCAAAACTATCTCAATCGAGCTTGGTACCATTCAAGAGATTGAGAAATAAGGTTCTTTTTTGGAGTTAAAAAGTTAAAACTAGACTCCGATGTTGGATAACAAAGAAGACTAAAAAATCACATTGTTATTGGCTACTGAGTCCAAAGATCATAAACTCGAGTACATTAGTATTGTTCATGAACATGTGCATATGTTAATAAGTTATTGTGAAGTATTTTCATGAATTAAAAGGACATCTAAATCTTGAGGAAAAGACAACCCTCTAAGTTAATTTATCATGGTGCATGTGAATAGGTTAAAAGTCTAATAGCATTGAAAAGTCACAAGGAAAAAAAACTAAAAATTGACATATAAAAAAAACTCCATTGTTTCATAACTCACAAGTAAAAAGGCATTCATATTTAATCCTAAAGACCTTTTCCACTTGAGGCATGGCAAATTTGGGACAAATTTTGCACATTTATTGGATAAGCTCTCCACTTTTAATGTTTACACTAGTTTATGGTTTAAACAAGAAAAAATCAAAAGTAGCTATATTTAAAAGCAGTCACGTAGATATAATTTAGAGTCATTTCATACAACAATATTTCAAGAAAATCTATAAAAGATTGAAAAAAATTTACAATTTACAATTGTTGAGCTCTCTTAAAATACTTTTATATGTATTTAAATGATATCTTGCTTCAATCTAGAACGTTGCAAAACATGTTTTAGTTTAATTTACCCTAATTTATTTGCCAATGGAAAACATCCTGCATAAAAAAATACTATGAGTTCACGCTCAACCTATCTTTGAAGGAGATCACCTTTCTTGGAATGTAATTTATTTGCCAATGGAAAACATCCTACATAAAAAAAAATACTATGAGATCACGCTCAACATATCTTTGAAGGAGATCACCTTTCTTAGAATGTAATTGTAGATTGAGCTCTAATACGTTTCCATAAAGTACTTCACAACCTACTTCAAGAGAAGGCTTTTAAATAAAATAAAACAATCTTAGTGCTTTAAGAGAAAGCCTTATATAAAAAAAATAAATCAATCAATTATTAGTATTAAGCGAGATCATATATTGACAAATCGCTTAATAAAACCACTAAATGCTAAATGCTTGGTTAAGAAAACGAAATATAAGCCAGAGTGGTAACTTCCACAGGTTTTCTTTATTTCAAAAAAATATCTACTCATATACAATGAAGAAAATGAAGGGTACCAATGTTTTCATCAAAAAAATATATGATAGATAAAGTCAATTCTAAGACCCGTTAAATGACAATAAAAGCATAATCCAATATACATGTTGCTCTAGATAAATGAAGAGAGATACTCCACCCAATCGATAAGAGCCACTTTTCAATCGATCCTATGTTGAGATAAGAGCCACTTTTCACTTGCTACTTATCAATCGATCGATAAATGAAGTAGATAATACTTGCTACTTATCAATCGATCCTATGTTGAGATAAGAGCCACTTTTCACACTAACCGTTTGCCCATCTCGAATAAAAAATCTCTTTGAATTTTTCAAGTAACAATACTCAGACCAAAGATGGCTAGGGTTGTCCTTTATTGAACCTAGTAACACATGCCAGTAACACAGACCGGTGCAAAGACATAGAAAAAGACTTTTAGAAACATACTTGGCAAAGCAAAGTTGAGTCAAAATGAGATTAATATGTCCATCTTATTAGTCCCTGTCAAGACAGGGATTAAGTTGATTGTTTTATTAATTTTACCAATTTAATAGTAGTTTTACAATGTTATGCAAAAAAATATTTATTAATTTTAATTTTTCTAAATAATAAAATGTATTTTTAATTTTTGAAATTATAAAATATTATTTTGTTATTGGTTGTAAAGGTTGATTTGAGAAACTACTCCTGATTGGAGGTGGCAATTATTTAAAAAAATATATTTAAAAAATATTTTATTTAAAAAGTAATTCTCAAATTGACACATAATCGTAGATAGTACATAGATAATATATATAATTATTTCCAAAATAATTCTCCTTTCTATTTTTTACTTCCAACAACAATAATCTTTCAAATCCAACCCTCCGATGGGGCATATGGCATATGGCGTTTGAAATCCGCTTATTAAAATTTTGAAATCCAACACACAAGGTTAAGCGCACACTACCCAATGATTTTGAAAAGCTTACATGCTCGCATCATGGCATGGCATGGTAACGTTAATGTTTATTATTAAATAACTTTTGTACATGACACTAGTAATAAAGGAATCCTAACATTTATGTAAATAAAAATTAGTTTTTAATATTTTAATTCTATAATACTGTTGTTAATGTTTTAATTTAGGATGATGGTGATATTATGGAAAGGAAAAGGAAAATAACTAGCAATTGCCCCATTAGGGACAAAAGGGACGCCGAGTGGAAAAAAGAATAAGGAAGGATAATGATTTACAACATGAAAATTTGATCACTATATAATTGTTGTAAGTGCACAAAAATAAAAATATCTACAATCTTCAAAATGACAAGTATTAATTGTTGGTAAAAAGATTGTAAATTTTGGCAAAAAGATTGTAATTCTGACTTAAAAAATATTTTATATATATTATAGAAAAAAAATCAAGTAAAATAATTTCATCGTATATAAATTTGACAAATATTCATTTTCAATTGGCAAATCAATTTTGAAAAATATATACAAATATTTATACAAAGGCAATCTTATTTATGTTTTAGTATGAGTGATCTACACACAACAGAGTTTCCTAAAATTTCTCGATTTTTTAGTTGGGCATAAGTTTTATCCCCTGGTTTTGTTTGTAGATTACTTGGTCATAAGTTTTCTCCTCTCTGGTTTTGTTTGCAGATTCAATACCTCAAAATCATTGAAAATAGTGGATAAGAAGAGTTTCCATGGGTTAGATACATCAGAATGGCAGGTGAATATGAACTAAGGATGATTTAGATTCAGACATTTGTTGGTATAGTCTTTCAAGACTTTATTGGTTTTTTACATTCTCAATTTGTACAGGTTGTAGACTTTAAGTATATCCAAGTGAGGGATAAAAGAAAAATTGGGCGTTATGAGGCTATTCTTTCAACACGTGTTTTTAAAATTTCTAATTGTTGAGAATCAAACAATATTTGGGGAGTCCTCACACAAAAGCTTGAAGTTTTGCAGAGTTCTTTCTTTAATTGATTTTCCCCTGAATCTTATTTTGTAGAGATCATCTATTGAGTGAGCAAAACATCAGGGTTTCATGTAACTTTACATCCACTATAAAAATAGTCCTATAATAATATTTGGTGGATATGAAACAAGCATTTGGGTATGACAATGGAAATGTACAAGGTTGAATTTTTATTTGCATTAATAATCTTTTTCCAAATGTGACTATAAATTCAACCAAGCAATAACATTAGTTTAAAATATATGATGGCTGAACTAAACCTAGCAGTATCTCCTACCTTTATGTGAGAATAAAACTTTTGGATACAATCATTTATGTGTCCTCTGGAGATATAACACAATGACAATGCATAATTACATTACTGTCATGACCTTCTCTAGATGGTATTGACTCTTTTGAATTTTTGAACTATCATGTACAACTTAAGAAACTTGCCTCATTTACTTGCCATTGTATCAGGGAACCATAATACTCTGCACATATGAGATATTAATGCATGATTAAAATCAATAAATTTGTAAGAGCTCTTTTCATTCACTTCACATGTCACATTACACCCCATATTTGTGTAGGTTGTGCTCATTCTTTGACTTGCACTAATGAAGGACTAGACATCCTTGATGATGCTTCCTAGTTATAAAATTTATGTCTTGCTTCTCATAATAGTGTTTTTCCAAAAGGGAGTATAAATTACACCAAGAAACATATTTTTAAAAGTTTTGTTGGGTCGACTAAAGTCAGTAGGATCTGGAACCTTTATGTGAGGATTAAACTTTTGGATATAACCATTTATGTGTCCTTTGGAGCTATAAGACAATAAAAATGCATAAGTGCAATACTGTTATAACCTTGTCTTAATCGTATACACTCTTTTGAACTGTTGAACCATCCTATACAACTTTAAAAACTTACCTCATTTACTTGCCATTGTAACAAGGAACCATAAGATTACAAGCATATGAGATAGCATTGCATGATTAAAATCAATAGACTGGCAAGAGGTCTTTGCTTCCAATTCATAGGACACATTATGCCCAATATTTGTGTAGGATTTAGTACTTGCAATCTTGTACTTGTTATTGCAATTTTTTGACCATAATACAATGTCTACATTTGAGATATAATGGCTATTCAACTCAGTCAACTTTTCTATGTTCTAAAGGAATGATTGTGACATGATAAATGTTGGAGTTAGATCTCAAACTCTTGAACCAATACTCATAGATCTTATACTTCTCTTGGTAAATTGACAGCACAGATCTAGGAGAGTCCCCCTAGTTCTGACCAAGTGCATCACTGCATATAGGAAACAAAACAGACCACATTAGTTAATGAATGTCATTGTATAGATAGTAGATGTAGCAGCACATTGAAGTCTCATTTCTTTTCTCCTGATGTTCCCTTATTGATGACTCTTTTGCTCTGGGGGGTAGTCTTGGGTCTCCTACTCAAGCCCGTTCTGGTGATGGGTACACATTATTTTATTGAGTGGGCACTTCGAGCAAAGGAAGCCCTGGATGGGGGTTTATTATGAAACTTCTGTCCTTCAACTGTCGTGGGTTGGTGAGTCCCATTAAAAAATCGTCGCTTCGGAGGCTGGTGGAATTAAATCAACCGGATGTTTTACTGTTGCAAGAAACATTGGGTGGCAGTGAGGATGTAGTACGAGTTCTGGAATCTTTACTTCCTGGTTGGAAGTTTGTTGGAGTGGATGCTTGAGGGCGCTCTGGAGGGCTGGCCTCAGGGTGGAAGGTAAAGAGTTGCAGATGTGCTAGTTCTTGGGGAATCTCTTCTGGTATCGGATTGGAAGTTTGGGATGCTGAGATTGGTCAGTTGATCACGGTTCTCAATATATACGGGCCCTATTTAAATAGGGTGGGCTACTGGGACTCCTTGTTACGTTTGGATCTTTTTGATGGACGGGATGTGATTTTGGGTGGGGATTTCAATCTTACTCTGGGGTCCTCTGAAGTATGGGGGCCTCGGGCTACTCCGGATTCATTAGCAACTCATTTTATTCAAGCTTTTGCCAGGAAGGATCTTCTTGACATTTTACCTTCCAAGTTAACTCCTACTTGGAGGAATAAGAGAGCTGGGGAACATCGGGTGGCTAAAAGACTGGATAGATTTCTTGTGGTCGATGCGTTGGCTCTGGGAGTTGATGTTGTCAAACAGTGGGTAGGGTCAGGTGGGATATCTGACCACTGCCCCATCTTCCTGGAGTTACGAGGTAGCAGGAAGAAACCTCCTAGCCCTTTCAAATTCAATCCTAGCTAGCTGAAGGAGGAGGATTTTGTTAAGCTGGTTCAGGACCTGTGGGTTCATCGACCTCATGATTCTCATATGCATGCGGGTGCACACTTTAATCACAATCTTAAGCGCATTAAAGAGGCCACTATTTCCTGGGCGCATGACAAAAGGGCAATTGATGATCAGACTTTGCGGGCTGCTGAGATGAATATTGATCGGATTCTTAATAGTCTGGGCATGGGTTTTCTGAATGATATGCAGAAAGGCGAGCTGATGGAGTGGGAAAGACGCAGGAATGTGATACTGTGTGAGAGAGAAGAGATGTGGAGAATGAAAAGTAGGGCGATTTGGCTTCAGTGCGGTGATGAGAATACCAAATTTTTTCAAGCATATGCTAAGGGGAGGAAATTCACAAACTCTATTTGGGAACTAAAATCTGAAGCTGGGGAACAGGTCTCCAGCTTTGATGGATTAGCGGCGTTGGGGGTTCGACATTTTGGAGATTTATTCACAGCTTAACCTGGAGCCTCTATTGCTGAGATTATTCGGGTGACTCAGCTTTTCCCTCGTTTCGTGGGGGAGGATGATAATAGACTGTTGATGGAGGAGGTGATGTCGGATGAGCTCTCGTTGGTCATGCAATCCTTTCAAAAAGATAAAAGCCCGGGGCCTGATGGCTGACCTATAGAATTCTTCTTAGGCTTCTATGAATTCTTCGGGG
The DNA here is from genome assembly GCA_027924585.1 of Larix kaempferi. NCBI lineage: Eukaryota > Viridiplantae > Streptophyta > Pinopsida > Pinales > Pinaceae > Larix > Larix kaempferi. The sequence goes on along the minus strand of BSBM01001294.1, from coordinate 2,788,214 downwards.
AGGAATTATTGAATGTGGTGGAAGAATCGCGAAAGGCTGGGTTTGTCCATGGTCCTTTCAACTCTACCTTCATAGCTCTTATTCCGAAGACGGACAAGCCTAACAACTTTGATGAATTCAGACCTATCTCTCTCTGCAATTGTATCTATAAGATCATCTCAAAGGTTATGGCAAGGCGACTCAAGAATATTTTGTCTTAGCATATTTCTTGTGAACAATTTAGCTTCTTGGAAGGACGTCAAATTCATGAGGCCATTGGAGTTGCTCAGGAAGGACTACACACTCTGAAAGTGATGAAACAGAAGGGTGCTGTGATTAAGATTGATCTCTCAAAAGCATTTGACAGGGTTAGCTGGCTATATATCCGGATGCTTCTAACTCACCTGGGGTTCTGCTACGAATTTATTAGGTGGATTATGGCCTGCCTCACTACGGTGAGCTTTGCTGTACTGATTAATGGTTCTGCTAGTCCATTCTTCCAAGCGGGAAGGGGTCTACGACAGGGATGTCCCCTCTCTCTGCTGTTGTTTCTCCTTGTTGCTGAAGGACTCAGCCGTTTTATTCTGAAAGCAAAAGCTGATGGATCCTTTAGGGGCATATCCATTTCTCGGGTATTGTTTATTACACATCTCCTTTTTGTTGATGACATCCTGATATTTTGTGATGGCACGCGACAAGATATTGATAAGGTGGTTGAAGGTCTTCATTTAGTGCAAGTTGCTGCAGGTATGTTAGTGAACATTGACAAATCCACTATCACATGCTCGAACTTAACCAAGCAGGAGATACTAAGAATGGCTAACAAACTACCTTATAGGATTTTGGATATTGATGATGGATTAAAGTACCTTGGCTTTCACTTGAAACTGAATGCTTATCTTAAGGCTGATTGGCACTGGTTAATTGCAAAATTAGAACAGCGCCTTCATGGATGGATTCATAAATGGCTCTCTCGGGCTGGGAGGCTGGTCCTGATTAAATCTGTTTTGGAAGCAATTCCAGTGTATTGGATGTCTCTTGCTTGGATCCCCATTGGAGTCCTGGAGAAGATCCGAAGGTTGTGCTTTTCCTTTCTCTGGAAGGGTAAGAGTGAGCTTCGTGCATTGGTATGGGTCAGATGGGAAAAGATTGTTGTTCCTAAAGCACTGGGAGGATGGGGGTTAAAGAATATTTTTCTGTTTGCAAGAGCTTTGGGGGCTAAAGTGTCGCGGAGACTTATCCATACACAGAGTCTCTGGACAAGAGTGGTATATCATAAATATATTGCCCCTCTTACTATTCTTGATTGGATCAGGATGGGCAATAAGTCGAGGGCAAATTGTTCTGTGGTCTGGAAAGCGGTGGTGCAGCATTTTTCTTTGGTGGGTTCTGGTTTAGTGTGGAGGATTGGTAATGGGCGTCTCATCCGTATTGGGATGGATCCTTGGGTTGGCTACAGGGGAGGTCATGTCCTTTCTGTGGAATTGAGAAATTTTTTGGCTGCTAGAGGCTGTCATTTTCTGGCTGATATTGAGGATCCGAGATCATCTACTATTTGGCATCATGGATGGATCTCTGCACAGCGACTTGGGATAACTGAAGCACTGCAGGGGGATTGGGAAAATTTTCTACGGATCTTAAGAATTACTAATATTCGGCTGACAAACAGGGTTGATGAACTTATATGGGATCACCATCCCTCGGGTATATACTCACCAAAAAATGGATATATCCAGTTGAATGTGGAAGTTCATAACAGGGAATTGGTGTGGTGGTGGAAATATCTGTGGAAGTTAAGTTGTCCGGGTAAAACTAAATTACTCTTCTGGGCTATACTGGAAAATAAGGCTCCTACTTGGGACATTCTTCAAAAACGATTCCTCCAGGATCTGGGGATCTGTCCACTTTGTCGGATTGCGGATGAGACCAATACTCATCTATTTGTTCATTGTCGATATTCACAGGCTGTATGGGATGGTATCTGCTATTTTTTGGATATTCAGGTGAGGTGGAGGGGAACGAACGTCCTTGAAGCATTCCATTCATGGTGGCAGATTTTTAAGTCCACATCATTCCGGGCCCTCCCGTGTATATTCGCATGGGGCATATGGATAGCCCGAAACAAGATATTATTTCAGGATAGCGTGGTTCCGCTGGAGACTGTAGTGGCTCATGCTGTGGCAGTAATTCAACACTACATGGTACCTGTCCATGCGGTTCGAATTAGACCTGTGCGTGTAGAACAAATTGATTTCACCATGCCGTGGGCCTATTTTGATGGTGCTTCTTTAGACCATCAGTCGGTGTGTGGAGGGGGGGCAGTACTGTACAAATCTGAATTCCATTTCTTTCATCTTGTGGCTGGTTTGGGGCGAGGATCAAACAACTATGCTAAAGTGATGTCTTTAAAACTGCTGATGTTATTTGCTCTAGAACAAGGATGTCTATCTCTACAGGTTTTTGGCGACTCCTTGTTAGTTATTGACTGGGCAAAGGAGACTACACACTGTCATGTGATGGTCCTATTACCAATCCTGGAGGAGGTGATAAGGTTAAAGCAGTCCTTTGATCATATTACATTTACTCATATTTACAGGGAGAGGAACGGGATGGCAGATCAGCTCTCAAAGGAAGTGACGCAGCAGGATATTGCTCTAGGCACTTGGAGGATTACTGTTCATTCACCTGGGGGCACTTTCAGTTATTACCACAGACCTTATCTTGATGATATGGCGGCACAGATTTGAGCAATAGATCAACTATTGTTGACCAATGATGGATAAGCTCTTCCATTTCTGTAACAGTATTTATTTTTATGTACTCGGATATATGCGGCTGTAAGGACAGCAGCTGTTGTTTTTGTTTTATGGGACAGAAATGATGTTAATATGGGACAGTAAATATGTGACAATGTAGGGATCTCAGTGATTCTACTACATGTGCAGGCCATTGTAGTTTTGTTTGGGGCACTATTCTTGATGTTTGGGATAGAAAATGGTTTCAGGGACGCTCGGCTTGCTACGGCGGACTGCTCCAGTCCATTATGGGGTTTGTCTGGCTGCTCTTTATCAGGGGTTTAATTGCTGGCTGTTTTTGCCGGTTTGGGAGGTCTATCGTGTCTGCTGCTATGTCCACAGACATGGATCTTCTGCTTCCTCCGATGAGGATTCGGTTATGATGAATCTATTTCTGTGCAATGAGGGTTTGTTCCTGAGCTCATTTACTGTACCCACACATATGTGACAATGTATGGAGTAGCTTATGCTCTCCATATATCTGCAGAATGTAATTTTGTATCTTCTGATAATAAAATTACGACTTTTTTCCGAGGAAAAAAAAAAAGTAGATGTAGCAGCACAAGAAAACAAACACATTACCATTTTAATAATAAGATTACAAACCTGCAAGTTGTTCACTTATAAGGAATTTCTATAACATTGGCGTGAAGAGCTTCTTGTACCTGAGGTAGATGAAAGTATATTTTGGAATACTATTCAGTGCAAGGATCATACTCCCCAAACAAATGTCTCCATGACTGCCAACAAAATGACTCTGTGAGGGAAGCATATAATCCTATATAGCAGTTTTGAGAGAGTTTGTCCGCAGAGGTAATAAGGTAAATCATTCGACCAATGAAAAGTCAAAAAATGTTAGCTCCCTATCTGATTTCAACCTACAAATATTACAGATGATGCAAAGTAGAGACATCAACTGGCCGTGCAAGCAATCCACACTCAAGTCATAATTCATGCATTTTAACATACAGAAGCAAAGTAGTAAATATTTATGACAATGAGAAGGGGTACATTCTTCAAAGATCTTTCTAGATGGCAGGCAGAGTTTTAAAATTGAAATTAAGGAGAAGGTGATCATGCCTCTGGGCACATCTTATAGGTCTAATGTCAGGAGATAAACCTACAACATTCAAAAGTATTTTTTTCTTGCTATACAGAGGTCACAACCATATGGTGTAACGCGGTTCAAAGAGCTGCAAAGTATGGACATAATGGTATCTTTGGAGAGGGACGTGCAGACAACACCCTCCAGATTGTTTCCTAAGGTGTGACCGCGTGAACCTGTACAGAGAGGATAATGGGAGCAACTCCATCCTATTGGATAACATTTAGTGGAATAGTCGCTGGTAATCATGGCATGACAGTTACTTTTTTGGGGGGGCTTATAGGAGGAGAGGAGATGCGGTGGTTATTTGCGATTTAGGTTTTCGAGCTTGGGTGAGGGAATGATTTTCATAGGATTTTTGCACCAGTTATCTAGAATTCTTATTTAGCTTGCAAATATTCACCTTTTGTTCTGATATGGATCCACACCTCTGGTTATGAAGGAAAATGTCTCTAAACTGTGTACTTAAGATGAAGAAAAGTTTGATAGCTCCAATGCAATAGTTTCTTTATAAAAAATTCAAGGAATTATAAATGACAAAACTTGCATCATGCAAGGTCAAAGTCCATTTTTTAATAGGAAGCTAGAACTTCAATACTCTTTCCATCAGGGACTATCTCACGGCTGAATGTTCAATGCAAGAGCATATTCTACATTCCTAGTGATAGCATAAAAATGAGTGTGTGGGCATACTCTCCATTGCTTTTTGTTCTTTTTATTGTTGCAAACTGAGTATGGGGACATCTTCAACGTTATTTTAGAGCACGAGAATGATCGGGTAAGCAGGGACAGTATATGAATGGAAAACCCCTGGGAAAAAGACAATTGTGAAAGTTGCCTGCAACTGATTGCAGGTCATAATTATTCTGAGTGCGGGAGAGCTTATTTATTTTGAGATGGATATGATAGGGAAACTGACGGAGGTGGAGAAGCCTGAAATTCCTGGAGATGTGGCTTGTTTAGATATTGCTCCAGCTCGTGAAGGCAGACAAAGATCCAGATTCCTGGGTGTAGGATTATATGACAGCACCATTCGCATATTGGATCTTGATGGCTGTATGCATATTTTGAGTGTGCAAGCTGTATCTTCTCCCCCAGAAATCTCTTCTCTTACTTGAAGTGCAGGCTTATGTTGGAGGGGACAAGGGTGCTGATCATGTAGTGAGTGTGTTTTTGAATGTTGGTTTGCAGAATGGTGTTCTTCTTAGAACTGAGGTAGATATGGTAAATGGTCAACTTTCAGACATCCATACCAGATTCTTGGGTTTAAGAGTACTGAAATGTTTTTTTGCTCTAGTGACAGGGCGTGGGGCAACTCTTTGTTGATCAAGAAGGCCATGGCTGGGGTATATTCATCAGGGGCACTTTCTTTTAACTCCACTTTCATCAGGGTCACAAAATGAAACGTGTCCCCATCTAATAGAAATATTCAACACACAAAGAACTTCACCCCAAACTTTTTGAGAAAAAGAAGAGGACGCAAATAAATAATCGACTGAATACTCACCAACACAACATAAAGGGCAATGAAAAGGTCTCGTGATTCCTCGCTTCTTCAAATGATCACCCACCAAGATCTTGTTTTCAAGCACCACTAGCAAAACAATTGCAATGTCAATGGCACAAACCACTTCCATAAAGGCCTAAACCATCATTTATCATCCGTAAATCAGAATAGAAGGAAATAGAATCATAGGCTAAAGAAGCGGTTAGACTCGTGGAAGTATTCCAAGTCTAGACAAGTTGATATTTCCTATCCTATTACCTAATACCTGATTGAATCAACCCCTAAAATTTAAAAGTTATTTAAAATGAATGTTACTAAATGATCACTTATTTTTAAATTTAAAAATGTATTATGAGATGTCACTTTTTATTACAACCAAATAGATTTCAACTAACTATTAAGTTTGAACAATATATTCCAGTCAAGCTTTTCATTTAAGCAATTTTCAAAATAACTAGGCTTAAAATAAATTAAACTACAAACACTTTTAAAAATAAAAATAAAAATATTGTAAATAAAATATCGTTTTTCAAAGTTAAAAGTTAATAACTTTATAATTTTAAAAATAGTGGAAAAAAAGCAGTTGAGTTAAGTGTCACGAATAAGTTAGGTGTTTTCCATGCTTAGTTTCGAAAACTAATCGTTATTCATGCATCAACTACCAGTTATTTTTTATATTCTTTTTTATAATTGTTTATTTAGAATTTTGAAGAAATATCATAAAATCAATTTGTACAATACACTTACCTTATTTTCTTGTAATTTAAGAAAACACAAATGCTAATCCACTCTAAATTCTAAAATGTAAACACCTATTAATATATTGACATATCTTGACGCGATTGAAAACAATAAAGATGCAGTCGACATGATGGGGCGCATTACGCCAAGGCAAAAGTGATTGTTGTGATATGACTTGGCGATGATCCCAAAACATGGAAATGCTTGATAGGTTTGATTTTCGGTGTGTAATGACACGTGATACGGATTCCAACTTCTTTTTGTGATGTGACTTAGCGTCCAGTCTCAGTATGGACCTGGCTGGCAGTGGCAGTGGCAGTGGCGTCCAGTCATTATTCTTCCTCTGGTCTTTGGAACACAGACCTCGGTCCACCTACCACGATTCGTTTGCTTTAGTGGGAATATGTTAGCGAACAGTGTTGACTATCTTTTGCAGTTTTCGCCGACCAGCGTGGACCCGTCCCCTCAACGACCCGTCCAGGTACAAGGGACACATCATGTGCATTATGACAACGCGTATGAAGAAGTTATTGTGAATCGTGATATGACTTGAGAGTCGGTATGATGTCTTGGGTCTCCTCGATATTGATTTGAATTCTTCAATGCAGGCCTGGAATTTCAAATTAGAAGTGCCTGTCAACTGGAAATTTGATGACGGGTACATGTTTTGGGTACCTGTCATTTAACGTTTTATGCAAGGTCATAGACTGTCAATTTATTTTGACTAAAAACTATTACCAATTCCTTTCTTAACCGATTTCCAAATCCTCTTTTCTCTTTCCTGAATCCTCTTTTCTCTTTCAGCTCGAGGCTGTAACACTTTGTTTCCAATCTGGAGCATCTCATTGCATTTTCTTCATGGGAGCCTTCTGGTGCAGAGCAGATCCTGGGATTCTCTTATATGGATAATAAAAATAAAATAACTTAAATCATTATTTTACATTTGGAAACAGACAGATCAATCTCGATCCCTCAATTTTTTTTTTATCAAGAATTGAATTTTTTAGTAAGATGTTGTGTCATCGTAACTTGAATTTTTAATACAATATGAACATGGAGCGGCTGACATATGGATACATGTGACATGCCCATGGTGGAATGTCATTGAACTGCTTCGTACTGTAAAGGCCTCTGGAGCAGACTTAAATAGTGTAAGGCTGCGCGTGCGTAAGATGCAGGACGTTGGCTCCCACTTGCTTCTTTTGTCAGTTAATATGAACATGGAGGGGCTGACATATGGATACATGTGACATGCCCATGGTGGAATGCCATTGAACTGCTTCGTACTGTAAAGGCCTCTGGAGCAGACTTAAATAGTGTAAGGCTGCGCGTGCGTAAGATGCAGGACGTTGGCTCCCACTTGCTTCTTTTGTCAGTTGATGCCTCCTAATTTCCACAATGAATTGAATACGAACGATCTCTTTTTGTTGGTGGACGCCACCTGTTTTGCATAAAGAATTGGGTCCATCCTAATTTTCACAACGGATTGGGTACGAATCATTTCTTTATGATGGTGAACGCCACCTGTTTTCCATAAAGAATTGGGTCCAACTAAAGGGAATCATTTCTGTGGCGAAGAGATTGGCAGGATTCTGCAGGAACTTCATATAGTACTCATTAATGCAGTGACAAGATCATTAATGCAGTGACAAGAGGAAGAAATTGGCAGGAATTTCATGTTTCCAAGTTCAACCCTTCAAATTACGGTGTTTAGTTTGTTCAACGGAATCAGATAGGTATTAAAATTTCTGACGGGGATCTAAATGGGTAGACGTCAAATCTACGTTCCAAATAATTTCAAACCTGTCACCTGTGACGGGCTCAACCCACGGCTACCTGTAAAATACGTTTTAAAATGGAAAAAACGTTCTCTGGACCGTCAAATTCCAGGCCTGCTTCAATGTATTGTTTGCCACTAGCGAATGGGCGATGATGCCCAAAACAATTGATTCCACTTTTTACGTTATCTTGGTCAAGATGTGAAGACCAACACATGGCTCCCACTGCAGATGTAAGTCTTTGTGCTCTAAAATGTTCAGTGGATATGATTTTCAGATTTTGTGGTCCTAAAATTTCGGTGTTAAAGATGTCATCAACGTCATGTGGTGCATGAAATCCCATTATGCCAGGGATAGAATTTCACTGTCATATACGGTTTACAAGGGATGCAGTCGAGGCGTTCACATGATGGCCAACGCGTATGAAGAAGTGATTGTGAATCGTGATATGACTTGACATGATGTCTTCGTCTCCTCGATATTTATTTGAATTCTTTAATATATTGTTGTTTGCCACTGGCGAAGGGGCGATGATGCCAAAAATAATGGATTCCAAATTTCCACTTTTCACGTTATCTTGCTGAAGAATCAAGATTCCACTTCTTTCGTTACCTTAGACTTGAGTGCATATGTCAAGTCTTTGTGCTCCTAAAATGTTTGGTAGATATGATTTTCAGTCTCTGTGGTCCTCAAATTTCGGTGTCAAATCATTTGAGCTGTAAATATATCATCAATGATGTGGTGGATGAAATCGACGGATAGAATTCGACTCTCATATACTGTTTAAATTATTGCTGGGCCATTTTGTTAGACGAGCAATTTAATTTTCAAAACTTTGTTTCACCAAATTGCAAAACGTTAGAATACATTTGTCTTCAAAAGAATAAGATGTGAGATTTTATTAGTTGTTTACGAATTTACATATAGGATTAGTAGATTCCAACCAATAGATTTAATTTGGAGGATTATTTTTAATTTCAGATTGTTATTAAGCTTTCCACAATGAAACCTTTTAAAATAATCGTCCTTCATTTTATAAGACTAAACTAAAATATAATACTTTTAAAATAAAATTATTGTACATAAAATATTATTTTATTGAATATAAAGAAACAAATATAAGATGGCAAGGTTCAAAGTAGTTTCCATGAAGTTGATTTGAACTAGTTTGGTAGTTAAAGCAGTTTCGTGGAAATAGCAAGAAACAATGTGGCTCCAACGTCGAAGTGACTCTAATATGACTTGACGATGATGCCAAGTGTGTAATCATGTTGGTTAGTGAATTTCGTATTTCACGGATTTGGTTTTTGGTTGTAATCATGTCGGTAGGTGAATGATGCCATGATACGGATTCCACTTTTTTAAGGACTACCACCTACAAGAATTCCACCTTTTTCATCGTCTTAGTGAAGATACCACCGACTAGGATTGGGTATATGATGGTCCAATAGTGGGAATTTGCTAGCAACAGTTTTTGCTAACTATCTTTTGCTTTTTTCGCCAACTAGTACTTGAAGTGTGACTACACCTTACCAAAACCATCGACTTTTGTTTCTTTATAGTCTTCCGTTGGTCCTCTGAGCCTGGACCTGGTTGGCGTCCACTCAACGACCCATCAACCTATGCTTTTTAATATTGTTTGTAATAACTTTGTAAAGATGATATGCATTATTCCAACCCGTATGAGAAGAGATTGTGATATGACTTGCGAAATTTGGGATAATGTCTTGGTCTCCTTCGGTTCTAGTCAATGTGATAGGAAATTTGCGATGATGTCTTGGTCTCCTGTAGGTTATAGTCACTATGATATGACTTGGGATTAGGGTATCAAAAGTTTACTATGGGAAGGTAACTATTTTATATCATGAAGGGCAAAATTTAGACCATTTTATCTGATGATGTCTTGGTGTCCTTCGAGTTCTAGTCATGCGGGTATTCACATTTATCAAAATTTGCCACCTTTTTATATTGAAAAGCTTCAAAAAAATTACATTTCAATTGATAATAATAAATTAATTACATATTTCATAAAAAAAAATACTAAATAAAATATTGCATTTTTAATCAAATTTCTGTCACCAAATAAATCAATAAATCTAAAATTATCACATTGGCCAGAGACATTGTTTGGATACAAGGAAAAGTCTCCTTGTTTCTTTTTTTTCCCAAGAAAAAAGCATATTCATTGATCATTAAAGAGCCTCGAATACATTTCACGGGTGCATAAAGCACAATATAAAACTGTTAAAGTCTCCTTGTTTCTATACTGTATAGTTTCTATTATCCCAATCCTTATGCATGTATCTAAAGATAGGGGGTTGGTTGGTCTCATTGGATATCAATAAGGCGAGCTCACTTTTCCCATTATGTTGGTCACATTAGAAAATCCCGAAGCAAACTTTGTGGCCCCTTTGATATCACATGACCCAAGCCTACAGGCGCAACGCAAACATGAAGGGTGTTGATAAATGATCAGGTTGAGTTAGCAATTCAAAGCATTGGTTGTCCTCACTAATAACAGATCCACACACCATGTGGTGCATGAAATTCAAGGATATCATTTGACCATCATATACAGTTTAAATTATTTATGGGCAATTTACGTAGACATGTAATTTATTTTTCAAAACTTTGTTTTTAATGTAAGGACCAAATTACAAAACGTTAAAATAAATGTGACTTCAAAAGGATCAGAGGCAAGATTTATTCATTGTGATTGTAATACAACTTGGTTGTTTATTCATATCATATTTTCACTATTTAGTGAATTGATTATGATATGACTTGACGATGCCAAAACATGCCCTCCACATATTTCCTTTGTCTCGGAACTTCCAAATCTCATGTGGTCCGATCGATTTGATTTTCGGTGTGTACTCGTGTTGGTAAGCGATGATGCCATGACACATATTCCACCTTTTTCGTAGTCTTGATGAGGATCCCACGGTATACCACCTACCAGGATTGTTGGGTATACCACAGTTTACCTAACATGATTCCTTTGTTTTAGTGGAAATGGAGTAAGTTAAATGTTCTACATTTTGATTTTTTCTAGTCATTTTTGTCAGAAGATGAAAGCTTTTTCCACTAAAAATCTTGTTGAACTTGTAGATGCATGTTGTTGCAATTGCATTAACGAGGTTCCCAGGGATTGCCAAGGGCGCTGAAACCATTTCTAAATAAAAAATACAATTTGAAAAATGAAAATTGTGATTTCAACAAAACTTTATCATCAGATTTCGACAAAAATGACCAGAAAAATAAAAACATAGAACAATAACTTATTTGTAGTGGGAATATGTAGTATGTGTTTGATCTGTATTCATGCATAAAAAGGAATGATCCAATATGAATAGAATAGGGGGAATCATAGTAGTAAAACACATCCTACAAACTTAAAGTGTTGCATCCAAAAAATACTAAAGAAGAAATATAATAGGAAAATATTTAAAAGCATGCATCGAATATGGGAGTGTTTTGGATGGAAATACGTTGAAAAGGTAAAATAATTCAACAAGCATAATCATTCCCTTAGGGGGACAGTGGCTTTAATTATGAGAAGGCTTCACCACTGACAAAGTGTTGGGTATGGCCAAAAATCACTTGGTAGTGCAAGCCTGATTCACATAGGAAGTTGTGGGATCAAAAGCACTCTAAGAAATCACGTGTTATGAAATTGACGATGGATGTTACTCTGTTATGGGTGTTATTTTGAAGTACCCCAACCCTTATTGTAAAGAGTGTCATTGTGGTTTTAATGGAGAGGTGGAGTATGGATATATTCATTGTGACTTGATCTTGTGAACATAAAAGAAAAGATGATGGTACTAACCCAAATGCCCATTCTCCACTTGATTGAACCAAATTTAAAAGAATCATGAGTAGTGATGAGGATGCTTCCCTAGAGGGGAATGAATCCATGAGTAAACACCTTAATTATAATTGTGATTGCAAGTAACTCTTGGATATCAACCTTGATGAAATTAATTTCCACCACTAACCATAGTATGATTGTCAACACTAACATGTACTCCAACCTTCAAAGGTTTTCAATTTGTTGATTTAGCAAACCCACGAGGATCGCCCATATTAGGGACTACAACATAGTACTCACTCGAGGCATGCACAACATCAATGGATACACTAGATATACAAATGGTAATATGGGGCATAAATTTTCCATTACCATTCCACCCCTCCATTCGCCGAAATGGAAGAAACACTTTATGTTGTTTCATTTGAATCTTCCATTACCATTCCACTCACTTGAGGCCTCTCATCCACTTGCTTGAACAAACAATGTCATTGTGACGAATGCAAAGAAGAGGAGTATCCAATCATGATGAGGAGGAGGAGGGAAACAATGATGGAACAAGAAACCTTTCAAGAAGTTAGGATTGATGACAATAGATTTCCATTAAATTTTATTGTGGGAAAGGCTCTAGAAAACCTATATTTACATTCCAAAAGGTTTCACATTGTAATCAAACATAAATCTCTCTTTTTCTTTATACATCAACTAACAAAAGAAATATAACTATGGGGATTTGAACCATGTTAACCTCCTCACAAGTAACAAATCTTCTAAGGGTGTTTGGGGCTTCTTTATTTCTCCCTAACTATGATATCCTTTGAATTGACTTCCTCCTCAATCTCATTCACCTCTCTTACAACTTAAAACTCTTCCTTCTCCTTTGATAGTGACATTAAATGCTCCATTAGAATGCGAGCACAATCGCGACACATAGGTATCTTCAATAGCAAAAGGGTGTCCTCTTTGTTTCCTCTTTGATTGCTAAGATGAAAACCAAAAATGAATAAGAGTGCCATTAAATCACCCTTGTCTCTTGTCCTACGCCTTATTTCTACATGCTCAATCATTAGAAATGAGGGGTGTCATGTAACTCCATCTCTCTTCATGTGTGGATGGATTAACACTCCCAAATTGGTCTCATGGTTATCCATGTGCTAGTTGTACATCACCTTCCTCACTAGAGGTTGGCATAAACCTTTGCATTCATATCTCAAACCTACTAAATCATCCCAATACATATATTGCATGGAAATTGATTTTGAGATTTTTGAATTTGGTGATAAGTTTGATGATAAATCCCATGTGGCCCAAGTGTTTAATTGTTTGAAAGGAACCTTTGATTATAATAAAGTTGAGTATGGGCTATCGCGTGAGTGATGTGTTTTCCTAAGTGATAATAGCAAATAGAGCAGGGACATGTCTACTCTAAATATGCTATCTTACTAAGAAATGGTGAATTTCTATGTCAGAAATGAAATGATTAATACAAATTTCTTAAGATCTAGATTCAGCCATTAAACATTCATTAAGATCTAAAGCCATTTGAGGATTCAACTCAAGCATAATAAGCAAAATTCAAACCCTTGAATGGAAAAATTCGAATCATTTCATATTAAAATAAGGAAGAAGATACATATTTACCATGGATCTCGACGTGCATCCTTCCTCCATTGTCATGAACTATCCTTTCTCCACCCTTGCCTTTGATGAAGATGAGCTCTCCTTTCTTCAAAATATCTCCAACATGCCTTTGCTCCTCTTTGCCTCCCTTTACCATGCCCCACATGCCTTTCTTTTATAGCATTGGGAAATGGGATTTCAAGTTACTCTTTTCAATGTGGGATAATCATTTTTTATTATTTTCTCTTTAAAAACCCACTTTCCATAGTTTATTAGGATTTTTTCACAACTTAGCATATTTAAGTACCTTTTTTATGCATTTTTGTGCATTTCTTCTCACTATCTCACTGTTAGAGCTTTGATTTGAGCTTTTGGTGAACAGTTCAATCACTGAACTTTGTCTTTATTAAGATCCTTCATTCTTTACTCAATCTTTCTAGTTACAGAAGTAGTGATCAGATCAGACAGGATTGTTCTCTCTAGTACTTGTTTTGTCTTCATGTTGCGGGTGAATGGTAAAAGTATGCTTCCACCCTCACTTGGTTAAGGGTGTTAATTTGATTGTTAACAGATGCCCCCTAATGTGTGAGGTCTTAAGTAGAGCTAAGGTCCCAAATACATTACATTATTTTTATACTGATACTCTTTATCGATCAAAGCAAGGATGAGGCAAGGATAGTTCACTGACGTAGGATTTAGGATCACACCTGCAAGTCAAACATAGAAATTTCTCAAATTTATATAATATCTTCCTAAGGTGGGCATACCCATGCTCAGCAGTAAACAAGCATGGCCACGAACAATACACAGTGGATCCATGTCAAAAGTAAATTTTTCAGAAGTGTAAACATGCACTTGGGTGAGTGCGAGAACCAGGTCTTCATTGGACTTCTGACATGGTAGTTTAATAATGCGCAGCTTGGGCAATGCATTGATGAGTGATACGACTGTTTCTCCTAAGGTCTTCAATACAAACCGACGATATTACGATTTTATATCATGCGAATAAATGAGTTGATGTCAAGCAAAATAAAACACCATCTGATTACCGATCATTGATGTATACCGTTAACATATGCGAAGAGACCCACCGATAATGATGATGGAATCTAAGGTACTAAGTACAAACTAGCAAGTGTGAATAGATGTTCCGAAGTCGAACACTTTTAGAATCAAACAATCAGGGGTCATTGATGTATACCTACTGTCATTTGCGAGGAAACCTGCCACTAATAACTGCAAGATCAAGGGTACTCCTAGGTTTCTAGATCCATTTCCGAGATGATGATTTGGTGTCTATAGGAATAGATCCATCGAAAGGAGGGCATTAATGCATCCCACATCAACTGATATGAAACAAAGATCAATAGTCTGATATAATTTGGTAGAACTGCGAGATCCAAACTGTATACTAACACAAGGAAGGCCGACATGATTGGTCAGGAATATTTGAGGAATGGCCGACTCTGTTTGAACTTCCCTTGAACACATAACACGACGCAGAATGGACACTTGGCAACATAATACTTTGAGTAACTAACTTTAATGAAATCTGCCAATGCCAGATGCATTAACGGAAGCTCCATAGGTGACGGGAAGGATAACCCATCGGTGGAGGATTGCTCAAAATACTGGTACAATTTCCTAAGGAAAATGGAGATGGTGTACTGACAGCGGAAACCAAATTAT
This sequence comes from Larix kaempferi, assembly GCA_027924585.1. Lineage (NCBI taxonomy): Eukaryota > Viridiplantae > Streptophyta > Pinopsida > Pinales > Pinaceae > Larix > Larix kaempferi. The sequence continues at coordinate 2,773,186 of BSBM01001294.1, read as the reverse complement.
GTATCGTGTTCAAGGGCGACAAGGACTGACTATTGTCGTTTCTTCAATATTATACTATGAAATGATTCAAGTCTTTCCTTTTTTGGATTTTTGTGTTTTATTTTTATTTTTATGCTTTTTCATTTTATCATGTTGAAAAAGAATAAATAATGCTATAATACATGGGAGGGAACGAGTGTTGCATGAGCATACACCTATTCTTCAAGGGCATGGGTCAGGCCAAGGCAAAGAATCATATTACAAACAAGGGCTGAGCTAGTTGTGCACACTCTTATAGATGTTCCCTCCATGGGTAGGCTATCTGAAGTAGGATTATGTGTCGACGGACGGTGAAGTAATACCATGTGACTGAGGGTATCCAATTTGGTAGAATGGCCAAGTACGAAATGGGATTATATGGTGTACTTCATATTGAGTCTTGTGAAAAAATGCCAAAGTCATAAATCACCATGAATCATGGTCTATCTCCAACTACCTGAATCAAATAGTTCAAACTGTCAAAGTCTCCAAGTCTTGTAATCAAAAACCATTTCACTACCCAACAGTTTAGTTATAAAATGGTTCAAATGTGCATTTAATATCTAAAAGATATCCAAAATTGAGGAATTATGCATCTTTCTATCATTAAAAAGGATACGGTTTGTACATGTATGAATAAAAGATAAGTAAAAAATATTCATGATTTACCATATGCGTCCGTAGTGCAGCTGATGTATGAGAGGAAGCATCCTCTTTCAGCTTGAATTTCTAAAAGCTGTGAACCTTTAGTCTTTGATCTGCCAGTTGTGGGTTAGTTTCGATGTCGGACTAGAAAATTTTGAAATAGTTTCCATGTTTTCGAATTTTTCAAAAAAAATTCATTTTTTTTTATGAAAGTTTTTTGGGTGTTATCTATAAGAAAAAGAAACAAAAAGAGAAGTATTTACACTATTCTTTTTGGTGTGTGCAAAATTTACACATTTTTTGGGTTATGACGTAAGTTAGGTTATTTTGGTTTTACTTATGTCCTTAAATGATGTGTTCGATTAAATTGGCCATGAAATAATGTACATGCTTGCTTTTTGGTATGATGTTAATGACTTAGATGCCAATCAAGTACATAGTTGGCCAAAGAATCAGCCAAACTATTCAGACTTCTAGGAACGTGTATATATTCAATAAACTCGAACTGACGCTCTAAAAGACGTACTCGTAGAAACTTTCTAAACATTGTAGGATGTCGAACCTGATACTGACCATTTAACTGGGATACAACTAATTCTGAGTCTAGTTTGACGATCATTCGTCGAATGCCAAGCGTGATAGTCTGTGGATAGTCTCAACAAGAAGCTCAATGACTGCGCTATATTTTGCAACATTGTTGGTTGCAGATCCGAGAAAAATGCCTCCTGAACTAAGAACTTCATTATTAGGTGTGAAAAAGACCCATGCGGCGGAAGCAATGTTCCAAGAACTACGGCTAGTGCCATCCGCATATCCCAAATATGTGAAAGATTCTTGTGCCATCTGCCAAAGCGACAATGCCAAGCAAGATAAGTGTGTGCCCGAAATAACTAATGTACAAAAGTTTATACAAAGAATACAACTTAATACAACAAATGGTGCGAGGCATCAGTGCCTATGCGAAGTATTTCTTCAGATAGAGACCATTTCTAATCTCCGACATGGGTTCCCCATCAAAATTGACCAATTCATAAGCTCCCTTTTTTAACAGAGTTTTGACAACAAGTGGGTCAAACCATTTAGCTATAAATTTCCCTTCTCCTATTTTATCTTGGTTTTGGTCATAAACTAAAACCAAATCGCCTTCATAAAAGACTTGGGGACGGGTAGACTTGTCATATTGTGTTTTAACCCTCTTCTTGTGTTCTTCTACATTTAGAGAAGCTTCCCTTCTAGTCTCATCCAAAGAACGAAGATGGAGAAGCCTTTCTTCTTCTGCAGAAGTGTTAGGTAGGAGTTCGACTGCTATCTTTAATGATGGGATTTCACATTCAATCGGCAACACAGCTTCCTCTCCATAAACCAGTTGGAAGGGAGTGAATCTGGTTATGGTTTTAACAGTCGTTCGGTAAGCCCAAAAAGCAGTAAACAACATCAAGTGCCAGTCATTCTTGTTTTTATTAATCGTCCTCTATAACATAGTTTTCAAAACCTTGTTGATGGCTTCTACTTGTCCGTTAGCTTGAGGGTAATATGGTGAGGAAAAGTCCTGTCGTAATCCTAACCGGTATGTAAGTTCATCCATACAGGAATTCCTAAAATGACTTCCATTGTCGGTAGTGATCTCTTTGGGTCCACCAAACCTTTCTATTACATGATTGAATAGAAAGTATGCTTCAGTTTTACCCATGCATTATAATGTAGGCATCGCCTCAACCCACTTGGTGAAGTAGTCCATTGCTACGATGATGTAGTGGTGACCATCGGCTGAGGGTGGGTTGACTGTCATAAAATCAATGGCCCATTTTGAAAATTGACCCACGGTTACTACAGGGTGTAAAGGACCAGGGTGTGCGCGCATTTTTCTTGTATAAATTTGGCAAGGGTGACACTTTTTGATAACATTCATGCAATATTTGAAAATTGTAGGCCAAAAGTATCCTGCATGCAAGATTTTATGGGCAGTTGCCAACCCAGAAAGATGACCGCCACATGCCCCAGAATGGCAATCATTCAACACTTGGTCAGCTTCCTTGTGTATTAAACAACGTCTTAATATCATGTCTATTCCTCGACGGTACAAAGTATCCCCGATGATGAGGTATCTTCGAGCTCGATGTCGAATGCGACGTCGTTCAATGCTAGAAAACTAAGGATCAATCCTTTGGGTTTGGAGATATATGATGAATGTTCCATACCAAGGATCAGAAGTTGCGATGAGGAATACATGTTCATCTGCCCAAGTTTCAACAGATGTAGTATCCTCCTTCTCTGACAGTAACTCAGACATCAGTTCAACAAATGCCAACGCTTTTTTGGCTTTAGCATTTTTGAATTTGAGGTCGAATTCTTGCAAAATTACTATCCATTTTGAATATTTTCCCCCAATGATATGTCGAGACAAAATGTGTTTCATGGGGTTCATTTCAGCAACGATGGTCGTTTTTCTTGGAAGTATGTAATGTCTAAGTTGTTGGACAGCATGAATTGCCGCCAAGGCCAACTTTTCAACCTGGGAATATCTCAACTCGGGACCTGCAAGGACCTTACTAAGAGAGTAAATAACATTTTCTTAAGATGATTCGTCCTCTTGTTCTAAGACCATTCCAATGGTGGAAGGAGATGTTGCAAAATATAGCAGAAAGTCTCTATTATAGTTAGGTGGGCTAAGCACCGGGGCAGAGACCAAAGCTTTCTTTATTTCATCAAATGAACATTGAGCTTGGTCATCCCATATGAATATTGCATCTTGTTTTAAGAGACGCATGATACCTTTAGCTTTTTCAGCAAAATTCTCGACAAATCTCCTCAAGTAGTTAGCTTTCCCTTGAAGGCTTTGAAGTTGAGTGATTGCTCTCAGGGAAGGCAACTGAAGTATTGCCTCAACCTTGATGGGATCAACCATGATCCCCTTTTGTTACACTACGAACCCAAGTAACCTCCCAGAGTCCACACAAAACATGCATCTATATGGATTTAACCTAATGTTGTACTTGCGGCAGCGCACGAAGATGGCTCGTAAATGGGCACTATGTTCAACTCTCCTTTTAGATTTAGCTGCCAATTCATCAAGATAAACCTCAACGATTTTCGTAATGTCGTGAAATGCGTATGACATAGCTCTTTGAAAAGTAGCTCCGGCGTTTTTAAGGCCGAATGGCATTTTCTGATAAGCGAAGTTCCCCTAAGGGCATATGAAAGTTGTCTTATGTTGGTCTTCCTCTTTTATCTGGATTTGGTTGTAACCGGAGAATCCATCCATAAATGAAATGATTTCGTTTCCAGCACATTCATTTATAATCTGATCAATAAAAGGTGTGGGATAGTTGTCTTTGGGACAAGCCAAATTTAAATCCCTAAAGTCAGTACAAACCCGGATAGTTCCTTGTTTTTTGTTAACGGGAACGGGGTTGGATACCCATTCAGTTAGAGGAACGGGATAGATGAATCTGGCTTTTAATAGCTTTTCGACCTCGGCTTTAATGGCAGCGGACTTCTTAGGGTTCACTGGACGTAGTTTTTGCCGCACAAGTTTAACATTGGGATAGGTTTTGATCTCTTGTTCCACGATATTGGATCGATGCCGGGCATTTCTTCATAAGACCATGCGAACACATCACGAAACTCTTTAAATAGAGCAGTATAAAGTATTGTTTCCTCAGGAGAACAATCTGCACCTATGTTGATGTTCTCAACGATGCCAGGTTTTACGGATATGTCAATTGGGATGGTTTTCGAAATGTTCGCCAAGTTTCCTTCTGAACTCACATTGTGGGTTTGGATTGGGCATTGGTACTTGGTCATATCGTCATCAAAGTAAATATTTTCGTGCTTGACTTCTAATGAATCGATTTTGGGAAGAAATGAGGATTTGTGGTGCATATCCTCCCAGGTTCATTCCGAGATGTTCATGACCTCTAGGATGGCTTCATCCGAAGAGAAAGTCTGATCCAGGAGATCATGGGTACTATGAGAGTTCAAGGCCCAAACAGGTGAAGTATAGGGATTATATTACTCCCTCTTGGGAGGATTTTGATCTGGTTCTATCGAAGCCATTTGAATAGCTTGATAAGCGAGCTCTACGGCAGAAAAGGGAACACTACTCTCCTTTTCATCATGTGGTGCAGAAGTGTGTGTATTTCCATCATTCTTTTCATCTAAGATGTTTTCTTTGGAGGTTCCAGCCTATGAGGTGGAACCAACCTCCAATGTGGAGTTAGAAAAAACCCTTAATGGAAAGTACACTTCTGATGTAATGGTTAAAATTGGGGCAGTGTTAGGGGTTAATATTGGTGGTGGAATTGGGAAAGTTCTCAAAAGGGATGAATCTTTAAACATTCCTACCCCAACATCCTGAATCACCGTCGTTGAATCCCCTACAAAAGGTACATTCGAGTGGAGACCAGTTTCAGGTGTGCAGTAATCTAGTTGATCAATTGTGACAATCTTCCCTTGGTGGGGGAACCGAATGACTCAGAATACGGAAGATACTACAGCTGTCATTTTATGTATCCAACTACGTCCCAATAGAAAATTGTAGTCTATGGGTGCATCCACCACCTTAACATCTACTTGAACTATTTTGCCCCCCAGTTCAACTGGGCAAGCCATGATAAGTCCATGAGGTGGGAATGAATGACCATCAAATGCTTTGAGAATTGTGTGGGATCGTACTAGGGTGGGTGATCCCAAAGCTTTCCAACAAGCTAGTGACATGACACAAGTGGAGGCTCCTTCATCCACAATGGTTCAAAAAATGTTCTTACCATGTGAAGTTACTTTAATTTGGAATGCAATTTGTGATGGAATCCTACATGTGGACTGTTCTAATTCAAATGTGATCAAATTAGTGTTCGATGGATCAATAGCACCGATGGCAGACAATAGTGCTTTTCGTTGAGTGGGACAACTTTGCAACACCTCCAAGGTAGACATTGCACAAGGAGCTTGAGCTAAATCTTCAACCACATTGTAGTTTTGAGCAGCTCGTGCATTGGGGTTGTGTGTTGTTCTACGGAGGACCCCTTTTGGAGGTCAAGGCATTGTATCTATGGTTGGTTTCTCAATAGTTAGAGAACCACTAGGCTGAGATCCAACTATTTCGGCATCTTTTGAAGATATGTCATAAGAACGAGCCCTTGTTTGGATATGGATATCATGTTCACCAATTGTGAAGATATTAGCGTTGGGTGGATTGCCCCCTTGTGGGGGGTTTGCCTGGTTTCCTCCTGGCAGAGGTGCTGGCGCTCCAACAACCATCTGTTGTTGCTAGGGGAAGGGTTGAGTTACGACGGCAGGTTGTTGTTTCCCTCCTCGTTGTGCCAACATTCGATGGATATCATCCATATGAGGACAAAGATGAGTAGGATGATCCCCTTGACAAATTTTGCAAGGGTATTTGTTTTTCCAGTTTTCATGATTTCCCTCAGTAGGATTATTCACTTTGGGTGCATCTCCTATCCCAGGATTAGCATTGGGCTTCTTCGTCTGTTTTTTCTTTTTTCCTTTTGGGTTTGTAGTTTGAACCGTAAGTATTTAAGAAGTTTGGGTTGAAGTTGCGGGTCGCTGTGTTGTCTGGCCAGCTGTGGGTTGCGAATTTTGAACCGTCATTTGTCCCAATTGTTGGTTGACTTGTTCAAGTTGGTTAACGGATCCAATCACACCATCGGTATGAGGTACTTTTGGCGGCCTAGATGGATCAGACGCAGGTCTTACAGCATGAGGTATTAAGTCATAAAGTGTGCCTGATTGGGAATATATCAAATCCATTTAGTGGGCACTCTGAATGAGTTGTTCTTCAGTCATGGCTCCCGACATAGCTACATCTTTTGCAAGAGTAAGTAACAGTGATTTTATGAACCAGTCTGCTAGGAATTGATCTGGGATTTCAGCTTTGATAAGCCTTCGATGCCTCCTCCACTCGTGGATATGATCCGAGATGTGAGTAGTGGTGGATTGCCTAAGGGAAGTCAAAAGTTTTGTTCCCGTCTCATAGCGGATAGGTAGCTGAAAATGTGTTAGAAAATCCATAGCCAAAGATGAAAATTCCGTAAATGTATTGTGTGGCAATTCAATGTACCATTTGGAAACAGTTCCCGTTAGGGTCCGCTGAAACAATCTCAACCTAATATTGTCATCAACTAGGAAATTGGATGAACACCACAAATGAAATGTCATCACATGATTTGATGGATCTTCCCCAGGTTTTCCGTCAAAATTGGGTATGTCTAAGGGTAGTTTGGTTGGTATTGCTGGCCATCCATTCAAATGTAGAACAAGGTCATTAGTCAGCCGGGATAAATCCGGTAGATTCAATGTGGCCAGAATGGTGACTTGACTGGTGCCGTAGCAAACAATTAATACGCGGGTGAAGCTTGATAGTTCCATTGTTGTGGTCCTTGGGCTTGGAAAGCATTCCAAGAGGGGTTACCTCCTTGTGGAGGTTGCATCCAAAAGGATTGGTTATTGCGGGGATATTGCCCAGTCCATTGTGAACTAGGTTGCATGTATGGATTGCCCCCTTGCGGAGGTATGTTCCAATAAGGTTGGTTATTTGGTGGAACATTATCACTCCATGGCTGGTTGGGATTCATGGGTGGATTTCCCCCTTGTGGGGGTTGGCCCCAATTAGATTGGTTACTAGTCGGAATCTGACCACTCCATTGATTGTTTCCTTGGTTTGGATAAGCGTTCCAAGGTGGGTTGCCCCCTTGTGGAGGTGGTGCCCAAGAAGATTGGGTACTTCCTGGAACCTTCCCACTCCATGGTGGAATGGGGTTGTTAGGTGGGTTACCTTCTGGTGTGCTACCTATGGGGGGTATGGCATTGCCCCCAGGATTCATGTTAGGAAAGTTTGGATGACGACTTCCCAAGGCACTTCCACTCACTTGTGGAGTAGGACCCCAATTAGCATCATTATTCCATGGTTTATTAATTCCTCCAGGGATGTTGAGATTCCATGGTAAAGGATTCCCCCCAAAAGTGGAACTAGGAAAAATGTTTGGTATATCAAGAGGATTTTGGTTCACTCCTTGATTAGCCAAACCATATGGGAAACCCATGTTTGGTAAGGCACACCCTCCAGTAGGGATTCCTGCAGACGAAGTGGATATACTTCTGGGATTGGAACCCGAAACTGTACCAACTAGCACTGAAGTGTTGGTTGAACTTGTGCTAATGATAGGTATAATGACTGGTGGGATTGATGTAGTGGTCACATTGGAAGTATTGCTACCTCCTGCAACTGTTTGTGGTTGTGTTGACGTAGTCCCTTGTGCTCCTGATGAAGCCATAGGGTTAGTTGTGGGATTTTGCATATTAGCCCAATATCCAATAATAGGGTTGATGTAATCAAGTGGCTCACTAATGTGAAGTAATACCGGGCCTGAAATATTTGTCAAAGGTGGGTTTACATGAATTGTTGTGTTGTCCTCTAGCGTTTCAATTTCAAATGGAGCAAGATTATCAACAATATATGTATTTGCCTTAGTAGGTAATGTTTCAGTATTTGTTTGATGTTGTTCTTCTCTATTGCTATTAATTGAATCTAGAAGTTGTTCAGTTTCCAAGTCACAAGGTTGTGGGTTTTGTATTCGTCTCCGCGATGTAGCGGGGCCTTCAGGTTTTGGTGACTCACCTCGCTGCCGTCGTGATTGGCAGATTGGGAGAGTAGCCACTTTGAAGAACTTGATAAAAGGATGTGTTTAAAAAATATTTTGATCAAAAATAGAATCAAACAATCCTAAAGCTGTCTAGACTCAACAAAATATAAAAAGTGTCCACACAGTCAAAATCCCTATGGGTTCAAGCAAGCAAAATGACTTTTCAAAAGAACCGAGGCTCAATCAAAAGATGGATTAGAGGGCCTTCTGAAACTAGTAGTTGTTGAGGGATCTCAAGCCTCAAACAATTGCTAGTAGCGAAGGTATGAGAAAGAGTTACAATAAACTTTAATCGCCATGGGTGCAAGCGTTGGTTCCTGACCAATCACCCTCCCAAGGAGTAAAAGTTCGAAAGTCTGTCTCAGGTACTACAAGTGTCCCCCACTCACAATAGCCTATGTGATATCCTAGGAATAGCCACTAAAGTTACCACTTCACAATCGTCGGTTGGGCGGAACAGTTGTAAGTCGAGGGCAACTCTCATAACCAGGAACTCTAGAAACAATGATGTCACCCCGAGGACTTGTCACTTAACATAGACTTCCCTGATGAGCTCATGTCCCACTAAATAAGCAAGAGTGGGGAACCACTCTTACTTATCCAGATTGACCTCGTGCTTAATGCATGTTTAAGAAGCGCATTCCCGACAAGCGTTTTTTGCTACTAATGGATTTACTCTAAATATGTTATCTTACTAAGAAATGGTGAATTTCTATGTCAGAAATGAAATGATTAATACAAATTTCTTAAGATCTAGATTTAGCCATTAAACATTCATTAAGATCTAAAGCCATTTGAGGATTCAACTCAAGCATAATAAGCAAAATTCAAACCCTTGAATGGAAAAATTCGAATCATTTCATATTAAAATAAGGAAGAAGATACATATTTACCATGGATCTCGATGTGCATCCTTCCTCCATTGTCATGAACTATCATTTCTCCACCCTTGCCTTTGATGAAGATGAGCTCTCCTTCTTCAGAATCTCTCCAACATGCCTTTGCTCCTCTTTGCCTCCCTTTACCATGCCCCACATGCCTTTCTTTTATAGCATTAAGAAATGGGATTTCAAGTTACTCTTTTCATTGTGGGATAATCATTTTTTATTATTTTCTCTTTAAAAACTCACTTTCCATAGTTTATTAGGCTTTTTTCACAACTTAGCATATTTAAGTACCTTTTTAATGCATTTTTGTGCATTTCTTCTCACTATCTAACTGTTAGAGCTTTGATTTGAGATTTTGGTGAACAGTTCAATCACTAAACTTTGTCTTTATTAAGCTCCTTCATTCTTTACTCAATCTTTCCAGTTACAGAAGTAATGATCAGATCGGAGAGGATTGTTCTCTCTAGTACTTGTTTTGTCTTCATGTTGCGGGCGAATGGTAAAAGTATGCTTCCACCCTCGCCTGGTTAAGGGTGTTAATTTGATTGTTAACACTAAGTAATTTTGTGACATGATGATTGGGATTTACTTTAATTGTTCACAACTAGATATTAATAAAGCATTGCTTGTGGGTAAGATATGATGTATGGTTCCCAAAATACTTTTCATGCAAATTCTTTCAAGAAAATTTGGACAAAAGATAGTGGGTAGCCTTGTTGAGGGAAGGGTTAAAAGTTAAAATCTCATCAAAACAATTTTGAGAGGGATGATATTCTCATGTATGAATCACTAAATATTCACCTCTCATCAACATTTTGGGATCGATGCATACATTCCAAATCCTTTTCCTTCCCATCTAATTCAAATCATATTAAATTAGTCCAAGTTTGAGGATGGAGAAGCCTTCAATAGTTTTCATTCACATTCCTTTGATTATACTATTTCGATATGCAATTCCACCTAAAATATAAATTGTAAGAGTCATTAGGTGCACCCTTAATCGCTCATTCTTCCATCCTTTTCGATACCCTTGACCCTCCATGGACTCCCGACACATTATTATTTACTACTAAATCAACAATTTAAATATGGCATTTTCCCCCCAACTTCCCACCAAACTCATTACACATTGAAACGAATATAATCTTCATGTATCCATTGTTTTAGTGTTAAACCCCAAATTCACAAAAACCACATTCTTTGTAAGTCCTTTCAAAATCTATTATGTTAGGACGTTGTGGAATATCATCACCCTATTAATTTAATTTCTTAAAACAATGCTTGGTATCAAATCTGCCTAATTATTATTATTCATGTTGAAATTTTAATTTCTCCTCTCCAACGACAAAATATTCAATTTGAAATGTTCGTTGTGAGGAAATTTGGTTTCTATTGATCCTACAAAAGTTGTGGTCACTTGCTACCATGAACATCTCACTCTTTGCAATTCCAATTTCCTATTATAGTACATTGATTCTTATGGTACATATTCTTTCATCATTCATAGGAAACTATAGATACACTACCATTGTTTATATGAGTTTAACAAATTTCTTTATATTCTTAAGTTTTGTGTTTGAAACAACTCTCTACCTTAATATGTGACTACCCCTTCCACATTTTTTGTTTTCATAGTCATGCCGAAACATTTTTTGAGGGAGAAAAACATCATCCATTTGGTGTGGGCACACACCATTTTATGTCATCATCACTTTTCACATGGCAAGCACGAATTAATTCCAGCATGGTTGATATAGCATCATCATTACAAATCTTACCATATCTATTCAATTTTAATTGCCACCTGTATCACCATATCAAGGCTATTATTTTTATATATGTTACCTTCTTTGACATTCTTTACCATTGCATATTTGAATTATTACCACTAAAACTATTATCCCAAGCAAGTATTTTTCATCTCTTCTCCTAGTAATTATCTACAGTCTCTTCTACAACCATGGGAGGCTCGATTGTGCACCATTAACTATTAGTAGCTAGTATTTTTCAACTCAACTTGAATTACCAATAAGGATTTTTTTTAGAAGCAAGATGGTTGACCTATTTTGAGTACCTTCAGGGATTTGATATGGGAATCACCTTTGAATTTGTATGAACCTTTCAAGGATCCTCAATCTGGTATGATTCCTTCACATTTTAGTCACAAAATAAATCATCTCACAAGTATCATGGATATCTATGGAAGGTGAGCGCCGGTTTAAGTGACGAACTATGGGAAACTGTAATGAATGTTTGGATTTTCTAGCATATATTGAGACAATTGAAAGCACATGGAAAGGTGTTAAGCAAAAATCTTTGAGGAAACCATGGTTTGAAATTTCCTTCTATATCAAAAAATATCTCACTTGTGAGGGCCAACATATATAGTCTACTTTTTGTATACCACTTCAAGCTTATTTCTCATCTACAACATTATCACCTTATCAACATTCCTTTCTTCTTATTTGGATATCTGCAATTAATGGCGGGGATTTCATTACAACGCTAACATTGGAAAAGGAGCTTATCTCAACATTGTCCAATTGAATTATTAGTTATGGATTCTCTTTATTGGGATGGTCGAAGTTGGGAATAATTTGTTATAGAGTGTGGACCAAAAGAACCAACAAAAAGGGGTCAGGAAGTGATGGTAGATGAGGAAGTGTTTGAAGCAATAGGCACTAATCATTTTTTAGGCTAATAAATATGATAGTTCCATTCAAGAGGTAACATCTTTTGTGGGCTAAATATGGGGCAAAAGAAATGAGGCTACAAAACAAGTAGGCTTCAAATGCAAAAGAACCAGGGCAAGCATTGTTGCAACAATCATTGCTACAAAATAAGATTATACAATATTTTAGTCTAGTGAAAAGAAGAGAAGACCTAGGGTAAGCATTTATACCGTAAGCTATTGCAATAGAGGTCACCACTACAGAAACTCGACTTGATAAAAAAAAGTGGAAAATCAACAAATTGTTTGGTAAGAACTTTCATATGAAGCATTTCAAGGAAAATAGGCCTTATTATTCTGAGTTATTAATAATTAATAAAAAATTGAGAAGAATAAATAAAGGCTCACACCATAAATTAGTTGCAACCCATAAATCAAAAAACACTCAATGCCCAAACTGAAGATGGATACTTTGATATGAGCCATGGAGGAACAAATTGAGGCAAAACAAAGACTACGTAGTACGATAGCAGCACAATGTACACCTTTTTATTTGCATGAGGGTGGAATCAATGATATAGAAAGAGGGTTGGAATATCTTTCTATGGGTCCAATTAAAATTGATGTTGCTATAAATCCGACTAGAATTGATATTGCTACAAATTCCATTGAAGCTAAAATTGTTATAGAATCTACGAAAAATTGAATTTGTTATAGAACCCTATAATATTGGCATTACTACAAGACCCATTGAAGTTGAAGTTGATACAAAATTCGTTGAAATTGAAATTGCTACAAAATCCAATACTATTGATTTTGCTACAGAAGTTGATAAAGTAGGTGTTGCTACAAAGCCTATTAAGGGAACGACTCCCACATAATCCATAGCAGGGATTCAAAAAGAAATTACACTTCAAAATGTGGCAGAGGTTATAAAAATTGAAACAAAGGTACAAGAGGGGATTATGCCTAATATTTAAGTAAATATTGTATAATTTATAATGGAAGCTCAATTTGAGGGTGTGATAAAGAAATAAGTAGTATTTAAAGAAGAGGTTATGCCACAAAATCCTATGCTACAAACCTTAGCATCTAAGTCATTTGAATTCATTCGGTTGAGTGCCAAAGTAGTAAACTAGAGGAGTCTTGTTGAGTTATTAGATTATGATGTGATATCATTACATGTGCATCATCAAGATATTCACAGACTTCAAGAGCAGTGAGCTGAAATTTATGCCCAAACAAGGAAAAGGTGGGAGTATATGTCGAAAGAATGGTAGAGTCTTCAAGAATCCATGAGATATATTCATCAATTAAAATTGGGCAAAGAGAAGATGTTCCATTTGGCTCATAGATCCCTTGCATGTAGACCGCCTTCCCCTATATATTTATTTTTCTTAAAGGAGTAATTGATATCTTTCTAGCTTCATTTTCTGGTTGTAGGTAAGTCATATAATGTTCTCAACGTTGATCAATTCTACAAATTGTATTTTCTCTTTGATGAAAATGACAAGAATTTATCATGTGAATTATGTCAGCATGAGTACTTAAAACCCTAACCCCTTTGAGAGGGACACTTAATTGATATTTTTCACTTTCTTCTTAGCACAACAAATTTAGTGGAATAAATCATGGGTATATTTGACAAATACCAAGAGGTTAGCCAATTTATGGGTAAGGGGTGAATATCATGTGCCTCCCAAGGTAATAGTGAAGTATTAAGAACTATTGGAACAACCTCATGCTTTGTGCACATACACCATACTTAGAGAGCTACACTCACTGAATGTGAGAGAAGACCAAATCAATCAAGGTTATATGCTCTAAATGGTTTCCAACAAAGGGTGGGATGCCTTATCTTCTAATTTGAGGAAAAGGGAATCCCTTTCATACCCAACTATTAATGTGTCCATAAACATGTCTAGATTGTATATGAATTCTTTGAGGAGATATGGGACACAATGGTTGGGGTTGAGGCTTCATTTTCCCCTTATTTTGTGTCCTTCACTTGATTTTAGTTTTTCTAGGGATGAGAATGGAGAAGTAGCAATATGAGATAAAGTGGAACTTAGGTTGGAATATTACATGATGGGATAATAAGGCATCCTCCTTTTAGCTAGAGAAATATCCATGAAAAACAATCTCACCCATATTCTACTACTACAAAGGATGAATAGGGATATTACCGGGTTGTAGAGGGATGTGCAACAAACTTAGCTTGGGGAAGATGATGGATCCCTATTTTGGTTACATTTTTCAATCATTTTCTTGTTCATTCTACCTATTTTCTTATGTCTAAACTTTGTCATTATCCATTTTAATGCTTACATGACAAGATAAAGGCTTTGAGGTAACTTCCATTACAATTCCTAGATTCTATTTTTTTGTTAGACTTTGGGAGGATAGTACCATATTTTGTATTTTCTTGGTATTAATGATTGGTTGGAAGAGTTGTTATATATTTGTTGAACAATTGCTTTAGAATCAATTATAGACTACTATAGATTTCCTTAGATGTCAAGAGAGAAACTGGTAGGAAGTGGTTAAAGGAATACAATGAGATAAAGCCTTAGTACCACAAATTGATGTGACAATGGATAGTTGGAGGTTGTTACAAAAGCCTCTAACACTTTCTATGGATCACACCTTCACCTCCTTCTTCCAAACAATTATCGACAGCGTTGATTATGAACCCCAATCTAATTGGGTCTACCTATATTCTTGGTGATCAAACATTTATTGTAATAATATACATGATAAAGTTAGTGATATGGTATAGCAACTTTGTTATGACCCCCTTGGGTCATATCATATACATTTAACCCAATATATGCCACCCTTGTGTCATAACATACCTCATACTTGGGAATATTTGATTCTCAAGTTAGCTAATTTAGGGAATTTTGTTATGTTTGTTTTTTCATTGTTTAATTAAGAAAAACAAGTTCATGTATAAAAGGGGCCAACACATCTTTGATAGGTTGTCATAATTTTGATAAACACATTTTTATATTGTTGAATCCCTATTTGATAATCTAAAGAATTGTAGTTTGATCCATTTGTATATGTCTTTGTGAGAAATAGTGACTTCTTCGCTCATTATGAACCCATTGTGCAATTTTGGAGAATCCATTTATGAACCTTTTGTTGCGCCGAGAGGCGCTCTACAGCCCAGTATGAGGGAGATCTTGTGAGTCGAGTGTTTTTCGATATTGTCGGCCATAAATAACTTTTGTTAGTATGAGAGAGATCTTGTAAGTCGAGTGTTTGTCGATATTGTTGGCCATAAATAACATTTGTATGAGGGAGATCTTGTAAGTCGAGTATTTGTCGATATTGTCGGCCATAAACAAAATAATACAAAGTAAACAAAAAAGAATAATACAAAGTAAAAAGTAATAAATATTATGTCAGCCATAAACAAAAAAGAATAATACAAAGTAAAATGTAAATATGAGACTTAAACTAGAGGTTAGAGCTTAGGATTAGGTGATAAATATTATGTCGATCTTAAACAAAAAAGAATAATACAAAGTAAAAAGTAAATATGAGACTTGAACTAGAGACTTTACTTTTTACTTTTAATACAAAGTAAAAAGTAAATATGAGATTTTAGAGTGTTTGTCGATTTTGTCGAGTAACAAAATAATACAAAGTAAACAAAAAAGAATAATACAAAGTAAAAAGTAATAAATATTATGTCCGCCATAAACAAAAAAGAATAATACAAAGTAAAAAGTAAATATGAGACTTAAACTAGAGACTTTAGATCTATTCAAGGAGAGGTTTGCACCAAGGGAGATTTGATCCCTCTCGGAGCTTGATAGAGCCTAGGATTTGGATCTATGCTGGTAATATTCAACTAGTCCAATGAATGACCTTACTTTTGATATACTATTAGGTGTAGGCCATCCCATTGTAGTTTCAATCTTCTCTCGATCTATGGTTATTTTTTCCTTAGAAATGATGTGCCCCAAATGACGAATTTACCTTTGATAAAAGGAGCACTTACTTAAGTGCATAAAATTGATGCTCTCTTAGCACTTTTAGTTCTAACCTTATGTGCCCTTCATTCTTCTCCTTTGATTTTGAGTAAATACAAATGTCATCAAGGAGAAAAATAACAAACTTTTCCAAATACTACCTAAATATTCCTTTCATCAAGCATATGAAAGTAGTTGGTGCATTTGTGAGACCCATAGTGTCCCTATCTAGTTCAAAAGTTGTGTTACTAATATATTCGTCATTTATCCTTTCCTAATGGTAACTAATCTCAAATTTATTTTTGAGAATATATTTGCTTCTCTTGTTCAATTGTTTGAAACCAATGCAGAGCCTCAAAGTTCCATCCTTTTCTTCACAAAAAATATTGGTGCTTCTCATGGAGATACATTTGGGTGTATGTACCGTTTATTTTGTAATCATTAGTACCAAACAACTAATTGATGACTACTCAACGAAAAAATATAGTTACAACATTTTTTATTAGCTAAATGCTAGCAAATTTATGCATTTTGATGTATTTTAAGTGGCATAGCTATAAATTACTAGTATAGATAAGGGATAAAATATATGACTAGATAATAACTATGTAAGTATAAATTAGTAATATTTTTTACTTCTATGTAAATGAGTTTTAGTAATGTACTTATTTTAGTATCCTTTATCATGTTAATTATGATTTTTCATATTTTAAGATATTTCTCAAATATTAATTATATTTGATCCAAATTCAATTAGCGTTGCTTAATATTGGATAGGTAGTTGAGAGTTGTAAATTTATTCGTCTTCAATTATAATTTAACTATTGATACACCCATATTGATAACGTTTGACATGGGAAATTAAAGCGCTATGCCACATTATTGGAATCTTATCATACACTTGGATTAAAACCATATTTCACAATGGTGTGCAATTTTTGGAATTAAAATATCATAATCTAGCATATATGGATTAGATTACATAACATTTTACTTTATGTAAGATGTAGTCTTCAATTTTATACTTACATTTACGTGAGAAATATAGGGTCCTGGAGTAAGACCTTAAATTGGTTCTGGTTTTCTAAGAGCTCGTCTTCCTTGGACGTAAGGAAACAGGTTAACGGACCAAGACCTAGAGGCATCTGGAAGGAGTGGAAGTCTTCCCCCTTATAGACCACCAGCGGGTTATTTCAAGTGGCGTGGTTTTCCTTGAATAATGGTGATGAGTAAACTTGCATTTGTGGATAGCAGCTAATGATGGTTGTCCTCAGTGCTAGTTTAACAACTGAGTTTGATAGGTTTTCCATCTTCGTATTTTTTTTCAAATGTATACTTACATATATTTTTATTTTGTTTGTAAAGTTCGAGAATTCTATTAAACTAAAAATAGAAAACTATATAGAGCCAAATTACCAATGGGTCATGCTTCAACATTGTTATGTGAGACCCCAGAAATAGCAAAGATTGTCTAAATCTAAAAAGAAACCTTATTCTAGCAAGCAACAGTTGTTCAAAATGATGCTCATAGAAGTGTTGACAATAGTTCCCCCACGGGTCGAGGGTTAAGACTGGAGAACTAAAAAATAAGACACTCAGAAAAAATCTAATTATAGCCCAAAGGCCTAACCAATTAATCATCATCAAAAAGAGGAATCAAAGAAGGACCGACACCTGGAGCTTCGCATTTCACTTCGCTGCCAATTGTCATAGGGCACCTCTGGAACACGAGCTGAGTGTTTGTAGTCAAGTCGTGCGGGGTTCTGTTGAAAGTCTTACTGGTGAGCGCCAGTGCCAGAGCTTCGAGCTTAGCATTAACTCGATTGGCTTCCATGTGTTTAAACTGAGTGAGAGCCTGAAGAACAACTTCCAAATTGGATAGACAGTTTGCCATGGGGAGCGTGTCTTTGTCTTCATCCTGCATGAGCTATCCCTAAAGGCAGTCTTACATAGCCATGGACATCAGAGCTTTGACGGTCCAACAAACCCCAAAATTATGTGTATGTCATGTCTCCCTAGTGTAGGCCAACCTTGCATTCTCCACGATTCAGTCGAATTCTGCTTCCAGATGCTCCATGTATGGGCAAGCTAGTTTTTTCTTCAACCAATTTTCCAAGCGGGAAGTGCGGGCTCGGGCCGACTCAGGAATCTCATGATTGAAGAAGCCTTGGACCTTGTCCATCTCTTTTAGAGAACGCGACATGTGCGTGCGGCACAGCCCATTGATGGTTTTCTGCTGAGTGACTTTCATCCTTGCCATGGTGACCTCGCTAGCCAAGAGAGCCCAGAATGAATGGCCTTGAAGGAGGAGTGCAATCCCCTTAGCAAGTGAAATGAGAA
The DNA here is from genome assembly GCA_027924585.1 of Larix kaempferi. Lineage (NCBI taxonomy): Eukaryota > Viridiplantae > Streptophyta > Pinopsida > Pinales > Pinaceae > Larix > Larix kaempferi. The sequence continues at coordinate 2,754,981 of BSBM01001294.1, read as the reverse complement.
GATAAGGAAGTTGGTAGTGCAAATAGATGCACTTGCTAATTCTGGGTTGGTATTATAGTCGAGGCCGCCCCTTACTATGAATTTGAATGAGTGTGCAATGTGGGTTCTCATTTTTGCCACCTCCAAATTGGATTGCCATGAAGACTCGCAAAAGCAAGAGAACCATCCTTCGTACAGAACATCATGGGAATGCGTAGAGATGATGGGCCAAAGGACGATGACTGGGCTGGAGTTTAAGATCCTAGGCAGAGCTTGATAACTGTGCACCACGCGCCAGGGTGCATGGTACGACCCCTGTCACATTTGTTAGACATGTGGAGTGATGGCCCCATCCCAATGGTACCCACCGTGGGGAACTTTATACTTACATTTATGAATAAGTGAGATTGAAACTTTATAAATCGAGAGATTAAAAAAAGATTAAATTTTTCCATGTAAATTAAATTATATTATGTAGTAGTTATATATTATATTTTTGAATAAGAGAGATTGAAACTTTATAAATCTCATAAGAAAATGCTTAAATATACTAATTAATTATATGTAAATTATGTTATGTAATAGTTTCAAAAACAAAATACAATCGAACGTTTGGATTTGTTGCCCATGAAACCAAGACTATGCCATGAAATATTGAACTATGTAGAATAAGAATCCAGTTTGGAACCAAATTGAGAGGGTTAGGTGGGAAGGGGATAGCCTTAGCAGAAATTGAGAGTTCCAACTATGAATCAAGACTCCAATTTTGGTAGAGTATAGAGGTTTTGAGACAAATTATAGAGTTTTTATTGCATAGTTGTTATTGGTTAATGCATCACTATGTGGGGAATATATCCATTGTAGAAACAAAGTAAGTCCATGTCCATGTTCCCAAAACTAGATTTCAGAGTAACATGTATGGTTTGGATGAATGGTATCCATGGTACTGGGTTCACAATAGAAGTGGCTACATTCTAATAGGGAATATGGTTTTCTTTATATATTGTGAATAATTGATTCCAGGAATGGTTGCTAGTATTTTATTTGGAATTTATGGTGTCTTGGAAACATGATGAGTGCACATGGTGGGTCACTCATTTGTTAAGCTCTTGGTGAGGAGAAGTTGTCTCTATTGTTAATATTAATTGTGTAGGAATTTAATCATGCCTATGTTTTAGAACTAGTTGTAACTCTATGAAGAAAAATGATAGCCATTGCAAATGACCCTACCCAACCACAATTTCCACATTTTTCCATGCAAATAGTGAATTTCATTCCTACAAAGAAGTTTCTGGATGTCTAGGATGGGGAATCATGAGATCTAACCACACTTCCAGGTAGTTCTTATTTTATAAGGAGAACTGGACAACATTAAATAAGCTAGATCATAGTAGAATGTTAAAGGAAAAATGTGGAAGTGGCTAGTTACAACTCACAATTTTGAATGACCTCGATAAGGCAAACAATGGAACCTTTATATTCATCCACTACCAAATTCCTTGTATCAAAGGAAACATAAGTTATCCCATTCCCAAAATATCCTGCATTTTGAAATTTTACCTTTAAAATATTTGTGTTGAAAGCATTATAAGCGGTATCTATTTTCTAAAATGTATTAATAGTTTCAAGATATGATTTTTTTGTTGGTCAATTTATTTTTTCAATTTAAATATCTTATGCCTATAAATTCCTGATAAATTGCGTCAATATTGAGTCCCATATGTTTTTACCCATCTTATAATTTGAAACCCACATAATCATGGCTTTATAAATAGATCTCAAGGAGGGTTGAGTTCAACTCTTGGCCCTCTCTATTTCACATGGTGACTCGCCAGTAGCAGCCTAGTATATTGTCTATAGCCTATCAAATGACCCATACTAGACTTCCCTTCATTCATTTAATCTAATTTATTGATGTTAGAATAGTAATCTTAATCTTATGTTGGGTTAAATCCTATAACATATCATCCATCTTTAGACAACCTGTATGTAGTTATATACTAAGTCATATGCTTTAGGTTATCTCATCAGTTAATTTTGAATTTCAACTACTAATTTAATCCCAAATATTAAGCAGGAAGCCTAGCTCGGATAATGATGGAGGTAATGGAAATCATTAATTATTCACATCTCAAGCGGCTTATTACATGAGCAAATTTTTCGTTCAGGTATGGATAATATAGGTTGATTCCACAGAACAAATCTAAGAAAACAAAGGATATTCTTCAACTCCAATGAATACTTACTTTTTCACCCTAATGCAAGGGCTAAATAAATATCCTCATCCTAAAAGTCTTCCAACCTTCCAGGCCACAAAACACGGAACATAAAAACTTGAAAAACTCACAAATTTGAAGGTAGCTTCCAAAATGTCTTCTTTGGCACTATCATGCAACGCGTAGAAGGGTAACTTGAGTTCTATTCTAGAATGTGCATAGGTTTTTTATGGTTATTTCTAGAGCAAAATGGAAGAGTGATCGCCATCCAAAACATGAGGTTTTCCAAGGCAATTTTATAGATGAAGCTTGGAAAAATGTATAGGAAATTGTCTAGGACTAAGGTACATAAAATACACTTATAGAATCAGGTTTTCTCCATCCATTTATCCTCTAAATTTATCCATCAACCATGGTAAGCGATGCATCAATAATACTAAATAAATTATTATGTAAAGGGGGGAATATTGCATTGCCCAAGGAGGTTCACTTCTAGATATATGTTATGTGAGGGCATCACAGTTGAGATATATGTTATGTGAGGGCATCACTTTTACCTTTGATGGTGAAGTAAAATCTGGTAAATAAGTTGAGGATTGGCTTCTTCGAATGAGGAAGTATTTCCAAGTCCAATACTACTCTGGGAATATGAAGGAAAGGGAGTCCATATTCAATCTGAATGGAAGAGCATCTATATGGTCGGAACACCTTAGGAAAGTGAAGAAGATAAATGAAAGGAAGATTGTGTGGAAACAATTCAAGAAATACTTCAAGCAAAAGTACCTCTCTGATAGGTACTATGATGACAAAATCAAAGATTGTTCGATGAATTGAAATTGAGGCAAATGACCTTGGAGGAATATGCAAATAAGTTCTTGGATTTGTTAAGATATGTCAAGTATATCAAGGATGATAAGGTCAAGATTCAACATTTTATAAGTGAACTATCTCATTCATACAAAGTTAGAATTTAGTTTAATGAACCTCAAACTCTAGAGGAGACCACAAGGAAGGATAAATATTGTTATGATCAAAACAAAAATAGACCAGAATTCCATAAGGCATGGAAAGATAAGAAAAATTAGAAATTTGACTAAAGAAAGAAGGGGTTCAATCCCCCTCATTTCATAAATTAGAAAAGGAATCAACCACAAGGTGTGACTAAGCCAATTAGGATGGCAGGAGACAAGCCAAGAGAGCCACTTCAATGTTGGGGATATGGAGAGGACCATATGATTAGAAACCATCCACATCAAAGTGGGGTTGCCAAGCAAGTTCACAACATCCAAACAGTTGAAACTATGGGTTAAGTGGAAAGAACCATCCCTATGTTGCAATAGAGGCCCACCAAGTATACCATCAATCAACTTTGGTTGAGGTTGAAGGTAAGATTGTTAAGAAATCTATTTATATTTTGCCTGAACCTGTATCTACTCATAGTTATATCACTCCTGAAATTGTTGAGATTTTGGCTTTTAATAAAACAAAGTATAGTAAATCACGGTTAGTCTAACTAGCCAATGGAACCAAGAGAAAAGTTAGTGAAATGGTGGAAAATGTCCATTATAAATGGATGGACTTTTAACATGGAAAAATGTGAATATTTTTCACTTGGTTCTTGTGATATTCTCATTGGAATGGACTGGTTGGAAGCACACAAAATTAAACTTGATTGCTACAACAAGACATTTGAGTGCATTGATGAAGAAGGAAACTCAAGGGTAGTGAAGGGCATTCCAAAGGTAGTTTCTATTAGGCATATTTTAGTCATGCAGCTGAAGAAGTTCTTTAGAAAGGGTTGCCAATTGTATGCAACCCATGTTCTGGATAAAACATAAAATTAAATTCCCAAGTTGGAGGACTATTATGTGTTGCAAAAATCCAAGGATGTGTTTCCTAATGAAGTGTTATGACTTCCTCCAAAGAGAGACATTGATTTCACAATTGATCTTGTGCCAGGAGTTGCACCAGTGTCTACGACACCTTAAAGAATGAGTACACTAGAATCATTAGAGTTGAAAATGCAATTGAAAGAATTATTGGAAAAGAAGTATATTCAGCCAAGTGTGTCTCCATGGGGAGCACCCATACTATTTGTGAAAAAGAAAGATGAGACACTCAAGTTATGCATTGATTATAGACAGTTGAACAGAATTACAATCAAAAGAAAGTACCCATTAACTTGAATTGATGATATTTTTTATTAAATGGGATGAAAGTATTTTAAAAAATTGACTTAAGGTGTGATTACCATTAGGTGAGAATCAAGGAAGAAGACATCTGCAATACAACCTTTAGAACAACATATGGACACTATGATTTTGTGGTATTTCCATTTGATCTCACTAATGCACCGACTACATACATGTGTCTCATGAATAGCATTTTTAGTAGGTATTTAGATAAGTTTGTTATTGTTTTCATAGATAACATTCTTATTTATTCCAAGAATGAAGATGATCATGCAAAATGTCTGAGAATAACTTTGCAATTGCTAAGAGAGAATAAGTTGTATGCAAAGCTAAAAAAATGTGATTTTTATAAAAAAAATGAATTCATTATTTGGGTCACATTATTTCAGAGGAAGGAATATTGGTGGATCCAAAAAAGATTGAGACCAACGTGAATTGGCCAACTCCAAAAAATGTGACAGATGTGAGATCCTTTATGGGCCTTGTTAGTTATTACAAAAGGTTTATTGAAGAATCCTCCAAGGTTGCACATCCCATCACTTCTTTGCAAAATAAGGGAATACAATTTGAGTGGGCACAAAAATGTGAAGAAAGTTTCAATTGTTGAAAAAGCTTCTTACAAGTGCTCCAATTATGAAAATTGCAAAACCAGAAAATGATTTTGTGATGTGTATAGATACATGTAAACAATGAATTAGAGGAGTCCTTATGCAAGATAATCACATGGTTTTGTATAAGTCCTTAAACTTGAAAGAGCATGAAATAAATTATGCTACCCATGATTTAAAACTTGTTGGCATAGTGCATGTTTTGAAGATGTGGAGGCATTATTTGATGGGCACAAATATTGAGCTTAGAACTTACCAATGTGGTTTGAAATATTTATTTGAGCATAATGTTTTTTTTTAACAGAAATGGTTAAGGAGCTTTTATATAAAATGAAAAACAGAGATTACACAGATATGAAAGCAGACTGTTCCCAAAGGAGGACTACGTCCATGAATCCTTGTTCATCCTTTACCAGTCTATACTTATCATGGTACTTTCCTATTCTATGGAAACTGTATCTCCTTACAAACTTCCCAAGAAGGTAAGTACAAAAGCAAATGTAACATCTCGAAAAATACCAAAATTTAAAAAAAAATTATAATAGCAATAATTATCAAAGTCATTTAATGCGGAACATATAAATTAATTCGAATTCTTAACTAAGATAATTAGTAACGATGACACGTCATACTTCTCCGATAAATATGATATAATTGTATTTGTTATTTCAGATTTAAGTGGATGTTAATCTCCTTAACGAAAGATCTTTTATGATTATGCATACGAGTACAGTTTACAGATTTGCTTAAGTCCTTGAATATGATTACATGCTGTACTATTGTGATGTTCTTGATGAAGTGCTGACGGTTTGCTTGTATGATGATGAAGGGGTCTTACGAGGTACCCTGGAGTTTACTTAGCTATGTTTAGCTAAGGCATTTGAATCTTGTTTCCATGTGCATACCGCAGGTAAGAAATCCTATGACAACATTTGTTAAGAGTACTTGTGTCTTTCAATTCATCGTCAATGTAAAATTAAAATGCTAAGTACTTCCTTGCGACACAAGTTACTGGAGGTATGGATACATGGTTCTATTCCTAGTTCATGTACTGACATTTAAACTCTTTAGTGTTATAATATCAAGTTGTCCATGTGTTATGTTATAATGCTACCTTTATTGTCATAAGACTACTGTCATTAATATTAAAACAGTGATACTAATATCTATTGAGTATGCTCTTATGAAGCTTGTAGAAATAATGTTTACACCTTCGAACTATCATTATACTTAGCATCTGCAGGACTTAGACTACTCTATGTCATGTATTTATCATTTGAATACATAGTTAATATATATATATAAGGTATAGTGACTAGTGCTTGTATAAGAACTTGGCTATAGAGTGTATCTCGTCAACGCTTAAACTATACTTAGGATGATACAATAGTCTTGCCCTACATGGCCATCATAGAAATATTTATCATAATTATGGTATATATATGCTATGAACTAGCACTATAACACTTCATTCTTATGCTTACACAGAACTATAGAGATGAAATAGATATATCTTATAGTTGCTATGTATTTACATATTGCATGGACATGTAATTCAAATATTACGATGCCTAAGTTTTAAACTTGGAACTATATAAAATATGCACTACATATTACAATGATATGGTTTTCATTATGCAATGATATGATTACAATATGCAATGATATGATTATCAATATGCAATCCTAGCTATACTTTCGCACTATAGGATATTATCCTATGCGAACCATGAATACGATGTAAACAAACCTTTGAAAGGTTATGACTTAAGCAATAGATTGAACTATGCTATATGACTTAGCTCTTGTCCTGAGTATTATTAACGTATGTTTTGCATTCACAATAATCTTGTTAATGATGTGATGAGTTGACCGGTATTAAATTTCTAACTGCAGGTTGACAGTGTCCCGATCATGCATTAATGTTCTGACCAAACTCCATAGTGGAAAGTATTGTTGTCAACCTACGTAACCCATCCACGTGAACTTTGATTGATGATATAACTAGAATTCCCTAGTTGGCATGGTTGCTATATCGCCTCTCCTCTGAGCTATACACGGTAATGTTCCTTGGCATGCAGTGTTAGCAACTTCATGGTTGTTGTAATTAATGATATATCAATGCAATGTTGCTTAGCTTTCAATGTAGCATTGTTGGCATCTCCATGCTCGTCGATCTTACCAAATATTGATCGTTGATTGTGGATCCTAAACCTCGTTGTATGTAATGGTAGCGATTTTCTCGGTCTTCATTGTTACGTTAGAGTTGAGGCCGACAGGCTGCCAAAATGTAGGGTTGGAGAGAGTTCCTTTCAAGGGTTTTGATCCTGTGACCCGTGAGAGGTAGTTTTTTAATAGTTGCAGGTTTAAGCTTCGTGCCATAGAGCCACGATACAGTCATAAGAAGTGTGGTTCTTCTGGCAGCTGTTGAGAGTGGTTTGTATTTGGCTTTCGGCTCTTCCAATAGATGGTATCGTCTTCTGAGTCTCTGCATGTATAAATGTTGCAACCAACCTCTGGTTTCATCATTATTGCTTGGAGTGAAGCTTCTAAGGGGTAAGTAAGTTGATATTGAAATGTAATATGGTGAACTTGTATTTTATTTGCGCTTGCGGCTTTTAACCAGTCGAACTTGTAATTTGGCAGGTGCCCTCTTCGTTGGAAGGTTTCTAAGTAAAGGGTTTGAGAAAGGAAGCTGCTACTGCTTCCTGGTAAGCTCCGGTGGTTCTCGAAAACCTCGTAGGTGCCTTTGATGGTGTTTTTCTGTGTGCCGAGAATTGGAAACCTTCGACTTGTTTCAGTGATGGCCGAATACGAAGTTTTAAGCTTGTTTTGTTTTAATTCAAACTATACAGAGTGTAACCTGTCAGTCTTTTAAGTTGCCTCTTGGCTATTTGATGTCTGGCTATGTTGTCGATAGAGACTCCGAACTTTCGTTTGTTCTGCTAGATGTTTTAAGGGTAAAAACCCTGTGTAGTTTTTCTTTCTTCACGATTCTATTTTAAGTTTTTGGTTGATAAGTGCAAGTCACGTGTATTGTGAAACCTTGACAGGTTCGTAATGTAATTTTTTGTTATATAATTTTAAATGGAAGAACAAGAACCGAGGGTTCTCTTGCACTTGTAAACTATGTTTCTTTTCTTTGCAATGGAATGATATGTTTTTGAAATGGTTATTGCCTCCGGGTTCTAATTTGTTCAAAAAAATGAAACCCTACCTGGACTTTTCCTTGTCGACTTTACTTGTGAGAGAAATTCAAACCATGAAAAAATAGTCTTAGCTCGCATATGTGAATATTTTGAATCTGTATATGTTTAATTCTAGGGTTGTGAACTAATGTTAGACATAGATACGAATTGTGCTTTCGGCTAAGAGATAAATAATGTCTTACTGTTAGTCTTGGCATAAAAAGAAGATAGTTGAAATGTTGTCTAGGGTTTAGTTATCAACTATTGTAACTTCGGCAATAATGTCTAATGTTGCCAAGAATATTTGATGAAGTGTTATGAACTGTGTACCAAAATAAATCTAGGGTTTGATACTACTATGTAGATATTTGATAATTGAAATCAAAGAGGGAAATTAGTGAAGAAATAAAATATGTATAATGATAAGAAATCTATACATTGATTAGTTCTTGCAGCTGCTATAATTCTTGAAAATACAATTACTTTGAAAACATGAAATGTTTAATATTGATTGCATTTGCTTGCTATCTGAAATAAAATAGAGTTACAAGAAAATATATAGCACTATGCAGAAACATACCGTGTTTTTCTTTCATATAATAATTAGATGAATTCTATATTACTGTTGATGCTATACTGTAATGTTTTACTGTGTTTAAAAATAGGACAGAATTTTAAACATAACACTACTGAAATCATTTATCTAATCAATGGCATTCTGCCTATCTCTCATCTATCCTTAATTTGCTTCTCTATACTAGAGTACTATGCAGAGAACAACGTGGGGAAAATTATAGAGATGGTTATCAATTCAATTATTTCACTAAGCTATTTGATTCAGAATCACACTTAGATCAGAAAATAAAATAACTTCTTTTACATGACAGAGTTTGATTAAGCAGAAACATTAAACTATAAACAAAGTAAGAACAGTCAAACCTGGTTAACTGTAGGAAACAAACAGCCCAAGGAACCTGTTCCCCCCAACCAATTCCTGAAGATAGCCAAGTTATTTGCCTTAGGACCCCCGAGCCTGTTCACTGAACCACCAGGAGGAAGAAACTTAGAAGCTTGGGACTTCAACTTGCAACAGCAATAGTTTACCCAGTCTTAAGGACTTAGCAGTCAAAGGGACTTGCACCAGCACCTCTGGTTTTCCTTCTCAAAATAATTTGCAGACTTACAGTTGCACCCTCACATAGCCTCCCTATTCGAATATCTCAGTGATCACCTGATGCACTTGAGGAATATTTCTGCAGAAAATATTGTAAGAGAGCTGCCTACCTAATTTGAATTGCCTTATGTAGGTTGCCTAAGCCTTTTAGTGGTTAACTGGTCATTTAATGAGCTTCCTGCTCACTCCCACCCACCTGAGGGATAATGCCACAATTTTAGGGGTAGTTGTCCCATAACCAACAGCTAGTGGTGAAGTGCAATTGCTGCCATTTGTCCCATGCCTTCTAACAACTTCCATTCCTCGTAGTGGGTCAGTGAACACTCATTTAACAATTCCCTTGGGTGTTTGTCTCCTACTTTAATTTATTAAATAATAATAATCAATAATTACATTCATCCTTGACCAAACTTGGTCATAATTACAAAACCTTGTAATTAAAATTTAACATAAAGTATTTTGCCAATAAAATAATATTTTCAGAATTTGGGTAGGTGACAACAAAACATTGCAGAAAGAAAATGCTTGTCTTACTGTCCAAAAGGAGTTCTATGTCAGGATATTCCTATACTCCATCCTAGTCCCACCACTATTTTGATCATTTACATTTTCAGTCATGCATGCACTTTTAGGGTTTACATGCATCCCAGTCATCAGTCCAGCACCTATCCCTCAGTTAGCCAGCCCCCAGGAGCTTCTCACTATTTAGTTTTAGCCCTCCAGTTGCTTAATGCGCCCTTCTTCCTTGATTTTAGGAAGCAACTCACCCTCCTTCACCTACCAGTCCAGTTGTCTTCAGTTTATACTCAGTTACACTCAGTTACACTTAGTTACACTCAGTTGCACTCAGTTACACTCAATTACACCTACCAGACTCAGTTTGACTGATGGTTGACAATTACTTGAGCACTGATGACTCCACTGATGATGATGAAGACATCCAGTTTTGCTCTGATGATCATGAGGACACCTAGTTGTGCTCCGATGACACTCGAACTACGACAAACTGTCTCTCTGTCTTCCAGTCGACTGTAACGGTTGAACTTTCGAACCGTTCTAACTTCTCCTGTAACTAAACATAACGGGCAAGCACCCAAGCATCTCAGCATTCTATATAAGCATGTATAATATTGTAACATACATCGATCAATCGATGATCTTATATCCAGTAATAGAGAATATCAGTTCGCATTCCTGCATATTGTCTGTGTGTATTTGTGTTCTGTCTGTGTAGTGTATTCCTGCTTTGCTTATTCTATTTATTATGCTTTCGCCATAACAGAGCCGACTCATTCAGTCGAACTGTTGTTCCCTCATGCTTCCTGACCACGTGCAGATCATTGGTATCATATCTCTCAGCTTTGTTCATGCTTAAGTTTGCGTAGACACTTCCAGCGAAGTTACCGACTTATGCATGTTCAAACACGCTCGCAATCTCAACAATCCAAGCAGATACTACCTCCAGAAATGGCAGGAGAAACAGATGATAGACATGCAGTGGATGAGACAACACAACTTATTGAGCAAGTGCTAACTCGACAACAGACTGAAATGTTCACCCAGTTCAATGAAATTCTCACGCTATTTTCTTCGACATCCGAAGGATTTTCGATGATAACTCACTCCGACAAAATCAGCCCCTTCAAAGTACAAATGAATTTGGACATACCGAATCTAGAAGGCAATATTGCCGCGGAATCTGTCGACAATTGGGTACAACAATTGGAATCCTATTACTCTGTGAATCAACTCTCAGAATATGACAAGATCACCATTGTAGCCTTAAAGATGTCAACATCTGTGCACTTCTGGTGGGAGAACCTCTCGACAAAGATGGAGAAAAGCAAAGACCCCACTGACACATGGGATAAATTTTTCGAATACATCCGAAAGGAATTTTACCTGCCCAAGTACCTTGATGAACAATATAAGAAGTGGCAGCAGCTAAGGCAATGGAAAGACCAATCAGTACAAAGTTACACCGACGAGTTCTATCGACTCATGGCTAGACTTGGCATCCAAGAAGAAGAGAAATTGCTTGTTCTGAAGTACATCAACGGATTGTCCCAGTACATTCAGCAGGAGATGGAATTTCTGACTGTCAATACCCTCACGGATGCATTCCACTATGCCAACAAACTCGAGACCAAGCAGAAAGGGAAAGCACGCTTCGCGATAATGCTGACATCAGGACGACCACTCGACAAGAAGACACCAGCCGACTTCGACAAGTTGAAATCTTCTCAGTCGACCCCGCCAAAGCCAGATCATGGAAAAAAGCCTTTTCAAAAAATGGAACGTAGAAAACAACCCCCGAGCTAGAAATGGTGCGATTACCACCACTCATCTTGGCATGATACGTCTAAATGCAAAGCTCGGAAGACATTTTTGGAAAAAGTGTCGACATCCGACGTGTTCGACAAGACGATGGAAGAATTTGATCCAGATGCAACGACCCTTTTGACATCGACATCGACCACTCCAGCAGCCTCGACTATCATCAACGAGGAGGAACGAGAGCGCCTATTCCATACACGGATATGGGTTCAGCACAATCCATTACATCTTATTGTGGACAACGGTAGCCAGAAGAAATTCATTTCTGAAGATCTCGTGAAGAAACTAGGTCTTGTCACCACTCCGCATCCTTAGCCTTACAACATCAGTTGGATAAAGGATGGATAGGAACTACGGATCACCCAACAATGCAAACTCACCTACTTCATAAAGCCTTTTGAAGATGAAGTACTCTGCGACGTGGCACCACTCTCCATAGTCAATGCCTTGTTTGGGAAACCTTACCTATGGGATCGCCATGGAAGTTATCAGTCACGACCACAGAAGGTGATTGTCAGAATTCAAAGTCGATGGTGCGACGTACCAGAGCAACGACCTACACAAATGGTCTCAATGATATCTGCTAAATAGACAAAGAAGCTCATTAATCATGCTCAGAAGTTCATGTTAATCATGATCAAACCACAACATTCTAAAAAGACTGCAGCAACAAGTCGACTCACCGACCAGTGCAGCTCCCGACAGAAGCAGTTGATCGACAACGTTGTCGACGAGTATTGGAGTTTATTCCAAGAGCCGGATGGAGCACCTCAAAATTTCTAGGTAAAACACTCCATTGAACTTGCTCCTGGTTCTTCTTTTCCTAACGCATATATTTACATAAGATCCATTCTCGAAAATGAAGAGATTCAAAGACAAATCGAAGATTTGATCAACAACGGTCATACCCGACCTAGCTCCTCTCCTTGTGGAAGTCCAGTCGTCCTCGTTCCAAAGAAAGACGAGACTTGGCGCATGTGCATCGACTATAGGACACTCAACAAAATTTCGGTAAAGAATCGCTACCCTCTACCGCGGATAGACGAGCTCATCGACTGTTTGAAAGGTGTTAAATTCTTTACTAAGCTCGACCTCAAGTCGGGATATCATCACATTCCAATTGAGCTCTCAGATGTGTGGAAAACTGATTTCAAGACCAAGGAAGGATTGTTTGAATGGCTAGTCATGCCTTTTGGCTTAACCAATGCACCTGCGACCTTCATGCGATACATGGACAACATTCTGCGACCTTTCATCGAAAAATGGGTCATTGTCTACCTTGATGACATATTGGTTTTCAATCGATCATGGGAAGAACATGTCGGACAGCTTCGACAAGTCCTCGACACTCTCCAGCAACATCGAATTTACTTGAACATGAACAAGTGTATCTTTGCGATGAACAACGTAAAATATTTGGGGTATGTAATTGACTCTGCGGGCATTCACGTCGATCCAGACAAAGTACAGATACTCAAATATTGGTACATTCCTCAAAGCATTCAAGAACTAAGAAGTTTTCTTGGTTTGGCAAATTTCTACCGACGATTCATACTTGGCTTCAGTCACATAGCCTGGCCCTTGAATCAGTTGGCGAAGGGAAATGCAAAAAACTGTCTTCAAATGGACATCGACACAACAAGAAGCTTTTGAACATATCAAGCACAAGCTCTGCACTGCACCAGTACTTGTGTTACCCTTGAGATTGAGACAGACACATCAGACTATTCCTTAGGCGCAGTGATCACTCAGTATGGTCACCCAGTCGCTTTTCATTCCGAAACTTTTAACGACATAGTTAGAATATATTCGATGTACGAAAAAGAATTGTATGCCATTGTGCAAGCTCTCAAGCAATGGAGGCATTACATCCTTGGCAAGGAAACAGTCATCCTCATTGATCATAAGCCTCTACAGTTCGCTCTAACCCAGTCGAAACTACATACAACCAGACAAATCAAGTGGATTAATTACCTACAACAATTCCAATTGATGATTAAGTATCGAAAAGGTAAGGCTAACGCCGTCGCCGATTGTCTGAGTCGACCACCCATTACTCTCCTTTTCACAGCGATGAGTATGCAAGGATACGACACAACCACTTGGCCTCAATTATATCATGATGACATCGACTTTTCACCAATATACCGACAGCTTCAGACTGACAAGTCGTCGACCTCCGACTACTTCCTGAAAGACACCTTGCTATACAAGCTTGGACAACTTTGTGTACCGACCGGTGAGCATCAACAACAGCTCATTTGGGACGTGCACTACAACAAGACTGCAGGACACTTTGGAGTAGAAAAGACACTTTTTATTCTCCAGAATTGTTTCTTTTGGCCTACACTTAAAACCAACGTCAACAAGTACATTCGATCATGCATGGTTTGTGCCATTGCTAAACCGCCTAATCGATGACAGTGATTGTACACACCTCTGCCAGTTCCTAGTCGGCCATGGGAATCTATTTATATGGACTACTTGACGGGATATCCTACTACCAAACATCATCATGACACAATATTAGTAGTATTCGATAGATTTTCCAAGATGGCCATTCTCATTCCATGCAAGAAGACCATGACAGCGCAATAGAATGCTCAGCTCTTCTTCACACATGTTTGGAAACACTTTGGTTTACTGACAACCATTACTTTCGATCGAGATGCTAGATTCGTTAGCATATTTTCGACAGCTTTCCATCCTCAAACCAACGGATAAACGGAAGTTGTGAATCGCTTGGTAGTACAACTGCTTCGCATGTATAACCAAAAGCATCAACGCACATGGGATGAAAGTATTCCATACATACATCACAGTTACAATCGTGATCAGCAAAACTCTATATGCAAGAGTCCATTTGAGATATGTTACGGATTTCAACCCTCGGCGCCTATCGACCTGATCAACTCCTCGACACGGTCGAAATATGACACCGACTACAGTTAGAAGGAAGTTGATAAAGCCTTGAAGTTTCGAGATCATATCTGCGACATCCAGAAGCAAGCACATGAAATGTTGCAACAAGCAAACGCGAAAGCTAAGGCCCGACACAATAAGCATCGTATTCCTCATTCATTCCAAATCGGGGATAAGGTCTTGTTACATCTCAAGAAGGAGCGCTTCACCGGTCCATTCAAGAAGCTTAAACCTTTGCGAAATGGTCCGTACAGTATTCTTTGACAGATTGGCGAAAACGCTTTCCAGCTTGGCATTCCACATGCCTGGGTTTGCATCTAGTATTCAATGGATCTACTTCGACCATACCATGCACCATTATTGGAACAGAACAATTTACCGATGGCAGAACCCGATGACATCAATCCAGACGTTCAAGAGCCTCTTCCTTGCGACACCTTTATGGGACGACGAGTACGCCATACAAGGACAAACACAATTCCCTTGTTTCAGGTTGCTAAAGCCGGACATATCCCAGCACAAGGAAAGTGGTACTCTGCTACTGAACTGACCAACAAGTTTCCTCACCTTCACAAGCAAACAATGGGGACCATTGTTTCTTAAGGAAGGAGGTATGATCCACATCGCAGTGGCATTGTTGTCGAATGCTAACATATACTGCAACAAGTCATCGACTTCGACACAACTTCGACAAGTTCTGAATTTGACACGACTTCGACAAACTCAGCAGCTTCAACAACTTCAGCGACCTCAACAGTTTCACGACATCGACATGCAACGTCGACTTGCGAATTGCGACTATCGAACTACGACAGACTGTCTCTCTGTCTTCCAATTGACTGTAACGATTAAACTTTCGAACCATTCTAAATTCTCCTGTAACTGAACGTAACGGGAAGGCACCCAAGCATCTCAACATTCTATATAAGCATGTATAATATTGTAACATACATCGATCAATCGATGATCTTATATCCAATAATAGAGAAGATCAGTTCGCATTCCTGCATGTTATCTGTGTGTATTTGTGTTCTGTATGTGTAGTGTATTCCTGCTTTGCTTATTCTATTTCTTATGCTTTCGCCATAATAGAGCCGAATCATTCAATCGAACTGTTGTCCCCCTCGTGCTTCCTGGCCACGTGCGGATCAGTTACATAGAATCATCCATCTCACAACTTGAAACTCCTGCTCTGTTTTTTCACAAATGCCTCCTATCCAGACTCCCAAAACAAAAATTAATACAACCGCTCCCAGCATTAAAGCCTTTTTTGACCCGATAATCCACCGCATTGAAGTTCGGTATGGAGACCATGTGTCTCATTTGTGTGACCTGCCCCCTTTCATAGCTTGGGGCGCAGTAGAAGTTCCATAATTGATAATCGACCTTGGCTTTAGCCATTATCTTGCAACGAGTAAAGTTCATAGTTGATACTTGAATGGGGATGAGGTTGTGGGAAATCCAATCCAATGAGGTGAACCTCCTCTTATCCCATGAATTTTTAGATCCATCAGTAGCTTTAGCCAATAGAATAGTGTTATGGTACCCAGTTTTTCTCATATGCCTTTTGATCGCAAACTAAGACACCACAATCGAGATCAACTCCTTTATTAACCATTGTTTCTGCTTGCTGGTTATTTGCTCTCAGCACGTGGAGAAAGTTGATAGCTTTGTATTCATTTACAATGCATTTCAGGAGATGATGCATCTTGGTAACTGGATCCTTAGGATTCTTCATCAGATTCCTCGCTTCCCTTACGACCATAATTGAATCGCCAAAGAACACCAATTCCTCCATCCCGACATTCCTTGATAGCTCTAGAACTTTGATTAGTACTAGCCATTCTACACCATTATTTGTCCTCCTTCCAATTCCCCAAGCGTACTCTTTCAACTTGTTTCCCTTAGAGTCGAAGAAGACTCCACCCGCACCTGCCAGCCCAGGATATTTGAGCAGAATGTTAGGAAAGCTAGATGGCTAGAATTTGTATGTGAATTTGATTTTGAGATCAAACACATGAAGGGGAAAGAAAATAAAATGGTTGATGCACTCAGCAGGAAATTACATGTAATGTATGTGGCAACCATTAGCATTTTCCAATCAGATTTGAAGCAATAGATTATTAATTATTTTGTTGAAGAGTATGTGAAAATAAAAGATTAATTACAACAATGGAATTTGGAAAAGAGGTATGGAGGTTATCATTTGGAAGATGATGGACTTCTTACCTATAAAAACATAATGTATATTCCAAATGTGGTTGACTTGAGAAAAAATATTATATATGAAACCCATAAAATGTCATTTTCTAGTCACCCATGATACTAGAAAACAATTGCTACAACCAAGAAACAATCTTTTTGGTTAGTAATGAAGAAAGATATTGTTGAGCACATTTTAAAATGTATGAAATGCCAACAAGTGAAGGTTGATCATAAACACCCAACATGCTTATTGCAACCTTTACCAATTCTGGAATGGAAATGAGAAGTGGTAACTATGGATTTTATTACATGGTTCCCAATGACAGTTAAGCGACATGATTTAATAATGGTTGTGGTGGATAAATTATCTGAAGAAGCACATTTTAATCCAATTAAATATAAGGAAGCACATTTTATTCCAGTTAAATCTACTTACAAGGCTGATGAGATAGCAACAATATTCATGAAAGAAATATTCAAATTGCATGGATTACCCAAAGCAATTATATCTGACCATTATACTAAATTTACTTAAAATTTATGAAAAGGTTTTTTTGCAGATTTGGCTACACGACTAAAATTTAACACTGCTTACCATACACAAACAGATGGGAAAATAGAAAGAGTAAACCAGGTTCTTGAATACATGCTTCGCATGTATGTGATGTGATGAACAAACCATCCAAGTCGGAAGATTATCTACACTTGGTAGAGTTTGCATATAACAATGGGAAACAAGCATCATTGGAAATGAGTCCATTTGAAAATTTGTATGGTTGAAGGTGTAGGACACCAATAACTTGGGATAATCCAACGAATTGTACCTAGGCCATAATTGCTTAAGGAAATGGAAAAAAGGTTGCAAAGATTGCGCAAATTTTAAAGGCAACATAAGATAAGCAAAAAAGCTTTGCAAATAAGAACAAAGTGCACAGGGAATTCAATGTTGGAAATCATGTTTACCTCTGAGTGAGGCCAAGGAAAAGTTCATTGAATCTTGGAAGTTGTGCCAAACTGTCACCGAAATATTGTGGGCCATTTGAAGTGCTTGAGAGGATAGGATGTTGGAATATGTAATGATGACTGAATGTATTTGGAAAGTAATAATGTCCAATCTTATGTAAAAGAGTTATCCCACATGCAATTTGTAATAATTTACTCTTATTACATTTTATTATATAAAGAGGTGAAATTACATTTATCCCACATGTGTTATGGAATGTAATTTCTTTATTACCTCTCGGTATATAATGAGGTGAGGAGTCATTGTAAATTAATAAAAAATTAAAGAATTCACATATGAACACAAGGACATGTCATGTAATGTGATTATGGAGTGGGATGTGATGCACATGTGTGGGAGCTCTATTGTACTATTGGAGATGATTGATGATTAAGAAGATTTCGACCTTCCCGTGAATGTTTCCCCATTTGGAGTTTTGCCACGTATATTTGGTGTTCTCTTGTCTATTCTCTTATCTCCATTTTATTCATGTTCATGTTATTTGTTGCTTATTATGATATAAGGCTAAATCAGTTCATGTTATGCATGTTTTGTATTGTTGTATGACTTTATCATATCCTCAATATTCTAACATGGTATCAAAGCATGTTGTTGCATTCTACCTTCTTCAGTAAAAATCTTAGATTTTGTTTTTTTAAGCAACATTTTCTCATGATTTCACTTGGGCTCTTCATATTTTGTAGTTTTAGGACCCGGTCTACAATACCAAAATGGTAGTTTTTCACATATGGGCTTTATATTACATATTTGAATTTTTTCTTTCAAACCCTGACCCTTGTGGAGAAGAGTTTAAGATAAGATTGGGCGGTGAATTTCATATTATTTTTTAACACTTTTTGTGTAGATTCTGAAGAAACAAATTGCATATTCGAGTTCCTCTTGCAAAAATACTCGATTTAAAAAAAAATTGGCTCGTTTGGAGTTCAGACAATGGAGATATTGCTATTTTAAAATTAGTTATTTTTCATTTTTTTGTAACGGTCGCATGGACTACAGGGTGAATATCTTTTGACATATTGTCCAGATTTATGTTTTGTTTGTGAAGGTAGATGTAGAATGACTTCTCCAGTTCTGAAAACATATTATAATAAAAATTTCAGGAAATATTGATAGATTTATGGTCATTTTAAATTTTCCATTTTTCTATTTTCGGTTTTTTCTACAGAGTTACATATCCATCTTTTAGCAATTGTTACGATTCAGTTTTGGTGAGAAAGTTCAGTTTGTATTCATCTCTTATCTTGAAATTATTGTCATGAGATTCTTGATCTCTTTGCATTGGGTTTTTTGTTCTTATTCATCATGTTTACAGAGGTTATCTTGTTCGTGTTTTACTTGTCTCTAACCTTCTCATGTGGAAGATGTTTTGACATTTTCAAGGACATAGATCTATAGTATGATACTGGTGACATCAAGAAGTGAACCTATGCTTAGGATTTAGTTGCTTGATGACTATATTTTCATGTTTATAAGTGATATCATTGTTTTATTTGATCAAATGTTTTTGGTCAATATTCTAACATGGTCTCACTCTTCTAATAATGATGTTTTTCTCACATGATAACATATCTTGCTCATTATGCTCTTGCATATTTAGATGTTCATTTTTTTAAAATCCAAATTTTTAGTGTTTAATTTAACTAATTTGGGAATCTTGTCTATGCTTTGGATCATTAGCTTCTTGTTTATTTCCCATTAGAGTGTAGCTTCTTTTATCATGTTGTTGGAGCTTGTTCCTATTAATTTGTCCCTAACCTACTTGTGTGGTATATGATCTTTTGACATTTTAGGAGCATATATATCTAGATTTTTCACGATAAGAACAAGAAATCGTCTGATGCTCACTATTCTAACAAGTACTTAATGATTATATGTTTCCATCTATGTGGTATCTTATAATATGTGATCATATTTGCTCTTGCTATTTTCCTGAGTAAAAAGAATCTTTGAATCTATGTGATATCATGTCTTATATCGTAATGACTTATCATTTCTTAATAGGGTTTAGTTTCTTTATCATGTATTGCAGATATTGTATCTAGTTCCTATGTTGATTATATCTAACATTCCTATATGGAATCATTGACATTTTCAGGGCATTCATCTCTTGCATGTTAACATGAAAACAATAAATTAACCCATGCTTAATGACTAGTCGTTTCATTTTTTTTATAAGTGATATCATGATTTGATCATAATGTGTTATATGTTGATCATGTTAAACATTTTGATCTATCTTTATATATTATGGCATGTTTATTTCAATCACATTTTACTCAATATTCATATGGCCTTGAGTAATCTCATATTATCATTTTGATATATTATGTCTTGGGCTTATCATGTTTATGCTTTACTCTTAGAAGTTCTTTGTGCAGATTACCTCTCTGTGTACTTCACTTCATGTGTATTTGTGAAGAGTTATGGGGCATCTTGGCTCTAGCATCCCTTCCTATCTTAAGCATATGCTTTGATTATCTCTGTTCATTTAGCATCGTTCCTCGTTGATCAGCTTATCCTTGGCAGCAAAGTGTGATCCTATTTGCGTATTTATCTCGGATGTTTGAAGTTGTCCTTCAAGGGGAATGTAATGTAATCTCAATCACTATATTCCAGATATAATGTAATGAAGCACCATCTTCTATTGTTAATGTCATGATGATTATTTGCACAATATCATATTCGATGGTACACCATTGAGGTTTTGTATTCGTGATGAGGTCTATTGCAAAGTGCATCTTTCAACTATTAGTTGATTTCCAGTTGTGACGACTAATGTGGTGTTATAGTCATTTTGTTGTTGGATGTAGTAGTCACTAAGGCTTCTCTTTAGATCTAGGCATTCTGTAGTTGGAGCTTGTTGTCACATGTTCTATTGTATTGTCCAGACACTGTTGGGGTATAGTTAACTTGGTTCAGGTGCAATTTCAAGGTTCAGTGAGAAGCGATTGTTATCTTCATCTAGTCCATGAGGTGAAGTGTGTTTTTATTTGCAACTTATGGACATTCTAGAATTTGTCATCAAGGGGAAGATATGTAATGTCATCTTCCTCCATTTTTGTATTCTATCTCCCAGTCATTATTAACGGGGAGTGTTGGAATATGTAATGATGACTGAATGTATTTGGAAAGTCATAATGCCCAATCTTATTTAAAAGAGTTATTTCACATGTAATTTGTAATAATTTACCCTTATTACCTTTTATTATATAAAGAGGTGAAATTACATTTATCCCACGTGTTATGGGATGTAATTTTCTTATTACCTATTGGTATATAATGAGGTGAGGAGTCATTGTAAATTAATCAAGAATTCAAGAATTCATATATGAACACAAGTATGTGTCATGTAATGTGATTATGGAGTGGGATGTGATGCTCATGTGTGGGAGCTCTATTGTAAGATTGGAGAAAATTGATGATTAAGAAGATTTCAACCTTCCCGTGGATATTTCCCCATTTGGGGTTTTACCACATATATCTGGTCTTCTTTTGTCTATTCTCTTATCTCAATTTTATTTATGTTCATGTTATTTGATTATTATGATAGAAGAAGATTAACCCATGTTATGCATGTTATGCATGTTTTGTATTGTTGTATGATTTTATCATATTCTCGATATTCTAACATAGGGACAATTATATATAGAATTGCATTGCCTACTAACACTAAAACTCATAAATTTTTTCATGTTTATGTGCTTAAGAAATGTGTATATGATCATAACCATGTGATTGATTGTGATGTGATCTAGGTGGAACTTGAGGGAGGGTTCCAAACCAAGCCACTATGCATTCTCGATGGGAAGGCAACATTGTTTCAGAACCAAGTCATTGGACAAATAGAGGTGCAGTGGAAGCACTTTGGTCCAGATGAGACTACATGGGAATTGGAAGATGCCATGAGAGAGGCATGCTCATTTTTATTATAATTTTGAGAAAACACCAAGGATAGTGTTATTCTAGGGGGGGTGGATTGTAATACACCCAATTTTGACTTGGAATGTATTGAATCAAAATTATGTAAATGATGTAAATCTGCTACTATGGATTCCTAGTGCAGAGGTCAAGGCCAAGGCATCGGCTGGGCATGTATGATGTAAATATTTTTATATATGAATTGTGTGGCTTATCATGCCAATTCGAATGCTATGTAAATATTATGTTGGAAAATAATAAAATGGTCCAAGATGGTTGTGTAAAGAGCACTAGAGGGGCTATGCTTCCACTAGAGGGAAAGAGGAAATGAGGGACATGTGGGAGATTAAATTCTCTATTTCCAAGTGTCAACCTTAAAACTCATCCAATTGTTTCCATCTACTTGAAATGAGTCAATTACTTCCTTTTGGCTATTAAGTCCAATTACTGAATGCATGTGTGAGATTGGTGGGGATAGTTCTCTCATGTAGTTATGGAAGCATGAGATTAATATACTTCTATGATAGTTGTAAGGGTCATTTCTTCTATGGTCATAAGTTATGTTAGTTGTTTTGTCTCCATTCCCTCATATCCTTTGGAGGAAACCACTCATTTTCTGTTATCAATGTAGCTTTACACTACATAGAGTTCTTCCTCATGTTGTTCATATCATTATTGATTATCGGACTATGTATCACCTAGAAATTCGAATTTGTAACCAGGGTCGTCGATTTGAGGGTTAAAGAGATGGTTATAGGTAAGCATAAAGATTGGACAAGCTATGAACCCTTACCCATTGAATTTTTCTACTTCTACATGCTTGAGAAGCGATGAATTAACACTAGATGAGGTTCTGCAACAACATACAACAGGTTGGAATCCTTCTATGCACACATTGGTAAGCACTTGGCAAGATGGATCACCCGAGGAAACCATGGATTGGTGAAGGGAATGTTTGAGCCTAGATGGGTGTTGTGTGGAGTAGGTATTGTGGGAGTCAAGGCTATGATGGCTAAGTGAGATTCTTGTAAAGCTTTATATGAGCATTTATCTAAGTATTGAGGGCAAAACGGGTTGTGGGATGAGATAGAGAAGTCTATAAGTGTTCCTTCGCCCTAGTGGCCTCATAGCCCAATTTGGGGGTGGTCTCTTAGCAAAAAGAGTATATGTTGGACATAATGCCTAAGGTTGGGTAGAAAATTGCTCTTACACAACTAGTTGCTTGGATGTTTTTTGTTTAAAGATAAGTATTCTCTTTTCATTTAAATGTTGAATGATTTTATTTTTATGCCTATGATAATTATGCTTGTATATGCATGTTATGTGTGTGTGAATAGAGTTTATTTCCATCATGTTTTAAAATTATACATATGCATATGCATATTTGTGGTTATGAATTTCGTAATATGCCCATGGGGCGAAATTTAGAAGCCCGTAATTCGTTCATGTTCCCCTTTGTTGGTCGAAATGATGGATGGGGATGCCACATACTTCAACTCAACAAAGGCAATTTTAGACATTAAAAGTTATGAATGGGAATATGAAACAACAATTGTTAAAGATGTATCAAGAATAATGCATTAAGTGAACTTAAAAGTCCAGATTGAAACTTGGACTGTCAAGGAAATATGTTAGATGCTTATATTGTCCACTCGCAAGAGAAAAACCCTTGGCTTGAAAAATTATGTCAAAGGAAGACTATGGGAATAGTAAACATCAATGGAAATGAATACAATGACTGTTGGAAAAACTTTATGAACGTTGAAATTGAGAATTAACAACTTCAAAACTATCTCAATCGAGCTTGGTACCATTCAAGAGATTGAGAAATAAGGTTCTTTTTTGGAGTTAAAAAGTTAAAACTAGACTCCAATGTTGGATAACAAAGAAGACTAAAAAAT
The DNA here is from genome assembly GCA_027924585.1 of Larix kaempferi. NCBI lineage: Eukaryota > Viridiplantae > Streptophyta > Pinopsida > Pinales > Pinaceae > Larix > Larix kaempferi. The sequence continues at coordinate 2,731,317 of BSBM01001294.1, read as the reverse complement.
CACATTGTTATTGGCTAATGAGTCCAAAGATCATAAACTCGAGTACATTAGTATTGTTCATGAACATGTGCATATGTTAATAAGTTATTGTGAAGTATTTTCATGAATTAAAAGGACATCTAAATCTTGAGGAAAAGACAACCCTCTAAGTTAATTTATCATGGTGCATGTGAATAGGTTAAAAGTCTAATAGCATTGACAAGTCACACTGAAAAAAAACTAAAAGTTGACATATAAAAAAAAACTCCATTGTTTCATAACTCACAAGTAAAAAGGCATTCATATTTAATCCTAAAGACCTTTTACACTTGAGGCATGGCAAATTTTGGGACAAATTTTGCACATTTATTGGATAAGCTCTCCACTTTTAATGTTTACACTAGTTTATGGTTTAAACAAGAAAAAATCAAAAGTAGCTATATTTAAAAGCAGTCAAGTAGATATAATTTAGAGTCATTTCACACAACAATATTTCAAGAAAATCTATAAAAGATTGAAAAAAAATTACAATTTACAATTGTTGAGCTCTCTTAAAATACTTTTATATGTATTTAAATGATATCTTGCTTCAATCTAGAACGTTGCAAAACATGTTTTAGTTTAATTTACCCTAATTTATTTGCCAATAGAAAACATCCTACATTAAAAAAAAATACTATGAGTTCACGCTCAACCTATCTTTGAGGGAGATCACCTTTCTTGAAATGTAATTTATTTACCAATGGAAAACATCCTACATAAAAAAAATACTATGAGTTCACGCTCAACATATCTTTGAGGGAGATCACCTTTCTTACAATGTAATTGTAGATTGAGCTCTAATACGTTTCCATAAAGTACTTCACAACCTACTTCAACAGAAGGCTTTAAATAAATAAATAAACAATCTTAGTGCTTTAAGAGAAAGCCTTATATAAAAAAATTAATCAATCAATTATTAGTATTAAGCGAGATCATATATTGACAAATCGCTTAATAAAACCACTACTCGTGTGAAATGCTAAATGGTTGGTTAAGAAAACGAAATATAAGCCAGAGTGGTAACCTCCACAGGTTTTCTTTATTTCAAAAAAATATCTACTCATATACAATGAAGAAAATGAAGGGTACCAATGTTTTCATAAAAAAATATATGATAGAAAGTCAATTCTAAGAGCCGTTAAATGACAATAAAAGCATAATCCAATATACATGTTGCTCTAGATAAATGAAGAGAGATACTCCACCCAATCGATAAGAGCCACTTTTCAATCGATCCTATGTTGAGATAAGAGCCACTTTTCACTTGCTACTTATCAATCGATCGATAAATGAAGTAGATAATGCTTGCTACTTATCAATCGATCCTATGTTGAGATAAGAGCCACTTTTCACACTAACCGTTTGCCCATCTCGAATAAAAAATCTCTTTGAATTTTTCAAGTAACAATACTCAGACCAAAGATGGCTAGGGCTGTTCTTTATTGAACCTAGTAACACAGACCGGTGCAAAGACATAGAAAAAGACTTTTAGAAACATACTTGGCAAAGCAAAGTTGAGTCAAAATGAGATTAATATGTCCATCTTATTAGTCCCTGTCAAGACGGGGATTAAGTTGATTGTTTTATTAATTTTACCAATTTAATAGTAGTTTTACAATGTTATGTAAAAAAATATTTATTAATTTTAATTTTTCTAAATAATAAAATGTATTTTTAATTTTTGAAATTATAAAATATTATTTTGTTATTAGTTGTAAAGGTTGATTTGATAAAATACTCCTAATTGGAGGTGACAATTATTTTTGAAAAAAAATATTTAAAAAATATTTTATTTAAAAAGTAATTCTCAAATTGCCACATAATCGTAGATAGTACATAGATAATATATATAATTATTTCCAAAATAATTCTCCTTTATATTTTTTACTTCCAACAACAATAATCTTTCAAATCCAACCCTCCGATGGGGCATATGGCATATGGCGTTTGAAATCCGCTTATTAAAATTTTGAAATCCAACACACAAGGTTAAGCGCACGCTACCCAATGATTTTGAAAAGCTTACATGCTGGCATCATGGCATGACATGGTAACGTTAATGTTTATTATTAAATAACTTTTGTAATAAAGGAATCCTGACATTTATGTAAATAAAAATTAGTTTTTAATATTTTAATTCTATAATATTGTTGTTAATGTTTTAATTTAGGATGATGGTGATATTATGGAAAGGAAAAGGAAAATAACTAGCAATTGCCCCTTTAGGGGCAAAAGGGACGCCGAGTGGAAAAAAGAATAAGGAAGGATAATGATTTACAACATGAAAATTTGATCACTATATAATTGTTGTAAGTGCACAAAAATAAAAATATCTACAATCTTCAAAATGACAAGTATTAATTGTTGGTAAAAAGATTGTAAATTTTGGCAAAAAGATTGTAATTCTGACTTAAAAAATATTTTATATATATTATAGAAAAAAAATCAAGTAAAATAATTTCATCGTATATAAATTTGACAAATATTCATTTTCAATTGGCAAATCAATTTTGAAAATTTTTGAAAAATATATACAAATATTTATACAAAGGCAATCTTATTTATGTTTTAGTATGAGTGATCTACACACAACAGAGTTTCCTAAAATTTCTCGATTTTTTAGTTGGGCATAAGTTTTCTCCCCTGGTTTTGTTTGCAGATTACTTGGTCATAAGTTTTCTCCTCTCTGGTTTTGTTTGCAGATTCAACACCTCAAAATCATTGAAAATAGTGGATAAGAAGAGTTTCCATGGGTTCGATACATCATAATGGCAGGTGAATATGAACTAAGGATGATTTAGATTCAGACATTTGTTGGTATAGTCTTTCAAGACTTTATTAGTTTTTTACATTCTCAATTTGTACAGGTTGTAGACTTTAAGTATATCCAAGTGAGGGATAAAAGAAAAACTGGGCGTTATGAGGCTATTCTTTCAACATGTGTTTTTAAAATTTCTAATTGTTGAAAATCAAACAATATTTGGGGAGTCCTCACACAAAAACTTGAAGTTTTGCAGAGTTCTTTCTTTAATTGATTTTCCCCTAAATCTTATTTTGTAGAGATCATCTATTGAGTGAGCAAAACATCAGGGTTTCATGTAACTTTACATCCACTATAAAAATAGTCCTATAATAATATTTGGTGGATATGAAACAAGCATTTGGGTATGACAATGGAAATGTACAAGGTTGAATTTTTATTTGCATTAATAATCTTTTTCCAAATGTGACTATAAATTCAACCAAGCAATAACATTAGTTTAAAGTATATGTTGGCTGAACTAAACCTAGCAGTATCTCCTACCTTTATGTGAGAATAAAACTTTTGGATACAATCATTTATGTGTCCTCTGGAGATATAACACAATGACAATGCATAATTACATTACTGTCATGACCTTCTCTAGATGGTATTGACTCTTTTTAATTTTTGAACTATCATGTACAACTTAAGAAACTTGCCTCATTTACTTGCCATTGTATCAGGGAACCATAATACTCTGCACATATGAGATATTAATGCATGATTAAAATCAATAAATTTGTAAGAGCTCTTTTCATTCACTTCACATGTCACATTACACCCCATATTTGTGTAGGTTGTGCTCATTCGTTGACTTGCACTAATGAAGGACTAGACATCCTTGATGATGCTTCCCAGTTATAAAATTTATGTCTTGCTTCTCATAACAGTGTTTTTCCAAAAGGGAGTATAAATTACACCAAGAAACATATTTTTAAAAGTTTTGTTGGGTTGACTAAAGTCAGTAGGATCTAGAACCTTTATGTGAGTATTAAACTTTTGGATATAACCATTTATGTGTCCTTTGGAGCTATAAGACAATAAAAATGCATAAGTGCAATACTGTTATAACCTTGTCTTAATCGTATACACTCTTTTGAACTATTGAACCATCCTATACAACTTTAAAAACTTACCTCATTTACTTGCCATTGTAACAAGGAACCATAAGATTACAGGCATATGAGATAGCATTGCATGATTAAAATCAATAAATTGGCAAGAGGTCTTTGCTTCCAATTCATAGGGCACATTATGCCCAATATTTGTGTAGGATTTAGTACTTGCAATCTTGTACTTGTTATTGAAATTTTTTGACCATAATACAATGTCTACATTTGAGATATAACGGCTATTCAACTCAGTCAACTTTTCTATGTTCTAAAGGAATGATTGTGACATGATAAATGTTGGAGTTAGATCTCAAACTCTTGAACCAATACTCATAGATCTTATACTTCTCTTGGTAAATTGACAGCACAGATCTAAGAGAGTCCCCCTAGTTCTGACCAAGTGCATCACTGCATATAGGAAACAAAACAGACCACATTAGTTAATGAACGTCATTGTATAGATAGTAGATGTAGCAGCACAAGAAAACAAACACATTACCATTTTAATAATAAGATTACAAACCTGCAAGTTGTTCACTTATAAGGAATTTCTATAACATTGGCGCGAAGAGCTTCTTGTACCTGAGGTAGATGAAAGTATATTTTGGAATACTGTTCAGTGCAATGATCATACTCCCCAAACAAATGTCTCCATGACTGCCAACAAAATGACTCTGTGAGGGAAGCATATAATCCTATATAGCAGTTTTGAGAGAGTTTGTCTGCAGAGGTAATAAGGTAAATCATTCGACCAATGAAAAGTCAAAAAATGTTAGCTCCCTATCTGATTTCAACCTACAAATATTACAGATGATGCAAAGTAGAGACATCAACTGGCTGTGCAAGCAATCCACACTCAAGTCATAATTCATGCATTTTAACATACAGAAGCAAAGTAGTAAATATTTATGACAATGAGAAGGGGTACATTCTTCAAAGATCTTTCTAGATGGCAGGCAGAGTTTTAAAATTGAAATTAAGGAGAAGGTGATCATGCCTCTGGGCACATCTTATAGGTCTAATGTGAGGAGATAAACCTACAACATTCAAAAGTATTTTTTTCTTGCTATACAGAGGTCACAACCATATGGTGTAATGCGGTTCAAAGAGCTGCAAAGTATGGACAGAATGGTATCTTTGGAGAGGGACATGCAGACAACACCCTCCAGATTGTTGCCTAAGGTGTGACCGCGTGAACCTGTACAGAGAGGATAATGGGAGCAACTCCATCCTATTGGATAACATTTAGTGGAATAGTCACTGGTAATCATGGCATGACAGTTACTTTTTGGGGGGGGCTTATAGGAGGAGAGGATATGCGGTGGTTATTTGCGATTTAGGTTTTCGAGCTTGGGTGAGGGAATGATTTTCGTAGTATTTTTGCAACAGTTATCTAGAATTCTGATTTAGCTTGCAAATATTCACCTTTTGTTCTGATATGGATCCACACCTCTGGTTATGAAGGAAAATGTCTCTAAATTGTGTACTTAAGATGAAGAAAAGTTTGATAGCTCCAATGCAATAGTTTCTTTATAAAAAATTCAACGAATTATAAATGACAAAACTTGCATCGTGCAAGGTCAAAGTCCATTTTTTAATAGGAAGCTAGAACTTCAGTACTCTTTCCATCAGGGACTATCTCACGGCTGAATGTTCAATGCAAGAGCATATTCTACATTCCTAGTGATAGCATAAAAATGAGTGTGTGGGCATACTCTCCATTGCTTTTTGTTCTTTTTATTGTTGCAAACTGAGTATGGGGACATCTTCAACGTTATTTTAGAGCACGAGAATGATCGGGTAAGTAGGGACAATATATGAATGGAAAACCCCTGGGAAAAAGACAATTGTGAAAGTTGCCTGCAACAAATTGCAGGTCATAATTATTCTGAGTGTGGGAGAGCTTATTTATTTTGAGATGGATATGACAGGGCAACTGACGGAGGTGGAGAAGCCTGAAATGCCTGGAGATGTGGCTTGTCTAGATATTTCTCCAGCTCGTGAAGGCAGACAAAGATCTAGATTCCTGGGTGTAGGATTATATGACAGCACCATTCGCATATTGGATCCTGATGGCTGTATGCATATTTTGAGTGTGCAAGCTATATCTTCTCCCCTAGAAATCTCTTCTCTTACTTGAAGTGCAGGCTTATGTTGGAGGGGACAAGGGTGTTGATCATGTAGTGAGTGTGTTTTTTAATGTTGGTTTGCAAAATGGTGTTCTTCTTAGAACTAAGGTAGATATGGTAAATGGTCAACTTTCAGACATCCAAATCAGATTCTTGGGTTTAAGAGTACTGAAACGTTTTTTTGCTCTAGTGACAGGGCGTGGGGCAACTCTTTGTTGATCAAGAAGGCCATGGCTGGGGTATATTCATCAGGGGCACTTTCTTTTAACTCCACTTTCTTATGAGACTCTGGAATATGCAGCATCATTTTCTTCTGATCAGTGTGCTGAAGGTGTGGTTGCATTTGCCGGGGATGCCCTTAGGGTTTTTACAATTGAAAGGTTGGGAGAAACATTGAATCATACCATTATGCCTCTTACATATACTTCAAGAAAGTTCATTTTGCATCCGAAGCAAAAATCCTTGATCATTATTGAAAGTGATCAGGGTGCATTCACTTTAGAAGAATGTGAAACTGCAAAAGAAGAATGTTTAGAAGCTGCTGGTTTAGGGGAGAGTGGGAACATGGAACCTGAGCAGCAGAATGGTGATGATGAAGAAAAGGAGGATCCTCTTCCCGATGAACAATATGGTTATTCACAAGGAGAGTCAAAGAAGTGGGGATCTTGCATTAGAGTTTGAGATCCCAAAACTGGTGAAACTACATGCCTCTTGGTACTGCAGGATAATGAAGCTGCATTTAGCATTTGCTCTGTTAATTTTCATGACAAAGAACATGGAACTCTCATGGGCATTGGAACTGCAAAGGATTTAGAATTTTGGGCAGAGACGCATTGATCAAGAGGTTTTATTCATATCTATAGGTCTGTGGATGATGGAAAAGCCCTGGAACTTCTGCATAAAACACCAATTGATGGAGTCCCTCTTGGATTATGTCAATTCCAAGGCTACCGATTAGTTGGAATTGGACAGGTGTTGAGAATATATGACTTGGGCAAAAGGAAATTGTTGTCCAAATGTGAAAAATAAGCTCTTTCCCAATACGATGAATACCATCTGCTGTAGGAAATTGGAATACCATGAATACTCAACAATAACTTGGATGGTTCTCCAAAACTAGTGATATCGTAATCATATTATAGGCGGGATTGGGATGAGGAAGGTGTTTTATAGGCATCGCCCATTATGTATTTGATCACTATAACTTTATTTACATGTGCATATATGTATCTGTATGACACAATGAATAGGACTACTTTTCTCACTGGGATACTCTTACCCTGGGATATTATTGTCTGTGAATGTCTGCATAAACACACTGACAGAGACAGAGACAAAGAAAGAGAGTTGTCTATTTCAAGTTGCAACACAAAATACTGAATACAGGGAAAGTGTGTGTACCTCCATAGCTCTCTCCTACGATGTAAAACTTTCAATTTTTATTTTGAGGGAATCTTTCCAAACAATTGAGCAAGAAGGTGAGTGGATATTCATCTGCAATTGCATGGTCAAAAGTTGAATATATTTATTTTGAAAGTATCAAATGCAAAAGGATAAACGGAAAATGCAGATCACACATTGACTCATTATATTGAAAGCTTGCATTTTTTGAAATTGTATGGAATGCTGAGAAACCTGTTTGTTTCGAGGATAAGAGACTCGACAACATGGAAATCATCGGGAAATTAAAAAATAGTCATTTTTTTCAATTTTGTAAACATCTAAAGCAACAACAACATAAAACAAGCACATTGCTACATAAATATGAAAATAAAACTGACATATAAGATGTCATATGCTACATCAAACATCAATACTAAAATATGACAAGTCATGACTCATAAGTATTAAGTCCTAAAAAGATATGGTAGATTGGATTAGATCCCACTCCACAATTGCTCAGCTAATGGAAAAGAAAACAATGGATTTCCCTCTGCTTGCTTGATGGAAAATGGTCACAGTATTCTTAGAGCTCAATCCCCTGACTCACTTTTGCAAAATAAGGGCTAAAAGACCAAGAATCTGGTTATAAAGCAAAATTGACATCAGTAGGGCAATAATTTCCAAATTATCGTGATAATTTGAATTTGTTGCAATAATATCTAAAAAGCATAGTATTGCAATGATAATATCGCCAAGGGGCTTAACTCACAATATATCAACTTATCAGCAATATATTGCCGATAAGTGTAACATTGGTTGTAACAATCATTCTCAGCTGGTACAAAGCTTACTAAGTCCAAAAACCCAGTGTTTTGATGACCTAATTGCCTTGCATGCATCAATGGATGCACAAGAAGCAATGGTGGGTGCCATAGATGCATCAAGATGACCTCTGTTCAATCTATTTCAGTTGAGAAAATCAACCAACAGAGGAGACGCACCCAGACAACGAGAAAATGACAAAAACTAGTTAAAAGGGGATTTTGTAGCCCTGGCAGGGGAGTCTAACAAATGACTCAGTCAACTCAAATTTGACTCTGTTAAATCATGTTAGACTTGCAAGTAATTGCAGTAAAAGTTTGACCCGGGATGATCTGAAAAAGATTGTTTTGGCTCCGATCCAAGTCAAACTCGGAGAACCGTGAGTTAAACTTGCAATCCTGGTAACACTTGTGCAAGGTTCCAATCTGTCTCCTTCCCGATGCACCCTGCAAAAGCAAGGTTCCAATCTCTCTCCTTTCTGGTGCACCCAGCAAAAGTAAAAATGACAAAAACTAGTCAAAAGAGGGGTTTTGTAGGCCTGGCGGGGAGTCTAACAATTGACTCGGTTAGGCAAAATTTGACTCAGTCAAATTGAAACAAACTTACAATTAATTGCAGTCAGAATTTGACCCAGGACAATCTGGAAAAGATTGTTTTGACCCCAATCAAAGTCAACTCAGAGAATCGCAGGTCAAACTTGCAACCCTAATAACACTTGTGCAAGGTTCAAATCTCTCTCCCTCTCATGTTAGAGTGAGTTTGTCTTGCATTAATGAGGCATTGGGTTTTGTATCTCCCCACAGATCAATCAAAAACGAAATTTACTAATCCTTAAAAATGGTTGTGTCCAGTGCATGTGTGTTGGTAAGTTGAATGCTTTTGGAAAAACTGTCAAGAATTCATTCCAAATTTAAAAAACAACTGTGTCCAGAGCATGTGTATTGGTAAGTTGAATGCTTTTGGAAAAAATGTCAAGAATTCGTTCCAATTTTAACATTAGATTAAAGTTTAGTGGGTATATATTTTGTATTAAGAATAGATTAAATTTTCAACATAATCAAGATTGCAAAAATATAATGTTGAACAACTAAATAAATTAGAGCACTAATATGCTTTGAACAAACTAACAACAATGTGATAATCGATGATCTATTATAAATTATAATACTCAATATCTAACAAAACAACTTCTAGAGCATGATCAACTGCTGTGGTATGCAGATCAATGTTTTGCTTGCACGACTTTATTAGAAAATTTACCTTTTTGCCAATGTAACCAGCCCATCACACCAACACCAATAGGGCACACTTTTAAATTGTTGATATGCCTCCTGAGAGTTCGAAGAACCCAAACTGATACAAATATTCCAACCATCTGCTTACCAACTATTCGTACATAGGATTCCCTGACCCTCTTAGGTTTTGTAGGTGATATATTAGCATCTGATAATGAAAGTGTCTCAAGGCAATTCCTCGGTTCTTCATTGAAATCACTTTTCTTGAAGGAGCCAACATTGGGCAGTAAATCTTGTTTTTCCGTATCCAATGGCTGCTCTGGCCAGCTCAATCCAATTTCAGAAATTGTACACATTCTCCTTAATTTAGAACTAGGTGCTAAAGCTCACATTTCTAAGTCCCACAAAGGATCCAACCATTTCGCTCCAATTCTTCCAGAACTGTTGTAGCTCCTCTTTAAATTGACATTGGATTTCAAATCTTGTACCGCTGAATCAATTAACTCTTATGGCCAGGTTGATCCTGCTCTTCTTGGGAAGCTGGAGACTCTCCTAAAGTTATACAGATTACTAGAATCTAACCAATCTCTGATGGTATCTTGTCCACTGCTTTCGGCCAACAAGTTAACATCTTCACTGCTAACCACATCTTTTTCAGAATATAGTATTTCATCTACAATGGTGTCAAAAGTATTAGATGCCTTGACCCTCGATGGCGAAGAAGGAGCACTATAGCATTTACACTTGGATTTAGTCTGGGCCGTCCTATTCAATGTTTTACGAATGAGAGCTTCCCATTTGGATACAGGGCTATTGTCCTCGGCACCAAAAATATTACCAACATTCAAAGGAACTACCTCTTGGACACTGCATAGACAAAAAAGGCCATGAATGAGAACTAGCAAACCTTAGGGTGGCTATGGCAATATTACAAACAAAAGGTATTTACAACACATATAACTATGGATCATTATGGAAAGCAGGAAGTAGAAGAGAATTCTAGTCCAACAGAATTAGATTTCATCTTTTAGCAAATTTCATAACCATACAAATTTACAACTCTACAGAATTCAGTTTTCTGAGCTTCTGCGCCATGAGAAATCAAGACAGATAGCCTTCCATGAAATTGAAATGATGAATACAGAGTTACAAGGAGTAGAAAATCAAACTAGCAAAGAGGCAGATGTTTTGTCCAATTGTAATCACTCTTCTCATTCAGTATAGGCTCTTTTCTTTTCATTCACATGATAACAAACCTGAAATCAAATGGATCATAGCTATAGAATAGTCATTGGCAGGATTCAAATAAGGCAAGTTCAATCACGAAAATTACCCAAGCACATACATATCCGCTTGCTCTTGTTTACCTAGCCAGTCCTCGATATCCAAATCATTGGGCGGCACACTTCCACCAACATTCCAAGTGCCTACTAATATTTTGCCTATGAATACACAGTGAGTTGTGGCTCCACATCCTAAATTGATAAAGAATAGAAAAACTGAAGCAAATATGAAATTGACTAACTTGATTTCTTTGGTGTCTATGTACTGTGCTCACATTGTCTCCGATTGGCCTCCAATGTATATCCATTAGATGCAATCTTGGTTTTGAAGATCCATTTTCACTGAACTATCTTTCGCCCTGGGGGAAGAGAGACAAGATCCCATGTCTCATTATTCTGCAGTGACTCAAATTCTTCATCCATGGCTTCTTGCCATATTGGATCATGGAAAGCCTCTATATAGGACTGTGGATCAGATCCCACCATCATGAAGCACCTCTCAGGGAGAAGTGGATCTGTATGGAATAGTGTAATATTTGCATCTTGGTATTGAGATCTTCTTCTTTTATAGTCAGATGGATCTCCAGTAATATTCCCAGCAGCCTCAAGAATATTTTGAGACCATTTAGGCTTTGGATTGGGGGTAGGTGCTAGATCTGGATCCAAATCTACTGGATCTTCATACTCAATATCTAGATCTGATTCACTTTGGTATTTTTATTCGGAATCTAAATGTGGATCATCTGAAAAAAACATCATTGGGAGCACATGGAATAGGTAAATCAGTTATACCTTGATCTTCAACTGGATGTAGATCTTGCAATGTATTTTCATTGAACTTGAAACTTCTTTCAATGAAGCATCTTTTGGTTGCAATCTCCATCAGCTTGTAATATTTTGCATCCTTTGCATATCCAAGCAGGATGCATTCTCTACTTTGAGGTTGAAGTGCCTTTCCCTTGTCAGATGGGATTATGGCCCATGCCTTGGATCCAAAAACCCTCAGGTGAGATACCTCAGGCTTGTGTCCCTTCAATAGAATGGAGTGACCCCATCAACAGATTTGTGGGGTACCCTATTCTGAATGTGTGTGGCACAGTTCACTGCTTCTGCCCATAGATTTGATGGAAGATCCCTTGCTTCAAGCAAGCAAGTAACCATATCTTTCAAGGACCTATTCTTCCTCTCTACTACACCATTTTGTTGTGGTGTGTATGGGACAAAATGTTGCATTTGATGCCCTTAGAAGCACAATACTGCTGCAAATATTTCTTGATGTACTCTCCTCCATTGTCATATCTGAGTTCTTTGATCTTCTTCCTAGTAGTGTTCTCAACTAAGGCTTTGAATACTTTGAAGGTCTCAAATACCTCAGAATTTTGCTTAAGAAAATAGATCCAATAGAACCTATAGTAGTCATCTATGAAGGTCACAAGGTATATGTATCCATTCATAGAGGCTGTGGGGATTGGTCCTGAAACATCACTGTGTATCAAATCAAGTGTGGAGGAGGCTCTCCTTTCCTTCCCAACATCATACTTTCACTCTGGTTGATTCCCTACCAAGAAACCTTTGTAGATCCCTTGAGAGAACTTTATGTTGGGAAAACCTTCAACCATCTAATCCTTGTGCAACTGCTGCGAGTACTTGAAGTTTAGTTGTCCGAATCTTTCATGCCAGAGTCCGCTTGTCTCATTTACATGAGTCAACAGAGCACTTTGATGTGAATATGGCAAAAAAATAGGAGAACTAATATGCTTTGGAGGCATGGTTTGCAACACCTTTGGAAATCAACTTCCCATATGATATCTCTACAACCTTAACTGTGTCAAGTCCAAATACTACTTTCTTTGGTGAACCTGTGTGAGTCATATGATAAACAAACAACATATTTGCTGCTAGAGAAGGCACATATAGGACATTGTTGAACTTTCCATTCTCAAGTTGTATAGTGCCCTTCCCTTCTACAAATATTTGAGAATCATCTCCCATGTGAATGCTAGGGCCATCAGTGAGATCTAGAGAAGAAAATGGCTCTCTGGAGGCAACCATGTGGTTGGAGGATCCAAAATCAATAAGGAAGGCTTGGGATTGTGAGAATCCAACCCTTAATGCATGGCATCTCTCATGATATTCTGACTTGCCTCTTGGATCAGTCTTACTTGCGCCTTCTGGGAGAGAAATAGTGTACTATTCAAAGAGTTTTTCCATTTTATCTGTGGTCTTCTTCATACAAGAGCTCTCAAGATGGTTACCTTTCTTGCAGTATGTACACTTGGATTTCTCAAATTTAATTTGCTTATCCTTCTTGGAGCTGGAGGCTCCTTCCGATGGATTAGAATTTGCATTCTTCTTGGTTTCAACTTGCTTCATTCTCCATAATATGGCCCCTCAACTCATCTTGCTTGCCGAAAAAGGTCTCAAGCTTCAACCAAACCTCTCTTGGAGTCTTCAATCCATTAAGGTGCAAGAGAAAATCTCTGGAAATATGAATACACATGAAACCAAACGTTTCATCTAATTTGTTTAGATACTTGGCCTTCTCAACAACTGCCTGAGGTTCAACCTCCTTTCCCATTGTGACCCTGTACAGAATCTTGTTTTGCAATACCATCTGCATATCATCCCTCCAATCAAGATAATTGAAGGGTGTCAGGATCCTCGGAGATAGAGGAACATTCAAATTCTCCATTGAAACTACTGGAGCGAATACAAACTAAAAACTACTAGTGCTGCTGCACTGAAAAACCTTCAATATCCTGCAAAAAAATCTCAATTTTGGAAATACACTCAGTTATTGACTCTACAGAGCTCTGCAATATGACAGTAGACACCTTCGAGAGTGCATCATGTTGAAATATTGTAACTTCTAAGAATAGTTTATTTTGTACTTTATTATTCCGGAGATGTTTCATTCCTCCGCAGGGACTTTATTGTATATCCGGAGATGTTTATTCCTCCCTCGGGACTTTATTGTATATCCGAAGATGTTTATTCCTCCGTCGGAATGTGATAACTTGGGTTATTAGACCACCTTGGTGGGGTCAGCCCTGTACAAGTTATGTCGGTTAAAGGGTTATTAGACCACCCTAGTGGGGTCGACCCAGTCAGCACTATGTTAAGTGGTTAAGTTGGGGCCGACCTAGTTAGTGTAAAAGACAAATCGGAGTAAAGTATAAATAGATGATGTGTGATCCTCATTTAACAAACTCACTCATTCACTGACTTGTGAATGGTGCATAGGAGGTGAAGGAGCTCATGTTTGGGGAATACATCTTTGTATTGTTGATCATCTATATTGAGGAAGCTTTGCTGGGTTTTCTACCCCATGAGCGTTTCCCATGATAAATTGTGTCTCTTGTGTTTATGCTATGCTTGTTGTTTTTTCAGTGATCCTGTATATGCTATTGTTGTGAAATTGAAATGTAATACTGATGTTATCTATCTTAGCATATTTAATATTAACATGGTGTCAGAGCTAGCCTGAAGGAAGGCATTGTACGACATATATGACACTTATTGCACTTGCGACAAATTGGAAGCTAGGGATTGATATAGCAAAAAAAACCAGTCATCGTGGCACTTTTACTATAAATCCGTTTTGGCAAAGGTTCGGGATTTGAAACTTTTACAGGTCGAAGATAACATTCACATGTACTTTTGTCTAAAGCGCAACATCTAATTCGCTGTACTTTCTGTTTTATGATCCGTACAATTTAAGGTTTCTGCCTCTTCCAGATATCAGTCATAAACAAGTGACCTAGGAAAAAAGGTCACAACTTGGGCTAGGAAGCTCCAAATGAAATTCTGTAAAAAGTGGCAATAAGGGCACGGCTTGTAGCTTCACAAGTCGAATTTTCAGGGGTAGAAGTTGAACCAATGACATGTGGCACTCTGTACAAGTTTGCTATCCTATTTTATCCCATAAACAAGTCACGTTGCGACGCTTGGCATAACTCTCTCTCAGAGAATCCATTAAAGTTCAAAACTATGGTGTTGGAAAGATGACAGGTCAGGCTACCACAGGCCAAAGTTTTAGACCCTGAAGATCCGAAATTTCCAAGTTACACCAGAAACAATAAGGCACATATTTCTGTGAAATAGAATTGGATATTGAGCATTCTCATTTTTGGCTTATCACTGCTGTGGGAAATTAGGGTTTCGAAAAAAGTTGGAATTTTTTGAATTTGAGACTACGGTTGGATGCTCCTCATCAAAATCAAAATTTTGAGACCAAGATCAAATTTTGTTGGTTGGGTAGAACCCCGGTCTCTATCAAACCCTAGTTCGGGATTTTGACCAGAAAACCAGAATATGACAGAAGCTGCAGATCCGAAACTTTCAAAGTCAATTTTGAGGGGTCAAATTTTGGAGATTTAAAAATTGAAGTATACCAGCTTGATCAGCTCAACAAGGCACATCTTTTCATCCAATCAAAAGTTTGAAATTCACAGTTTAAATTTTTAGGATTTCTCTGACAAACCCTAATCCAGCTCCAAATCCAGTTTCAGCAAATCAAAGAGGATTGGATTAATCCTAGAAGAGAATGAATTGGACACCTGCATAAGTGAACAAGTTCCAGTTCCAGAGGGAGATGAGGCTAAGTCCTTACATAAGAAGACTACAAGCAATCCTGACAAGTATGACTTGAGGAAATACAGGTATGTTTTGAAATATGTTTCATGATTAAGTTTATGATAGGTTTGTCTTCATATTATTAAGGTTAGTACAATCTTGATTAACTTTTAGACGTATCTTATCACCCTAGTAAAAGTATGAATGCATGTGAATGATAGAAGACATTCATTGATTAGGGTTATGACACTTATGATTGTACTAATTCACTGTGGTGTTGTATGAGGATGATGTTGTCCGTGTTACACCAAAATGTTGTCACTCTTGTGCAAGTGTAACAAGTGTCGCAAGTGTTGCAAGTGTCGTCGTCATGACCTAGTGTCGTCATCATGATCGTTGCAAGTACCATCATTATGACCAAGCATTGTCATCATGACCGTTGTGATAGTGTCTTCATCTTGACCATTGTGTAAACTCTTTGCTATGATACCTAAACCCATTTTAGAGTAAAAACACATCCCTGAAGTTTCCCATGACTGGAGGGCTTAACTGACCTACTTTTCAAGGTCGTCGCAGTCTTCCCTTGTGCAACATGCGACATCACAGGTTGTCCTAATGCAACCTACGACGATGTCAGTTATTTGGATAAAAGAGTATCTTCAAGCCCATTCTCGAAGATGAGTGATGTGGATCCCTATCCCTAGCCTTTAGGGGAGCTAGCATTCGGTTCCCTAGCCCTTGCGTGAGATCCCCTAACTCTCTATTACCATATCTCAACCTATCCTATCCTCTTAGTCATATATTAGTGAAGCTCACTCCCATTCCAGGGGGGGAGGTCTATGGTATCCTTATGTTGATAGAATCCATACTAGTGATTGGGAAGCTTGTACCACCTTGGAGGCTTGGCTTGGACATGTTGGACGGAAGATGCGACGATGAGGCTTTGGTTGTAGCTTCATCCTTTCTATGTATTCCCACCTTTTAATACAGTTAATACAATCTCTTTCCATGAATATTGTCTCATTTATGATGTTTAGAACTTTCTTCCTCAACTGTTAGTTTAGATCAATTATTGTTTAGATATATTGTATTACTTGTATTGTTTCCATATTGTCTTGACGGGTCTTGCAGCTAGAGATCTGACGACCGCGAGACTTGGAGCAACAACAAGGAGAAGGATCCGCGATCTGAAAGGTATGATATCTAAGTACTCGATTTGCAACTAGATCTAGAAAATGAGTTTTGTATTCTGTTCTATTTGTTCTAGATTCACTTGAACTAGGGAGATCACGCATTAGATCCGTCTTTGGTAGATTGTCTGTTAACAAATTTGGCGACCATACTGGGGATGAACATTGCTTTGTAGTGTCAATTTGAATGTTATTTTCAGTTGATTTCTTTCCAAGCCTTTTTTCATTTTTCATTTGCCTCCTAAGTTGGTTTCACCATTAGATCTTCACTTTGAAGAGTCTAATTACCCTCCTCTGAGTTTGCACATTTCATTTGTAGACCTGTTTATTGCTCATTATCTGGAGAATTGGTTCATTTTTGAACTTAGACTTCTCCTGTCGCACCTGGGCAGTGGGAACAGAGTGACACTGTGTCATTTCTGGTCTCTATCCTTTACCTGTTAGTCACTCGTCGCATCCCTTTCATTGGTAAACTACGACGTCGTCACACTTCCCGCATTGGTGAACTGCGACATCGCACTGCGTTCAAGCACAGAGTGCGCCGATCTGCCATTTTTGCCATACAGGCACCCCTTCTCCATTTTTGTTGTGAGTTTGGTTTGTGTGCAGACTCCTCTGCACTGTACCTTCCAGGCAGAGACCCTTTTGTCCAACAGTGTTTTGTTTGTCTTGTTTGTATTGGTTTTTTGGGTCTTTTGGGATATGGATTCATGTTTGGCCCTTTGAGTAAAAACTAGAGTTTTGCTTGCATTTTTAAGCGAAATGGGTTGCATTTTTAAGCCATGAACTGTGCATTCTTCAGTCGTTTTGACCCATCTTAAGGTTTTGAGATCATTTTTGGTTTGGTGTGATTGGTTTGTTTTTAAAGACTTGAAAAGTGTGGGGTATCCATGTCTTTTTTAGCCTCTTTTTCTTGGGTTGTGCATCTTGTTTCCCTTACATCTTGAGCTATCTAATGATTTTGGGAAAAGATTGATTCTTTGTCTCCACTTTAGTTCAAAGAGAAGCTTGATTTTGTCACTCTTTTTCTATATTCATGAAGTTGGAAAACACAAGTATTCTTCTTGCTTCAATTTGATCATTTGAAATTTTGGTCTCACACTCATAAGAAGAAGAAAGGTTCATTTCATATTAGTATGCATTTGAGTTAGATAAGATTTTTGAGTGCTTTTCTTTGTCTTGCATTTAATTGGAAACGTTGGTGGTTGGGATTGCATCATCTCTAGACATGAGAGGTGTCTTAAAGTGATAAAAAAGGACTGGCACATCCAGTATGAAAAAGGACTGGCACTGTGGTTGGGATTGCATCATCCCTAGACATGAGAGGTGTCTTAAAGTGATAAGGATTGATCATCCTGTAAGTAGATATGGATTGCATCGTCCATAGACATGAGATATTTCTTAAAGTGATAAGGATAGATCATCCTGTAAGTAGGTCTGGATTGCATCATCCATAGACATGAGGGATGTCTTAAAGTGATAAGGATTGATCATCCTGTAAGTAGATGTGGATTGCATCGTCCATAGACATGAGAGATGTCTTAAAGTGATAAGGATTGATCATCATGTAATTGGATCTTGTGTATTGCAAGGTATGCTTCTATGATACTGATGATTTGAAGATCCAGATGATGAGGCTGTTGATCGAGATGATCCAGATGATGATGTTGATCAAGATGATCCAGATTATGCTGTTGATCGAGAGGATCCAGTTGATGTTGTTATGTTGTTTATCGAGAGGATCCAGTTGATGTTGTTATGCTGTTGATCGAGAGGATCCAGTTGATGCTGTGATGTTGCTGATTGAGAAGATCTAGATGATGTTGATCAAGAGGATCCAGGTGATGTTGTCGATCGAGAAGATCCAGGTGATGATGTTGATCGATAGGATCCAGATGATGATGTTGCTGTAGCTATTCAGATGCTGTAGAAGATGAATACTCAGTACTGAAGATGTTGATGTTCCAGTATTGAAGACTTGAAGATGTTCCAGTAACTGTTTGAGTTACTGATGATGTTAGAGAAAGCTTCAAATGATTTATAGATGTATCATGTATGATGTTAATGACTCCTTGCTCCTGTAGATGTTGTTATAATATCCTTCTCGTTAAGGGGGAGTGTTGAAATATTGTAACTTCTAAGAATATTATATTTTGTACTTTATTATTCCGGAGATGTTTCATTCCTCCGTCGGGACTTTATTGTATATCCAGAGATGTTTATTCCTCCGTCGGAATGTGGTAACTTGGGTTATTATACCACCTTGGTGGGGTCGGCCCTGTATGAGTTATGTGGGTTAAAGGGTTATTAGACCACCCTAGTGGGGTTGTCCCAGTCAGCACTATGTTAAGTGGTTAAGTTGGGGCCGACCTAGTTAGTGTAAAAGATAAGTCAGAGTAAAGTATAAATAGAGGATGTGTGATCCTCATTTAACACACTCACTCATTCACTGACTTGTGAATGGCCCATAGGAGGAGAAGGAGCTCATGTTTGGGCAATACATCTTTGTATTGTTGATCATCTATATTGAGGAAGCTTTGCTGGGTTTTCTACCCCATGAGGGTTTCCCATGATAAATTGTGTCTCTTGTGTTTATGCTATACTTGTTGTTCTTTCAGTGATCCTGTATATGCTATTGTTATGAAATTGAAATGTAATACTGATGTTATCTATCTTAGCATATTGAATATTAACACATCACACCAGGGAATATTTCCTTGGCAGAACCAAGGCTATCAAGATGCCTTTCCCACGGACTTCTGTGGAAAATCCTCTACTTCTGGTGCACTAATGGATGTAGTTTCTCAACCTACATGCTCTGATACCATGTGAAATTCTAGAACACAGCAGAATCGTAGAGCTGAGAATACCTCACAGTGAAAGAATGAGGAAAAAAGGTGAATAATCATTGAAAATAGCAATGAAAAGAGGAGTAAAATTAATCATACATTGGAACTCAGATAGTAGCAGAAATATGTAACATTATCCATTAATCAATATAGTCCACAAATATGTTACAATACAGAGAATTCGAATCTCCTATTAGAATTCGAGTCTCAATCTGTATAGCATAGGAATTTTCACCACTAGAGTGCTCCGGAAGACCCAAACTCAATCAACTCAACCAAAACTCAGTTAACTGACCAAGGAGGGTGCATTAGTGAGATCTGCAAGCAAATTAGGTGAAAAAAGGCGCATTAGATCACAATCAGTGGTGATCGGAGCTAAAACCCCCAGTAGAGTTCAAGAACTTAGGTGGATTGAACTAGAACTCAGAGTTGGGTCCTAAAATGTAGGGAATGTTGATGTATATGTAACTTCAGAATGTATTTCACATATATGTATATTGTATTCCTATAGAGATGTTATTATTCCTCTATACGGAAGTGTCGTCATTTATATTTTAAGTGTCGTAACTTATACTTGATGGGTTATTAGACCACCTTGTTGGGGTCGGCCCTGTATAAGTCATGTGGGTCAAAGGGTTATTAGACCACCCTATTGGGGGTCGGCCATGTGGGTCAAAGGGTTATTAGACCACCCTAGTGGGGGTCGGCCCAGTCAGCATTATGTTAAGTGGTTAAGTTGAGGCCGACCTAGTTGAGTAAAGGTCAAGTCAAGTTAGGGTATAAATAGAGAGTGTGTCTCTCTCATTTTACACATTTTATTCTCTCACTCAGACTTGGGAGAGTGTCGCACTTGTGGAGGAGGAGGCTCTGCTGCTAGGAGAAGACTATCTCTTATATTCTGGTTGTATCATTGCTCTATCTATCTCTAAGGAAGTTATTGGGGTTTTTCACCTTTATGGTTTTCCCCAAGTAAACTCTGTGTCTCTTGTGTGCTTGCATTATTGTGTCCATGCTTGATATGCTGTAGATTTGCTGTACATGTTGTTCTCTCAGTTAAGATCCTAGATCAGATTGAAGTAAATTCTCAAAATTTAACATGGTATCAGAGCTAGCCTGAAAGAAGGCATGATATGGCATGTATGACACTTGTTGCGCTTACGATGCTAGGGCTTGATATAGCAAAAACCAGTCATCGTAGCACTTTCACTATAAATCCGTTTTGGCGAATTTTTACGATCTAAAACTTTTACAGGTCGAAGATCAGATCCCCATGTACCTTGTGTCCAAGGGACAACATCTAATTCATTGTACTCTGTGATTTATGATCTGTACAATATAGGGTTTCTGCCTCTTCCATATCTGAGTCAAAATCAGGTGACCTTGGGAAAAAGGTCATAACTTGGGATAGGAATCTCCAAATGAAATTTCGTAAAAAGTGACAGGTAGCACACAGACTGTCCTATCTAAGGAAATTTTTTTAGAGGCCGAAGTTGAACCAATGACATGTGGCACTCCATACACGTTCGCTATTCTGTATTATCTCATAAACAGGTCACGTTGCGACACTTAGCATAACTCTCTCTCAGAGAATCCAATTGAAGTCAGACCTGTTGGGATGGAAAGACAATAGGTTGGGCTATCTCAAGAAAAAAATTTAGAGGCCGAAGTTGAAAAAGTGACACGTGGCACTCCGTACAAGTTCGCTCTCCTGTATTATCCCATAAACAGGTCACGTTGCGACACTTGGCATAACTCTCTCTCAGAGAATCCAATTGAGGTCAGACTTGTCGGCATGGAAAGATAACAGGTCGGGCTATCTCAAGAAAAAATTTCAGACCCTGTGGATCTAAAAGTTCAGAGTTACATTAGAAACAATCAGGTACATATTTCTATCAAATCAGAATTATTTTTTAGCACCTTCATTCATGGCTTCCGGAATTTAGGGCTTCGGAGAAAGTTGGAATTTTTGTAATCAAAGACCACGACTGGATGCTACTCATCAAGATCAAAATTTAGAGACCAAGATCAGAATTTTTGGTAGGGCAGAAGGCCGGTCTTGATCAGACCCTAGTTCGGGACTTTGATCAGAAAAGTGGAAAATTAGGGCTTCTGCAAAAATGGGAATTTTTGAAATTTGTGACCATGGCTGGAAGCTCCTCATAAAAATAGAAGCTTAGAGCTTTGGATCAAACCTTTTGATTGGGAAGAAGAGTAGGCTTCATCAAACCCTAGTTCGAGGTCACATCCAGCAAATCCGAAAGTTTCAAAGGCAAAATTGAGGAGTGAAACTTTGCAGTTTTCAAATTCTGAATATACCAGCTTGATCAGCTCATCAAGGCACACATTTCTATCCTTTCGGAAGCTTGAAATTCAAAGTTTGAATTTTTGGGGTTTCTCTGACAAAACCTATTACAGCTCTAGATCCAGTTCCTGCAAATCAAGTGGATTGGGTTAATCCTAGAAGAAGATGGATTGGTCACCTGCATAAGTGAAGAAGTTCCTGTCTCAGAGGGAGATGAGGCAAAGGCCTTCCATAAGAAGATTACAAGAAATCTTGACAGGTATGGCTTACAGGTATGTTTCGAATTCTGTTCATGATTAAGTTTATGATATGTTTTTCTTCATGTTATTACAGTTAAAACAATCTTGATTTTAGACTTGTTGTATCACTTTAACAAAATTATAAATGCATTCATTAGGGTGTTGACACTTATGATTGTACTAATGCATTATTGTGTTGTATGAGGTTTATGTTGTCCACTAACATGAAAGGTACACCAAGAAAGACAAATCATGTTCTAGTTCAAGATCATGATGACATGAAGACAAAGATTCATCCATTGTCATGGATCACATAGAAGATCCATTTACGAGGTATGTATAAATTGGTCCTATAATGGTTAACCTATGAGATATGCAGGTTACTAGCACAAGTCACTGAAGAGAACCAGAAGACATTATGCGGGTATGTTAGACATAACTAGCTAGCATGCTAATCCAAGTATGTTTTTCCTATATCAAGCTAGAATCCTACCTTGTGTTAGGATCTTATACTTTTGTGTTGTTGATAATGATTATTCATGAAGTCATAGGTTTGAATAGTCATGGTTGTATGCATATTATGTTTCTTACCATAATTGATGATATGACTAACCAGAAGAATCATGACGGTATAGGTTTGAATAATCACGATTTTTATGCATATTATATCTCTTCTCTTGACTGATGATTTAACTAACCAGAAGATTCCTATGATCGATATGTATGAATAAAAGAAGACTTCCTTGAAACCTTGATTACTAATGTTTATTATCTGTGTTTGAATTGATCCTGACTATACAAGCTTGAGATTATTGTGTTTTGATAATATTAAGATTATACTAATGAATGTTTGATTATGTATGAGACCTAGAGGATAACACAATGATGATACTAACAAGCATGCATAGGGATCGAGAATGTATATAAGTTCAAGGACAAGTAATCCAGGAAGCAAAGATCAAGAGGGAGCACACTCCAGTAGTTTCTACAAGGATGCAGATATTCATAGGGAGTTGACCACTTCTCACAATCCACATCAGAATGGAGTTGCAAAGATTCAGAGGGAGTCCACCCAACAAACAAACAAAGATAAGTATTTGAATTGTCATTACTTGCATATTTTATTGTTTAAATAATACTGTTCAATAATGTATATACTGATGTTCCTAGAATTAGGTTGTGTATTATGCATATTAGAATAGTTGCATTGATGAACAATATACTACTAATATACATGGGTAAGTGGCCTATGGCACTATACAACATTCCATTGCTACTTATCTAGAATGAAACCTATTTGCTGACATGTTGGGAGTTGTGCACACTCTTAACAATGTTCTGGTAGAGATTGGAAGGCATCTAGAAAGTTACGGGATATGGATAAATGTTGTATTTAAGCATTGGCTAAGATAATTGCATGATTGTATGACATATTTCCTAATGTGTAAGAATTTGTTCTAAAAACTATGAGATTTTTTCTAATCATGCAATTTTAACTTGTTGTGTAGGAAAGATCGTATGCCATCACCTACAAAAGAAGAACTATAACATTTGTTCAGCAACAAAATTATCTATTGAAGATATTGAAGTTCCCAGGATATGGGAAGAATGCCATGATCCGTTGATCATGAAGAATGATGTTTGGGATGTAGTCCCAAGACCTGAAGGGAAGTTTGTTATGACTTCCATATGGATCTATCAAGATCAAGCATGTTGCAGATGGTAGCATAGAGAAATATAAAAGTGATGAAATAGAAGATACACCAGATGGATTTCAAGACAGCTTTCTTGAATGGTGTAGTTGAAGAAGAAGTGTATGTGGAGCAGCCACTTGGTTCTGAGACACATGACAGGAAATCATATATGTGCAGAACTTGGTATGGTAGGATAGGCAGCTTCCTATCTAGTTTGGGATTTACCAAGAGTAAAGCGGATTCCAACCTTTACTACAAGGTTGAGGAAGGCAATCCAGTGTTACTACTATGTGGATGACCTGGTTGTAACAGGTGAGGATAGATTGATTGCCGACATATAGTGGAAGCTTGCTGCCGAGTTCAAGTTGAAGAACTTGGGGATGATGCACTATTTGTTTTTGGCATGGAGGTGTGGCAGAGTGATGGAATCTTCCTTGGAAAAGGGAAGTATGTAGTAGAGATCCTGAATAGGTTCGGGATGATGGACTACGAGGCTATGGAATCGAACCTGAAGCTTCTGTGTGATGCTTCATCTGAACCGGTTGATGTCACTATGTATCGTCAGATGATTGGGTCCTTGATGCACCTGACGAACATGAGACCAGATATTTGCTTTGCGGTGAACACATTGAGCCAGTTCCTGACAGATCCGAGGAGTGTTCACCTGGTTGCAGTAAAGCATATTCTGAGGTACCTGAAGGGTACAGTTGATTATGGGCTCAAATATGATGCGAATCAAAAGTTTAACCTGCAAGGTTATGTTGATTCAGATTGGGTTGGAAGTGTTGCAGATAGGAAGAGCACATTTGGAAGTTGCTTCAGTATGGGATCAGGTGTGATCTCTTGGTTTAGCAGGAAGCAGTCCTGTGTGGCACTGAGTACAGCTGAGGCAGAGTATGTTGCAGCCTGTTCAGCTAATTGTGAGGCAGTATGGCTACGGAAGCAACTGTCTGAGTTATTTGATCTCTCGTTGGATGCTACTAGTATCTTCTGTGATAACCAGAGTTGTGTGAAGCTGTCTGAGAACCCATTGTTTCATGACAAGTCGAAACACATAGAGATCAAATATCACTATATCATGGATATGGTGCAGAGAGGAGCTGTGAAGCTCCTGTATGTTGCGACGGATGAGCAAATTGCAGATGTGCTAACGAAGCCACTAGCCAGGGTGAAGTTCGAGTACTTCAGAGAGAGGCTTGGTGTTCTTCAGATTGATGACACTTTGAGGAAGAAGTGATGGACACATTTGCTGAAGCCATTCCAAGCATGTTGGAAGGAGGATCCTTCACATGGTTGTGGATGTAAGCGCTGGATGATGAGCATCAGGATGATGTTCTGGTTTCTGCTTTGTATGATCAGTTGGATCATTTTTATATGTATGTATGCATCATGTTGGATGCTGGATATGATCAGTTGGATCATTTATATGTATGTACGCATCATGTTGGATGCTGGATATGATCAGTTGGATCATTTATATGTATGTACGCATCATGTTGGATGCTGGATATGATCAGTAGGATCATTTGTATGTATTTTGTATATGCATCATGCTGGATGCTTGGACCATGTATCTATATATGTATCAGGTGGATGCATTGTATGATCAGGTAGATCATGTATGTTGATATGTATCATGTATTTATATTTGTATCAGGTGGATACACTGTATGATCAGGTGGATCATGTATGATGATATGTATTAGGTAGATACTTGGTATGCATCAGGTAGATGCATTGTATGATCAGGATGATCATGGATGACGAGCTTTAGGATGTTGCTCCAAATGACATGCAGCAGGATGTTGCAGTGATGATGATCAGGATGATCATGTGTACATCAGGATGATGTATGGTGAGTATCAGGTTGATACTCTATGGTCGTGGATCAGGTTGTGCAAATGAGCATATAATTTGGCTCTGGGATATTTGTAGATAGTCTTTCGAGGTTTTGCCTATGGCATATAATTTGGCCCTAGGATATCTGGCAAATGCTCTTTCGAGGTTTTGCTCTGGGAGGACATATAATTTGGCCCTGGGAGATCTGCAGATAGTCTTTCGAGGTTTTTCCTATGGCATATAAACTGGCCCTAGGATATTTGGCAGATGCTCTTTCGAGGTTTTGTCCTATGGCATATAATATGTCCTTGGGAGATTCGATAGGGTGGGATGTGTGCCCGTAATAAGTCCTGGGATGCTCTTGCGAGGTTTTTCCATGACCACATATAATCTGTCCCTGGGAGATCCTATAGGTAGAGCTGTGTGCTCGTAACAGCCTGGGATGCTCTTGCGAGGTTTTGTGGTGACCACATATAATCTATCCCTGGAAGATCCTATAGGTAGAGCTGTGTGCTCGTAACAGCCTGGGATGCTCTTGCGAGGTTTTGTGGTGAGGTCACACATAATATGGCCCTGGGAGATCCTATAGGTAGAGTCGTGTGCTCGTAACAGCCTGGGATGCTCTTTCGAGGTTTTGTGACGCACGTAATAAGTCCTGAGGATTCCACAGTATGGCCAGTGATGACGAAGACCTGCAGGTGGTGGGCCTACATCCAGTATGAGAAAGGACTGGCTCTGTAGAACTTCCTATGACGAGTAGATTCAGAGATTGATTGAGATAGCAGCAGCAGTGACGATGATGATGACTCGATGACGATTATCCAGTGACGATGATCCAGAGAAGAAGACTTGTGCTAGAAGACCTGTGTCGAGAATACCTTCCTAGTTAAGAGGGAGTGTTGATGTATATGTAACTTCGAAATGTATTTCACATATATGTATATTGTATTCCTATAGAGATGTTATTATTCCTCTATACGGAAGTGTCGTCATTTATATTGTAAGTGTCGTAACTTATACTTGATGGGTTATTAGACAACCTTGTTGGGGTCAGCCCTGTATAATTCATGTGGGTCAAAGGGTTATTAGACCACCCTATTGGGGGTTGGCCATGTGGGTCAAAGGGTTATTAGACCACCCTAGTGGGGGTCGGCCCAGTCAGCATTATGTTAAGTGGTTAAGTTGAGGCCGACCTAGTTGAGTAAAGGTCAAGTCAAGTTAGTGTATAAATAGAGATTGTGTCTCTCTCATTTTACACATTCTATTCTCTCACTCACACTTGGGAGAGTGGCGCACTTGTGGAGGAGGAGGATCTACTGCTAGGAGAAGACTATCTCTTGTATTCTGGTTGTATCATTGCTCTATCTATCTCTGAGGAAGTTATTGGGGTTTTTCACCTTTATGGTTTTCCCCAAGTAAACTCTGTGTCTCTTGTGTGCTTGCATTATTGTGTCCATGATTGATATGTTGTAGATTTGTTGTACATGTTGTTCTCTCAGTTAAGATCCTAGATCAGATTGAAGTAAATTCTCAAAATTTAACAGGGAACTGACTCTAGTGGGCCTAAAATCATGCATGCAGGGCGCATTAGGTGGGTAATGGGTCCTAGATGACATTTGCACACCACTAGGGGAAAATGACATCATCAACTACTGGGAAAAAGAAAATAATGCTAAGTAGTACAAGGATGGAGTATTAATTATCCTAACACCCTCTTGGGAATGAATTAGGAAATCCACTTAACATAATACCATTGTTGTATTCTATAGATTTGTATCTATATTAGATCAATTGAGACTTATATGTTGTATTTCCATCAATAATAATGCTTTAGAAGAAGGTTTTCAAACCATAATTGAAAATATTTATTTTTGAGGATATATAAGCTTGGAATGTTATTTCTCTAAAAAAATAGTAGAGCATTTTAAGGTGACACATATTTCTTTAAGTAGTCCTATTTTTCTTTTATGTTATGTTCTTTTCAAACTAAAATTTCTTTTGAGTGATGTAATGTACATAAAACATTTATTTATCTCCAGGTATATAGTATATGTAGAAGAGTATTTTTCATGCCATGATAAAAATAAGAATATTGCATAGCTTTGAATGAGTAAAGATATGTTTTAGATGTATACCAAAAATGTATAAATATAAACATTAGTCACAATTTTTTCACTAGTGATACTATTTTTAGTTGCAACATTATTTGTAATAAAGAGAAAACCTTTAAAAGTAACAAAAATGATTAAACACATTAGTCACATGTTTCAGTCCTTTTTGGCTAGTCATAAAACTTTTAGTTGCAATGTTAGCTGTAATAAAGAGAATTTTTAAGACTATAAAAAACAATTAAAAACATTAGTCACACTTTTAATGCTTTTTTGCTAGTCATAAAATTTTTAGTTGCAACATTATTGTAATAAATACAACTTTTAAACCAACAAAATGATTAAAAATATTAGTCACACTTTTTAGTGCGTTTTTGCTAGTCATAAAAATTTTAGTTGTAACATTAGTTGTAATAAATAGGACTTTTAAGACCAACAAAAACGATTAAAAACATTAGTTTCACATTTTATTGCTTTTTTGCTAGTCATAAAAATTTTAATGACTACACAAGTCGTAATTTCAAATAAAACAACTAAAGAAAAGTATGGTTGTAAATAAAAGACCAATGGTAATATATTCAAAATAGTCATTTATGATTACATTTTAGTCATTTTTTTAGTAATAAAACACACTTTATGTACTAGTGAACATTTATGGCATTCTCAAAACCATGGATCCCCATCGAACTTGAATCCAATGAGAGATTATTAACCATTAATCTCACTTGTGGAATTAAAACTTGGCAGTTCGTAACTCTTCCAAAAATTTGAGTCCCCAATGAACCCGAATCTTGCAAGGGGAACTCCACCAATGATATGGATCTAATGACTCAATTCAAGTCACTCGCGGTAATGTATTTTCCCATCCTCCATGACAATATATGATCCCTTAATCAATTATGGTCAATCTAATCTTGGTCGTTCATGGAAATATGAAACCTTTTCATTCGCATTTCGGCAAACATATAACCTGTGAATTGCAATTCATTTTGAGCAATCAAACTTCCAAGAAATGCGACCACAATGTTAAATGTAGAACTCCATGACATATTCATATTCGCATTAATATTGAAGTAGATTCATCCATGAAATAAATCTCATCGATCTAACATATGTTTTCCTCAATCTGCATTGACAGTTTTTATCGACAAAATTTTATGTAAAGTAGAATGTTTTCCTGTAGAGTCTAATTCTAACTCATACATCCCCAATTTTGATACCATATTGTGACATACCCAACAACCTCTATACACCGTTGATGCTATCGGATACTTCAAAACCCCATAACATTTTCTCTAGGATACCAAAATTGATTTCACTAGTTGGTCATAGAATTCATTAGGAGAAGCAAAGCTACAACGACCTTAATTATTCAATTGAAACCTCGAGACACAAATGCAATCCTTCAATGCTTCCATCCATATTTATGGAAATTAAATCCATAAACATAGAACTAAACAAACTATAAACAATAACATGAAAAATAAAAATGAAAAAACATAGCATTTCATGACACAACCAAATTATTTATCTTTATGGGAAAATAATCCTTCAATTGGATGCAAACAAAGTACACTCCTCTCAGACTTAGGAACTCTATCACACTTAATTTTTATATGACATAGATCATTTTTTTTTTCCATGTGGTTCACTTTAATCGGCTTAGCCGACCGCTACATCCACGAAATAATTTCCGACGGACCCGCCCCGAAGGGGTTTCCGCCCCGCGGCCGCTGCGTGCCTAACCCCAAGAGGGTCTATGAGGATGGATACCGTGACCTCACATGCTGGGAGGCCTAACTTCCGAGAACTCAACCGATCGAGCTAACTCTTGGGGCTTTATATGACATAGATCATCCCTCAAATAAGTCTATGAATCCACAAGGATGAATTCCTAAGGTCTATATCTAAGTCTTCTTACTCAACCCACAATGGAGAAAACTCGCATAGGAAACAAACCCCTCTACAACTATTTCAATCAACCAACACTCTCCCCCCTCAACCTGTACAACACTAGGAATGGGATCCCCTTCTCTACTAAAATTTTTCTTAGTTATCCCAATTCCATTCCAGTGCTAGAACACAAGTCAACTAAGGAATATTTGTTGGGATTCTGGGGATTCTCAGCTATAGGACACGTTTTCCTGTCACATCAGTGAAATAATCATTGTGAGAAGTACATTAGGAAATAGCATGAGCTTGCATGAAGGTACATTGCAAAGTATCATAGGTTAATATTTTTGCATCCATCCAACCTCATACAATAATTCATAACCTAACAATAATAATAACGATACCTACATGTTCGAATTCCAAACATTATATTTGCATGCCAATCACTCACTATGTGGTCTTCATGAAAATTCTATGTTTTACCTCTAATCCCAAGCTTAGGATAACTTAAACCAATGTTAATAATCAAGGATTAATAATCAAAGGTTTAAGGATTCTAGGATATATGACTAGCTAAGGTTTATTGCCACATACTTGATAGCCTCTTGACACTATCCATACTATGGGGTACTCAATTTAACCCTAGAAATTTTCACTCTAATACACAAGTCCAATTAAATTGTCTTGTTGTAGACTTTTAACAACGAAAGATAAACTACAATATACCAATTACTTAAATCTCCATCCTAATATATGTATGCATTATTTCCATGGATTTGTCCATAATTATTACAATTAAATTCATGCACACACATTTACCTAAGATGTAAAGTAAATATATGCATAACAAAAATATAAAATATGGCAATTCATGACACAACTAAGTACTTATATTTCTAACAGATAATCCTCCAACTAGCTATAAACTAGGGATGCTCCTCCTAGCCATAGGCTCTATATCAAACATAATCTCTCTTTAACATAAGACACCTTCAATCTGAGGCTATTATTCCACAAGGTGAAGTCCCTAAGGTCTTAATCTATGTCCTTCTACTCAATCCATAACCCATTAACTCATTGGTTTCGAAAATCCCCTCTACAATTATCTCGATCAACTAGCACTCCTTCCCCTCAATTCACACAATGTTAGGAATGGACCCCCTTCTCTGCAAGCAATCCCTCAAGATATCCCAATTCCCTTCTAGTTCTCTAACATGGGCTAGCTAGGGGATCTCACTACCAAGACTCCAGGGATTGTCAACTATAGGCCAAATATCTTTTCATAGTAGCACCATAATCATTACCAACAAATCCTTTGCCACTTACATAAACTCCCATGAAAGTACAATCTTCTTTCTCCATGGTTTATATAATATAGCATCACGAGGGAATGAAAGAATGAGTGATTATTTTAAATTCTAACATTAATATATGTGTATAATCCTAATTACTCTACACGTGGCTTTGATGAGGAGCCCATGTTTTCCCTTTAATCCTAGCTTAGGACCATAATAAAAAAGGATTAAATAAATCAACATTAATAATCATAGATTTAGGGACCTTAGGATATATCACTAGCTAAGGTTTATAGTCAAGTTTTAGGGCTTTAGGTTAACAACTCAATAGGGTCCACTCCCCTTAGTCCCACTTTCACTTCCCCCACTTGTGGAATCATAGTCCTCTATCTCTTTTTCACCCTTCTTCATTTGTGGTTGTCAAGCTTTTTATATTATATATAAATGTACATCATTTCAGTATCATTGATCATCGTAGACCATGTAAGTCTGGCTTCTAGCCACTTCATAATTACATACACATTTAGATTCATAGGTCAAAATATGGGTGTTACATTTATAATCAAGGGTCTAAGGACTTAGGGTTAAATAATTCACTAAGGTTATCTCCCCTTAGCCCATTTTTATTTCCCCTAATTGTGGGATCATAGACTCTCATATCTCTTTAGTCCTCTTTCAATTGCAATAGTTAATTGTGGAATCATAGACCCTTATATCTCTTTAGTCCTCTTTCAATTGCAATAGTTAGGGATTTCACATTATAATTAAATGTACAGTTAAAGTTCACATATATTGTTGGCTTACAACCATATATCCATTACATTTATATTCATGTTTTGGGGTGAAAAACGAGGGTATTTCAATAGATGGCTTCCATATTCATTATGTGAGAGCAATGCCTTTATGTCAATTCCCATCATCACTCTTCCCAAAAAAATAGGGTTATCAATGCTCTTGCTACCTAAGCCCCAAAAATCTTGGAAGAGGATCACCTAGAACAAGAAAAGAAACATTTGATAAATGGTTTAAAAATTAAGTGTTTTAAGGAATGGTGAGTTGAAAAGGTGTTTCAAAAAGTTAGAAAGATTCATTGAGTTTATGAACAAGATTGGAGGTTTGAAGCAGTACATAAAGTGTTGCTCACTTATGTAAAGGGTACCTCTGAGAAGATAATAAGAGCACTAATAAAAAAACATATTAAAATTTCTTTTCAACCCCAAGTATTATTAGGAGCCTTCATGAGTTAGTAAAAGACCCAATGGACCCACAACTACAAAAAAATGTGTGTATTGCATCCCTTGTCAATGCGGTCTTACTTATATTGGTTAAATTAGGAGGTGTATCCAAGTGGAATTAAGACGTGTTTGGCATATATAATTCATAATCATGTAAATTCATCGACAATAAGTTTGTATTCCTAGGAAACTAATCATAATATATGCATTGAGGACACTAAAACCTTATCCAAGGTTGATCGCTTATCTAAAAGACACTAAGAGGGTATTGGAAATTCTGAAGGAAAAATCTCTTAAAAGAAACGATGGCCTTAAGCTTAGCAAATTTTGGTTCTCTATTCTTCATAACCAATCTAATTATCCTACATATGAGTTTCCTTTATTTTAAGGTTTGGTCTTCTTTCATGTGGGTTTTTATCTTCTCTTTTCCTATTGATTTTTATTTTCTTTACTTAGTTTTTTTGTATTTCTTCTTTAATTTTTAAATTAATATGTTGATTTTTTTTAGAAATTCCCTTTTTATATAGTTTTATTTATTTATTTAGATTAGTATCTTTATTATTTATTTTTTGGGAACTACTAAGAGGCGGTTGTTAGTTCAGTCATTGGAATTAGGAGTTAGATGAATGGACATACAGAAAATAGAGAAACAAATATAAGATGATGGGTGAAGTTGGATGATTCTATAGATATAAATGATATTAAGATGATAAAGCGTAGGGAAACTGCTAGAATTGATAGGTAGTTCAAAACTTCAAGCGACGATGTGGCTTCAACATGGCTTCAAAGATATGATTTGTGTGGTCCTAAAAGCTTGGTGGATATGATTTTTTGGTGTTTAATCAAAAGGGCCAATGCGTAATATACTACGCGTGCAGTAGTGATTGTGATGTGACTTGGTTGTTTGACACTAGAAATGATGTGTGAAGATGTGAAGGCCAGAACATGATTTCCACGTACAAATGAACTTTAAATTCTTTGTGGTTCTAAAATATCGAGGGGTAGCGTTGGAGTTTGACAAGCAAATTGTCCGTGACGTGGCGATTTTCCTGTGACGTGGAAATTTGTCCATCATGTGGCGATTTTCCCATCACGTGGCGATTAATAATCAATATTACACATCACAAACCAAGCTTAAAATGTTTAAACGTTTGATAAAGTGGGTTTAACCATCAAGTTTGACGGGTAAGTGGAATTTCAAATTCCAACCCTACCCGGGGGATATGATTTTGGAGACATGGTTCCCACTTTTTTCGTTATCTTAGATTCCACTTTTTTAGTTATCTTGGTGAAGATATAAATACCAAGACATGGTTACCATTTCTTTTGTTATCTTAGTGTAGATGTCAAGTCTTTGTGCTTTTAAAAATTTGGTGGATACAGTCTAAATTGTTATTAGGCAATTTTACTATATAGGTAATTTGAGTTAAGAATATCTATTTCCTCCTAAGAGGTTATAGGTTCAAATCCGAAGGGATGGGATATGTACATCTTTATAGCCTTTAACAACTACATAGCTACAAATATGGGGTCTCTTATCCCACAAACAAAAAGATCTTATACATCAAATTAATGTTGAACTTAGTTGTAATCTTAAAAATAAATTATTATTATTACTATTAATTTTCAAAATGTTGTTTTAACCTTACGAGCAAATTACAAAAAGTCATTATACATGTGCCCTCAAAAGGATAAGAGGTGAGATTTATTATTATTAACTGTTTACAAACTTAGATACGAACAGTCGATCCCAATAATCATCGCCCACGTGATTGATTTGGTTAATGCTTCGAGTACTTGGCATCAAATATGTGCTTCTCGTTGAATCTTTACATATTTTTTATTACCTCGGAAAAGTAAATGTAACAACCTTGGTGGCCCGACACTAGCCACACCTCACTCGCCCAAGGAACCAGAATTTGGAGCCTCTTGGGTCCGCGGTTGGCAGGACACTTAGCCAAATATTCTAAGTGTTGGCCTACCTTGCGGAATCTCATTGGCATACAAGAGGGAATGTGACCACGACACGGGTGAACAACCCACAAGTAAGTCTCCCAAAGGCATGGCAAGCTTGGGTGCATCACCCACGAAGGAGCCCGTCGGCACAGTGTGGTTGGCAACACAGAAGTTCAATGAGGAGAACAACCAAGGATGGAAGCTCAACTAACGAACTAGGGATGGGAGCTTGGCTGATGAACTTGAGATGGAAGCTACGTCATCGAACTCAGGATGGAAGCTCCGTCACTGAACTCTAGATGGAAGCTTCACAATGAACTTTGGGTTGGAATCACAGCTCATGGGATGCGTAGCATGGGCGCACTCCCACATACTAAGGGCGTCGGGCGTGTCAAGATTGGGCACACAACTAACCAAGGATGGAGGCTTAGCTAACGAACCAGGGATGGGAGATTGGCTAATTAACTTGGGATGGAAGCTCCGTCATCGAACTCGGGATGGAAGCTCCGTCATCGAACTCGGGATGGAAGCTCCGTCATCGAACTCGGGATGGAAGCTCCATCACTGAATTCTTGATGGAAGATTCACAATGAACTTTGGGTTGGAAACTCGGTTCATGGGATGCGTAGCATAGGCCCACTCCCACATACTAAGGGTGTCGGGCGTGGAAAGCTCAAACACACAACCAAGTCAAGTCAAAGAAGCAACCAACGCAAGTGGGAATAAGGGCGCAGAATGTGGGACTGGAAAACAATGGTTAGAGCCGTCGGTCAGCTAGAGTGGGCATCGATTGACAAGTCGGTTGCAAGTGGACCAGCAAGGGGCTAGTTTTATTTCGTTTAAAATGGTAAATGTCCAGTTGGGTTTTAAATATCTTGGGTTTTTCCTTAAACCAAATGGGTATCTTAAAGAGGATTGGAGTTGGCTTCTAAAAAGGGTCGAACGAAGAATTAACAACCAGACTTTTCAGTTACTTTATTTGGGAGGAAGATTGGTTCTGGCTACATTAGTTTTAAAAAGTATCTCAGTTTATTGGTTATCGTTGGCAATGATACCAAGGTCTATGCTGGAATTGATAAGGAAGAGGATGGTTGAGTTTATTTGGATTGTTAGCTTAAATTCCTCAAAATTCCATTTATCTCCATGGCAGAGTATTTGTCTTCCAAAAAAACTTTGAGGATGGGATTTGAAGCATATCTTTTGTTTTGGTGATGCGTTGGGTGCCAAAACCCTTTGGAGGGACTTATTTGGCTACAGTATTTGGAGCGAAGTTTTGAAAAGAAAATATATCAAATTTGTGTTTTTATCTCATTGGATTCGTAATACTCCTAGTCTTAATTAAAATCCCTCTGTCATTTGAAAAGGCTTATATAGAAAGTTGTCGATTTAAAAAAAAAAAGACTGTGCTGGAATGTTGGCAAGGGGATCCAAGCCTATATTGGTATTGATCCTATAGTTGGTTTGAAAGAAAATTTTCAATTATCGTGGGAGTTACTTCTTGCTCTACATTCATCGAATTTACAAGTGTTGGCTCAGATTTATAAGCAGGATAATTCCAGGTCTACTTGGGTTACCTCTACAAAAAGATGTGAAACAATTTCACATCTTTTGGTGACTTGTTTTTTTTTATATTAGAGAATGGAGTTTATGTCAAGAAAAACTTAATTTCAGAGAGTGTTGGAAGAATACAAGATTTCAGGATTGTATGCAGGATTGGTTTTGCAAGAGATCTAATATAAAGAACTTCCCCTTTTCATTGTATGGGAAGTTTGGAAATCAAGGAATTAGTTTATCTTTGATGGTAAACTTTCTTTTCCTTTTCAAGTAAGCTATAGGGCCATTGGGAAGTTTCTGAAAAATCTATAAATCAAGTATGAAGATGAAGAACGTATTTTTATTCAAACCTTAGTTTGAATATTCAATATCAGTGGGGCTCTTTGATGGTGCTCAAATCAAGGGTGTTTGTGGTGTTGGTTTCTTTATTAAAATAAAAAAGTGCATCATATCAAACTAAAAATGGGAGTGGGAACTAGAACAAATACCTAAGCTGAACTCCTTGCATTATGGGGTCTTTTGTGGTTTTCCAGAAAAAATAAATAAATAAATAAAAATTAAATAAAATTAAAAATTAAAAAAAAACAAGGATTACATATAATACATATTGTTGGCGATTCCAAGGTCATCATCGATTCGATTTCTGGAAAATCCAGTCTTAATGTGATTCATCTAACTCATTAGATGAATAGGATCTTGGAAATAAAGGATTCCTTTGTTGATATTTCCTCCTCCCATATTTATAGGGAATTCAATACTGGTGCAGATGCATTATCTAAGGAAGCAGTGGGTCAAAAAAAAGAAAAAAAGGATTACAGATAATACCTATTGTTGGCGATTCCAAGGTCATCATCGATTGGATTTCTGGAAATTCCAGTCTTAATGTGCTTCATCTAACTCATTAGATGAATAGGATCTTGGAATTAAAGGATTCCTTTGCTGATATTTCATCCTCCCATATTTATAGGGAATTCAATACTGGTGCAGATTTATTATCTAAGGAAGCAGCGGGTCAAATGGAAGGCACCATTCAGTTTGAAGAATTTGTCGATGAGGCTATTATCGACAAAGGAGTGATTTATCTTTTTTAAACAAATGATTTTGCCTACTGATGAACTATCTGGTACAACTTTTTGAATTGTTGATGTCTGCAAAACTCAGTTCTAGTTTCAATGTTCGTAGTTGGGAAATGCACTCTCCCTTTGCTCAGAAGAGGTGTTTTGTTTTTTGCTATGAAAGCATGTAGAATGTTGTTTTTTTTAAGGTCTCTTTGTAAGATGTGATTTAAGAGATAAGGATGCCTTTTTGTAAAAGGCTAGAACTCTTGATATGTATTGATGTAACTTTGATTCTTTTTTAATAGCAAGTTACTTTTTTCGGCTTGAAAGAAAAAAAGCAATATTGAAATCTTTGGGAAATCAAACGATTGATTTGTCAAAAAGTTGTCTCAAGTTAAATAAAAATTATATATTATAAAAAGTAAAAAATAAATTTGAAATTTTTGAAATATAAATTTCAAATTTATGATTGGTAATTGTAAATAAATTGACTAATTTTTTTATTTGGTTTTGAGGTAAATTGTTCAAAAGAAACTACACTAATTAGTTATCTAGCACTTAATGACTCGTCCAAGATCATTGTATGATGTGCTTCATTATCTGTGAATGGCGGTTTTGCATATTCATTGTGGTTTAATGCAATTTGATTTATGTCTTCAATACATTTTATGGTGGGTCTTGTTATGATAAGTGATTCCTTTTGCAAAGAAATTCAACTTTTGGCATCACTACCACACCATATTAGCCATAGATTCAATGGTTGTTGATTTATCAATAATTGCATGAGCAAGATGCTCACAAATTTTCAACTAGGGGAGTCTGATGTAGGAGCATCCCTGCTGCAATGGGCTATCTTGCATGTCTCCTTTACTTTCATTAGGATAGCTGTTGGTTTTCAGTATTTCCGTAGATTATGGTTGTTGCTACAGTAGAGATGCTACAAGAGCGTTTATTGTAGAAGAATATTTCAAACTATTACTACATTTACTGATTCTATGGTCGTTAGTGTTGGCGGTTACTTTTGTTGACCAATATGTCGACCATTCAATATAAAAGAAAATAAATACATAGTTGTTATAGGATATGGACTTAGGCTGCGTTGGAGGAGATTGACATGTGGTGTTAGAAGACAATTACAAGCACAATTGTAACAACATGAAAAGATGGAGTGATTCATTTCTTGGTAGCTGAATCATTTCATCCCTTCACCTTCCCATCTAGAGCTATTAAATTTCCTACCCATAAAGGAGAGAGAGAGAGAGAGAGATTTTTCCTCTCATTGGATTTAAAGGGGCGTTGTTCCCTATGCAGAAATATTTCATTTTCTTATTCACTTTTATCCAACTATTTTTCTATCAAATTATTCTTAAAAGACATGTAAACTTCTTATAGTATGGTGCTTTTTCTTTCGGAAATCTTTTCTATTTTATCCTTGGAGGACACTCATTTTTACTAACACCATGCAATCTTTTAAATAAATGTGGAAATAACACACAAAAAATGTGTGCCTTAATAAACATTAAAAAATTACATTTTGTTGATATATCATATGGAATGTTTCAAATTTGGAATATGTTACAAGTTTTTTTTTCAATAAGAAAAAAAAAATTGTTATTTGATATTCATTAATATAAATCAAAGTTAGCAAAGTCAATAATACTTCATATCACAAGCCACAAAACTACCCCACGGAAAAACTCAAAGTCTCTACTAGGCCACCTCAACAATTGTCCTTTTACAAACTTTAAACAAATAAAAAACTGACAAAGTTGTCCACTTAAAATGCAAAATAGACTTCCAAACAGCAACTAAATTTATGAGACAATAGTGAATCTAGAACAGAAATAGAGTTCCAAAAAAGTGACTTCATCTCAATATGCTTGAAAAGAACTAGAAGAGATCTTAGAATGGTTTAGACACTCTTAATAAAATAGAAGCCCTTTAACAGATCCTAGAGCCTTCTTAGATAATTGATCAACCCGTGCATTGAATTTCCTGTAAATATGGTTGAAAGAAAGTAACTAGAATTTCCTGTAAATATGGTTGAAAGAAAGTAACTGGAATTTCCTTTGAAGCTCATGGATTCTAAGTTTCAAGCCTTCCAAAATGATCACTTGTAGACGTGATGTCCCTACCACCCAGTGTATGCTAACCTGTGAATCCCCCACCACCCGGAGAGATAAAAAATTCCATTTCTAGACCAAAAAAAAAGCCCACAAAGGGCCAAGAGTTAGACTCTAGAGTTAGTACCTGATCCACAAGCCATCCATAGTCGCAAAAAGTGGTCCTTTGTCACTTTGAAAACCATACTTGCTCCACAAACATTAGACTCTGATGCACCATCAAAGAAGCCCACTGGGCATAACTCAGGAAGAGATGGAAACTATAAAGCACACGGGTAACTCAATGGTTTCTTGCTTATAATCCATAAAAGCTTCAACAATCTTTGACATAATATTAATTAAATTTCTCTATCCATTTTAAAAATAATCAAATTTCTATAATGCCAAAGACCTCATAAAACAAACAACGACAACTTTGAGTGGAATCTAACAATAGATGCCCAACCCAGGGATACCTTCAAACGAAACGTGTCCCCATCTAGTAGAAATATTCAACACACAAAGAACTTCACCCCAAAATTTTTGAGAAAAAGAAGAGGACACAAATAAATGATCGACTAAATCCTCACCAGCACAACATAAAGGACAATGAAAAGGTCTCATAATTCCTCGCTTCTTCAAATGATCACCCACCAAGATCTTGTTTTCAAGCACCACCAACAAAACAATTGCAATTTCAATGGCACAAACCACTTCCATAAAGGCCTAAACCATTTAAACCATCATTTATCACCCAAAACATAATAGAAAGAAATAGAATCATAAGCTAAAGAAGCGGTTAGACTCATGGAAGTATTCCAAGCCTAGACAAGTTGATATTTCTCATCCTATAACCTAATACCTCATTGATATTTCTCATCCTATTTACATTGTGAAAAATGAATATTACTAAATGATCACTTATTTTTTAATTTAAAAAATGTATTATGAGATGTCACTTTTTATTACAACCAAATACATTTCAACTAACTAGAAGGATATATTGTCAATCAAGCTTTTCGTTTAAACTACAAACACTTTTAAAAATAAATTAAACTACAAACACTTTTAAAAATAAATAAAAATATATTGTAAATAAAATATTCTTTTTCAGAGTTAAAAGTTAATAACTTTGTAATTTTAAAAATAATGAAAAAAAGCACTCATCATCATGACATTTAAAATGGAATTGGAATTTAGATGAATGGACTTATTGAATACAAAGAAACCAATATAAAATTAGTATAGTCACTTAATTTGTGATTGTTCTCCATATTTATGTGTAATTTCACAAAATACTTGTTATCTATACATCAATTATGAGTTATCCATGCATCAAGGTTCGTGGAAACTCCCATAATCAATTGGTATTGCAAAACAAGTTCATGAAAACTGCAGGACCCCGGTCCACCCACCGCGATTCATAACGATTCGTATGAATCGTATGAAGAAGTGATTGTGAATCGTGTTATGACTTGACATCATGTCTTCATCTCCTCGTTATTTATTTGAATTCTTTAATATATTGTTGTTTGCCACTGGCCAAGGGGCGATGATGCCAAAAATAATGGATTCCACTTTTCACGTTGTCTTGCTGAAGAATCAAGATTCCACTTCTTTGGTTACCTTAGACTTTAGTGCATATCTCAAGTCTTTGCGCTCCTAAAATGTTTGGTAAATATGATTTTCAGTCTTTGTGGTCCTCAAATTTCGGTGTCAAATCAAATCATTTGAGATTTAAAGATCTCATCAATGATGTGGTGGATGAAATCCAGGGATAGAATTCGACCGTCATAGACTGTTTAAATTATTGCTGGGCCATTTTCTTAGACGAGCAATTTCATTTTCAAAACTACGTTAGGATACATGTGTCTTCAAAAGAATAAGAGGTGAGATCTTATTAGTTGTTTACGAATTTACATATAGGATTAGTAGATTCCAACCAATAGATTTAATTTGGAGGATTATTTTTAATTTCAGATTGTTATTAAGCTTTCCACAATGAAACCTTTTAAAATAATCATCCTTCATTTTATAAGACTAAATTAAAATATAATACTTTTAAAATAAAATTATTGTACATAAAATATTATTTTATTGAATACAAAGAAACAAATATAAGAGGGCGTAGTTCAAAGCAGTTTCCACGAATCTGCTTTGAACTAGTTTGGTAGTTAAAGTAGTTTCATGGAAATTGCAAGAAACAATGTGACTCCAACGTCGAAGTGACCGTGATATGACTTGGCGATGATGTCAGTTGTGTAATCATGTTAGTTGGTGATTTTCGGATTCTACGGATTTGGTTTTCAGTTGTAATCATGTTGGTAGGTGAATGATGCCATGATACAGATTCCACCTTTCTAAGCACCACCACCTACGAGAATTCCACCTTTTTCATCGTCTTAGTGAAGATACCATTGACTAGGATTGGGTATACGATGGTCCAATAGTGGGAATTTGTTAGCAACGAGTGTTTGCTAACTATCTTTTGCTTTTTTCGCCAACTAGTACTTGAAGTATGACTACACGTTACCAAAACCATCAACTTTTGTTTCTTTATAGTCTTCTGTTGGTCCTCTGAGCCTGGACCTGGTCGGCGTCCACTCAACGACCCATCAACCTATGCTTTTTAATATTGTTTGTAATAACTTTGTAAATATGATATGCATTATTCCAACCCATATGAGAAGTGATTTTGATATGACTTGCGAAATTTGGGATAATGTCTTGGTCTCCTTCGGTTCTAGTCAATGTGATAGGAAATTTGCGATGATGTCTTGGTCTCCTGTAGGTTATAGTCACTATGATATGACTTGGGATTAGGGTATCAAAAGTTTACTATGGGAAGGTAACTATTTTATATGATGAAGGGCAAAATTTAGACCATTTTATCTGATGATGTCTTGGTGTCCTTCGAGTTCTAGTCATGCGGGTATTCACATTTATCAAATTTTGCAACCTATTTATATTGAAAACCTTCGAAAAAATTACATTTCAATTGATAATAATAAATTAATTACATATTTCATAAAAAAAAATACTAAATAAAATATTGCATTTTTAATCAAATTTCTGTCACCAAATAAATCAATAAATCTAAAATTATCACATTGGCCAGAGACATTGTTTGGATACAAGGAAAAGTCTCCTTGTTTCTTTTTTTTCCCAAGAAAAAAGCATATTCATTGATCATTAAAGAGCCTCAAATACATTTCACAATGCATAAAGCACAATATAAAACTGTTAAAGTCTCCTTGTTTCTATACTGTATAGTTTCTATTATCCCAATCCTTATGCATGTATCTAAAGATAGGGGGTTGGTTGGTCTCATTGGATATCAATAAGGGGAGCTCACTTTGCCCATTATGTTGGTCACATTAGAAAATCCCAAAGCAAACTTTGTGGCCCCTTTGATATCACATGACCCAATCCTACAGGCGCAATGCAAACGTGAAGGGTATTGATAAATGATTAGGTTGAGTTAGCAATTCAAAGCATTGGTTGTCCTCACTAATAACAGATCCACACACCATGTGGTGCATGAAATTCAAGGATATAATTTGACCATCATATACAGTTTAAATTATTTATGGGCAATTTACGTAGACATGTAATTTATTTTTCAAAACTTTGTTTTTAATGTAAGGACCAAATTACAAAACGTTAAAATAAATGTGACTTCAAAAGGATCAGAGGCAAGATTTATTCATTGTGATTGTAATACAACTTGGTTGTTTATTCATATCACATTTTCGCTATTTAGTGAATTGATTATGATATGACTTGACGATGCCAAAACATGCCCTCCACATATTTCCTTTGTCTCGGAACTTCCAAATCTCATGTGGTCCGATCGATTTGATTTTCAATGTGTACTCGTGTTGGTAAGCGATGATGCCATGACACATATTCCACCTTTTTCGTAGTCTTGATGAGGATCCCACGGTATACCACCTACCAGGATTGTTGGGTATACCACAGTTTACCTAACGTGATTCCTTTGTTTTAGTGGAAATGAAGTTAAATGTTCTACATTTTGATTTTTTCTAGTCATTTTTGTCGGAAGATGAAAGCTTTTTCCACTAAAAATCTTGTTGAACTTGTAGAAGCATGTTGTTGCAATTGCATTAAGGAGGTTCCCAGGGATTTCCAAGGGTGCTGAATCCATTTCTAAATAAAAAATACAATTTGAAAAATGAAAATTGTGATTTCAACAAAACTTTATCATCAGATTTCGACAAAAATGACCAGAAAAATAAAAAACATAGAACAATAACTTATTCGTAGTGGGAATATGTAGTATGTGTTTGATATGTATTCATGCATAAAAAGGAATGATCCAATATGAATAGAATAGGGG
Organism: Larix kaempferi; assembly: GCA_027924585.1. Lineage (NCBI taxonomy): Eukaryota > Viridiplantae > Streptophyta > Pinopsida > Pinales > Pinaceae > Larix > Larix kaempferi. The sequence goes on along the minus strand of BSBM01001294.1, from coordinate 2,688,280 downwards.
GAATCATAGTAGTAAAACACATCCTACAAACTTAAAGTGTTGCATCCAAAAAAATACTAAAGAAGAAATATAATAGGAAAATATTTAAAAGCATGCATCGAATATGGAAGTGTTTTGGATGGAAATACGTTGAAAAGGTCAAATAGTTCAACAAGCATAATCATTCCCTTAGGGGGACAGCGGCTTTAATTATGAGAAGGCTTCACCACTGACAAAGTGTTAGGTATGGCCAAAAATCACTTGGCAGTGCAAGCCTGATTCACATAGGAAGTTGTGGGATCAAAAGCACTCTAAGAAATCACGTGTTATGAAATTGACAATGGATGTTACTCTGTTATGGGTGTTAGTTTGAAGTACCCCAACCCTTATTGTAAAGAGTGTCATTGTGGTTTTAATGGAGAGGTGGAGTACGGATATATTCATTGTGACTTGATCTTGTGAATATAAAAGAAAAGATGATGGTACTAACCCAAATACCCATTATCCACTTGATTGAACCAAATTTAAAAGAATCATGAGTAGTAATGAGGATGCTTCCCTAGAGGGGAATGAATCCATGAGTAAACACCTTAATTATAATTGTGATTGCAAGTAACTCTTGGATATCAACCTTGATGAAATTAATTTCCACCACTAACCATAGTATGATTGTCAACACTAACATGTACTCCAACCTTCAAAGGTTTGCAATTTGTTGATTTAGCAAACCCACGGGGATTTCCCGTATTAGGGACTAGAACATAGTACTCACTCGAGACATGCACAACATCAATGGATACACTAGATATACAAATGGTAATATGGGGCTAAAATTTTCCATTACCATTCCACCCCTCCATTCGCCGAAGTGGAAGAAACACTTTATGTTGTTTCATTTGAATCTTCCATTACCATTCCACTCACTCGAGGCCTCTCATCCACTTGCTTGAACAAACAATGTCATTGTGACGAATGCAAAGAAGAGGAGTATCCAATCATGATGAGGAGGAGGAGGGATACAATGATGGAACAAGAAACCTTTCAAGAAGTTAGGATTGATGACAATAGATTTCCATTAAATTTTATTGTGGGAAAGGCTCTAGAAAACCTATATTTACATTCCAAAAGGTTTCACATTGTAATCAAACATAAATCTCTCTTTTTCTTTATACATCAACTAACAAAAGAAATATAATTATGGGGATTTGAACCATGTTAACCTCCTCACAAGTAACAAATCTTCTAAGGGTGTTTGGGTCTTCTTTATTTCTCCCTAACTATGATATCCTTTGAATTGACTTCCTCCTCAATCTCATTCACCTCTCTTACAACTCTTCAACTTAAAACTCTTCCTTCTCCTTTGATAGTGACATTAAATGCTCCATTAGAATGCGAGCACAATCGCGACACATAGGTATCTTCAACAACAAAAGGGTGTCCTCTTTGTTTCCTCTTTGATTACTAAGATGAAAACCAAAAATGAATAAGAGTGCCATTAAATCACCCTTGTCTCTTGTCCTACGCCTTATTTCTACATGCTTAATCATTAGAAATGAGGGGTGTCATGTAACTCCATCTCTCTTCATGTGTGGATGGATTAACACTCCCAAATTGGTCTCATGGTTATCCATGTGCTAGTTGTACATCACCTTCCTCACTAGAGGTTGGCATAAACCTTTGCATTCATATCTCAAACCTACTAAATCATCCCAATACATATATTGCATGGAAATTGATTTTGAGATTTTTGAATTTGGTGATAAGTTTGATGATAAATCCCATGTGGCCCAAGTGTTTAATTGTTTGAAAGGAACCTTTGATTATAATAAAGTTGAGTATGGGCTATCGCGTGAGTGATGTGTTTTCCTAAGTGATAATAACAAATAGAGCAAAGACGTGTCTACTCTAAATATGCTATCTTACTAAGAAATGGTGAATTTCTATGTCAAAAATGAAATGATTAATACAAATTTCTTAAGATATAGATTCAGCCATTAAACATTCATTAAGATCTAAAACCATTTGAGGATTCAACTCAAGCATAATAAGCAAAATTCAAACCCTTGAATGGAAAAATTCGAATCATTTCATATTAAAATAAGGAAGAAGATACATATTTACCATGGATCTTGATGTGCATCCTTCCTCCATTGTCATGAACTATCCTTTCTCCACCCTTGCCTTTGATGAAGATGAGCTCTCCTTTCTTCAGAATCTCTCCAGCATGCCTTTGCTCCTCTTTGCCTCCCTTTACCATGCCCCACCTGCCTTTCTTTTATAGCATTGGGAAATGGGATTTAAAGTTACTCTTTTCAATGTGGGATAATCATTTTTTATTATTTTCTCTTAAAAAACCCACTTTCCATAGTTTATTAGGATTTTTTCACAACTTAGCATATTTAAGTACCTTTTTGATGCATTTTTGTGCATTTCTTCTCACTATCTGACTGTTAGAGCTTTGATTTGAGCTTTTGGTGAACAATTCAATCATTGAACTTTGTCTTTATTAAGATCCTTCATTCTTTACTCAATCTTTCCAGTTACAGAAGTAATGATCAGATCAAACAGGATTGTTCTCTCTAGTACTTGTTTTGTCTTCATGTTGTGGGTGAATGGTAAAAGTATGCTTCCACCCTCACTTGTTTAAGGGTGTTAATTTGATTGTTAACAGATGCCCCCTAATGTGTGAGGTCCTAAGTAGAGCTAAGGTCCAAAATACATTACATTATTTTTATACTGATACTCTTTACCGATCAAAGCAAGGATGAGGCAAGGATAGTTCACTGACGTAGAATTTAGGATCACACCTGCAAGTCAAACATAGCAATTTCTCAAATATATATAATATCTTCCTAAGGCGGGCATACCCATGCTCAGCAGTAAACAAGCATGGCCACGAACAATACACAGTGGATCCATGTCAAAAGTAAATTTTTCAGAAGTGTAAACATGCACTTTGGTGAGTGCGAGAACCAGGTCTTCATTGGACTTCTGACATGGTAGTTTAATATTGCGCAGCTCGGGCAATGCATCAATGAGTGATATGACTGTTTCTCCCAAGGTCTTCAATACAAACCGACGATATTACGAGTTTATATCATGTGAATAAATGAGTTGATGTCGAGCATAATAAAACACCATCTGATTACCGATCATTGATGTATACCGTTAACAGATGTGAAGAGACCCACCGATAATGATGATGGACTCTAAGGTACTAAGTACAAACTAGCAAGTGTGAATAGATGTTCTGAAGTCGAACACTTTTAGAATCAAACAATCAGGGGTCATTGATGTATACCCACTGTCATTTGCGAGGAAACCTGCCACTAATAACTGCAAGATCCAAGGTACTCCTAGGTTTTTAGATCCATTTCCGAGATGGATCTATAGGAATAGATCCATCGAAAGGAGGGAATTAATGCATCCCACATCAACTGATACGAAACAAAGATCAATAGTTTGATATAATTTGGTAGAACTACGAGATCCAAACTGTATACTGACACAAGGAAGGCTAACATGATTGGTTAGGAATATTTGAGGAATGGCCGACTCTGTTTGAACTTCCCTTGAACACATAACACGACTCAGAATGGACACTTGGCAACATAAGACTTTGAGTAACTAACTTTAATGAAATCTGCCAATGCCAGATGCATTAACGGAAGCTCCATAGGTGACGGGAAGGATAACCCATCGGTGGAGGATTGCTCAAAATATTGGTACAGTTTCCTAAGGTAAATGTAGATGGTGTACTGACAGCGGAAACCAAATTATGTGTCGTGTTCAAGGGCGACAAGGACTGACTGTTGTCGTTTCTTCAATATTATACTATGAAATGATTCAAGTCTTTCCTTTTTTGGATTTTTGTGTTTTTTTTATTTTTATGCTTTTTTCATTTTATCATGTTGAAAAAGAATAAAGAATGCTATAATACATGGGAGGGAACGAGTGTTGCATGAGCATACACCTATTCTTCAAGGGCATGGGTCAGGGCAAGGCAAAGAATCATATTGCAAACAAGGGTTGAGCTAGTTGTGCACACTCTTACAGATGTTGCCTCCATGGGTAGGCTATCTGAAGCAGGATTATGTGTCGACAGACGGTGAAGTAATACCATGTGACTGAGGGTATCCAATTTGGTAGAATGGCCAAGTAGGAAATGGGATTATATGGTGTACTTCATATTGAGTCTTGTGAAAAAATGCCAAAGTCATAAATCACCATGAATCATGGTCTATCTCCAACTACTTGAATCAAATAGTTCAAACTGTCAAAGTCTCCAAGTCCTGTAATCAAAAACCATTTCACTACCCAATAGTTTAGTTATAAAATGGTTCAAATGTGCATTTAATATCTAAAAGATATCCAAAATTGAGGAATTATGCATCTTTCTATAATTAAAAAGGATACGGTTTGTACATGTATGAATAAAAGATAAGTAAAAAATACTCATGAATTACCATATGCGTTCGTAGTGCAGCTGATGTATGAGAGGAAGCATCCTCTTTCAGCTTTAATTTCTAAAAGCTGTGAACCTTTAGTCTTTGATCTGCCAGTTGTGGGTTAGTTTCGAAGTCGGACTAGAAAATTTTGAAATAGTTTCCATGTTTTCGAATTTTTCAAAAAAAATTCATTTTTTTTATGAAAGTTTTTTGGGTGTTATCTGTAAGAAAAAGAAACAAAAAGAGAAAAGTATTTACACTATTATTTTTGGTGTGTGCAAAATTTACACATTTTTTGGGTTATGATGCAAGTTAGGTTATTTTGGTTTTACTTATGTCCTTAAATGATGTGTTCGATTAAATTGGCCATGAAATAGTGTACATGCTTGCTTTTTGGTATGATGTTAATGACTTAGATGCCAATCAAGTACATAGTTGGCCAAAGAATCAGCCAAACTATTCAGACTTCTAGGAACGTTTATATATTCAATAAACTCGAACTAACGCTCTAAAAGACATACTCGTAGAAACTTTCTAGACAGTGTAGGATGTCGAACCTGATACTGACCATTTAACTGGGATACAACTAATTCTGAGTCTAGTTTGACGATCATTCGTCGGATGCCAAGCGTGATAGTCTCAACAAGAAGCTCAATGACTATGCTATATTTTGCAACATTGTTGGTTGCAGATCCGAGAAAAATGCCTCCTGAACTAAGAACTTCGTTATTAGGTGTGAAAAAGACCCATGCGGCGGAAGCAATGTTCCGAGAACTACGGCTGGCGCCATCCGCATATCCCAAATATGTGAAAGATTCTTGTGCCATCTGCCAAAGCGATAATGCCAAGCAAGTTAAGTGTGTGCCCGAAATAACTAATGTACAAAAGTTTATACAAAGAATACAACTTAATACAACAAATGGTGCGAGGCATCAATGCCTACGCGAAGTATTTCTTCAAATAGAGACCATTTCTAATCTCCGACATGGGTTTCCCATCAAAATTGACCAATTCATAAGCTCCCTTTTTTAACAGAGTTTTGACAACAAGTGGGCCAAACCATTTAGCTACACATTTCCCTTCTCCTATTTTATCTTGGTTTTAGTCATAAACTAAAACCAAATCGCCTTCAGAAAAGACTTGGGGACAGTAGACTTGTCATATTGTGTTTTAACCCTCTTCTTGTGTGCTTCTACATTTAGAGAAGCTTCCCTTCTAGTCTCATCCAAAGAACGAAGATGGAGAAGCCTTTCTTCTTCTGCAGAAGTGTTAGGTAGGAGTTCGACTGCTATCTTTAATGATGGGATTTCACATTCAATCAGCAACACATCTTCCTCTCCATAAACCAGTTGGAAGGGAGTGAATCTAGTTGTGGTTTTAACAGTCGTTCGGTAAGCCCAAAGAGTAGTAAACAACATCAAGTGCCAGTTATTCTTGTTTTTATTAATCGTCCTCTATAACATAGTTTTCAAAACCTTGTTGATGGCTTCTACTTGTCCGTTAGCTTGAGGGTAATATGGTGAGGAAAAGTCCTGCCATAATCCTAACCGGTCTGTAAGTTCATCCATACAGGAATTCCTAAAATGACTTCCGTTGTCGGTAGTGATCTCTTTGGGTACACCAAACCTTTCTATTACATGATTGAATAAAAAGTATGCTGCAGTTTTACCCGTGCATTATAATGTAGGCATCGCCTCATCCCACTTGGTGAAGTAGTCCACTGCTACGATGATGTAGTGGTGACCATCGGCTGAGGGTGGGTTGACTGTCATAAAATCAATGGCCCATTTTGAAAATTGACCCACGGTTAATACAGGGTGTAAAGGAGCAGGGTGTGCGCGCATTTTTCTTATATAAATTTGGCAAGGGTGACACTTTTTGACAACATTCATGCAATATTTGAAAATTGTAGGCCAAAAGTATCCTGCATGCAAGATTTTATGGGCAGTTGCCAACCCAGAAAGATGACCGCCACATGCCCCAGCATGGCAATCATTCAACACTTGGTCAGCTTCCTTGTGTATTAAACAACGTCTTAATATCATGTCTATTCCTCGACGGTACAAAGTATCCCCGATGATGAGGTATCTTCGAGCTCGATGTCGAATGCAGCGTCGTTCAATGCTAGAAAACTAAGGATCAATCCTTTGGGTTTGGAGATATATGATGAATGTTCCATACCAAGGATCAAAAGTTGCGATGAGGAATACATGTTCATCTGCCCAAGTTTCAACAGATGTAGTATCCTCCTTCTCTGACGGTAACTTAGACATCAGTTCAGCAAATGCCAATGCTTTTTTGGCTTTAGCATTTTTTAATTTTACCATATAATTTGTCTACTTCAATTTTTTTTAAATTTAATTGAGAAAAGTTGGAATTAAGTTTATTTAATTCACTTTTAAACCTACTTAAATAAAAATAATTATTATTTTTATTAGTAAGAAATTCTATTCTATATTGATATTTTATTCCTCCCGTATCAAATATCTATTATACATGTGATATTTCCAAATAAAATTCCATTTTCTTACTCACTTTTATCCAACTATTTTTCTATCAAATTACTCTTAAAAGAGATGTAAACTTCTTATACTATGGTGCTTTCTTTCAACAATATTTTCTATTTTATCTTTAGAAGACACTCATTTTTACTAACATAAATATAGTTAAAGTTTTTATATTTTATTGGTTCACTAAATGTTACAATTGAAATTTAGTTGCTAATCTAAAATGGAATTAATTTAAACAAATTTGTTATTATTGTTCCATGCAATCTTTTAAATAAATGTGGAAATAAAACACACAAAAATGTGCACTTTAATAAACATTAAAAAAATACATTGCGTTGATATATCATATGGTATGTTTCTAATTTGAAATATGTTGCAAGTTTTTTTTCAATAAGAAAAAAAAATTGTTATTTGATATTCATTAATATAAATAAAACTTAACATTACAAAGGCCTTGAAGAGTCAATAATACTTCAGATCTCAAGCCACAAAACTACCCCACATAAAAACTCAAAGTCTCTACTAGGCCACCACAACAATTGTCCTTTTACAAACTTTAAACAAATAAAAAACTGACAAAGTTGTCCACTTAGAATGCAAAATAGACTTCCAAACAGTAACTAAATTTATGAGACAATAGTGAATCTAGAACATAAATAGAGTTCCAAAAAAGTAACTTCATCTCAATATGCTTGAAAATAACTAGAAGAGATATTAGAATGGTTCAAACACTCTTAATAAAATAGAAGCCCTTTAACAGATCCTAGAGCCTTCTTAGATAACTGATCAACCCGTGCATTGAATTGCCTGTAAATATGGTTGAAAGAAAGTAGCTGGAATTTCCTTTGAAGCTCATGGATTCAAAGTTTCAAGCCTTCCAAAATGATCACTTGTAAACATGATGTCCCTACCACCCAATCTATGATAACCCGTGAATCCTCCACCACCCGGAGAGATAAAAAATTCCATTTCTAGACAACAACAAAAAACCCCAAAGAGCCAAGAGTTAGGCTCTAGAGTTAGTACCTGATCCACAAGCCATCCACAGTCGAAAAAAGTGGTCCTTTGTCACTTTTAAAACCATACTTGCTCCACAAACATTAGATCTGATGCACCATCAAAGAATCCTACTGGACATAACCTAGGAAGAGATGGAAACTATAAAGCACACATGTAAGTCAATGGCTTCTTGCTTATAATCCATAAACGCTCCAACAATCTTTGACATAACATTAATTAAATTTCTCTATCCATTTTAAAAACAATCAAATTTCGATAATGCCAAATACCTCATAAGACAAAAAACGATAACTTTGAGTGGAATCTAACAATGGATACCCAACCTCAGGGCGACCTTCAAACGAAACATGTCCCCATCTAGCAGAAATATTCAACACGCAAAGAACTTCACCCCAAACATTTTGAGAAAAAGAACAGGACGCAAATAAATGATCAACTGAATCCTCACGTGCACAACATAAAGGACAATGAAAAGGTCTCATGATTCCTCGCTTCTTCAAATGATCACCCACCAAGATCTTGTTTTCAAGCACCACCAACAAAACAATTGCAATTTCAATGACACAAACCACTTCCATAAAGGCCTAAACCATTTAAACCATCATCATTTATCACCGGTAGATCATAATAGAAAGAAATAGAATCATAAGCTAAAGAAGCAGTTAGACTCATGGAAGTATTCCAAGCCTAAACAAGTTGATATTTCCCATCCTATAACCTAATACCTCATTCAATCAACCCTTAAAATTTACAAGTTATTTACATTGTGAAAAATGAATATTACTAAATGATCACTTATATTTTTTATTTTTAATTTAAAAAATATATTATGAGATGACACTTTTTATTACAACCAAATAGATTTCAACTAACTATTAAGTTTGAAGGATATATTGTCAATCAAGCTTTTCGTTTAAACAATTTTCAAAATAACAAACTTAGAATAAACTAAACTACAAACACTTTTTAAAATAAATAAATAAATATTGTAAATAAAATATCGCTTGTCAAGTTAAAAGTTAATAACTTTGTAATTTTAAAAATAGTGAGAAAAAATAGTCATCGTCGTGACATTGAAATTGGAATATGAATGGACTTATTGAATACAGAGAAATCAATATAAGACTAGTATGGCCACTTAATTTGTGGTCGTTCTCTATGTGTAGTTTCACAAAATATTTGTTATCCATGCATCAACTACGAGTTATTCATGGATCAACTACGAGATATTCATACATCAACTATCAGTTATTTTTACACCAATAGATGTTTATCGATAGGTGTTTATATCTTAGAATTTGGGGTGGACTAGCATCATTGCTTTTCCTAGATTGCACGAGGATGAGACAAGTGTACTGTCTAGATTGATTTAATGGCAATCGTTTCAAATTTGAAATAAACAATTATAAATAAAATAAAATAAAATATAAAAAATAATTCACCCAAAATTCTAAAATATAAACACGTATCAATATAATGACGTGGTAAATGCAAAGCAGGTTCGTGAAAACTGCAGAACCACGGTCCACCCACCACGATTCGTTTGCTTTAGTGGGAATATGGTCGAGTCGTCCACATGATGGCCAACGCGTATGAAGAAGTGATTGTGAATCGTGATATGACTTGAGAGTCGGTATGATGTCTTGCTCTCCTCGATATTGATTTGAATTCTTCAATATATTGTTTGCCACTCGCGAATTGGCGATGATGCCTAAAAATAAGGATTCCACTTTTCACGTTCACGTTGTCTTGGTGAAGAATCAATATTCCACTTCTTTCGTTACCTTAGACTTTAGTGGTCAAGTCTTTGTGCTCCTAAAATGTTTTGTATATATGATTTTCAGTCTCTTGTGGTCCTCAAATTTCGGTGTCAAATGATGTCTTGGTGTCCTTCGAGTTTTAGTCATGTGGGTATTCGCACACTTTTTTATATTGAAAAGCTTTAAAAAAATTACATTTCAATTGCTAATAATAAATTAATTACATATTTCATAAAAAATTACTAAATAAAATATTATATTTTTAATCAAATTTATGTCATCAAATAAATCAATAAATCTAAAATTATCATATTGGCAAGAGACATTATTTGGATATAAGGAAAAGTCTCCTTGTTTCTATATTGTATAGTTTTTATTAGTTGAATCCTTATGCATGTGTCTAAAGATAGGGGGTTGGTTGGTCTCATTGGATATCGATAAGGGGAGCTCACTTTGCCCATTATGTTGGTCACATTAGAAAATCCCAAAGCAAACTTTGTGGCCCCTTTGATGTCACATGACCCAAGCCTACAGGCGCAACGCAAACATGAAGGTTCTTGATAAATGATCAGGTTGAGTTAGTAATTCAAAACATTGGTTGTCCTCACTAATACAGATCCACACACCATGTGGTGCATGAAATTCAAGGATAGAATTTGGCCATCATATACGGTTTAAATTATTTATGGGCAATTTACGTAGACATGTAATTTATTTTTCAAAACTTTGTTTTTAATGTAAGGACCAAATTACAAAACGTTAAAATAAATGTGACTTCAAAAGGATCATCGGCTAGATTTATTCATTGTGATTGAAATACAACTTGGTTGTTTAGTCATATCACATTTTCATTATTTGGTGAAGTGATTATGATATGACTTGACGATGCCAAAACATGCACTCCACGTATTTCCTTTGTCTCGGAACTGCCAAATCTCATGTGGTTCGATCGATTTGATTTTCGGTGTGTACTCGTGTTGGTAAGCGATGATGCCATAACACAGATTCCACCTTTTTCGTAGTCTTGATGAGGATCCCACGGTATACCACCTACCAGGATTGTTGGGTATACCACAGTTTACCTAACATGATTCCTTTGTTTTAGTGGAAATGAAGTTAAATGTTCTACATATTTTGATTTTTTCTAGTCATTTTTGTCGGAAGATGAAAGCTTTTTCCACTAAAAATCTTGTTGAAATTGTTGAACTTGTAGATGCGCGTTGTTGCAATTGCATTAATGGGGTTCCCAGGGATTTCCAAGGGCGTTGAATCCATTTCTAAATCAAAAATACAATTTGAAAAATGAAAATTGTGATTTCAACAAAACTTTATCATCGGATTTTGACAAAAATTACCAGAAAAATAAAAAACATAGAGCAATAACTTATTCGTAGTCATTTTTGTTGGAAGACGAAAGCTTTTTCCACTAAAAATCTTGTTGAAATTGTTGAAATTGTTGAACTTGTAGATGCACGTTGTTGCAATTGCATTAATGGGGTTCCCAGGGATTTCCAAGGGCGTTGAATCCATTTCTAAATAAAAAATACAATTTGAAAAATGAAAATTGTGATTTCAACAAAACTTTATCATCGGATTTCGACAAAAATTACCAGAAAAATAAAAAACGTAGAACAATAACTTATTCGTAGTGGGAATATGTAGTATGTGTTTGATATGTATTCATGCATAAAAAGGAATGATCCATTATGAATATAATAGGAGGAATCATGGTAGTAAAACACATCCTACAAACTTAAAGTGTTGCATCCAAAAAAATACTAAAGAAGAAATATAATAGGAAAATATTTAAAAGCATGCATCGAATATGGGAGGGTTTTGGATGGAAATACATTCAAAAGGTAAAATAATTCAACAAGCATAATCATTCCCTTAGGGGGACGGTGGCTTTAGTTATGAGAAGGCTTCACCACTGACAAAGTGTTAGGTATGGCCAAAAATCACTTGGTAGTGCAAGCCTGATTCACATAGGAAGTTGTGGGATCAAAAGCACTCTAAGAAATCACATGTTATGAAATTGATGATGGATGTTACTCTATTATGGGTGTTAGTTTGAAGTACCCCAACCCTTATTGTAAAGAGTGTCATTGTGGTTTTAATGGAGAGGTGGAGTACGGATATATTCATTGTGATTTGATCTTGTGAACATAAGAGAAAAGATGATGGTACTGACCCAAATACCCATTCTCCACTTGATAGAACCAAATTTAAAGGAATCATGAGTAGTGATGAGGATGCTTCCCTATAGGGGAATGAATCCATGAGTAAACACCTTAATTATAATTGTGATTTCGAGTACCTCTTGGATATCAACCTTGATGAAATTAATTTCCACCATTAACCATAGTATGATTGTCAACACTAACATGTACTCCAACCTTCAAAGGTTTGCAATTTGTTGATTTAGAAAACCCATGGGGATCGCCCGTATTAGGGGCTAGAACATAGTACTCACTCGAGGCACGCACAACATCAATGGATACACTAGATATACAAATGGTAATATGGGGCATAAATTTTCCATTACCATTCCACCCCTCCATTCCCCGAAGTGGAAGAAACACTTTATGCTGTTGCATTTGAATTTTCCATTACCATTCCACCCCTCCATTCCCCGAAGTGGAAGAAACACTTTATGCTGTTGCATTTGAATTTTCCATTACCATTCCACTCACTCGAGGCCTCTCATCCACTTGCTTGAACAAACAATGTCATTGTGACGAATGCAAAGAAGAGAAGGATCCAATCATGATGATGAGGAGGAGGGAAACAATGATGGAACAATAAACCTTTCAAGAAGTTAGGATTGATGACAATAGCTTTCCATTAAATTTTATTGTGGGAAAGGCTCTAGAAAACCTATATTTACATTCCAAAAGGTTTCACATTGTAATCAAACATAAATATCCCTTTTTCTTTATACATCAACTAACTTAAAACTCTTCCTTCTCCTTTGATAGTGACATTAAATGCTCCATTAGAATGAGAGCACAATCGACACACATAGGTATCTTCAACAGCAAAAGGGTGTCCCCTACATGCTTGGGAACCTTCCAATAATATTTGTTTCCTCTTTGATTGCTAAGATGAAAACCAAAAATGAATAAGAGTGCCATTAAATCACCCTTGTCTCTTCTCCTCCGCCTTATTTCTACATTCTCAATCGTTAGAAATGAGGGGTGTCATGTAACTCCATCTCTCTTCATGTGTGGATGGATTAACACTCCCAAATTGGTCTCATGGTTAGTCATGTGCTAGTTGTACATCACCTTCATCACTAGAGGTTGGCATAAACCTTTGCATTCATATCTCAAACCTACTAAATCATCCCAATACATATATTGCATGGAAATTGATTTTGAGATTTTTGAATTTGGTGATAAGTTTGATGATAAATCCCATGTGTCCCATGTGTTTAATTGTTTGAAAGAAACCTTTGATTATAATAAAGTTGAGTATGGGCTATCGCGTGAGTGATGGGTTTTCCTAAGTAATTTTGTGACATGATGATTGGGGTTTACTTTAATTATTCATAGCTAGATATTAATAAAGCATTGCTTGTGGGTAAGATATGATGTATGGTTCCCAAAATACTTTTCATGCAAATTCTTTCAAGAAAATTTGGACAAAAGATAGTGGGTAGCCTTGTTGAGGGAAGGGTTAAAAGTTAAAATCTCATCAAAACAATTTTGAGAGGGATTATATTCTCATGTATCAATCACTAAATATTCCACCTCTCATCAACATTTTAAGATCGATGCATACATTCCAAATGCCTTTTCCTTCCCATCTAATTCAAATCATATGAAATTAGTCCAAGTTTGAGGATGGGGAAGCCTTCAATGGTTTCCATTCACATTCCTTTGATTATACTATTTCGATGCAATTCCACCTAAAATATAAATTGTAAGAGCCATTAGGTGCACCCTTAATCGCTCATTCTTCCATCCTTTTCGATACCCTTGACCCTCCATGGACCCCTGACACATTATTATTTACTACTAAATAAAAAATTTAAATGTGGAATTTTCCCCTCAACTTCCCACCAAACTCATTACACATTGAAACGAACATAATCTTCATGTATCCATCGTTTTAGTATTAAACCCCAAAGTCACAAAAACCACATTCTTGATAAGTCCTTTCAAAAGTTATTATGTTAGGACGTTGTGGAATCTCATCACCCTATTAATTTCATTTCTTAAAACAATGCTTGGTATCAAATCTGCCTAATTATTATTATTCATGTTGAAATTTTAATTTCTCCTCTCCAATGACAAAATATTCAATTTGAAATGTTCGTTGTGAGGAAATTTGGTTTCTATTTATCCTACAGAAGTTGTGGTCACTTGCTACCATGGACATCTCACTCTTTGCAATTACAATTTCCTATTATAGTACATTGATTCTTATGGTACATATTCTTTCATCATTCATAGGCAACTATAGATACACTACCATTGTTTATATGAGTTTAGCAATTTTCTTTATATTTCTAAGTTTTGTGTTTGAAACAACTCTCTACCTTAATATGTGACTACCCCTTCCACATTTTTTGTTTTCATAGTAATGCCGACACATTTTTTGAGGGACAAAAACATAATTCCATTTGGTGTGGGAACACACCATTTAATGTCATCGTCACTTTTCACATGGCAAGCACGAATTAATTCCAGCATGGTTGATATAGCATCATCATTACAAATATTACCATATCTAGTCAATTTTAATTGCCACATGTATCACCTTATCAAGGCTATTATTTTTATATATGTTACCTTCTTTGAGATTCTTTGCCATTACACAATTAAATTATTACCACTAAAAATATTATCCCAAGCAAGTATTTTTCATCTCTTCTCCTAGTAATTATCTACAGTCTCTTCTGCAACCATGGGAGGCTCGATTGTGCACCATTAACTATTAGGAGCTGGTATTTTTCAACTCAACTTGAATTAGCAATAAAAAAAAAATTAGAAGCAAGATGGTTGACCTATTCTGAGTACCTTTGGGGATTTGATATGGAAATCACCTTTGAATTTGTATGAACCTTTCAAGGATCCTCAATCTGGTATGATTCCTTCACATTTCAGTCACAAAATAAATCATCTCACAAGTATCATGGATATCTATGGAAGGTGAGCGTCGGTTTAAGTGATGAACTATGGGCAACTGTAATGAATGTTTGGATTTTCTAGCATATATTGAGACAATTGAAAGCACATGGAAAGGTGTTAAGCAAACATCTTTGAGGAAACCATGGTTTGAAATTTCCTTCTATATCAAAAAATATCTCACTTGTGAGGGCCAACATATATAGTCTACTTTTTGTATACCACTTCAAGCTTGTTTCTCATCTACAACATTATCACCTTATCAACATTCCATTCTTCTTATTTGGATATCTGCAATTAATGGCAGGGATTTCATTACAACACTAACATTGGAAAAGGAGTTTATCTCAACATGGGCCAATTGAATTATTAGTTATGGATACTCTTTATTGGGATGGTCGAACTTGGGAATAATTTGGTATAGAGTGTGGACCAAAAGAACCAACAAAAAGGGGTCAGGAAGTGATGGTAGATGAGGAAGTGTTTAAAGCAATAGGCCCTAAACTTTTTTAGGCTAATAAATATGATAGTTCCATTCAAGAGGTAACATCTTTTGTGGGCTAAATATGGGGCAAAGGAATTGAGGCTACAAAACAAGAAGGCTTCAAATGCAAAAGAACCGGGGCAAGCATTGTTGCAACAATCATTTCTACAAAATAAGATTATACAATATCTCAGTCTAGTAAAAAGAAGAGAAGACCTAGGGTAAGCATTTATACCGTAAGCTATTGCAACAGAGGCCACGACTATAGAAACTCAACCTGATAAAAAAAAGTGGAAAATCAACAAATTGTTTGGTAAGCACTTTCATATGAAGCATTTCAAGGAAAATAGGCCTTATTATTCTGAGTTATTAATAATTAATAAAAAGTTGAGAAGAATAAATAAATGCTAACACCATAAATTAGTTGCAACCCATAAATCAAAAAACACTCGGTCCCCAAACTGAAGATGGATACTTTGATATGAGCCATGGAGGAACAAATTGAGGCAGAACAAAGAGTATGTAGTACGATAGCAGCACAATATCCACCTTTTTATTTTCGTGAGGGTGGCATCAATGATATAGAAAGAGGGTTGGAATATCTTTCTATGGGTCCAATTAAAATTGATGTTGCTATAAATACGACTAGAATTTATATTTCTACAAATTCCATTGAAGCTAAAATTG
The DNA here is from genome assembly GCA_027924585.1 of Larix kaempferi. NCBI lineage: Eukaryota > Viridiplantae > Streptophyta > Pinopsida > Pinales > Pinaceae > Larix > Larix kaempferi. Next base: position 2,672,260 of record BSBM01001294.1, on the reverse strand, counting down.
TTATAGAATATTCCAAAATTGAAGTTGTTATAGAACCCTATAATATTGGCATTGCTACAAGACCCATTGAAGTTGAAGTTGATACAAAATTCGTTGAAATTGAAATTGCTACAGAATCCAATACTATTGGTATTGCTACAGAAGTTGATAAAGTAGGTGTTGCTACAAAGCCTATTAAGGGAACGACTCCCACATAATCCAAAGCAGGGATTCAAAAATAAATTACACTTCAAAATGTGGCAGAGGTTATAAAAATTGAAACAAAGGTACAAGAGGGGATTATGCCTAAGATTTAAGTAAATATTGTATAATTTATAATGGAAGCTCAATTTGAGGATGTGATAGAGAAATAAGTAGTATTTAAAGAAGAGGTTATGCCACAAAATGCTATGTTACAAACCTTAGCATCTAAGTCATTTGAAATCATTTGGTTGAGTTCCAAAGTAGTAAAGTAGAGGAGTCTTGTTGAATTATTAGATTATGGTGTGATATCATTACATGTGCATCATCAAGATATTCATAGACGTCAAGAGCAGTGAGCTGAAATTTATGCCCAAACAAGGAAAAGGTGGGAGTATATGTGGAAAGAATGGTTGAGTCTTCAAGAATCCATGAGATATATTCATCAATTAAAATTGGGCAAAGAGAAGATGTTCCATTTGGCTCACAGATCCCTTGCATGTAGACTGCCTTCCCCTATATATTTTTTTTCTGAAAGGAGCAATTGATATCTTTCTAGCTTCATTTTCTGGTTGTAGGTAAGTCTTATAATGTTCTCAACGTTGATCAATTCTACAAATTGTATTTTCTCTTTGATGAAAATGACAAGAATTTATCATGTGAATTATGTCAGCATGAGTATTTAAAACCCTAACCCCTTTGAGAGGGACACTTAATTGATATTTTTCACTTCCTTCTTAGCACAACAAGTTTAGTGGAATAAATCATGGGTATATTTGACAAATACCAAGAGGTTAGCCAATTTATGGGTAAGGGGTGAATATCATGTGCCTCCCAAGGTAATAGTGAAGTTAAGAACTATTGAAACAACCTCATGCTGTGTGCACATACACCATACTTAGAGAGCTACACTCACTGAATGTGAGAGAAGACCAAATCAATCAAGGTTATATGCTCTACTTGGTTTCCAACAAAGGGTGGGATGACTTATCTTCTAATTTGAGGAAAAGAGAATCCCTTTCATACCCAACTATTAATGTATCCATAAAAATGTCTAGATTGTATATGAATTCTTTGAGGAGATATGGGACACAATGGTTGGGATTGAGGCTTCATTTTCCCCTTATTTGGTGTCCTTCACTTGATTTTAGTTTATCTAGGGATGAGAATGGAGAAGTAGCAATATGATATAAAGTGGAACTCAGGTTGGGATATTACATGATGGGAGAATAAGGTCATCCTCCTTTTAGCTAGAGAAATATCCATGAAAAACAATCTCACCCATATTCTACTACTGCAAAGGATGAATAGGGATATTACCGGGTTGTAGAGGGATGTGCAACAAAATTAGCTTGGGGAAGATGATGGATCCCTATTTTGGTTACATTTTTCAATCATTTTCTTGTTCAATCTACCTATTTTTTTATGTCTAAACTTTGTCATTATCCATTTTAATGCTTAAATGACAAGATAAAGGCTTTGAGGTAACTTCCATTACAATTCCTAGATTCTATTTTTTTGTTAGACTTTGGGAGGATAGTAGCATATTTTGTATTTTCTTGGTATTAATGATTGGTTGGAAGACTTGTTATATATTTGTTGAACAATTGCTTTAGAATCAATTATAGACTACTATATCTTTCCTTAGATGTCAAGAGAGAAACTGGTAGGAAGTGGTTAAAGGAATACGATGAGATAAAGCCTTAGTACCACAAATTGATGTGACATTGGATAGTTGGAGGTTGTTACAAAAGCCTCTAAACCTTGCTATGGATCACACCTTCACCTCCTTCTTCCAAACAATTATCGGCGGCGTTGATTATGAACCCCAATCTAATTGGGTCTACCCATATTCTTGATGATCAAACATTTATTGTAATAATATACATGATAAAGTTAGTGATATGGTATAGAAACTTTGTTATGACCCCCTTGGGTCATATCATATACATTTAACCCAATATATGCCACCCTTGTGTCATAACATACCTCATACTTGGGAATATTTGATTCTCAAGTTAGCTCATTTAGGGAATTTTGTTATGTTTGTTTTTTCATTGTTTAATTAAGAAAGACAAGTTCATGTATAAAAGGGGCCAACACATCTTTGATAGGTTGTCATAATTTTGATAAACACATTTTTAGATTGTTGAAGCCCTATTTGATCATCTAAACAAATGTAGTTTGATCCATTTGTATATGTCTTTGTGAGAAATAGTGACTTCTCCGCTCATTATGAACCCATTGTGCAATTTTGGAGAATCCATTTATGAACCTTTTGTAATATTCAACTAGTCCAATGAATGACTTTACTTTTGATATACTCTTAGGTGTAGGCCATCCCATTGTAGCTTCAATCTTCTCTCGATCTATGGCTATTTTTTCCTTAGAAATGATGTGCCCCAAATGATGAATTTACCTTTGATAAAAGGAGCACTTACTTAAGTGAATAAAATTGATGCTCCCATAGCACTTTCAGTTCTAACCTTATGTGCCCCTCATTCTCCTCCTTTGATTTTGAGTAAATACAAATGTCATCAAGGAGAAAAATAACAAACTTTTCCAAATACTACCTAAATATTCCATCCATCAAGCATATGAAAGTAGTTGGTGCATTTGTGAGACCCATAGTGTCCCTATCTAGTTCAAAAGTTGTGTTACTGATGTATTCGTCATTTAGCATTTCCTAATGGTAACCTAATCTCAAATTTATTTTGAGAATATATTTGCTTCTCTTGTTCAATTGTTTGAAACCAATGCAGAGCCTTAAAGTTCCATCCTTTTCTTCACAAAAAATATTGGTGCTTCCCATTGAGATACATTTGGGTGTATGTACTATTTATTTTGTAATCATTAGTACAAAAAACTAATTGGTGACGACTCAACGAAAAAATATAGTTACAACATTTTGTATTAGTTAAATGCTAGCAAATTTATGCATTTTGATGTATTTTAAGTGGCATAGCTATAAATTACTAGTGTAGATAAAGGATAAAATATATGACTAGATAATAACCATGTAAGTATAAATTAGTAATATTTTTTACTTCTATATAAATGACTTTTAGTAATGTACTTATTTTAGTATGCTTTATCATGTTAATTATGATTTTCATATTGTAAGATATTTCTCAAATATTAATTATATTTGATCCAAATTCAATTAGCATTGCTTAATATTGGATAGGTAGTTGAGAGTTGTAAATTTATTCGTCTTCAATTATAATTCAACTATTGATACACCCATATTGATAACGTTTGACATGGGAAATTAAAGGGATATGCCACATTATTGGAATCTTATCATCCACTTGGATTAAAACCATATTTCACAATGGTGTGTAATTTTTGGAATTAAAATATCATAATCTAGTATATATGGATTATATTACATAACATTTTACTTTATGTAAGATGTAGTTTTCAATTTTATACTTACATTTACGTGAGCAATCTAGGGTCCTGGAGTAAGACCTTAAATTGCTTATGGTTTTCTAAGAGCTCGTCTTTCTAGAACATAAGGAAACAGGTTAACAGACCAAGACCTAGAGGCATCTTGAAGGAGTGGAAGTCTTCCCCCTTATAGACCACAAGCGGTTTATTTCAAGTGGCGTGGTTTTCCTTGAATAACGTTGATGAGTCAACTTGCATTTGTGGATAGCAACTAATGATGGTTGTCCTCAGTGCTAGTTTAACAACTGAGTTTGATAGGTTTTTCCATCTTCGTATTTTTTTTCAAATTTATATTTACATTTATTTTATTTTTTTTGTAAAGTTCGAGAATTCTATTAAACTAAAAAGAGAAAACTATATAGAGACAAATTACCAATGGGCCATGCTTCAACATTGTTATGTGAGACCCCAGAAATAGTAGAGACTGTCTAAATCTAAAAAGAAACCTTATTCTAGCAAGCAACAGTTGTTCAAAATGATGCTCAGAGAAGTGTTGACAACAGTTCCCCCACGGGTCGAGGGTTATGACTGGAGAACTAAAAAATAAGACACTTAGAAAAAATCTAATCATAGCCCGAAGGCCTAACCAACTAATCATCATCAAAAATAGGAATCAAAGAAGGACCGACACCTGGAGCTTCGCATTTCACTTCGCTGCCAATTGTCATAGGGCACCTCTGGAACACGAGTTGAGTGCTTGCAGTCAAGTCGTGCGGGGTTCTGTTGAAAGTATTATTGGTGAGCGCCAGTGCCAAAGCTTCAAGCTTAGCATTAAATCGACAGGCTTCCATGTGTTTAAACTGAGTGAGAGCCTGAAGAACAACTTCCAAATTGGACAGACAGTCTGCCATGGGGAGTGTGTCTTCATCCTGCATGAGCTACCCCTAAAGGTAGTCTTACATAGCCATGGACATCAGAGCTTTGGCGGTCTAGTAAACCCCAAAATTCTGTGTTTGTCGTGTCTCCCTGGTGTAGGCTGACCTTGCATTCTCCACGATTCCATCAAATTCTGCTTCCAGATGATCCGCGGATGGGCAAGCTTGTTTTTTCTTCAACCAATTTTCCAAGCGGGCGGTGCAGGCTCGGGCCAACTCAAGAATCTCATGCTTGAAGAAGCCTTGGACCTTGTCCATCTCTTTTAGAGAATGCGACATGTGCTTGCAACACAGCCCATTGATGGTTTTCTGCTGAGTGACTTTCATCCTTGCCATGGCGACCTAGCTAGCCAGGAGAGCCCATAATGACACTAGTAGATTTGAACCCAAAATGCGACGAGCAAATCCGATGACCTCCGACGAAATGGACTGTTTCGTCGGATTTTTCTTTCAAAATTGCTTTTTTGTTTTTTTTTTATAAATTTCGAGAGGCGTCCGTCGGATATACGACGTAATTTTGAATATCCGACGAGGCCCATAGGATATTTGACTCATCTATGAATATCAGACGCCTATTCGGATATCTGACGCTTTGGATGTCGGATAACCGACTCCATTTCGAACCCGAAGAAGTTGGATATCCGACAGACTTTTCCCAACGGTAACTAGATTAGTGGCGTTGGATATCTGACGTAGGTTTGACTTTTTTACTTTTAAAATTTATAAATATCTAACCATTCTAACATGTTTGCCATACCAGCGACGGTTTGAGGATGTTTTTTTTGTTCGGCGGACTGTTTTTCGTTGTTTTTGTTATTCAAGTGAGCAAAGTACTGTGGATATTCATTTTCTAAGATCAATAATCTTCATTTAAGCTCTTTATGAGAAAATGTCAACTACGAATATTCCTGATCCAGACGAACAAAATCGACAATTGCTTGCTAGATTGTGGGAAGGAGTTGAAAGAAGGGGTGATTGTAAATGCTATTGTCCATGTAATCAATGCAGGGGCTTTAAGAGGAGAAGAATTTTGATCACAACAGCCACAAAACATTGTAGGGAGCATGGGCACGCCAAGGGGGGACATGAATACCATCCATTTGTAAGTTTTGCATTATATATGTTTTTATTTTGATTGCTTTTGTAAATTTATTTATTATTATAATATTTCTTATGTATTATTATAATATTTCTTATTTTTGACCAACACTACAATTGGTCGTTGTTCTTTTCATCCCAACAGTACAAAATTTGTTAAATTTTTAAGGTATCACATAAATTTTTACATTTTGCGTTTGAAATTTTTACATTTTGCGTTTATATTAACTTTTATCTATTGATTGTTTCATGTAATTATAAAGGAAAGACATCCTACGGCATATCGTCATGATCAGCAAGTGCTTCCAGAACAAGTACCGGAGGAACATGGAGCTATGAATATTAATGGAGAACAAGTTAATGATCACATTGCAGAAGATGATGATACTGATAACATAGTTGAAGATGATGTTACAAATACTTTGATCCATGATTCATTTAATGTTGGAATGGATGATGATCATGATCATGATGGTGATCATGAAAATGATGAACATTTTGATGATATTCATGATATACCTCTTCTTGACAAGGCATACGAACCCCTTTATGACGGCTCCAAGACAAATCTTATCTCTGCTATATTGTTGGTAATGAACTTGAAGGTTATGAATGGTCTTTCAAACATATCAGTCACACGGATGTTAAGGTATGTAATATATTCCATCACAAAATATATATGATTGTCATGTATTTTATTGTTTTTTCATATATAAGTCAAATTACTACTGATGAAATTCATTTCATTAATATTATTTCTATATTATATTAACTAGATTTTTATTTTAATTTGTTGTAGCATGATAGGTGAATATTTGTTACCACCGTCAAATATTTTACCTCACACATATCGATATTTATCTGCCATCATGAAAGAAATTGGAATGCAGTATGAAGCAATTCATGCATACCCCGATGATCATGTTCTTTATTACAACCAGCATGAATTTGCAACAGAATGTCCTGAATGTCATATCAGTAGATATCCCACATATCAAGTAACTAAAAAGGTGCCCCGCAAGGTTCTACGTTATATTCTCATTATTCCCCGTTTGCAACGACTGTTCAGGTGCAAAAACATAGCGCAGTTTATGGATTACCATGCATGGAACAGAAGTCAAGACGACATTATTCGGATGCCTACAGATGGATCTGCATTTAGAGATATGGAGGAAAAATGGCCTCACTTTAAAGATGAACCTCGTAATCTTAGGATTTCTTTGACAGCAGATGGTGTCAATCCTTTTGCAGAGATGAGATCTGTTTACTCGGTGTGGCCTATTTTTGTTATCAACAACAACATTCCTCCATGGTTGATAATAAAGAGGGAGCACATAATGTTGTCGATGATTATTCCAGGTACGAACACTGCAGTTTTTTTTTTATTGCAGTGGTATATTCTCATTTCTCGTTTTTTGTCTCATAATGTTATATATATATTTAAAGTTTTTCTATTGTGAAATATGGTTTATATATCTAAATGGTACGTCTCATAATCAGAATATTTATTTTATATGTTCAAATCAATCAGGTAAGTACCAAGTCAAAGATATGAATGTATATATTGAACCTCTTATTGACGAGCTACTGAAGTTATGGAATGGCATCACTATGTATGACTTATCTAGACCAATACGACAAAGGCAATTCCAATTCCATGCAATGCTTGTATGGACAATACATGATGCCCTAGGGTTAACCCATTTCTGTGGTATGTAATTATAAGTTCCACTTTAGTTGCATTTAATTTTACGAACTACTAGTTAATATGATACGCATGCATGTTTTTCTAAATAATCCAGTCATTTTTTATATAATTATAATAGACAATATTGATATTCCATATTTTTATTTAGGTCTTCAGACAAAGGGGAAATTTGCATGTCTAGTTTGCGGTCCTAAGATCAAATCTCGTCGTTCAAAAAGCTTAGGAAAGGAGGTGTTTGATGAGTATAGGCACTTCCTCTCCAAGAATCATAGGTATCGAACTACCGAAAAACATCTTTTCAATGGCAAGCAAGAGACTACATTAAAACCAAAGAGAATGACACCTCAGCTATGGAAGTTGCAATATAATAGAAATCGTCAAGGTACATATAATCAATCATTGTATATGATCATATTGTATTTTATTATATTGTGTGCTATTTAGTGTAATTGACATTGATTTAATATTTAATTTCATCATTGTCGTTCATGTGATCATCATGAAGGCATTAATGGGCTTCCACGAGGAATGAAAACTTATCCTAGACAATTTAGTAGGTTGCCCTACTATGAGCACCTACAAATTGCTCATCTATTTGATACAATGCATATCAGAAAGAATGTGACTGAAACATTATGGAAAATATTGGATGGAAGGAGTGACAAAGAAAAAATTGTCAAAATTTGCAAAGACATTCAAGATAACAACCATGCAATGAAAGACGTCATTCAATTTCATAGCAACGGAGAGCAAATTAATATAAAATCACTTCCATGGATGTTAACGGACCAGCAAAGTAATGTTGTAAAAGAAGTCATTCGAAAAATTAAATTTCCCGCCGGATTTTGTGCGAACATGAAGAATATCATAACAAAGAAAGGTGATTTCGCGGGGGTGAAAACGCACGATTGGCATGTCTTCATGAAGGTAATAATTAATATGGTATGCATTTAATAATTTATTTTTTTCTTTTTCTAGTACTCTTTTTCGATATACTGAAACTATATTTGTATATTATTGTTACAGTATGTTCTACCTCTCTCTATCCCGGACAACTTCGACAACAATGTCAAGCAAATAATATATAGTCTCAGGAAATACATGAGGTAAGTGGTGATTTTTCCATGTGCTTAGTGTTTGTTTAATTCAACATAGAACTTATTATTAATTTGATTTTCATTCTCTACTTCATGTTACGTAATATAATGACTTTTTTCTTTAATCTCTTGATTGGCCGGTTGTCATGTCACTTGTAGATGGTTGTCATCTAAAGAATTCCATAAAGAAGACATAAAGTATTGGAGGAGAGAAATTCCTCATCTCATGTGTGAAATGCAGAAGCATCTACCTCTAGCTTTTTTCAATGCACAAGAACACTACCTCATACACCAAGTTGAGGAGATTGAACTGTGTGGACCTGCGCACTCAAGGTCCATGTGGATGGTTGAGAGGCACTTGAAATTTATGAAGGGTTTGGTCAGAAAACGAGCATATGCTGAGGGTTCTATGATGGAGGGATATATGGTATACCAAAACATGTTGTACATTAGTGAATATCTTCCTATATTTGCGTCAAAGCTCAATTTATGTTGCATTTGTGATCCAGACTCCAAAAACGATTTCGAAGGGGAGTACCTGAAGGGGAAAGGTAGATCGAGGAAGGTGAAAGGTAATATAACACATTTCACTGGTGATTTTTATGTTTATATATCATACATATATATTCTATTTTTTATTTAGTATTTTGCATCATTTTATACTGTAATTATATACTTTTTTAAGTGACTAATATACATTTTCATTGAATTTTAATTTTATTGTCATCAAACAGTTGGTCGAGAGTGGGATGCAATTCATTTATACATCGCAAACAATCTTGACTAGATGAAGGTATGGATCGAAAAATGTGAACAATCTAGTCATGGAATATCATGGGAAAGTATGGCTTCATTGGTTAAAGCTGCACATCGCAATGGAGACACCAATCTAACACAAAGGGAAATCAATTTAGCAAGAGGTTTAAAAGATAAGCAGGTAAGCATAGTAATCAACGGCACTATTTTTTTTTTAAATATTGTCGTTGTACGTCACGCTGGTTATTTTCCTTTTATGGCATTATAATAAACATGCACTACTTTATCATAAATATGGTGTCATTATGTAATATTTTCCTATATGGCTTGTTGTACTAGGTAAAACACCATAAGGCTATGTGGTGCAATGGATGTAGATATCGCATCAAAAAGTTGGATGAAACAAAGAAAACATCTAATTGTGGGATATCTGCAATATTTGAGGTGACCAATGTTTCTTCTAGAAGTGACAGACATCCAGAACTATCTAAAAATCGATACTATGGGTATCTGGAAGACATTCTTCAGTGTGACTTTAACTCCTTCAAGGTATTTCTGTTCGTTGTCAAATGGTACAGGTGTCGATTGAATCAATGTGATCCCGATAGAACAATTATTGAACATGATAATGGTTTTACCATGGTAAATACAAGGTTGTTTGAGCCAGGAACGGAGCCCTATGTTCTTCCAACCCAATGTGAACAGGTATTTTACTCTGAGGTTCCAGGTAGAGCGGGTTGGTCATTTGCTGTGAGACACGATCCAAGGGGAAGGCCGGTAAAGTATAACGCGATAGATGAAGGTAATGAATACGTTCTCGAAGAAGAAGATGTCGTTGAAGATGATCATGATCAACATGAGTCAAATGATATTCCTGTTCCAGAAGAAGATGTCGAAGAACTTCTTGAATCAGATCATGATGTATATTCAGACAATGTCCATGAAGATGATATCGACGATGACATGATGATCGACGTAACTAACATCGACGACGATGATGATATGGCGCCCAATCCTTACAATGTTGAATCTGGATCATCGGATGATAGTACAGACGATCACTCAGATGAAGAAGATGATGAATACCATTGAAGTTTATTATCAGGTATGCATTACTAATAATAAATTATTAACTGTTTCTTAGCTAATTTCCATTTTCCTGTATGTTAAAATTAGAAACCTTTCTTGTTATATTTTAGTATGAATGAGAAAAGACATTTAATTTTTTTGTACATAGATATTTTTTTCGGGTTATATTGGGGAATTGAGAGTGATGAGAGGGGGGGGAGGGGCCATAAGAGCTTCCACCTTCATGTGGTTGGCCCTGTTTAGTAGAGAATATTAAACGATTCTCGAAACAGAGAGAAGCTAATTATAATTAAGGAAATGCAGTACAATTATCATGCTACCCCAAATGGCGTACTACTTGATCATCAATATCATCTTCATCATGATCACCATCTTCATCATGATCACCAGGATCATCATCATCATCATCATCATCATCATCATCATCATCATCTTCTTCTTCATCATCTTCTTCTTCATCATCGTCATGATCGTCATCATCATCATCTTCATGATTGTGATCATCATCATCTTCATCATTGTCGTTGTCATCACCACCAACATCATCATCATCATCATCGTCCCCATCTTGATCATCATCATCGTCAACATCATGATCATCGTAATCATCTTCGTCTTCATCATCATTGTCATTTTCATCACCACCAACATCATCATCGTCATCATCATCATCACCATCATCTTCATCACCGTTGTCATCATCATCATCATCATCACATTCATCATGATCATCATCATCGTCATCATCATCATCGTCGTCATCATCATCGTCGTCACCATCATCATCATCATCACATTCATCATGATCATCATCATCGTCATCATCATCATCTTCATCATTGTCTTCATCATCATCATCGTCGTCGTCGTCCCCATCTTGATCATCAGCATCGTCATCATCATGATCGTCGTAATCATCTTCGTCTTCATCATCATTGTCGTTGTCATCACCACCAACATCATCGTCATCACCATCATCATCACCGTCATCTTCATCATGATCGTCATCATCATCATCATCATCATCATCACATTCATCATGATCATCATCATCGTCATCATCAATCTGCATCATGATCATCTTCATCATCATGATCATCATCATCTTCGTCTTCGTCATTGTCACCATTCTTCGTCATCATGATCATCATTGTCATTTTAAATCTTCATCTTCATCATCGTCATCATCATCATCGTCATCATCGTCTTCATCATCATCATCGTCATCGTCGTCTTCATCATCATCATCATTGTCGTCCCCATCTTGATCATCATCATCGTCGTCGTCATGATCATTGTAATCATCTTCATCTTCATCATCATCATCGTCATCATCACCACCAACATCATCATCATCATCATCATCATCACCATCATCTTCATCATTGTCATCATCATCATCATCATCATCACATTCATCATGATCATCATCATCATCATCATCATCGTCATCATCAATCTGCATCATGATCATCTTCATCATCATGATCATCATCATCTTCGTCTTCGTCGTTGTCACCATTCTTCGTCATCATGATCATCATCGTCATTTCAAATCTTCATCTTCATCATCGTCATCATCATCATTGTCATCGTCGTCTTCATCATCATCATCGTCATCTTCGTCTTCATCATCATCATCATCATCGTCCCCATCTTGATCATCATCATCGTCATCGTCATGATCATCGTAATCATTTTCGTCTTCTTCATCATCATCGTCATCACCACCACCAACATCATCATCATCATCATCATCATCACCATCATCTTCATCATCGTCATCATCATCATCATCATCATCACATTCATCATCATCATCATCATCGTCATCATCAATCTGCATCATGATCATCTTCATCATCATGATCATCATCTTCTTCGTCTTCGTCATTGTCACCATTCTTTGTCATCATGATCATCATCATCATTTGAACTCTTCATCTTCATCATCGTCATCATCATCATCATCGTCATCATCATCATCATCGTCGTCGTCGTCTTCATCATCATCATCATCATCGTCCCCATCTTGATCATCATCATCGTCATCATCATGATCATCATAATCATCTTAAGATTCCTGGCAACAGAGGGAGTATGCCAATCCTTATAAACCTTGATTTCTCTTCATTTTATCTTATAACTTATGGAAATGGAGGAGGTCCAAAATTGTTTAAACATGCTAGAAATGATGTATCAATGTCCCATTTCAAACCAAAATGTACTTATCGATATGTGGGTTAAAGTTCTTATCGATACGTGGGTTAAAGATGTCATCAATTATCTCATGAAATTGTCATCAAGAATTTTTTATAATCAATACATGTTATTTTGGTATTAGATGTTTCCATGTACATAAAAAAGCATCCTTGGTGTGCGAAGACTGAAAACAATAAAGATATCTCACTCACATGTTAAAGATTCCCAATTCCATGCTTGTGTGGTGGTTTGGGGAACTTATGAACCAGCTAATTCACATTCACAACCATAACCTATGGTTAGTGTTCCACTAACCATAGGCCATGAATCTACTAGTATCCTAAAACACTAACATAGTAGCCCTTAAATAACGGTTAATGTCCCATTATAACAATTAACCCACTAGCGGGCCTAACTCCTTCCGAACCTAACCTTGTGCATGGATACAAACAGTACATCTTGTTACCCATGTGACCCATATTGCAGGCATTCTTATCACATTTCTAGTGCCAAGAAGATTTTTTAGTTAGAGATACAACATAATGAAAAAAAATATAAATTCATAACTCACACACTAAATTTAACTGATGTAACTAACATATGCACCTTACCTATCGTGCACATAAGTAATGTGCCTAACTAACAAAAATCATGCGTATAAGCAATGCAAATAAGAGATGCACCTAGTCCACAAATCTCATTGGTAAACATTATCCTTTTAATAAAAGGTTAGTTCATGCATTAGTCAAATGGCCAAGGCATATTCCATATGTAGCCTAATGTGGTTATTTGAGGCACTATATACAAGACATGATCCCCATAGGTGGTTGTATGGTTTAACATCCTAGTTTTTGACCTCAAACCATCGTATGGTTCTAAATCACCTTCCATGGCGTTCTAAATAGAAAAATGAACAACATAACCTACTCATAGGCCAAAGATTCCTTATGTAGTCCCATGATCCCTAGAGGCAATTGTACTTTCCTAAGACTCTATATTTTAACCTAGGACCATATGTCTTTTCCAAAACCTCAAAATAGATGCCCCCAATAAATGATTCTGAAAAGGGTGATGTCAAATACATATATCATATTTACATCGAGTGATACCGATGATATTGTACTTTAAGGATGGCATGCTCTTCTGACAATGACCCGATCATGGACATGTCTTTGGCAATGGTAGGGAGGAAAGATTTCATCCTTGCCAATTGTAGTGCGCTTGGTGTAATGGACATAAGATAAGGAGATGTTGTTGTTTTTGAAGAAGAAGATGATGATGATGATAATGATGATCATCTCTATGAGCATCATCGTTATCACTGACTTCATCATTAAAATTTTAATTTATTTTTTTTAATAAAAAAATATTTTTAAACTTTAAACCTTATTTTTATTTTTATATTAAATCTTTTTTTATTTTATTTTTTTATATGAAAAAAATACATACATAAATATTAAAATTAATAAATAAAAATTACAAATTAATAAATATTAAAATATATATTGAAATTAAATATATAAAATTAAAATTAAAATTAAAATTAAATATATAAAAATTAAATTAAATATATAAAAATTAAAATTAAATATAAAAAATATAAAAAAAAAAAACATAAAAAAACTACAAATTATATAACATGGAAAAAATTTAAAAAAAAACAAAACTTACCAAGCCTGCTCCTCCCAATCACGAGCTCGAACCCTCCGGCCGACGAGCGCGAACCTGCATTAGTACATGATCACCCGCGAACCATTACGACCACTGTTGATAGCCAGTGCTGGTTGAGGAGCTGCGCCAGTGCCGATTGAGGAGCTAAGCCAGTGTCGGTTGAGGAGCTGAGCCTAGTGTTTATAGCCAATGCCGGTTGAGGAGGTTGAGGAGCTGAGCGCTGCAATGCCTACCAAATCGACCAAATCGATAAGATTGGGCATCCGAATGTGCTTCTGCATTTCCCTTTTTAAACGATGGATGACTGCATTGGTTGCTATTCTAATGTTTTAATGGCTGTGTAAACTTCTTATGCACGAGATGATTGCATTTCCCTTTTATGATGACTGCATTTCCCTTTTATCACTGAAATCATTCTTAAATAAGGAATTCTTAAATAGGGAATATTTCCATCAAAAGCCACATTCATAGTAGTCATGGGTGGAGAAGACTATGGGAAAACTAAAACGCCCCATTTCAAACAGTCAGAATCCAACAAACAAAAATTTATGCAATCTGAACAATCTGTTGTTTAAATTGCAAGTCTGGAAAACTAGGTCAATTCAAGAACCACTAATCATGTTCAGATTGCAGTTTTAAATGCTTAAATTGTAGATATGAGAAGATTCCAATATCAGTTGTTGGATTTGGGTAGAATCCCAAATGAAAATGTAGTCCATAAATGAGGCGTTTTAGTTAGAGATTAGTCCACACTATCATGGATGCACTTGATAGAATTTTCCAAAACCCAATGGTTGAGTCATCAATGTCAACAAGAAAATAGAGGCAAAAAAACATTGGTTTGCCTGAAATGCACTTGACAGAATTTTCCAAAACCCAATGGTTGAGTCCTCGATGTCAACAAGAAAATAGAGGCAACAAAACATTGGTTTGCCTCAAAGATAAAGAGATTAAAGACAATTTATTATGAGGAAGGAAAACTTGGCCTTCTTAGTGGTGATGCTGAAACGAGTTGCTAAAAATAATTGCTTGTAAGAATAACACAACAAACATCCTTAATGGAACAGCACCCAAAATACCTTATGTTTTGAGGTAAAAATATTCTAAAAGGAGATGGAATACCATAAACCTAATTGACAAGCATTTTCTTGTTGATGAATATGATTAAAACTAAATTATATGGAAATCATTGTTAAGTATGCTGGCAGCTGAAGCATTGTGCGTTAGATCCTTGGGAAACTAAGCAATGGGTAGGTTGGCTCATTCTAGTCGGGTAACAAATTGTGAATGGAGTGATAATGGGTATAGATATTTAACATAAGGCTGTCATTTAGCATATGTGAAATATATTTGACTTGGAAATTCAATCTACAGTAAATTCATGCAATTTGGTTTTTTTAAGCCATAATGGGTAGCGTTTGCATTATAAAGTGCTGTGGGGCTCCCAAACAGGCTGAAGTTGCAATAAAAGCAACATTCTTGTCCAAAATTGTTCTTCCGAGCAGTAGAAACATATACTGTAAATCATATAAAAAAATCTGAGATTACATCTTGTAGCTTCCCTAACATATCTAAATTATACTGCCTAACAAACTGTCCCAGCAAGCATATGCAGAAAAAAACATAAGAAAACATCCCAACCAAAATTGTGCCCCGAATGGACTCCGTTCATTGACGCATCCTAACATTCCATACCATCATCATTTTGAGTATTTTATGATCGGGGTTTATGAGAATTGAACCCTGCAAGAAAACATCCCAACCAAAATTGTGCCCCGAATGGACTCCATTCATTGACGCATCCTAACATTCCATAATTTTATGAGGAAGTAAGTATAAATATAACTCTAGCTTCACTCCCCAAAAATATTTGTTCTACTGAGATGAATCCCAGAGAAAAGATTGGACAATCAATACAAAAGTAACAGCATAGCTCGCTTGCAAGACCTTGGAAGCAATACAAAAATCTACAATATTAGCCAATCTTCATTGACCCAATAATTTGGGAGAGTTTTTCCTTGATCCTAGCTCATCTTCCTCATGGTCAAAAATAATTTTGGCCACCATTTAGTTTCAAACATCCACTGTAGAGACCATGAACCTAAAGGGTATGCCCACTTCCCAGTAACTCCATCTATGTGATATTCAACAGAAAACATAATTGAATGGACCAGAGATGGTGAAAAGTGAGAAAATCTATACAAAGATCCTATTATGCCAAGGAGAAAGACATAAGGAACTTACTCAGAAAAAACACAATGTAGTATTTCAACAACTCTGGGCCTGTAGGTACACTTGAACAAAAAATATATGCTTATGTACAAGAATGGACGCCCTTACATGGGCAAAGGCCTAGATTGGACAAACGTCACCTTCTTTAGCCAATAAAGGAATCTCTAGAGGGGTTACAACCTACAGGTGACACCTAGATGGGAGTCACATTCCACTAAAAATGAAATCCCTTAAGATGAAGCATACTATAAAACAGAATTACCAAGGACAAAACTCAGATTTGCAACATATGATAAGCACTTTAACCCCATAGTGCTCATCATTTCCTCCCTGCTTAAGAAGAAATTGTCCCCAGTTTCTATTGTAGATGGAAAAATTGTTGCTTGAATGTGTACTGGGACTTGGGAGATCCATTTATCTTGCAAAGGCAGGTTTCCTTTTCTTTCAATAGAATATGCCTTTTAAAGGAGCCGCTTTTGCACTCCCACATTGTATCAACATGTTTGTACTTAGGGGTCCCATTTAACTAATTTTTTAATTAACTTATCTTACCTTCCAGCTTTGAATTTTCTGTTTTGCAGATGCATGTTTGACTGTGGACCCTAGCAATCATGATCCCTTTTGTTGTACTTATGTCGACTGTGAATGCAAAAGAATGAATTTTTAATGAGTTCAAGTATGATGACTAACAGTTCCCGCCACGTTTTTTCAACTCATCCCAAAAAATTTCAACATTTTGGAAAAATCCCTAATAAATCATAACATGATGGTTTCTAATGAGTTTCTGAAATTAATCTTTTTGAATGTAGATTTGACCAGTACCTTAAAGTATTAATAAAATGGGGTTGAAAAAAAGAGAGAAAGTTGATAAGAGGAGCAATATATTAAATCTTATCAACTCAACAACTATCATTATAACAAATGAAAGAGTACCCATGAAACATCAATTGGCTACTAAGAGAGTATTCTTCATTAACATAGTTGTAGACAAGTACAAGGTAATTTGTAGGTAGAACAACATTACTCTACGAGAGCTTGAGGGGATTTGTCCCAACACTACCCAAGACTCTCTTAATCCAACTATTTAGAAGTCAATACAAACCATGTCGATAGCAAGGGAGGTGATGGGAAATAGGACAACACCCATTTTTTCTAGGTGATCCTGGTAGCTTATATATGTGAATGTTGGTAGCAACCATGTTTAAGGATTATGTTGGCATGCAATGTCTCACAACTTAACACTATCTTCATTTGCCTTTTGAGGAATTTGAGAACAAAGGTTTTAGTTCTTAATTTGACATGGCCCATCCATTGAAACGCTTGTCATTTCGTGCTCGACAGGGACTAGCCACTGCGTAGCTTATCTATTTCTATTTTGTTTTCATAAATATTTTTCATATTATCAAAGAAGGTCATTAATCATGAAAAATAACCAAATTTTTAGGCATTTAAAATAAAGAGGATACACCTAATGAAGACCCCTTCCTCCTTTTCTTTTTTCCTTTTTAATCCTTCCCATGTGTTTGATCTCAAGAAAATGGTAACCATAATTTAGGTATGCATAGTTATTTAGAGGTCGTCACCAGAATACCATTAGGCTTGATGGAATGGTGCAATGATACCTATGGTGGGATGGGCGATTATAGGTCATGGGGTCCATTCATGTGGGGGGCCTGAGCTACCCTTGATTCCTAGGGGGAATAGCAGGGTAGTATAAACAAATTTAAGAAAACATGTGATGTACCATTAATGTCATCAAACATCATCAACATCTACTTCAAGAAATTGGCAAGTGGAATTTCGTTTGGTTGCTCAATTTGGGAGATATCATTAGTAGAAGCACTAACACTAAAGGATTTTACATTGGGTTTCAACAATCAATATCTCACTCCACAAGCCATGGAGGGATGAGTTCCATATACGACTGGAAATCTTATCTTAAACATCTAACATGGATATCTAATTGAATCTGATTGCTTCGCTTATAGTAAAAATTATGAACATATTTGCAACAAGAGGTCTATTACTATTAGAATCACTATTTTTCATTGTGATTTTTTACTATTATATCAAATCCACTTTTTCCATGTAAAAATAAACCATCACATTAGAATTCAATGTCAAGGTCAGTCTTGGAAAACCCTCGTTATGCATACTCGCAATTACATTCAATTTTGGGAAAATTTGGTTGAGTAGAAACCTTCTCTTTTGACATCTATCTACAGTCATAGACATGTGCCACTTGAATCTTTTCCACCTTTTGTCCTCCATTACTCAACTTAAATCCTTTTACCAAACCTTTCCAGTGGATGATAATGTCTTGCAAACGCCTTTTTTTTATTGCATGGCTTCCAATTGTTGATGGTTTCTTTGAACAACTCTTTCATGGTTTGTAATTTTTGGGTGAATCAGAGATGGTTTGGATATTTGTATACACCACATAACTTGAGCTATAGTAGAAGTGATTTGAATTTGGTGAATAGATTTTGGATTGTGACAAATATTCTTGGGCTTATGCTTATGAGATCATTCTGTAATTTAAGTCTCCTAGCGTACATTACATGGGTTTTAAATTGAAATAATGTGTCCTAGCATACACGATTATTCACAATATCACAATGTCATACTTATGCTTGCTAATTAGGTTTAAACATTGTCATGCATTTTAGTCATTAGAAGTAGAAGAAAGTTATTGTTGGATTCATTTAATTTGAAAGAGTAGTTATAGTTTGAAAGAACTCTCTCCTTACCTTAGCTAGCATTCAGTGAAAGGAAAGGCTTATTTTATTCATATGCATTTGCATGGTTTGAATCAGTCATCACACCACGAGTTTCACTTCCATCACCCGACTAAGTAATACAACCATTAAAATTTAAATCGTTAACTCAACACACTTTAACCCCGCTTGAGGATAAAAAGAATTTGTTAGTTAGGTAGGACACCGGGGATAGGCATCCAAATAATTCCCCCTTGTCATTATCATCCGAGACATAATTGTTGTCCTCTAGGGTGCTAAAATCCTCTTGTACTTGTTGACACGGTCATCGACCAGTTTGTGGAGGGGCTTCCTGTTGTTTCAGGGGTTAAACCACCGCGAGATCGAGAACCGGACGGACTATGTGGAATGCCGCACTCCACTTAGCCCTAAGGCAACATCGATCATTGTCTTCCTTGTATTCTCTGGCCACCATACTGGTGATACAAGGGTGATAAGGCAGAAGCGCCGAAAACCTTTTTCGACGTGTCATGAACGAGGTAGCTTAGTGACTTTTCTACTAGGGCTCTTTTACCCAGGATCCCTTTCGGTAGAGGGATATCCTTCAAATTCGGTCTCTCACTTCGTATTGTTCAACTTGGATTTCATCACCTTGCGAAGGATACGATTTGTCGAGGTCTCCAGCTCCTATTTAGGAAGTTTGCTTGCATTTTCACCTTTTTAGAGCGTCTTTTTCTTTTTAGTGCTACTTGTTGGCATTCTGGACACTTTCGTTTCCGCTCGCTTACTGTGACATCGGTCCCAATACAGTTTTTTGAGCTTGTTTTTTTGGCCTAAGAGCCTTGTCTTTTCATAGCTCCCCTTCTGCACGCTCGGTTGCTTTAGGGTTTTTGAGTTCATACGCGGTAGTTCAATACTTATTTGATGATGTGTGATGTCCTCTTCTCCTAGGTCTTCGAGATGGTTGAGTTAGATGGTCTTCTGAAGGGACTGAACACCCCTTCATGGAGCCACTAACGCTTGACCGTAGGAGTAGTCTAGAGGACCACATGATCACATCACATGTGTGGACTTTTTCGTTTACTATGATGATGGTCTTTCAAGTTATATGGAACAATGGTACATTTGAGAGAGAGATGAATGGTTGTACCCCACCTTGGTCGATTGTCTTATGGTCCTTTCATTTTGTCGATAATATTTTGGGGGTACCTTGCCTTTTACCTTTTGGGTGTTTTACTGATATTGGGATATCTTGTGATTTATACCACCTTTTATGTTTTAGGTCTTGTGGGTACTATGGTAGTTTGTCCACATTTGAGGTACACCCACTTTCTCCAAATTGTTATGAGTCTTTATACCCACTTCGTACCACCCTCCTGACCTTAGTTAGGAAGATTGCATGCTATCATACCTTTTGCTGGTACTATTTGAGTTACAAGAGGTAGTTACAAGGAGCTATTGCATATATGAGGTAGTTACAAGGAGATATTGCATATATTGATTTGTACCTCCTTTTATGTTTTTGGTCTTGTGGTTATAACTATGGTAGTTTGTCCACGTTTGAGGTAGTGTACACCCCCTTAGTCCCAAGGGTTATGAGTCTTTATACCCATTCTTTTTTTTTGACTTGTACCCTACTGGTTGGTATTTGTACTAAGCCTTTTTACTGTCACCAAATTTCTTTGATTGACCGTACCATAGCCCAGTCATCTCTCTCTCTCTGGTTTGTACTAGCCCTATCATAGGGTCACTTGGTTCCTAGAGTTGACTGGCCTCTAAGAGGCATAGTCATTTCTGAAAGTAACTCTTCTGAGTATATTACAGGAAACGTCTACACTAAGGTAATCAAATATGTGGTAAATAGTTTTCATTAAGCAGCCAGGACTTGTAGCATTAGAGGAGATCCTGTAACGTGTATGTGTAGTGTTTCATGTGTGTTACATGTGTGATGTAGCGTTAAATCAAATAGTAAAAAACAACTCATAAATATTGCATGACTTTCTACTCTTAAGAAAGATAAATTGGTCATCTTTCGATCATCACTTGAATGCCTACATGTTGACAAAGGGAATGAGGATCAAGTAAAATTATAAAAGGCGATACACGTCAACTTTTAAGAGACGCTATGCCTTGCGGCCGAATCTAAACTTTTTTCCAATGGTGCAGGTAGAACCAAACAGGTATTTGTTTGATCTATCTTCCTCGAGCGAGGGGAGTTTAGGAAGGCTATGTTGATGTATATGTAACTTCGGAATGTATTTCACATATATGTATATTGTATTCCTATAGAGATGGTATTATTCCTCTATAAGGAAGTGTCGTCACTTATATTGTAAATGTCGTAACTTATTCTTGATGGGTTATTAGACCACCTTGTTGGGGTCGGCCCTGTATAAGTCATGTGGGTCAAAGGGTTATTAGACCACCCTATTGGGGGTCGGCCATGTGGGTCAAAGGGTTATTAGACCACCTTATTGGGGGTCGGCCCAGTCAGCATTATGTTATGTGGTTAAGTTCGAGCCTACATGAGTTAGGTAAAAGGCAAGTCAAGTCAAGTATAAATAGAGTGCGGGAGGCACTCTATTTACTCACTCACTTCTCACTCATGCACTCAAGGAGGAGTGGCGCACTTATGGAGAAGGAGGATCTGCTACTAGGATATGTCTATCTCTTATGGTTGGTTGTATCATTGCTCTATCTATCTCTGAGGAAGTTATTGGGGTTTTTCACCTTTATGGTTTTCCCCAAGTAAATATTTGTGTCTCTTGTGTGCTTGCATTATTGTCTCCATGATTGATATGCTGTAGATATGCTGTACATGTTGTTCTCTCAGTTAAGATCCTAGATCAGATTGAAGTAAATTCTGAAAATTTAACAGGCTAGAGGAAAGTGAGACATCCAGTAGGTCTAGAAGAATTGTATCAACTAGATGTCAAAAAAACAAAAGAAGATTCCATAGACACAATGATTTTTTTCACGATCAAGGGGGGGCATGTTCCTATGGTGATGAGACAAAAGACGACGAAGAGGTGCCCTTGAGGTACAGACATTTAGTGAAACAATGGGTACCGAAGGATCTTCCTCCACCGAACACTGATTTTTGTGTGAACGAGAGGAGATATCGAATTGCACCGTCGTCGATACATGGTTTCGGGTTGTTTTCCATGGATTGCATTTTGGTCGGTTACGGGACATGTACAGAATTGATGGAGTATGTTGGACCCATATACAACTACAACGATTGGATGCGCCTTGTCCGATATACAAAAAGTAGCGTAGCTATGGATTGTCAACAAACTATTTACAATTGAAAGACAAAAATCAAAATAAAGGAGGAACGTTGTACATGGATGGAAGGCCAAAGGCCACAGGGAATATTGCGGGGTTTATAAACATTACACAACCAGGGTCTACAATTAAGCAACCAAACTGCGAATTTGAGGGGCGTGAAGGAAACCGTGTTTTTGTAGTTGCTATTAAAACAATATCTGTAGGGGACAAGTTGCTTATTAATTACCCTGTCAACCGAGTATATACAAACAATGTTACTATATAACATTTTACCCAACCTTTTAGTAATAAATTAAACATCATAAGGATTTTTTGTTAGTTTATTTCGTTTAAATTTCCCATATTTACTTCGCAGGCCAGTGATCAGGATAAATCCCTGCCAACAAATGATCGGAGGAGAACTTCTTCCTCGACGGAGCAGGTATACATCTTTCTAATAGTACAAATATAATAAGAAAAAAGAGTTTTTATTTGCTTTGTTTTTCCATTATTAATAACTTGGTTTGTTTTATATAATGTTATTTATATTTTATGCAGAACGTTGATCGGGAAATACACCCGTCGAATGTTGATCAGACGACAACACCCTCGGGGCAATAGGTAGACCTGATTTGAATTGTACAATTAAAATATGTCAAAATGTTTTAGCATTATATTAATGTTTCAATGCATATTTTGGTTTCGTTTACGTAATTTTCTAGTCTATGTTTTTGATGCAGGCCGGTTCCGTAAGGTTGGCCACACTAGGGTCCGTGCAACGGGTATACATCTTTGTAATATTAAAAATATAATATGAATAATAATTTTTTTGATGTGTTTTTTCATGAATAGGTTTGGATTCGTTTAGGTGACTTTCACTATGTTTTTTTATTAGGGTGTTGTTAGGGGCAGCTCCTAGATATTAGCATATCGGGGCAAGTTTCCTATGACCATTGATCCAATGAGTGGATCGCGATCCTCGAGGTCGCAGGTATAATTCATTTCAATTGTACTAGTATAATACGTAGCATAATGTTAATTTTGTTATGTATTTTTCGTGTGTATACTGGTTTCGTTATGATAATGTAAACCGTGTTGTAATTTTACGAATCTATCATGATAGATATGTTACATTTATATAAAATTTGGAATCTATCGAAAGAGAACTCAGTAGTGCTTTATATATGTTTGTTTCAACCCACTAGTGAATCGCAGTATGAATCAGCATCGCAAGATTTTCCGTTAGAACCTGAAGTGGCAGAGGTGCTTCACGATTGCGAAAAAATTGGTGCAGCCACAGACACGCTAAAGATGGTAGAGAAATTGTTGAATAGATATAGTGCGTAAATCCTTACTCTACTAATCCAGGTTCCGCAGACAAGCACAATTACATAAAGGATTGAATTGTTGGAACATAGATCTAATACCTTGCGAGTAAGTTGAGGAATCTTGAATCATAGAATAATTCGTTTAAATCTTTATAATGTTCTCTTTTATATGATAGTATTGAACGTATAAGACGTGGTGTGTATTTACAGAATTACAAGGGACCACACAATAGTGGTCAAGGTGGCGTTGGCCCCAGCGAGGCTCGTGGAGAGACTTTGCATCACGACCAAACGACTCCACGTAGTTCGAATCCTTCGCCATTGTTGTCGACTAAACAGTCGACAACACGTTCCGAAACACCACGGACCCTCGCTCTGAGTGCAGCAGCCGCTACTGACCAACACACAACAGATCATCCACAAGAAGGGGTCAACACCGAGTCCCCTCCTAATTTTGATGTCGAAGAAGCTGCATTTCCAGGATCTACCCGTGTTAAAAGCACGGGAACACTGGAGACAACATTTTTGGTGGACGAAGATCTCGTCCCAATAAAGATAGCGAAGATCCCAAGTAATTAATCATAGTTGATCAGGTTAATTAGTGTTTATAATTTCATTGTAATATACCGATAAAACATTTTTTATCAACTAATTATGATCATGGCATGATCGTTTTGTAGGAAACGATGTTTTCTATAAACATATGGATGACTTTTGCTTGGAACTCTTTGGGCCCACCATCCAACAAAGGTGGGATAGACAACCGAAACATTTAAAAGATGAACTCACTAATCGGTTGGTTGGCCTGTTCGGGGAAAAAACCTTCAGTCATGCGAATGTCCTGAAAAAGGCTTGTCAATATGTGAAGGTTGTCCGAGACCAATATAGGACACACCTAGAAAAAAACCATAGGTATGAGCGCCCACCAATGATTCCAACAATGGAGTGGAGAGCTCTAGTGGAAGATGGAAAGGAGAGGGCTCTGATAAGAGAAGGCAAGCTAACACTAGGCACAAGGAGGTATGCAATACTTTCCGCAATGTAATTCTAAACCTTATTATCCTTGATTTCTATATCGAACTTGGAACATCTAACGTATTTCAACACTTTCATAGGCTATCAGACACATCAAAGGCCACCAAGGCAAGACTAGAAAAAATAGGTCAGGACAAGCTTGACCCTAGTGGTTATTCGAATTTGGCGGTACGGATTGTAAGTTTCGAGAAACCAACAATGAATACAAATAATAAATTGAAAATTATTTTTCGTTTTATTGCACCGTAAAATGTTAATTAATGACAATAAGCAAATATGCAGGTCGATCGATTCAATGAAGTACCCACAAAGGAAGACATGAGGCTTGGCTTCCAGGAAGGATTTGGAGCTGTTGTTGAACGCCAAAGAAGCTTATATGGGAAAACACAGTCTTGTGGTAACAATCCATCTGGTGCACAGGTATATAGAATCTATATAGTTTAATGAAGATTTGTCGCTTGTGCAATATTTTCGTTACAAATACTAGATGTAAAATATTGACTCTGTTTTTAACAGGAAAGCAATGATCCCATTAGTGTCGAGGAGGGACAACAACAAATCGATGATCCAGCTTCGAATCCTGGTAATGAATTTATTCATATGCTACAATTTTATGTACAACATTGCAAATGGTGACCATTAATTGTAGTTCACCGTATTTCAACTGTAGGGCATGTAGAGGGTGAAACTGTACAGGTTGAGACTGGACAAGAACATCAACAACATGATTTGGTCACACCAAGTAAAAAAACACCTTCGTAATGAATTTTTTTAAATGAAAAACTTGTCATTACAATAGCAAAATATAACGATGTAACATTTTCACATCGTTGCAGCAAATCCAAACCCCTTGCCACAAAATCCACGTTTAGAACAACCACAAGCGCCTGCTGAAGAACCAAGAACTGGAGTAGAAAGTCCAGATGTAGATGGTCCTCTTATAGATTATCTACCACTGAAGAGAAGAACAACTTTTAAAAAGAAGTGACGGGAAAAACGACGTCTAAATATTTTGGATAACAATATATCGTCCACGATTTTTGGTCTAATGAATGAATGAATGTTCTAATGTTTTAATGATTCAGTGTGGTACTAAACTATTACCTTCATTGAATTTCAACTTTTATTGAATGAATGTTGTTGACACCCAAAAACTGCTCACTAGATCATTTCCCTATTCATATAACCCATTTGTCCACTTTTCCACCATCTGAGCCTCTGAAACCAACAAAAGGTCACCAAAAGACCTCAATACACCCCTTTTTCCCACTCAAAAAGATTATTTTTCCTAAAAAGCATAAAAAACCCTCAAAAAGGGTCCAAATTCCCAAAAATATTAAAAAGGGAATAAAAATATTAATTTTATTCAAAAAAGGAAAAAGGAGGGAAAAGTACCTAAACCATGTTGGTCAATACCATTTGGTTTCCACAAAACCACAAATGGTATTCCCCACCACCAAAACCTATAAAAAGGTGGTAGGGGCTCCTCATTTCACATCCATCCATTATCTCATCCTCATGCTGCCGAAATCTCCCTTGAGCATTTTAGCCATTGTAAGCAACCTTGGAGAAGGAGACCTCTTGGAGCTTGGAGCTACTCATCTTGGGAGTTGCTCAACATCAACCTTCACCATTGAAGGTATTATCGCAAGCACTTGCTTGCCCCCCATTTTTCAATACAAATTCATTCTTTAATATTTTCTTGTTCTTGTTTTTTAAATGTTTACATTATTTACTTATATTTTTGCATAAATCCATGATTAGTTTTGTTTAGTTTAATTAGTTGTTTATTTCTATTTGAAACTGCTGCTACTAGTTAGCAGGTGCCCATAGCACTAATCCTGGTTGTAAAACCGGGCCAACAGTTTTTGGCGACTCCGCTGGGTTTGAACAATAGATCTCTAGTTTTGCTTTTAATCTTAGTTTTTTATTAGTTTTTAACCTTTAAATCCATAGATCTGCCATCTTAGACAGCAGATCCATTGCTGCTCTAAGTTTTGGCCCCATCTATTGCCATTAACAGCCCGGAATTCTCAATTTTCGGGTTCGTTTTTCGGCTTCCGTGCACAGCTTTCGCATCGCGATTTTTAGCCTGATAGTCGCGCGGCTCATCGCGACTTTTCGGCATTTTTCCGCGCGGTTCACCACGGCTTCGCGGCCGGTTTCCGCGCTGCACATCGCGGCTTCGCGGTCATTTACCGCGCTGCACATCGCGACTGCGCGCCTCTTTTCCGCGCGGTTCACCGCAGCTTCGCGGCCTATTTGCGCGCTGCACATCGCGGCTTCGCGGACATTTTCCGCGCGGTCCATCGCGACTGTGCGACAGAAACCCGCGCGGGCCATCGCGGCTTTTCTGTCAAAACCCGCGCTGCTAATTTTTTCATTCGGCCATTCCGATTCAAAAAATTACTGTTTACTGTATTTTCTGCCCACATAGCACATTTTTACAGTATTAAATTCTGCATATTTTACAGCCATAGAAAAAAATTTACTATTTAAATGCACATCTAGAAGTCTTTTTAAAAAAATTTCAAGAAAGTGAAAGAAAGACTTATTTTGCAGTTTATCTAGGTTAAAAAAAAAAATTATGTTTACTTCTTTAAAATCTTGCCCTTAGCAATTTCCTTGAAGAAGAAATCCATTTATTTCTTTAAAAAGTAATATTATTTGCTTTTATATTTCAAGAAATCCTTTTTTTTTTAATAAGTCTTTGCAAAGCATTTAATTTCCATTTATTGAAAAAAGTCATAAATATTCGCTTTTTTATTTTCGAAAGATCTTTTTTTTTTATGAAAATTTTTAGTAAAGCATTTACTTTTTTCAAGTTTAGTTTACAATACCACATGTGCACCCACTCAAACACTTAATTGAACTGAGCCTTAAAACTTACCCTAATTTCAACACACTTTTAACCCCACTTGGGGAACACTAAAAGAACTTTGTAGCTAGGTAGTATTGGGGGGATAGGTGTTCCAATAACACCCCTCAGTTATTACATCTGAGACATAGAAGTTGTCCATTTAGGGAGCTAAAATCTCTTAGTATTTATTGGCACGGTCACAATCGGTTTGTGGGAAGGCCTCTCCCCTAGGAGGGTTGAAGTCGCGAGGATGGTTCCGGAAGCCTGAGTGGAATACCGAAATCCATTCAGTAACCGAAGGGCTACCATTCGTAGTTCTCGGGATATCCCTGTATTGGGATATTGCGATCAAGGACCAAACGGCAGATTTACCTTTTCTCGACGCGTCATGAACGGAGTATCCTAGTAGCCTTTCTTTAGGATTGATTACCCGGTGTCCCTCCCGGTAGGGGGATATCTAGTCGTTGTCTTAACACTCATATTGTCTGACTTGGATTTGATCACCTTGCAGAGGATATCGTTTGTTGATTCACAATACTTTTAGTTAGGTGTTTGCATGATTCAACCCACCTTTGGTCTAGTTACACCTATTTTTTCTAGGAGCTGTTTGCATGTTGGTATTCTGACCATTTGTTGCATCCCTCCACTTATTGTAGCACAGCTGCTAGAATAAGTTCCTTTTTTTAGGTTGATTTTTTGGCCTGAGAGCCTTCATTTTCACTCCCCTTCTTGCACCCTTGGTTGCATTAGGGTTTTGAGTTTTATATATATATATATCACCACCTGATACTTAAACAGATTTTTTACACAAAATATTAATTCTCACCATTGAAAACTTTAGACACTCTCGTCGTCTTCAAAGCGAACTCCCAGAGTTTAGTCTACTTGGCTCTCCACGTCACCGACGCATAGCCTTATCCCTTGATTCAACGCATCGTCGGTCAACCAGACGGTCATCCGATTCTGACACGCCTCAATTCACATCTGATTCTGAGGCAGAATCCGAAAACTACGTTGTATTACCACCAACCACCATTATGGCTGGAACACCATTTGACCCACTATTTACCAGCACCATAGGTGAGACATCCACAGACCCTTCTGCTGCGGTGCCATCCATGGCAACGACCACCCCCCCTGGGTATGCCCAACATGGGCAACACTCCACATTTAGGAATGCCCAACACAGGGCCACCTCCTGTTATAGGAATTCCCAACACAGGGCCACCACCTATTATGGGTATGCCCAACATAGGGGTCACACCCCCTCTGGTTTCCACAAACCCTATCCCAGGAATCCCTACTGCTATTCATAACCCAAGTGTAACCCATGTTGCACTTGGAGGCGCTGGCCCATACCAGACCACACCTATCGGAGGGCACATACCCTCCATACCTAGCATACCTTTAGGCGCTACTGGACCCCTACATCATACCACAATGACTAGGCACGTCCCAGTTCCAGTCACTACATCTGCTAGCTTACCGTACATGGCAAGTCTGAACCTGCCAGACTTAGCTAGGCTCACCAATGATCCTATCAGACACGATCCTGCGTGGCCTCAAATGCCCACCAAGCTCCCCTCTGACATCCCTAAGTTTGAGGGTAAGGCAGGTGAGGACCCCCAGAACCATATCATGTCCTTCCATCTATGGTGTTCCTCCAACTCCATAGTGGACGACTCTGTCCGCCTCCGTCTTTTACAGCGCACTTTCACTGGCTCTGCAGCTAAGTGGTATATCGAGCAGCCCCATGGGACGCATGCCACCTTTACCTCCCTTGCCTCGACCTTCCTGCAGTTTTTCCAGTTACCTGTCCGCTATGATGCGGGAGTCGAGATCCTACTGTCTTGCAGACAGAACACGGCCACCCACATCACTAACCACATTCATGAGTGGTGTCGACGCCGAAGCCTCTGCAAAATCAAGTTAGACGACCGTATCTTCTTAGATTGGTTTCTAAAATCCCTCCTCCCTCTCATTGCGAAGGATGTGGCATCCGAAAGACCCCAGTCTGAAGAAGAGGCCATCCTCAAAGCCCAACAGTTTGATCTCATTTACGCCCAGTCAGGTTATCTATACACAATCATACCGGACGCCCCACGATGCGACTCTTCACGCGGTGACGCGCCGGGGGCATCTCATGTCGCCGATGGCATTATTGGCCAAATCACACCACAAGCTAAACCTTTCAGCATGGTGAGCACCATGCCTGCCCCAGACCTCTCTAGGGCTACATCCAGTTCCGGAGCGACAACTTCTTACGCTCCAACAAACCAGACACATCACATTCATGGACCCTCTTGTCCACAACATTGCTATGGGCAAGCGCCATCAGCATATGTACCTCCTACATACTATAACCAACCTGCTACACAGAACCCCATTCAGTTCTCGCCACAACCGATGCAGTACCCACAGCAAGCTGCACCAGCTAATCCAACACATCCAATAGCTCCAGGGTACCAACAACCCCAACAGGCAACTGGACCACCGCCAGCTCCACCTGCGTATTACCCACCGCAACCTGCTCCCACACCTGCGGCTCCCCAGAATCCCCCCAATGCTCAAGGGCATGTGTACGCACAACAACATCAGCCCCAATACAAAAATAACCAACGCAACCAGGGTGGACAACCAAACCGTGGAAGAGGACGTAACCGTGGAAACAACCAAAACCATAACCAAGGTCCACAAAACCCCCATCCTCCGCAAAATAATAACGCGGCGCCTGCTCATCAGAATCCTGATCGACCACCTAAGCAAGCCAAAAATGCTAATTTACGAACAAACCATCCTTGTTCCATTTGCGGGGTCTATGGACACTATACCCACGCTTGCCCACATTTGGAGCGAGCTTGGAAACTATGGACAGATGACGCCCATCGTCAAGGGCAGGCGACTCCTCAGCCGCCACCCAACCCCCCACCACCACAACCTCAACCTTTGGTGCTACAAAACCCTTTTCCAACACAAGGAGTGGTGAACACTCAGCCAATGGCTCCCCCACAGGGCAACGTGCCACCACAACAAATCACCTACGCCGCTCCCGATCAACCAATGTTTGATTCTGGTACCCACCACTTGCTGATGATGTCAACTGCTGATGTCAACATCCAGACACGTCGGAACCAGTACGGACCTACCTCGGAAGCCCCCCCCATCGATAAGGATACTAACGCTCATCCCACCGATCAGACGTTACGGATACCACCGCTTCCACTCGATGGCGCCTCTAAAGCACCTCGTTTCCCACTCCGCCGTATCAACAACAACCCCAATGCACGGGCTGCGTCAAATTACAACATCGTCGATGATTTAGCTCAGTCCCCCACAGCCATGTCTGCGTTAGAAGTCTTGAAAAACTGTCCTACGCAGCGCAAGACTTTACTTTCCGCCATTGGGGCGATTGACCCAAATGATTCGAAATTGATGACCTTTGATTTGGACCAGTCCGAACCACGTCTGCCTTCCACCATAGCAGTCCAAGTTTCTGTTTCTATTTGGAATCTTGTCATCCATCGATGTATCATCGACGAGGGTGCCTCTACATGCGTCATGTCCACATTCGTTTGGCAGAAGTTGGGATCCCCTACTCTCCAGCAATCCACCACTGCATTGCGGGCCTACGATGGCCGGTCAGCTCAACCTCAAGGTCTACTACCCAATGTCCCCATCCAATTGGGTGGGAAAACTGTGCTCATCGACATAGAGATCATTAATGCCCAACTCGATTATAACCTTTTACTTGGCCGCAGTTACATGTACGCCATGAAAGCGGTTTCCTCATCCGTTTTTCGTACCATGATGTTCCCCCACAAGGGACACGTGGTCAAAATCGACCAACTCACCTACTATGATCCCAATGCCCCTGTAGCACCCGAAAATGTTCTCCCCATGGTTGAACAACCCGCTTCTAGTGCAACTACCTCCTTTGTTTCTTCTGTGGGACCCGGACTTTACTCAGATACACCAATGACCTCTACATTCCAAGCCATTCCACCACCGTCACCGGAGACCCACGTCGCAAACCTCTGTACTCTTTCACAGAATACACAAACACCCGGTAGTCAACCACCATTAGTCCCTAGTCACATCGGTGTTACACCCATCCACACCATCCCCTTTCTATTTCCTCCTTCGGGTGTAGTAAGCGCCCCGGTTATGGCTACCCTTAGTCTACCCGGGTTAACATTGGGATTACCCGTGTGCTATATTTCGCCTCCCGTTCCACCGCCGACACCAAATGTCATCCTCCAACCGGTACAACCTATTGTTACCACAAATCAACCTCCTCCTGGTGTCACAATCCCTTCGTCGTCAACGAAACCTCCTCCTAGTCTCAATATCCCTTCGTCGTCAACGAATCCTCCTCCTCTTGTCAAGCCCACTGGGGGCAGAGGTCCACAACCATACACTGCTATACCACCTCCTAAGGCAGTTAAACCCCCACCCGTATTTCGAGCTCCCCCTAAATGCTCGTTGTGCGATGAGATAGGCCATCCCACTCATCAATGCCCACAATTACCGGCACTCCAGGAACATATGAATATGTTGGACGATGACACCAGCATCCCAGTAGTTAGACTAGAGCCACCTCCTCAGCCTCGCGACAGATCACTGCGCACCGACCATCCTTGTGCCATATGCAGTGTTTATGGCCACTACTCTCACCATTGTCCTGATCTCCCTGACTATAGAGCATCATTGTATGAGTTAAACAACGTTGATTTGGAGATATCTCCTCCCCTCATCGAGGAGATCCACCCCCCGCCATCATCCTCGTCGGAAGAAGTCAATACAATATATATGATTTCAACAACTTTCAAACCAGAACCCCTTGATTTATGGTCTGACTACTTCAATACTGATGAGCAAATTTTGGAGACACTCACTGCACCCGACTACCCTTGGGATGATATGCATCATCGCTCGTACTTCCTCCCGGAAGCATCTACATCCACCGCATCCAACCAGCTATCGGTCGAATCAAAAGATTTCATACCCACTAAGGTCGATTGGTTAAAGGACCCCATCCCAGCACCGGATGCCTTTGAAGAAGGGAACATGTCCAACTTTTCCCCCACTATACAGATAGATATTTCCACAACACCTGGGAAACCTGAGCTCATCTCGCTGGGAACATCTTGCACTCAAGCAGAGACTCAGGCGTACAAAAAGCTCTTTCAAGAGTTCCGTGATGTCTTTGCCTAGTCCTATACCGAGATGCCTGGTCTCGACCCCGCCATCATAGAACACCACATTGATACATGGCCTGAGGTACCCCCTGTTCGCCAGAAACAGCGACCCATTCATCCTTCCAAACTCCCCGCTGTTAAAGCTGAGGTCGAGAAACTTCGCAAAGCAGGATTCATTTATCCTATTCCGTACACCACCTGGGTGTCGAACCCTGTTCCCGTCAACAAAAAGCAAGGCACCCTTAGAGTATGCACTGATTTCCGTGACTTAAACCATGCTTGTCCAAAAGACAATTTCCCCACACCATTCATTGACCAACTCATTGATGAGTGTGCGGGCCATGAGGTCCTATCTTTCATGGACGGGTTTTCCGGATACAACCAGATTCACATCTGTAAGGAGGATCAGTACAAGACTGCCTTCACCACCCCATGGGGCACCTTTGCCTATCGCGTCATGCCATTCGGCCTTAAAAATGCTGGTGCCACTTTCCAGTGAGCCATGACCTATTGCTTTCACGACTTGGTCCATATCCTACGAGTCTACCTTGATGACCTCACAGCTCGTTCCCGAAAACGATCAGACCACCTTAACGACCTCCGGCAAGTTTTCCTGCGTTGTCGCAAATATAAAATCCGCTTGAACCCACACAAGTGTGTCTTTTGCGTCCCGGCAGGCCAGTTGTTGGGTTTCATTGTTTCCCAAGACGGAATCACTGTCGACCCCCTGAAAGTCAAAGCCATCTTAGAACTTCCGCCTCCTCGCACGCTTCGGCAGCTCCAGAGTCTACAAGGGCGATCCAATTTCCTTAGGCGCTTCGTTCCTGATTACGCCACCAAAGTCCACGGGTTCTTACGCTTACTTCGTACCCACATACCCTTTGTTTGGGATGAGCAAGCAGACATGGCATTCGAAGCCCTCAAGAAAGCTCTCACACAAACCCCCTTGATATCCCCACCGGATTTCTCTCAAGACTTCACCCTTTATGTCTCGGCATCTGCACATGCCGTGTCCGGAGTCTTGGTCCAAGAAGATGCCTCTCACCAAGAGCATGTGATTTATTACGTCAGCCAGACCTTGTCTGGCCCACCTCTGCGTTACCCATACGAGGAAAGATTAGCCCTAGCTGTAGTCTTTTCCGTACAAAAATTGCGACACTACATTCTACTCAGTCATACCACGGTCGTCGCCGACTCCAACCCTATGGTCTATCTCCTAACCCGGCGGCTCCTACAAGGTCGTGTTGCTAAATGGGTCATTATCCTCCAGGAATATGACCTCACTTTCAGAACTCCCAAAAGCACTAAAGCCCTCGCGCTTGCTCACCTCATCACTGACCTCCCATCCTCTTCGACATCACCCGTTATCCAAACGGACCTGATTGACGAACAAATCTTCATCATTTCGTCTGACGACCCTTGGTACGGAGACATTTTGACTTACCTTCGTACGCAAAAATTTCGACCACATATCGATCGTGACGGACGCCGTCGCATACGACACCACGCCCCCCGATACCTCTTATTAGGGGATTTACTTTACCGACGCGGCGTTGATACCATCCTACGTCGCTGTCTATCCCATAGTAAGGCAGAACAAGTCCTCAATGATTGTCATAGCGGTGCTTGCGGAGGCCATTTCTCCGGCATGGCCACCGCCCAGAAGATCATTCGGGCAGGTTACTTTTGGCCATCATTGTTTACTGATTGCATCACCGCAGTCAAGCATTGCCAGAACTGCCAACTCTTTGCCCCCAAAGCAAGAACCCCCCCCACCCCCCTTCATCCAGTCATCACTGTCGGACCATTCTGCAAATGGGCCATCGACTTCCTTGACTGCAACCCCACGTCAGCTGGCGGTCACAAACACATCGTTGTGGCCGTCGATTATTTCACCAAGTGGGCAGAAGCCATGCCGACTTACAATTGCAAAGCCGACACTGCAGCACGATTTTTCTTCAACCATGTTATCACTCGTTTCGGAGTGCCGAAGCAACTAATCTCTGACCACGGCTCTCACTTTGAAGATGCCGTCTGGAAAGAATTATCAACCATGTTGAAATTTGAACACCATTTCTCTTCCGCCTACTATCCCCAAGGAAACGGCCAAGTCGAAGCGATTAATAAAATTTTGAAGACCATTCTCCAACGCACTGTAGACAAACACAAATCCAATTGGCACCACATGCTTTTCCCGGCATTATGGGCCTACCGCACCTCAACCAAAACCGCCACCGGTTTTACCCCTTTCCATTTAGTTCACGGTGTCGAATCCGTTCTCCCTATCGAGTGCCAGATTCCAGCTCTACATATCGCCATTGAACTCCTACCGGACACTTCCCCCATTGAGCAACGTTTACTACTCCTAGAGCAAGCCGATGAAGATCGGTGCACAGCCATTCAAAACATGGAAGCATCCAAACAACGATCCAAACTAAGTTACGACAAACACGTCCACCCAAGAACCTTTTCTAAGGGAGACCTTGTCCTCGCTTACGATCAAGCTCATGATAAAACCGGAAAGGGAAAGTTTGTATCTATGTGGCAAGGCCCTTACATCGTACACACTTGCCTCGGGCAGGGGGCATACATTCTGACCGATTCAGAAGGCAATCCCCTACGCAACCCACGCAACGGGTTGTACCTTAAACGATTTTACCCATAGAAAATCTGATGGACACCACAGTCCATTCTAGTATAGGCTTACTTTCTTTTTTCACAAAAAATTCAAAAAACCTAAATATTTGTTTTTCTCTGCATGACCACAGATGGATCCTCTTCCACTCTGCTATGTCGGTTTCGCTGATGGTGCAAGCCGTTGATCTCCCAATCTCGCCTCCGCAGCTTGGGTAATATACTCCCCTTCGCATGAGTTAATTCAAATTGACGGAGTATGTTTAGGTGCCGCCACCAATAACCAAGCTGAATACGATGCTGTGACCGGTCTCCTGGCCACAGCTCTCCAAATGAGCATCCGGCACCTCAACGTTTTCTTGGACTCACAGCTCCTGGTTTCCCAGCTCAACAATGATTACCAGGTACGCGATCCCTGTCTTTTCCGAAAATTCCTGCGCACTAAACAAATGGTTAGACAATTTGAATCCATTTCGTTCACACATGTCCCAAGACACCTCAATAGTGTAGCAGACCATATGGCCAACAATGTCCTCGCCTGGCACACCAATCACATCATGTCATAACCAAAACGTGCATCTACGTGCATAACATGTGCCTCCACGGACATATCCATAAACAAAATGCATCCACGTGCATAACATGTGCCTCCACGGGCATAAACAAATAACAAAATAATGCATCCACGTGCATAACATGTGCCTCCACGGGCATACATAAATAACAACATACTGCATCCACGTGCATAACATGTGCCTCCACGGGCATATACTAAAGACAAATGTGCATCCACGTGCATACACGACAATATATCCAAATATATATACACATATATATATAAACCATAATAGTCAACATGTCATAGGTGCCCTAAGCACCCGATATACAAAAAATACATCAGTCGTACAAAAAATGCTTCCCCATATGCTCATAAGCATTTGGGGGCAGATACAATATCATCTACTCATCTAGATCCCTAGGATCCTCCGGCTCCTCTTCCACTGGCCCCGCCGGGTCATGGCGAGCCCGAACTCTCCGCTCTGCCGGCCCCGCTGGATCGTCCCGCAGACGTATCCTCCTCTCAGCCGGCCCTGCTGGATCATCTCGTCCACCGCCCCTGTGCTCCGCCACAAACACCGTTGTCCTCAACAAGAGCGACCGCCACTCAGGCGGCGCACCGAAGCAACCCTCCAAAATATCCCGATCCAGGTCTCTCCAACCATCCTCGGGGAGTCCAGCTAGGATCCTGGCAAAGGTCTGTCTGACACCCTTTATGGTGTCATCTCGAGGGCCAACCCCTCGCCCACGAGCCGCAAATCCTCCACCACGTGGAGGTGGTACCGCTGCAGGTGGTCGCACAACTACCATCGCCCGCCCCTGACGAGCCACGTAGTCGGCCGGTGGCACTGGCCCAACATTTGCACAATGCAAATAAGCCATCATATACCATCCAACTATAATCATAAACGATAAATCAAACAACACATGATATAATATCAAATAAAACACAAAACATACCGTCTAAACTCCAGGCCTGTCCTGGGGCACGAGGCATCTCTGGGTCACCTCGATAGTCCATGCTAGCGTAGGGGTAGTCCTCAATCACCAGGGGCATCTGCTCCCACTGCTCATAAAAATCCTCCGTGAAGAAACCGCGGACACCACCGCCGCCACGAGGCATCATCTGCCCCCACCGCATCATGCGAGGCTCACTCACCAGACCAGCACGAATGGGTACCCGTGGTCGCAAGGTCGGCACCCGCTCGAAGAAAAAACAGCATAGAAAGGAGGCATAACAGAACTCACCTCCCTCTCGAATGGCCTTGTCCAGATCTCTCCGGACACCAGCCAGAAACATCTGCCCCCAGGCATAATAAGTCCCTCGAAGAACAGAGTCCACCATCATCGTTTGTCCCCCAGACATACGATGTGGCGCAGCAGCACCCAATATCCGCAAAACACATGCCCCAACAGCCCGCATATCCCACTCACGTAGGGATCGCAGACTAATAGAGTTGTTCTGCAAAACAGCATCATCAACACAGAAGGTCTGTAACAAATCCTCCATGTCTACACCCGGCGGGATCCTCGGTAGGAGATCGCCCACCTCCCCCAAACGAGGCAACCCGGTCAGAAAATAGACATCCGTGAGAGCGATCTCTAACCTCTCACCCCCAATGATAAATGCACCCTCCGCCGGCATCCACCAACGCACCAGCTTGTTCAGGAGCCGTCTCACTGAATGAATAGGTGGGATCTGAGCGAACTTCAAAAGTCCGCTCATAGCCAGAGTCTGTCGCACCCCCGGATCAGTCTGAATCCTCTCCATAAGATCATCATCGATCTCCCGCTCCCGCCACGAGGATAATGGTCTCCTCAACATCCTGCCAGAAAACAGAAGAAATTTTTAGCCCCAGCACAAAAAAAAATTGAAAAAATCCCATCGCGGCTTTTCCACAAAAAGCCGTGATGACCATCGCGGCATTTCCACCAAAAGCCGCGATGACCATCGCGGCCTCCATGCAAAAACCCGCGATGAACATCGCGGATTTTGGCCAAACAGTCGCGATGAACATCGTGACTATCTCCCATGAACTCGCGATGAACATCGCGGGTTCCAACCTCACAATCGCGATGAACATCGCGACTGTCAGCCTGAAACCCGTGCGGTTCATCGCGGGAAAAGACCCAAAACCCGCGATATTCCACGTTGGAGAGTCAACATGGAATTTCGCGGCCTTCGGGGGCCCGCCGCCAAACAAAAAGACATAATTGAAAAGGCTAAGGCAAATAGAGTTACCTGAAACTCGCAGAATCGAAAACCAACGGTGAAATCTCCCAGAAATCAAGAAATAGCTCTGACAGCTCTATCAAACTCGCACGTAACAATGACAAGTCATTTGGGCCCCACGCCCTATTTATAGAAATTCCACCAATTTTCAAACAACCATTGCGGTATCATACGATGTCCATTTTTCAAACCGTTGGTACCGTTGGAATTAGCACAGCGAGAACTTCATGCAGGTTCCTTCCTTTTCCCGTTTTCACGGGGTCTATTTTTTGACCATTTTTTGGCCTCTCTCATGGTCTCGGTTTGCGTGCCACATCGGCCGTTCTCCGTTTTGGACGTGCCATATATCACCGGATTCAATTTTTTGCGCTCGTGATGATGCTTGAGATCATTTCTCGCTGTCACGTCCCGATTTTCAGGGCATTTTTTCATACCCCCACGTCGCCTCGATTTGCGTGCCACGTCGACCGTTCTCCGTTTTCGACATGCCTTATATCGTCGGATTCAGTTTTCCGCGCTCGTGATGATGCTTGAGATCATTTCTCGCTCTCACCTTTACATTTTTGGGGCATTTTTTCCATGCCCCCTTGTCGCCTCGGTTTGCGTGCCACATCAGCCGTTCTCCGTTTTCGACATGCCTTATATCGCCAGATTCAGTTTTTCGCGCTCATGATGATGCTTGAGATCATTTCTCACTCTCACCTTTACATTTTTTGGGCATTTTTTCCATGCCCCCTCGTCGCCTCGGTTTGCATGCCACATCGGTCGTTCTCCATTTTCGACGTGCCTTATATCGTCGGATTCAGTTTTCCGCGCTCATGATGATGCTTGAGATCATTTCTCGCTGTCACGTCCCAATTTTCAGGGCATTTTTTCATGCCCCCCACGTAGCCTCGGTTTGCGTGCCACATCGGTCGTTCTCCGTTTTCGACAATCCTTATGTCACCGGATCCAGTTTTCCGCACTAATGACGATGCTTGAGACCTTTTCTCGCCCTCATCAATCCCTTTTTTGTTCGGTATAATTTTATCCCTTTTTCGGGCCGAGCAACCCCTTTTACGAAAAAGGCACTTAGGGAGTTTCTGTTAAGCTCTTTTCTGACTCCTAAAAACAATGAAAAGATTGCCGAGCAACCTTGCTTGCTTTCATGCTCGTTAAACGTATCTGAAAGGGCGTCTACCTGGTATAAGTTTACCCCTTTTCCAGACCTTGTAGACTAATTACGAAAAAGGAATACTCTAGTCACATCGGCTAGAAGAGTTCTCCATCTGCATCATTTTATGCTTTTTCGGGCCTTGGAGACTAAACTACGAAAAAGAACATCAATAGAGTCCACTTACCGCTTTCAGACTCTCTAAACATGAAAGCAACCATGAGCACGTGCCGTCCTGGGCTCACAAAATCCACAGGAACGTACCATTTTAGAGCACACTTTTATCCCTTCTTGGAGCTCATTAAAACTACGAAGAAGGAATCAATGGTGCCTCTTGGCGCCACAACAGATCATGTCTACTCACATGGCAGCTTCCCCATTTTGGTCGCCTTTGTTCAGAGTATTCTGCAGTATGTCACCCTAAAACTCCCTCGACAGCTACCATCAGCTTCACCCCCCCAGAGTCAGTACATACACTTCAGTCCCTAAAAAAGCAATGATCCCCACACCTACAAGTCAGTTCCCTACGCTGCCAAGTCAACCATGCCTCCATGCTCTGAACAAAGGAAGTTTGAGTCTACCCACTTTATGACCCACTTATTTCCCATCCCCACAAGTATGTCAGTCCTACCATTAGTACTACAACACTACAGATCTACACCTCGTGCTCCTATCGAGGAAACATCATTGCCTTATTAGTTGTTGGTCTCCCTCTGTCGACGACAACCACATTGATTCCAGAGGATAGACCTAGAGGTCCCTGTGTCTTGGACTCATTACCATTTATGATGAGTGCCTACGAATCATTTCGAGAGGAATCCTCGGTGCCTCTCCGAATGGTTGTTTCTCACATGCTCGACTTCAACACCTTGATTGCATCGTTGAGACTCGCACAGGGTATTGGTCCGTTCAGTTATTAGTCGAAGACCCCGTATACCACCTGACTCCTCCACATTTGAGAGTCTACCTATGGATACAACCAGTTACATTTTTTCTATAGATATCCGAGTTGCGCATGACGAGAGTATTCAGATGTACCCCAGTTTCATACTCCCTTGAGTACACAGTTACATTACTTCTCAGAGATGACTCATAGTCTTTGAGTCCCTACAGATGTTGGACACCTTCAGTTTCAGCAGTTCAACAGTTATTCCAGTGTATCAGTTTATTGAGATCAGTCATGATCATGAGTATATCCCACAATAATGTCCCCTCTGGACCATTATGATGTACCAATATTTCTTTATGTATTAGATCCCCCTTCTTGGGACTAATTGTTGTGTATATGTCTTGATACGAGCATGGGAATGCCCGCCTCGTCCATTATCAGAGATTATACCTCATTCATATTGAGGCCATGTAATATTTTTGTTTTTGCAGCTTCCAAGGGCCGTGGCTCCTGCCCTCACACATCAGGGGGCAATCTGTTGACACCCAAAAAGTGCTCACTAGCTCATTTCCCTATTCATATAACCCATTTGTCCACTTTTCCACCATCTGAGCCTCTGAAACCAACAAAAGGTCACCAAAAGACCTCAGTACACCCCTTTTTCCCACTCAAAAAGATTATTTTTCCTAAAAAGCATAAAAAAAACCCTCAAAAAGGGTCCAAATTCCCAAAAATATTAAAAAGGGAATAAAAATATTAATTTTATTCAAAAAAGGAAAAAGGAGGGAAAAGTACCTAAACCATGTTGGTCAATACCATTTGGTTTCCACAAAACCACAAATGGTATTCCCCACCACCAAAACCTATAAAAAGGTGGTAGGGGCTCCTCATTTCACATCCATCCATTATCTCATCCTCATGCTGCCGAAATCTCCCTTGAGCATTTTAGCCATTGTAAGCAACCTTGGAGAAGGAGACCTCTTGG
The DNA here is from genome assembly GCA_027924585.1 of Larix kaempferi. Lineage (NCBI taxonomy): Eukaryota > Viridiplantae > Streptophyta > Pinopsida > Pinales > Pinaceae > Larix > Larix kaempferi. The sequence continues at coordinate 2,631,039 of BSBM01001294.1, read as the reverse complement.
AGCTTGGAGCTACTCATCTTGGGAGTTGCTCAACATCAACCTTCACCATTGAAGGTATTATCGCAAGCACTTGCTTGCCCCCCATTTTTCAATACAAATTCATTCTTTAATATTTTCTTGTTCTTGTTTTTTAAATGTTTACATTATTTACTTATATTCTTGCATAAATCCATGATTAGTTTTGTTTAGTTTAATTAGTTGTTTATTTCTATTTGAAACTGCTGCTACTAGTTAGCAGGTGCCCATAGCACTAAGCCTGGTTGCAAAACCGGGCCAACAAATGTGTTGACTAAATGATTAATGAATGGTTTGGTTGTTCATCTTAACCCACAGTTTTTATATTCAGTGACAGGAAATCTGCGGTGAGAATTTTGCAATTCAAAATTATCATCGTAGATTTCCTGTCATTGAAAATGAATGGTTTATTGAATGTTATCTTTTATTAAATGAATGTGTTGATCGACTGAAACGATGGTTTAGTGAATGTTAGCATTTATTGAATGAATAATGGATGAAAGTTCATGATGACATATGGATGAATTTGCACATATTTGTTTTTTTTCAAGTACATGCATTGGGTATGGGGAATTGAGAGTGATGTGAGGGGGGGGGTGCAAAAGAGCTTCCACCTTCACGTGGTTGGCCCTATTCAGTAGAGAATATGAAATTATTCTCGAAACAGAGAGGAGTTCAATGAATGGCTACGATGCCAGCTTTCTACGACCCACTCGCGTGTTGTCTAAAATTTGTCAATTTCTTGGAGCTTGTTGTGATTTTGGTTGCTCCTCATAACCAATTTCGAGTTTCCACATGATGAAATATGGATGAATTTGCACATATATGGATGAAAAATCATGATGAAATATGGATGAATTTGCACATATTTGTTTTTTTCAAGTGCATGCATTAGGTATGGGGAATTGAGAGTGATGTGAGGGGCCATAAGAGCTTCCACCTTCACGTGGTTGGCCCTGTTCAGTAGAGAATATGAAATTATTCTTGAAACAGAGAGGAGCTCAATGAATGGCTACGATGCTGGCTTTCTACAACCCACTCGCGTGTTGTCTAAATTTTGACAATTTCTTGGAGCTTGTTGTGATTTTTGGTTGCTCCTCATAACCAATTTCCAGTTTCCACAACTTCAAAGGTTAAGTAAATGATGCACTGGATTCAATATCCTTAACCTTTTCTTTAATTTCGTTGGAATCAATATCCTTAACCTCACATTAAACCCTTCCAAATTGGTATATTTACCATTCAAGGCTGCCTTCTTCTGAAGCATGATATTTGCAACTAAGCTAGCATACACCGACAACAATTAGAGACATGCTGCTTGTTGTCAATGTTCATCTTTTTTTTAGGAATGCAACTTTACCATAATGGCTCCTCTTACGCTAGGGAATTAAAGTCAATGGCAAATTAAAGAAAACATATAGTTTGCATCGAAAAAATAACAAGGTATGAACTGAACTGAGGAGATTCAAACCTGCGACCTATGTCTAGTCCCAAGGCTACCACCTTCAAGCTTGAAGTGCAGCTGGCAATGGGCGACCACCTTCAAGCTTGATTCATTCTACAATCATTTCACAATGGGAGACGGTGGGCTGCCACATTCAACCTTGATTCATTCTGTATGCATTTCACTATGCAATCGTCTCAGATTCTCGTTGCGTTTTCCCTCTATTAGTTTATCAATTCGGTATGACCAACGCCTGTCGTCCGAGGAGTGTTTCTGCAGTCTTGAGTTCCAGCCTGACAACGGTGACCATTCATTCTATAATTACATTTCCCTTAAGCTGCAATATGGCAAACTCATAGTTCACTATCAATATTTCTCTGACTGTCATATTTGTCAGAAAAACCTTCATAATGAACTATGAGTTTGTCATTTGCAGCCGAAGGGAAACGTAATACCATGAATCGTCAACCGTTGCCAGGTTGAAACTAAAGACCGCGAAAACACTCATTGGACGATGGAAGTGGGTCATACTGAGTTGATAAACTAATTGATGGGAAACGCAATGGGAATCTGAGACGGTTGCATAATGAAGTGCATGCAGAATAAATGAAGAGTGGGTGTCGAGAGAAATGGTTTTGGGACGTCGTATGAGAGGAAATGGCGATGGGAATTGATTGATAAGGTCAATCTTGAAGGTGGCATCCTTGGGACTAGACATAGGTCGCAGGTTCAAATCTCGTCTAAATATTTTTGATAACAATATATCGTCCACGATTTTTGGCCTAATTAATGAATGAATGGTTTAATGAATTTTCTAATGTTTTAATGATTCAGTGTAGTAAACTGTTACGTTTATTGAATTTCAGCATTTATTGAATTTCAGCGTTTATTGAATGAATGTGTTGACTGAATTATTAATGAATGGTTTATTGAATGTTATATTTTATTGAATGAATGTGTGGATCGACAGAAACAATGGTTTAGTGAATGTTAGCATTTATTGAATGAATAATGGATGAAAGTTCATGATAAAATATGGATGAATTTGCAGATATTTGTTTTTTTCAAGTGCATGCATTGGGTATGGGGAATTGAGAGTGATGTGGGGGGGGGGGGGGCAGAAGAGCTTCCACCTTCACGTGGTTGGCCCTGTTCAGTAGAGAATATGAAATTATTCTCGAAACAGAGAGGTGCTCAATGAATGGCTACGATGCCAGCTTTCTACAACCCACTCGCGTGTTGTCTAAAATTTGTCAATTTCTTGGAGCTTGTTGTGATTTTTGGTTGCTCCTCATAACCAATTTTGAGTTTCCACATGATGAAATATGGATGAATTTGCACATATATGGATGAAATTTCATGATGAAATATGGATGAATTTGCACATATTTGTTTTTTTCAAGTGCATGCATTGGGTATGGGGAATTGAGTGTAATGTGAGGGGCCATAAGAGCTTCCACCTTCAAGTGGTTGGCCTTGTTCAGTAGAGAATATGAAATTATTCTCGAAACAGAGAGGAGCTCAATGAATGGCTATGATGCTGGATTTCTACAACCCACTTGTGTGTTGTCTAAATTTTGACAATTTCTTGGAGCTTGTTGTGATTTTTGGTTGCTCCTCATAACCAATTTCCAGTTTCCACAACTTCAAAGGTTGAGTAAATGATGCACTGAAATCAATAACCTTAACCTTCTCTTTAATTTCCTTGGAATCAATATCTTTAACCTCAAATAAATATAAGTGAACAAAAGAAAATGCAAGAAAGAGATTAAACTTGCAAAATATAACACTTGTATTAATAAATTGAAAAAGAGAGAGTAATGTTCATGGGCCTCTTCGAGATGATGAGCTCCTTTGAGCAAAGCTTCAATACAATACCAATCTTTGACAAAACAATATACATCCTTCTAGCGCTATAAATAGTTTCTTAATTAACAAAACCCTAACTACATGCAATCTCAAAATTAATGACTACCAACCACCTGCTATAAATAGTTTCTTAATAAACAAAACCCTAACTACATGCAATCTCAAAATTAATGACTACCAACCACCTACTGGTTCTTATTTAATAAAAATGAGACTTTTACATTAAGTAACTACCCATTAACTATCTAATGAAAAGTTTTATTTCAGAAATGTTATTTTTTTTTTTAAATGTATTGGCTAGTCGCTTAACCGACGACCGAAGGGTAATATCCAATGCTTTTTCCATACTTCCAACGGCTCGAAACGTCGGATCCGCTTTTTTTTGTATGGCATACACGTCGCTTAACCGACGGCATAACCGACGACCGCAGGGTAATATCCGACGCTTTTGCCATACTTCCGACGGCTCGAAACGTCGGATCCGCCTTTTTTTTGTATGGCATACACGTCGCATATCCGACAGATAAACCGACGACAACAGTGTAATATCTGACGCCTTTTCCATACGTCTGACGGCTCGGAACGTCAGATCCACCTTTTTTTGTATGGTATGGGAGTCGTCTAACCAACGACTAAACTGACGCCATCAAGGAAGGGACGTCGGAATGTGCGCCACATATTCGATGGCAAAAGGATGGTATCCGACCAGTATTGGAAGTTAAAGCTGTCGCTTATCCGACTACATGTGAAGCTAGAGGAAGTCGGATAACCGACGAGGTAGGGTGGTCGAATATCCGACATCTTCAACTACGTCGGATTTTAGCCGATATCCCACCGACGGTAAAAAAAGATTGGAATTGTCGAATAGGCGACCATAGGTTGTAGCAAATTCAACTTTTGTGCCGTCGGATTTTGGGTCAAAAAAACTTAGTGTGAATGGCCTTGAAGGAGGAGTGCAAGCCCCTTGGCGATTGAACTGAGCAGATAAGGAAGTGGGTAGTGCGAATGGCTGTACTTGCTAATTCTGGGCTGGTATTTGAGCCGAGGCCGCCCCTTCCTGTGACTTTGAATGAGTGTGCAATGCGGGTTTTCATTTTTGCCATCTCCAAATTGGATTTCCATGAAGACTCGCAGAAGCAAGAGAACCACCCTTCGTACGGAACATCGTGGGCATGCGTAGAGATGATGGGCCAAAGGACGATGACTGGGATGGAGCTCAAGATCGTGGGCAGAGATTGAAGACCGTGCACCACGCACCAGGTTGCATGGTACGACCCCCCCATCGTCACATTTGTTAGACATGTGGGGTGATGGCCCCATCCCGATGGCACCCATCGTGGTGAACTTTATACTTACATTTATGAATAAGTGAGATTGAAACTTTATAAATCGAGAGATTAAAAAAAGATTACATTTTTCCATGTAAATTAAATTATATTATGTAGTAGTTATATATTATATTTTTGAATAAGAGATATTGAAACTTTATAAATCTCATAAGAAAATGCTTAAATATACTAATTAATTATATGTAAATTACGTTATGTAATAGTTTAAAAAACAAAATACAATCGAACATTTGGATTTGTTTCCCATGAAACCGGGACTGTGCCATGAAATATTGAACTATGTAGAATAAGAATCTAGTTTGGAACCAAATTGAGAGGGTTAGGTGGGAAGGGGCTAGCCTTAGCGGCAATTAAGAGTTCCAACTATGAATCAAGACTCCAATTTTGGTAGAGTATAGAGGTTTTGAGACAAATTATAGAGTTTTTATTGCATAGTTGTTATTGGTTAATGCATCACTATGTGAGGAAGATATCCATTGTAGAAACAAAGTAAGTCCATGTCCATTTTCACAAAACTAGATTTCAAAGTAACATGTATGGTTTGGATGAGTGGTATCCATGGTACTAGGTTCACAATAGAAGTGGCTACATTCTGATAGGGAATATGGTTTTTTGTATATATTGTGAATAATTGATTCCAAGAATGGTTGTTATTATTTTATTTGGAATTTATGGTGTCTTGGAAACATGATGAGTGCACATGGTGGGTCACTCATTTGTTAAGCTCTTAGTGAGGAGAAGTTGTCTCTATTGTTAATATTAATTATGTAGGAATTTAATCATGCCTATGTTTTAGAACTAGTTGGAACTCTATGAAGAAAAATGATAGCCATTGCAAATGACCCTACCCAACCACAATTTCCACATTTTTCCACGCAAATGATGAATTTCATTCCTACAAAGAAGTTTCGGGATGAGTAGGATGGGGAATCATGAGATATAACCACACTTCCAGGTAGTTATTATTTTATAAGGAGAACTGGACAACATTAAATAAGCTAGATCACAGTAGAATGTTAAAGGAAAAATGTGTAAGTGGCTAGTTACAACTCACGATTTTGAATGACCTTGATAAGGAAAACAATGGAACCTTTATATTCATCCACTACCAAATTCCTTGTATCGAAGGAAACATAAGTTATCCCATTCCCAAAAGATCCTATATTTTGAAATTTTACCTTTACAATATTTGTGTTGAAAGATATGATTTTTTTGTTTGTCAATTTAGTTTTTCAATTTAAATATCTTATGCCTATAAATTCCTGATAAATTGCGTCAATATTGAGTCCCATATGTTTTTACCCATCTTATAATTTGAAACCCACATAATCATGGCTTTATAAATAGATCACAAGGAGGGTTGAGTTCAACTCCTGGCCCTCTCTATTTCACATGGTGACTCGCCAGTAGCAGCCTAGTATATTGTCTATATCCTATCAAATCACCCACACCTAGACTTCCCTTCATTCATTTAATCTAATTTATTTATGTTAGAATAGTAATCTTATTCTTATGTTGGGTTAAATCATATAACATATCATCCATGTTTAGACAACATGTATGTAGTTATAGACTAAGTGATGTGCTTTAGGTTATCTCATCAGTTAATTTTGAATTTCAACTACTAATTTAATCCTAAATATTAAGCAGGAATCCTATCTCGGATAATGATGGAGGTAATGGAAATCATTAATTATTCATATCTCAAGCAGCTTATTACATGAGCAAATTTTTCGTTCAGGTATGAATAATATAGGTTGATTCCACTTAACAAATCTAAGAAAACAAAGGATATTCTTCAACTCCAATGAATAATTACTTTTTCACCCTAATGCAAGGGATAAATAAATATCCTCATCCTAAAAGTCTTCCAACCTTCTAGGCCACAAAACATGGAACATAAAATCTTGAAAAACTCACAAATTTGAAGGTAGCTTCCAAAATGTGTTCTTTGGCACTATCATGCAACCCATAGAAGGGTAACTTGAGTTCTATTCTAGAATTTGCATAGGTTTTTTATGGTGATTTCTAGAGGAAAATGAAAGAGTGATTGCCATCCAAAACATGAGGTTTTCCGAGGGAATTTTATAGAAGAATCTTGGAAAAATGTATAGGAAATTGTCTAGGACTAAAGTACATAAAATACATTTATAGAATCAAGTTTTCTCCATCCATTTATCCTCTAAACTTATCCATCAACCCTAGTTAGGGATGCATCAATAATACTAAATAAATTATTATGTAAAGGGGGGAATATTTCATTGCCCAAGGAGGTTCACTTCTAGATATATGTTATGTGAGGGCATCATAGTTGAGATCCTACTGAATTAACTTCCCCTTCTCATCCATCAATTAACCGCATCACACAAAACCATAAAGAATTTGAATAATTGGAATATAATAATATGACTTCTATCTACTGAGTAAAGGCTATCATAACATATCTCTATACAACAATATACTCATGATGAGTTCAACGTGTCATTTATGTGAATAGAACCTAGGTGAGAAGTATAATACTCCATTTCAAGACGGTCCAAGGTACACATTATGGACATTAGGAATGAATTTTTCAAACTCCTCAATTATATCCTTGAGACCAGATACAAAGAACAACATTTATTAAAAATCTATAACACAACATATGACTTGAATTCTAATCAAACTTGTACTTGGACATGACAAACATGAGATTATATAACACCTACAATTAAATTGAAACATAAACTATTGTCTTAGAGCATTTACACAATAAAACTATAAGACAAATCTCCAAATGAGTAATTTGAATAGAGAATATAGAGAATATATTCGAGTACTTAATGAATTCATACACTCCTATATTACAACACTCTACCACCAAGATTGAACATTGTTTTCACAACAACTAGCAATGTTAGATGTTTAAGACTTTTGTTGTTTTCACAACAATAGAGTTTTTATGAAAAGCAAATTGATGAAGCTCATTAAGCTGGTTTAGGTGGTGTTGTTGTGCTTCTGCAAGATCTACACCCACATGTAAATCAGTCCTCAATGTCTTGATCTCAAATTCAATTGGAAAGATGGCATTTTTACCATAGACAAGTTCATAGGAAGTGAATCCCGTGGTGATCCTCCATGTGGTTCAATAATCCCAAAGGCATTATGAAATTCTAGAAGCACAAACACAATGGTGAATTTGTATGGTCTTTGTCAAAATAGAATCTAACACTTTGTTTCTACTTTCCACTTTTCCATTGGCCTAAGGATGGTAAGGTGAGGTTGTTCTATGTCGAATTTGGTACTCTTTGGTAAGTTTATGGATTTGTTGTAAATTAAACTTAGATTCTCCAACCATGACAATATCACGAGGTACCCCAAAACAAGCAAACATCTCCTTGTAGAGGAAATCTACTACAACTTACATAGTTTCCCTTAGAAGTGCCTTGGTATCCAACCATTTGGTGACATAGTCTATGCATGCCAATATATGGACCTTTTGAGGAGATGGAGGAGTAATCAAACCCATAAAGTATAAGGTTTATTTCTCAAAGGGTTCAATGACAAGTTGGGTTTGTAGTGGCATTTCATCAAACTAGATGGGTTGGCTCATCCTTTGACAACTATCACAACTCCTCGCATACATTTTGGAAACACGAAATATATTAGGCCAATAATAGGCCAAACAAAACACCCTGTGAGGATTCCTTTTATCGGTAAAGTTTCCATCAAAAGGCTCATCATGACAGCACTTGAGAATGTCATAAATTACATCCTCTCTGACACAACATTGGATTATAAAATCCAACCTTATGTAAAAGAGGTAGCCTTCAATCCAAGAATTCCTAGATCTTTTACTGATGATGCACTATCATTATTCTCTTGGGGAGAAGTGGTTTGGAATCTTTCCTACAACCAAGTAGTTAGCAATATCTACATACCACAAAGTGTAAGTAGATAATGTGAAAATTTGTTGATCAAGAAAGTTATATTCAATAAGTAAGGCATCACCATTGCTAGTAATCCTATAAAGGAAATTTGCCACAACATTATCCTTCCCAGGTCTATCAACAATGGTGACATCAAACTCTTGTAGTAACAACAACCACCTAGTAATTCTACCATTAGTGATAAGTTTTCTCACTAGATAATGGATGGTAGAATGATCAATACGTAGGAAAATAGGATAGCTAGTTATATAATGAAAAAGCTTATTAATAGAGTGAACAACAGGAAGGAACTCTTTCTCTATTATTGTGTAATTCAATTCTACAAGATCTATTTTTTTGTTGATGAAATAAATAGCATAAGGTTTCCCTCCTCCTTGTTGGCCCAATATTGCTCCAATAGTTGTATCCAAAGAGTCTGTCAAGATATGAAATCGTATGGACCAATTAAGTCCACGCAACATAGGAGCTTCATTGAATTTGTCTCTTAAGATATTCAAAAGAAGACTGGCATTCATCTATCCAAATAAATTATGTATCCTTTGAAAGTAAATAAAATAGGGGAGATGCAAGTTCAGTAAAATTTTCAATAAAATGTTGATAATAACCAGCATGTCCCCGAAAAAATACATCCATTTTTTTGTGTTTTTGGACTGGGAAGTTTAGGATTACCTCAATTTTCACTAGACCCACTTCAATTCCTATAAAAGAGACAATGCCCAAGAACAATACCCCCATTCATTAGCATATGGAAATTTTCATTACTCAAGGAGAGGTGAGTCTTATTGAATATTTTAAGCACCTTTTCCAAATTTACGAGGGCCTCATTGAATGTATTACCATAGGTTGTAAAAGATACCAAGCAGAGCCTGCTAGAAGGTGGCACGTGCATTACAAATTCCAAAAGGAAAGACTCGGTATGCAAATTTTCCCGAAGGATAGGTGAAGGTTGTATTGTCCTGGTCTTCAAGAGAAATTTGTATTTGGTTATATCCACTGAATCCATTAAGAAAAGAGAAAAAATATTTTCTTGCTAGTGTGTCAAGAACTTGGTCTATAAAGGGAAAGGGAAAATGGTTCTTCTATGTAGACTTGTTTAGTTCCTTATAATCAATATAGATCCCACCATTTTCCATTTTTCTTTGTTTATACTATCACAAGATGGGAGACCCACTAACTATTGGAAATATGATAGAAAAAAATTACATTAAGCAGTTTCTATAACTCCTTAACTATGTCTCTTAAGGTTGGGTTCATACAGCGTTGAGGCCGTCGGATAGGTCGAGACTCGTCCTTGATGTAAATGTGGTGGGTGCACAAATCAAGGTGAATACCTCTCATGTCTATGCATTCCCACGCAAACACATCCTTTTTGTCTTGCAGAAGATGAACCAGTTGTTCTTTTTGTAGATGTTTAGGGTTTTCCTTGGATCAATCTCAACAAGTATGCTAGTGGGTTTTATATCATGGAAAGGAATCATAAATAAGGGATCTGTCACAAGACTTTCCTAAGCAGAGGTATGCATCACATAATTCAAAAAAATTGAAAAATCGAGTGAGAGGATGAAGACCTAAACTTTATTTATAATTCCTTAGTATTATATTTTTAAAGTTTAAATTAAAATTAAAAGTAAATAAAGATATAAATTTGAAAACCTAAAACATAAATGAAACCAACTCTCATCATTAGAAAGAATTATATCATAGAGTCATATAAATAGGTTCACGGGTATCTTATTCTCCCTCAGGCTTCAATTATATCTTGATGATGATCCCAGAGTAGGGATCGAAACGTCGAGTTTCAAATTGACTAACACAGCTCCTTCTTACTACTCAAATGATCCTGCGTATGGCTGTCTTCAAACATGTTGATTATTGTTGTCTCCGTGTTGTTTTATTTTGTAGGACAATGGTCCTCTTATTGATATATAATGAAATAAACATTTTTATTATATTGCATTCTCCAATGTTATTGTCAAATGTTACATGTGAAATGGTACATTATATTGGTAATTAAATGTATAGATGCTTAAATATTACAATAGATGCTAGAATCTATTATACAAGAAATTAATCCAAACAAACGCAATAATTAAAATTGAAATGAATAGTACTATAAACAAATATTTCAATTTCTAATGAACAATGAAATAAAAAAATAAAAATAATAATATAGACATTTCACTATAATGTCAGGAGTCACTATTCAAATAATCATATACGGTGTTTTTGGTATTTTATATCGCACCGGTGTGTTTATTCAAATTATAGCACCGGTGCATTTAAATAATTTATACGCCTCAGTACTCCAATGTAAATGAAACAAATCGTTAAATTAAAAAAAATAAAAAGGCCACATCTCAGTCACATTTTCGGTTTGTTTTAATTGTTAATCTGCATCGGGATATTTAAACTCTGTATGCACCGGTGTTTTTTGTAATATATCACGTCAGGGCATTTTAATTGTTGAAATGCACCGGGACATTGTAATAGTTTGTATGCACCAGTGCTTATTATTATGAAATGCACCGAGGTGCTATTATAAATAGATAACACTGTCAAAGTTTTAAAATATTAAAAATTTCCGATGCGTATGACGTAAAATGTCGCATTGGTGTGGTTCGGTTGTAAGTAAGCACCGTTCGTATAAGCTATATGTACAAAGTTTAAAAATATTAAAAATTTCCGATGCGTATGACGTAAAATGTCGCATTGGTGTGGTTCGGTTGTAAGTAAGCATCGTTCGTATAAGCTATATGTAATTATCGATGCGACATTAAACTTTGGTGATCTCTGATGCTCTATCTATTTGAGTGCATCGGTGCAGATTATTCATATTGTTCAGCACTGGTGCGTTGTATGAAGGTACGCACCATTGCACAATTTTCCAACAAAGCACACCGATAAAAAACATCCGCTAAAACCTCCGACTGCTGAGTTTTTTTAGTTATAGAATATATCTGTAATAACCTCCGTTAAAACATCCGCTACCATTGGTAGAGGTTTTTTTGACAATTTTCATCAATATTATAACACTAAAAACCTCCACTATGACATTCGCTACAAGCTCTTTTCCTTGTAGTGAAAGAGTGGGAGTAGCTCAAGGAGTCATTTTCATAAGAGGTCCCATGGATTAAGAAGAGTTTCTAGAAATATGACATATACACCAGATTTCTCTTCTAGTGAGTCATTTGCCTCTAAAGACTCCATTGAAGGTTCCAACTCTTCATCTCATAGGAATAAGAGGAAGAGGTCTTTTAAGAACAACTTGAATGGAGAATTTAGGAATGCCAAACCTCCTACCTTTGATGGTGAAGTAAAATCTGGTAAATAAGTTGAGGATTGGCTTCTTCGAATGAGGAAGTATTTCCAAGTCCAAAAATACTCCTGGAATATGAAGGAAAGGGCATCCATATTCAATTTGAATGGAAGAGCATCTATATCGTCGGAACACCTTAGGCAAGTGAAGAAGATAAATGAAAGGAATACTGAGTGGAAACAATTCAAGAAATACTTCAAGCAAAAGTACCTCTCTGATAGGTACTATGATGACAAAATAAAAGATTGTTCGGTGAATTGAAATTGAGGCAAATGACCATGGAGGAATATGCAAATAAGTTCTTGGAGTTGTTAAGATATGTCAAGTATATCAAGGATGATAAGGTCAAGATTCAACATTTTATAAGTGGACTACCTCAGTCATACAAAAATAGAATTGAGTTTAATGAACCTCAAACTCTAGAGGAGACCACAAGGAAGGCTAAATATTGTTATGATCAAAACAAAAATAGACCAGAATTCCATAAGGCATGGAAAGATAAGAAAAATTAGAAATTTGACCAAAGAAAGAAGGGGTTCAATCCCCTCATTTCAGAAATTAGAAAAGGAATCAACCACAGGGTGTGACTAAGCCAGTTAGGATGGCAGGAGACAAGCCAAGAGAGTCACTTCAATGTTGGGGATATGGAGAGGACCATATGATTAGAAACCATCCACATCAAAGTGGGGGTGCCAAGAAAGTTCAAAACATCCAAACAGTTGAAATTGTGGGTTAAGTGGCAAGAACCATCCCTATGTAGCAATAGAGGCCCGCCAAGTAGACCAATATCAATCAACTTTGGTTGAGGTTGAAGGTAAGATTGTTAAGAAATCTATTTATATTTTGACTGACCCTGTATCTACTCATAGTTATATCACTCCTGAAATTGTTGAGATTTTTTATTTTAATAAAACAAAGTATAGTAAATCACGGTTAGTCTAACTAGCCAATGGAAACAAGCGAAAAGTTAGTGAAATGTTGGGAAAATGTCCATTAGAAATGGGTGGACTTTTAACAAGGAAAAACGTGAATATTTTTCACTTGGTTCTTGTGTCATTCTCATTGGAATGGACTGGTTGGAAGCACACAAAATTAAACTTGATTGCTACAACAAGACATTTGAGTGCATTGATGAAGAAGGAAACTCGAGGGTAGTGAAGGGCATTCCAAGGGTAGTTTCTCTTAGGCAGATTTTAGTCATGCAACTAAAGAAGTTATTTAGAAATGGTTTTCAATTGTATGCAACCCATGTTTTGGATAAAACATAAAATTAAATTCCCAAGTTGGAGGACTATTATGTGTTGCAAAAATCCAAGGATGTGTTTCCTAATGAAGTGTTATGACTTATTCCAAAGAGAGACATTGATTTCACAATTGATCTTGTGCCAGGAGTTGCACCAGTGTCTAAGACACCTTAAAGAATGAGTACACTAGAATTACTAGAGTTGAAAATGCAATTGCAAGAATTATTGGAAAATAAGTATATTCAACCAAGTGTGTATCCATGGGGAGCACCCATGCTATTTGTGAAAAAGAAAGATGGGACACTCAAGTTATGCATTGATTATAGACAATTGAACAGAGTTACAATCAAAAGCAAGTACCCATTAACTCGAATTGATGATATTTTTTATTAAATGAGAGGGACAGAGGCATTTTCAAAAATTGACTTAAGGTTTGATTACCATTAGGTGAGAATCAAGGAAGAAGACATATGCAATACAGCCTTTAGAACAACATATAGACACTATGAGTTTGTGGTATTGCCATTTGGTCTCACTAATGCACCGAATACATACATGTGTCTCATGAATAGCGTTTTTAGTAGGTATTTAGACAAGTTTGTTATTGTTTTCATAGATAACATTCTTATTTATTCCAAGAATGAAGATGATCATGCAGAACGTTTAAGAATAAATTTGCAATTGCTAAGAGATAATAAGTTGTATGCAAAGCTAAGAAAATGTGATTTTTATAAATAAAAAATGAATTCATTATTCGGATCACATTATTTCAGAGGAAGGAATCTTGGTGGATCCAAAAAATATTGAGACCAGTATGAATTGGCCAACTCCAAAAAATGTGGTAGATGTGAGATCCTTTATGGGTCTTGTTAGTTATTACAGAAGTTTTATTGAAGAATCCTCCAAGGTTGCACATTCGATCACTTCTTTGCAAAATAAGGGAATACAATTTGAGTGGGAACAAAAATGTGAACAAAGTTTTCAATTGTTGAAAAAACTTCTTACAAGTGCTCCAATTATGAAAATTGCAAAACCAGAAAATGATTTTGTGGTGTGTATAGATACATGTAAACAATGAATTAGAGGAGTCCTTATGCAAGATAATCACATGGTATGGTATGAGTCCAAAAACTTGAAAGACCATGAAAATAATTATGCTACCCATGATTTAGAACTTGTTGTCATAGTGCATGTTTTGAAGATGTAGAAGCATTATTTTATGGGCACAAATATTGAGCCTAGAGCTTACCAATGTGGTTTGAAATATTTATTTGAGCAGAATGTTTTTTTTAACAAAAATGGTTAAGGAGCTTTTATATAAAATGAAAAACAGATATTACAGAGATCTGAAAGCAGACTGTTCCCAAAGGAGGACTACGTCCATGACTCCTTGTTCACCCTTTACCAATCTATACTTATCATGGTACTTTCCTATTCTATGGAAACTGTATCTCCTTACAAACTTCCCAAGAAGGTAAGTACAAAACCAAAACATTGCAGAAAGAAAATGACTTGTCTTACTGTCCAAAAGGAGTTATGGACTACATCTTCTGTAGACAAAAACAAAATTGATCCTAAATTATACTTTTGATAACCCCGAGGTGCTACCATTTCCTCATAACCGAAAGGGACTAGAAGACTTTTACATATGGGGACCATTACAAAAATACCATAAAAAGCCAAGACCAAAACCAAAGAGCTAACGCCGGCGATGAGATTCGTTCTGCTTGTGGAGAGTATCAACCTGAGACTCCTCATTACTTCCAGCCGTTCCACCTTTTCCTTCTTGCAGATCCAGTGTACTTTGCCTAATTTCATCTCTCATGTTGTCGATCTTCGCTTCCACGTCCATTATACTTCTATGAACAGAAGTAATTTTATAATCCAAATTGACAGAACCAGTAAATACCTTATCAATGGTTTTAGCCAGGCTGGAGACCTTCCCATTTATATGATTGCTACAGTTTCTGACCTCTGAATGTGAAGCTTGAGAAAGGGAATAGAGGTTAGTGATAGCCATCTTGATTTCAAAGTTTTCATTGCGAAGCAAACGTATCTAGTCCTCCATTCCCTTTATGTAATTTTTAACCTCAACCGAGAGACTGTTGAACACCTGCGAAGAGCCATTGCTTCCACCACCTTCCCTGGCTAAAGGAAAGAGCAAGTTCTTTTCCATTCCCAAGAACTCAGACTTACAAGTTTCATGGAGAGCAAGGAAAGCACTTACCGAGGAGCCTTCCTGAGTCGTCGCTTGGAAATCATCCTTCGCAGAGAGCACCTTCAGGGTTTCCAAACTTGCAATTCCTCCTGAGTTTGATAAGGGCCTCCTACAATGCAGACACTGAGACAAGGATGGAGCCAGAGCGAAAACAAAATTTTGTTGATCCACATCACAGTTGGCATTGTTGTCAAATGCTAACATATAATGCGACAAGTCTGTTAGGACTCAGAAATGTCGTATTTTCATCCACCTTTCCTTTCACTATTCCTTACATTTCATCGCCCTATTAAACCTTCATCATATCATTTGCATAAATACATTTGGGTTTCACATTATTATTTTCCACTTTATTCATTTTAGTATTAAGAGTGAATTTATGATTAAATATTAGAAAATATACATGTTTTCATATATATCTCAATTATGTGTGAGCTTTGTAATGTGTAGGAATATGTGAATGATTAAATCAAAGAGACTTCTCAAATATCTCTTACACCATTCCAAAGGAGATAGTTATTCAAGCCTATTCTTAAGGAGAAGATCATGGAAGATTTGGTTGGCATATCTTATCTAGGATTCATGAGAGATATGTGGAGGATTTGAAGGCACCATATCTTGTAATAATAGGAAAGTGGTTGAGAGTAGTTGAGAGAATAATGGATCTGTAATTAATGCATTCTTATCTTTTTCTTAAGGACTCTCATGTATAAAGGAGAGTGCTCCTTCTCCATTCCATTAAGTTGGAATTAGGTTAGATTAAGCTTGTAAGAGGGTTGCAATGAGATTGGATTGGATTGGATTTTGTACTTGTTAGATTAATCTTTGATTTGAGATTCTTAATGTGATTTAAGCTTCCATTGTTATGCTTTCATGTTTGCCATTTGATTATGGATTTATAGATGTGAGCTCACTTATGTCATTGTTGTTAACTCTTCACATGTTGTATTTCTCTTACGCAATTTCAATGCTTTCTTAGTTAGTGTTTCCATGCTTTCCTAGATTAATTTGATTTCAGCAAGTTAGATTAAGTTAGATTAGATCTACTTTAGTCCTGCACAAACAGTGCACGTGCTTCGTCAGTTTACGTACCCCAGATTGACAAGTAAATAGTTGGGCAACTGTACTGCAACGTAATTATTACGACATATAACTCACCTAACATTTTGGCGCCGTTGCCGGGGAAGCACAAGGGATTGAGGTATTAATTTATTTATTTTTCATGCAAGTGTGATTATTCATGCTCCTAACTCTGAGGTGACATATGGGTAAGGGCATGAAGGGTGTGTTTCAATTTCTGCAAATTAGTGTAAATTTCAATTTCTGCAAGTGTGTTTCAATTTCTGCAAATTAGTGTAAATTTCAATTTCTGCAAGTGTGTTTCAATTTCTGCAATTTAGCGTAAATTTCAATTTCTGTAAGCATGTTTTTCCAATTTCAATTTCTGCAACTGTGAAGAGGTTTTCATGTGTTTTAACAAGAGTGTTTTGTTTTCAGCAAGTGTGATTTTCAGTTTTCAGATTTTGATTTGGATCATGTAAAAACCCCTTTTACAATATGATTTAACTATGAGTGTCAGCTTGGAACAACTCGCTCACATCCTTGCAAAAATCGGAGTCTCCTCTTCTCTGGAAAAGGAGATCCTGACAGCAGCCGAAAGTTTAAATACTCCTTCAGAAACAAACGAGGAATCAGCATCTGAAGACTCCTGCATATTTGATGACGAACAATCATTCGAACAAAAGATTGAGGAAGATGATAAGGAGCTGCAGCATGATCTGAGTGCGGGAAAATGCGCTTACGAAAGCCATATCGAACGATGGTTCCAGGTAAGTACGCAATTAGATCAATTTAGTTTTTCTTTTTATTTGGTTAGTTTGCCATTACTTGAAGAAGATTCACTCATTCTTCTAAATTTTCATCTTATATTTGAAAAATTATCACTGAACATGTTGCTGTTACTTTTACGTGCATGGTTCCATTGGAAGTTTGACTACACGTAGCATATTTCTAAATCCTAATTAGCATAGAGTAGGTAGGATTCCATTTTCAATTTCTGTTTTCATTTTCATATTTTCTTTAGTGTTGAATAAGTATGCTCTCCTCCGCGCTTCGTGCGATTGCGAGGATCAGAAAGTAGGATGTCTTTAAATTTTGCAGAAATGAATAAATTACTGTTTTGCAACATGCCTAGTTGATTTCGTCTTTGATTGGTAAAACAGTTTAACTCCATTTGCAAAATGAAACAAATTAGGAATAAAAAAAATGTGCTGCTGGAACAACTGCTGTAAGAGTAGCACTGTCGCATTCTTCTTGGTTTTTTTTTTTTTTTTTTTCCTGTCAATTTAAAAAAAAAAAATAAGATTTTATGCATAGACATTTTTGCGCCCCTCCTCTGATCTGCAAAACAATAAAACACTAGTTTCGTTAGGATGTACAATAAAAACAAAATGAAAATTTAAATAAAAATTAAAAAAGAAGAAAAAATGGTCTGCACAACGAATGCTGGAACTATGTGGTTGATTGAATTCCATTTAAAAATGTGTTTCTTGCTGCAATGGTTTCTGGTTTAAGTTGCCGCAACACCCCTTGAATTATAACCTGCAACACACATGAAAAATGAAACATTCATT
This sequence comes from Larix kaempferi, assembly GCA_027924585.1. Taxonomy (NCBI): domain Eukaryota; kingdom Viridiplantae; phylum Streptophyta; class Pinopsida; order Pinales; family Pinaceae; genus Larix; species Larix kaempferi. Next base: position 2,613,022 of record BSBM01001294.1, on the reverse strand, counting down.
CTTTGAAAATTCTAGGTTGTAACTGTCACTCCATGCTGCAACTATATGACTGAAACTGTGTGAAGCTTGCTGGCCAAACCATTTCTGTAATTTGCTGTAACAGCACACTTCATCCACCTGCTCGAACATCCTTTGACTTCGAATAAATCCCAGCAAATATTAAACCTGCAAATCAAAACATTTTTTTTTCCCATGCCGCATTACAAAATTCTCATTACCATGATCGACTCAACCACAAGTACTTGACTAAGAACCTATTACGGAGGAAGTTAAGCTGCGAGAGAAATCTTGACCAATGATTCGAGCATTAATAAGTGATGATGGTTATTCGCTCAGATCCTTAGCTGGCTCACAACCGAAGCTATCTTTATTTTAACTTTTTGCACTAAAATAGGATAAGAACCACGCACGAATATTTGTTGCAATCTGAAACCAATCTTGGCAACCGCAATCTTCCCGATATTTTGCAGACATTCTGGGAATTTGATGGCTATTCACGTATCAATAAAATACTAACTGCCCGTAATAATTTTTTTTTAGATACCCACGTGTTGCCAATTTGAGCGATCCCTATCAGGATGTCAATTTATACCGGTGTTGTTATGATTATCACAGACTTCTTGTGCCTGTTTCACGCGGCTGTATTTGTGAAAATAAAGCACTGTGTGGCATTATGGCAACTAAGGTTTTGACAAATCAGTCGACTTTCTGACCTCCGAAGACTTTTATATGGACAATCCGCAGAGTGAAGGTGGCCGACAAATTACTCCGCAGGTTGAGAGCTTTGCACTATACACTGGAAATCCATTTTCTGTTGGGAGTATGGGGACTGACCAGTCACCATAATTAAAGTCACATAACGGTCCAGTGCATGGCGATGGGTGCATGGAGGAGGCGTTCAGTAGTGCACCAGAAATAAACTATCATCAGCCTCATCATGCTAGTGTAAGCTCGTTTCCCTCTAGTTTTCACGTTAATCAAAGAACTCAGATTCCCAATGCTTTCAACATCACGCATTTCATAATTCGAGCCACGCCAATTTACACAAAGCCATATGGACATTCATGCCGATTTTCTGCTACATTGATTCACCATATCGATTCGATTTGAACCCCCGGACCCTTCTTTTGTATTCTTCGTGATCCTCAAGAGCGCAGTCTCTCCTTTCGCCATAAAACTCTAGATCTGGTTCAGATAGCGATACCTGAAACAACATGAGATAGGTAGCTACATTATCGACGGGATTCTAATAGTTTTCCAAAATATCCAAGGAATACGACCATCAGCATCAACATTTGGGAGACAAATGTCTGATACAAGACCCATCATCTTATTTATTTTCGATGCCTACATTGAGCCGAGAACATGTCCTAGAAGTCATCACTACTGTCAAACCTTACGAAACCAGTATGCATTAACCGAGCGCAATGGACAGTGCTTGATAAGCTTGATTTACTTGCATGGCTAATGAACTAACTGTGCAATGTTGATAAGAAAGGTCCCCTACCACCGGGCAGCTGCTCGATCTCTGGATAATATTTTTCGAACATATATTTGTTAGTGGGATACTGTAGTAATAAGCACAAGGGAACTTTTCCAGAATCCGTCGCTGTCATTATCCAGCTTATCTCGGAGGTAGAAGAGACTTGATGTAGTCTCGTCTTTTGTGACAGGGTCAATTTATTTGGCAGGTTTACTCCACATCCATCATTGAAGCGCCTGCGTCTCAAAGGTATCCAATTACTTGAACTCTGGCATCTTTGACCTCCCACGTAATTACTATTTCGGATCTATCTTGGACTATTTTCTTTTGCTTAGTCACAGATGTTTTCCTCCCTGAAATAAGAGTTCTCAGTATTGACGCCGCCTGTGCCTTTGATCACGTATATAAAGGATTAAGGGAGTATTGATTCACCTGCTACATTATTTCAGCTGAATCGCTACGACTAGCTACGTATGAACATGATAATAAATTGATTGCACGACTATGATAATGGCCAATCATGAACACATTTAATGTCCAACTGTTAAAGCAATCCATCTTTCCTTGCAGGAGGAACGCATGCCTCTACACATTTGAGTATGCTGAACACTTGATAATGTTAGAAATTGGTCTCTATGGTATGCCGGACATACTCTATCTCACAAATTCTGGATCGATCAGTATTGTCAGAAACATGCAAGCTACAGCACTGAAGGAAAAATGCATTCTCTGGCAAATTAGTTTCCTATTGCTTACAGCGCATGAGTGTATATCAAGCATATGGAGGGGATGCGTGTGACCAAAACAATTTCATTTAAAGCTCGTCTCATTACCCAGCTTTCTCAACCTGCTCAATGCGTAATAACCCTTTTCTTCTCGGTCGACAGAGGGGAGAGCAGCTTTAAAAAGGTGCATATTGATGACATATAAAATAACGTCTTAAAACTCGTTGCTTTATAGCTGGGAATTTGTTCTAATTCAAACGGTAGCCCAGCTGTGCCTGGAGCTCCTGACGGTAAGCCTTTCAGCCTATCTTTTTAATACAAAGAATGCAAAGTATCTTCTCCTTGAAACGTTGTGCCTGGAGCTTCTGACAATACGCCTTTCAGGCTATCGTTTAATACTGAACATGCAAAGTGCCTTCTTGAATATTATATGACTGTTTTCTTTATAAAGTGTCATGTTTACACACTGAAGCTTGACGACGTACACTATGAACCTGTTGTAGAGCAAGAGCAAAATCCTCCTTGAGTTATAATCGTTTTTTAAATAGAATGCACGGAACACGCAGTGTTGACTAAGTTAATATAACTATGAATAAATATATCTCAATCTCGTGTTGGTCGTTGATTATATTCATAGAAATTTTTGTCTCATTTGCGATATGCTTCAGTCAAGCTTTCAAATGCCTTCTACTTAGTTACTCAGGGGGATAATACATGCTGATACACGTCGACCGATACACATGGAGAATTACACAATGTTTTTTATCGCGACGATACAATCACACGATGAAATTTTCAAGGAAAGAGCTCCGAATACTCAACAGCCAAAGCAACGTCACATTAATATATGAATCCATTGGGGCTAAGAGGTGTACTCTTCCAAGTCTGCAGCAACACAAAACACCCATTGAATGAAGGAGACGAGTATTAATGAACCATTTTTATCATTCTGCATTTTGGTTTTGTGTGTTTTTTTTTTATGATCGGAAACAGTATTTCGTTTGTGTTGTTCTTACAATGGTATGTGGCCGCAGGTTGAAAGAACGATCTCAAAATATTTGTTGACTGATCCAATCTCCCACGATCTTGGCGATTACTCACATGCACAAAACTGACAGGCTTAAGGATGAGACAATTGCTAGGAGAATCAACAAACTGTTACTTATGCCCATGGGAAGATTTGATGAAGCTGAGACAAGCAGTGTTGTTGGAAGCTTTAAGGATATGAGGGCATGCAGATCTGCAGATCAGTTCTTTGATTTTGAGTATTTTTGACATATTGCATCATTTTTAAATTTCTTTTTGTGTGAAGAACAAAAACAATAAAAATCATAAAACTATCAAAGAGGAAAAGAAGAAGAAATGCACGGTTTGCTATGATTTTCATGATTTCGATAGTTATTTTTACTGCTTCACTTTGCAATTTGACAATAACGGCCTATCTTTTTCTGTCAAAAATGTTAAAAATTTCCATCATTCTTGAAAACAATACAAATGCATGGTTATTTACGCTTCACGCTAATTTGTTTTTCTCAAGTCACTTCAAACAGGATTTGACGAAGAAACTAGATTCGCCAGGACCGCCAGGTAAAAATGCATTTCATTTTATTTTGAATTTGATTTCCTAAAACACATATTTTTCCTGCATTTTATATTTTTCGATGCTCTCACACAAAATTTGCAGCAGGATTAGTACTCACATTTTTCAGGTTTCGGAGAAAATCACATTTCATGCCAAAATGATTTTCGAGAATCACAAAAAAAAAAATAAAAAAATTCAAAGACACATGCTTTGGTTGAACAGCTGCGTATTAAACAGCTGCGTATTGAACAACTGCGTATTGAACAGCTGCACGTTGAATAGCTGCGTATTGAACAGCTGCGTATTGAACAGCTGCGCGTTGAACAGCTGTGCATTGAACAGCTGCGCATTGAACAGTTGCGCATTGTTTAGCTGCGCGTTGAACAGCTGCGCATTGAACGACTGCGTATTGAACAACTGCGTATTGAACAGCTGCGCGTTGAATAGCTGCGTATTGAACAGCTGCGTATTGAACAGCTGCGCGTTGAACAGCTGCGCATTGAACAGCTGCGCATTGAACAGTTGCGCATTGTTTAGCTGCGCGTTGAACAGCTGCGCATTGAACGGCTGCGTATTGAACAACTGCGTATTGAACAGCTGCGCGTTGAATAGCTGCGTATTGAACAGCTGCGTATTGAACAGCTGCGCGTTGAACAGCTGCGCATTGAACAGCTGCGCATTGAACAGTTGCGCATTGTTTAGCTGCGCGTTGAATAGCTGCGCATTGAACGGCTGCGTATTGAACAACTGCGTATTGAACAGTTGCGCATTGAACAGCTGCGCATTGAACAGCTGCGCATTGAACAACTGTGTATTGAACAGCTGCGCATTGTATAGCTGCGCATTGAACGGCTGCGTATTGAACAACTGCGTATTGAACAGTTGTGTATTGAACAGCTGCGCAAGCGCAACGGCAACAGGTAACAATGTCTTTTATTTTTAATCTGCCGCATTAATACTTATTTTTGCATATTATATTTTCGAAACTCTGACAGTTTTCATGCAGAATTGGTACTAAGTTTCTTTTCAGATTCACAGACGATCATTTTTAATGCTGCAGTGATTCAAAAAAAAAAAAATGATTTGTTGATAGCTTGAAGGAGGTGCTTCTCATCGCACATTTCATGACATTTGCAGTTACACATAAACCAATTGTGTCATGATTTGTTTACCCACATTTCTCCTTCAAAGCACATTAGTCATCCCTGTTGGAGTCCCATATTCCATTACCTTATCTGTCATGACTTCACACATGCCTATTTTTCTGAATTGCATACAGTTTACCCCATTTTTCAATTCATCTTTTCCCTCGCCAATAAAACCATTCCGCTCCCTCTCCATAATTACATTCCCTTGCCATAAGCATTGTTGCTACTGAGATCTTTTCTATAGTCCTACCAATCTTTTTGTAAAAACTCGTGTTGACTGATGTGGGATTCCTTAAGGCCCACCTTTCAACAGTCTTGCCCCATCGACTTTAGCACCTTATCTGGGATATAGACTAGAGTCCATTTTGAGTACCTGGAGGCTTGCATGCCTTAATGGCAAGTTCTCTCGCTGACGATCATGGGAATACATCAATGTCCCTTGATCATCAGATCTTGCAAGTGGCTCGACCTTAGCACATCCATTCGCACTTCGCAAGATGTACTCGGGTACCTTGGCACTCATTGACATCAATGGTGAGTTGCCTCGCACTGGTTAACGGCATTCATCAATGGTCGGTAATCCAGTGATTTCTCTTCATGCTCGACATCGACACCTCCATTCGCATGCTTAGAATTGTACCATCGGGTTTGTAACGGGTGAAGATTATACACTCTTTCCGGATGCCCTCAGCAGTTCCAGCAGCTTGAATCCATCTATGAGAGTTTGACAGTTCCACATTTTCATGATTCATCAGCACCAGTTCAGATCTCTCCACTTCACATGCTCTGATTCAGTAGTGACCATCGTTGCAGTTCCATCCGTTGCTGTTACAGCAGGCATCGTTACAGCAGTTGCTGTTCCATTAGTTACATCAGTTCTGGCAGCTGTTGTTTTAGCCGTTCCAGCACTTGTTGTTACAGTAGTACTGCTACAGTAGCAGTCTCCTTTCACATGATCCTACAGCAGTGACACCTTCCATCTTCCAGCCGTCGCAGTCCCATATTCTTTCTGCCAGCCGTTACAGTAGTTGCAGCTACAGTACTAGTCACGATTTTCTGCTCCAGCGGCCGCAACAACTACATTTCTATTGCATAGTTCATCTACATTTTGGGTGAGTGGAGGTATGTTGTTTTCTAAGCTTTGATCATGAAATTCCTTCTATGCCGACTTGAATATTTTGGAAAATTCCCTCACCACACTTCATCTCGTTTTCCCTTCCATGACCTACACTATGTTACATGAGGGCATGCAACCGATTCAGTTGGGGAGGGGGAACTATTGTCATAATCACCACATTTTTTTCCTTTATCATCATTCCATTTTCATCCCATTTACCATTCCCAAAAATTTCTTTTCCAACAATCCCCTGATGCACTTTACTTCATGCATTAATATACATTGGCATGATTCATACCAAATTGAAAAAATGGCTTTCTTATACTCAGTGATGCTCTCTTATGCACATTGATAGCTTATGATTTCCAGTGAAGTGTGTGGTTACAATTATTATCATAACAGCAAGCGAAAAATAAAAATAAAAAATAAAAAAATAAAAAAATGAATGTTGTTAACACAAGAACCAACATTCTTATATTCATGGTTGTTACACAAGAACCAACCATAGGAAAATGCCAGCTGTTACTCATGTCTCCCACATATCTTGGAAACATTCATCATTAAAAAGACATCATCAATCAAAGCCAAAGTTTAGATGCCAAAGGTTCTTCAGAAGATCCATGCATGGTTGCATGAGGACATGCAACACCTTCAGTTGGGGAGGATGTTAGGACTCAGAAATGTCGTATTTTCATCCACCTTTCCTTTCACTATTCCTTACATTTCATCGCCCTATTAAACCTTCATCATATCATTTGCATAAATACATTTGGGTTTCACATTATTATTTTCCACTTTATTCATTTTAGTATTAAGAGTGAATTTATGATTAAATATTAGAAAATATACATGTTTTCATATATATCTCAATTATGTGTGAGCTTTGTAATGTGTAGGAATATGTGAATGATTAAATCAAAGAGACTTCTCAAATATCTCTTACACCATTCCAAAGGAGATAGTTATTCAAGCCTATTCTTAAGGAGAAGATCATGGAAGATTTGGTTGGCATATCTTATCTAGGATTCATGAGAGATATGTGGAGGATTTGAAGGCACCATATCTTGTAATAATAGGAAAGTGGTTGAGAGTAGTTGAGAGAATAATGGATCTATAATTAATGCATTCTTATCTTTTTCTTAAGGACTCTCATGTATAAAGGAGAGTGCTCCTTCTCCATTCCATTAAGTTGGAATTAGGTTAGATTAAGCTTGTAAGAGGGTTGCAATGAGATTGGATTGGATTGGATTTTGTACTTGTTAGATTAATCTTTGATTTGAGATTCTTAATGTGATTTAAGCTTCCATTGTTATGCTTTCATGTTTGCCATTTGATTATGGATTTATAGATGTGAGCTCACTTATGTCATTGTTGTTAACTCTTCACATGTTGTATTTCTCTTACGCAATTTCAATGCTTTCTTAGTTAGTGTTTCCATGCTTTCCTAGATTAATTTGATTTCAGCAAGTTAGATTAAGTTAGATTAGATCTACTTTAGTCCTGCACAAACAGTGCACGTGCTTCGTCAGTTTACGTACCCCGGATTGACAAGTAAATAGTTGGGCAACTGTACTGCAACGTAATTATTATGACATATAACTCACCTAACAAAGTCATCGACTTCGACACAACTTCGACGAGTTCTGAATTCGACATGACTTTGACAAACTCAGCAGCTTCGACTAGTTCAACGAACTCAACAGTTTTGTGACATCGACATGCAGCATCGACCTGCGACTTGTGACTGTCTAACTACACCAGACTGTCTCTTTGTCTTCCAGTCGACTGCAACGGTTGAACTTTTGAATCGTTCTAACTTCTCCTGTAACTGAACGTAACGGGAAAGCACCCAAGTGTCTCAGCATTCTATATAAGCATGTACAATATTGTAACATACATCGATCAATCGATGATATTATATCTAGAATAGAGAAGATCAGTTTGCATTCCTGCATATTGTCTGTGTGTATTTGTGTTCTGTCTATGTAGTGTATTCCTGCTTTGCTTATTCTATTTCTTATGCTTCTTCCATAACAAAGTCGACTCATTCAATCGAACTGTTGTCCCCCTCGTGCTTCCTGGCCACGTGTGGATCATTGGTATCATATCTCTTAGCTTTGTTCATGCTTAAGTTTTCATAGACACTTCCAGCGAAGTTACCGACTTATGCTTGTTCAAACACGCTCACAATCTCAACAATCCAAGCAGACACTACCTCCAAAAATGGCAGGAGAAACAAACGATAGACATGCAACCGACGAGACAACACAACTTATTGAGCAAGCGCTAACTCGACAACGGACTGAAATGTTCGCCTAGTTCAATGAAATTCTCACGCGATTTGCTTCGACATCCGGAGGATTTTCGACGAGAACTCACTCTGACAAAATTAGCCCCTTCAAAGTACAAATGAATTTGGACATACCGAATCTAGAAGGCAAGATTGACGTGGAATCCGTCGATAATTGGGTACAACAATTGGAATCCTATTACTCTGTGAATCAACTCTCGGAAGCCGACAAGATCACCATTGCAGCTTTAAAGATGTCAACATCTGTGCACTTTTGGTGGGAGAACCTCTTGAAAAATATGGAGAAAAGTGGAGACCCCATCGACACATGGGATAAATTTTTTGAATACATCCGAAAGGAATTTTACCCGCCCAAGTACTAGCAGTATAAGAAGTGGCAGCAGCTAAGGAAATGGAAAGACCAATAAGTACATAGTTACACCGACGAGTTCTATCGACTCATGGCTAGACTTGGCGTCCAAGAAGAAGATAAATTGCTTGTTCTGGAGTACATCAACGGATTGTCCCAGTACATTCAGCAGGAGATGGAATTTTTTACTGTCAATACACTTGCGGATGCATTCCACTATGCCAGCAAACTCGAGACCAAGCAGAAAGGGAAAGCAAGCTTCGCGACAAAGCTGACATCAAGACGACCACCCGACAAGAAGACACCAGCCGACTTCAACAAGTCAAAATCTTCTCAGTCGACCCCGCCAAAGCTAGATCACGACAAAAATCCTTTTCAAAAAAGGGAATGTAGCAAACAACCCCCAACCGGGAAATGGTTCGATTACCACCACTCATCTTGGCATGATACGTCTGAATACAAAGCTCAAAAGACATTTTTGGAAAAAGTGTCGACATCCGACGCGTTCGACAAAATGGTGGAAGAATCTGATCCAGACGCAACGACCCTATTGACATCGACATCGACCACTCCGGAAACCTCGACTATCGTCGATGAGGAGGAACGAGAGCGCCTGTTTCATACACATATATGGGTTCAGCACAATCCATTACATCTCATTGTGGACAACGGTATCCAGAAGAGCTTCATTTCTGAAGATCTCATGAGGAAACTAGGTCTTGTCACCACTCTGCATCCTCAACCTTACAACATATGTTGGATGAAGGATGGACATGAACTACGGATCACCCGACAATGCAAACTCGCCTACTTCATAAAGCCTTTTGAAGATGAAGTACTCTGCGACGTGGAACCACTCTCTGTAGCCAACGCCTTGTTTGGGAAACCTTACCTATGGGATCGCCATGGAAATTATCAATCACAACCGCAGAAGGTGATTTTCAGAATCCAAAATTGATGGTACAGCATACCAAAGCGATGACCTGCACCAACGATCTCAATGATATATGCTGAACAGATAAAGAATATCATCAATCATGCTCAGAAGTTCGCATTAATCATGATCAAACCGCAACATTCTAGGAAGACTACAGTGAGGAGTCGACTCACCGATCAGTGCAGTTCCCGACATAAGCAGTTGATTGACAACGTTCTCGACGAGTATCGTAGTTTATTCCAAGAGCCGGATGAAGTACCTCGACATTGCCAGGTAAAACACTCCATTGAACTTGCTCCCGGTTCTTCTTTGCCTAACGCATCTGTTTACAGAAGATCCATTCTCGAAAATGAAGAGATTCACAGACAAATCAAAGATTTGATCGACAAAGGTCATATTCGACCTAGCTCCTCTCCTTGTGGAAGTCCATTCATCCTCGTTCCAAAGGAAGACGGGACTTGGCCCATGTGCATTGACTACAGGGCACTCAACAAAATTTTGGTAAAGAATCACTACCCTCTGCCGTAGATAGATGAGCTCATCGATTGTCTGAAAGGTGCTAAATTCCTTACTAAGCTCGACCTCAAGTCGGAATATCATTAGATTCCAATCGAGCCCTCATATGTGTGGAAAACTACTTTCAATACCAAGGAAGGATTGTTTGAATGGTTAGTCATGCCTTTTGGCTTAACCAATGCACCTGCAACCTTCATGTGATACATAGACAACTTTCTGCGACCTTTCATCGGCAAATGGGTCATTGTCTACCTTGACAAAATATTGATTTTCAGTCGATCATGGGAAGAGCATATCGGACAGCTTCGACAAGTCCTCGACACTCTCCAGCAACATTGACTTTACTTGAACATGGACAAGTGTACCTTTGCAATGAACATCATCAAATATTCGGGGTATGTAATTGACTCTGCAGGCATTCACATTGATACAGACAAAGTACAGATCCTCAAAGATTGGTCCATTCCTCAAAGTATTCAAGAACTAACAAGTTTTCTTGGTTTGGAAAATTTCTATCGACGATTCATACTTAGCTTCAGTCACATATCCTGGCCCTTGAATCAGTTGATGAAGGGAAATGGAAAAACTATCTTCAAATGGACATCAACACAACAAGAAGCTTTTGAACAGCTCAAGCACAAGCTCTGCACTACACCAGTACTTGTGTTACCTGATTTGCATCATCCCTTTGAGATTGAGACGGATGCATCGGACTATTCCTTGGGCACAGTGATCACTCAGTTTGGTCACCTAGTCGCTTTTCATTCCGAAACTTTTAACGACACAGTTAGAAGATATTCGACGTACGAAAAAGAACTGTACGCCATTGTGTAATCTCTCAAGCAATGGAGGCATTACATCCTTGGCAAGGAAACAGTCATCCTCATTGATCATAAGCCTCTACAGTTCGCTCCGACCCAGTCGAAACTACAGACAACCAGACAACTCAAGTGGATTAATTACCTACAATAGTTCCAGTTGGTGATTAAGTATCGAAAAGGTAAAGCTAACGCTGCCATCGATTTTCTGAGTCGACCACCCATTACTCTCATTTTCACAATGATGAGTATGTAGGGATACGAAATGACCACTTGGCCTCAATTATATCAGGACGGCATCGACTTTTCACCAGTCTACCGACAGCTTCAGACTAACAAGTCGTTGACCTCCGACTACTTCCTGAAAGACACCTTGCTCTACAAGCTTGGACAACTTTGTGTATCGACCGGTGAGCATCGACAACAGCTAATTTGGGACGCGCACTACAACAAGACTTCAGGAAACTTTGGAGTAGCAAAGACACTTGCTATTCTCTAGAAGTATTTATTTTGGCATACACTTAAAACCGACGTCAACAAGTACATTCGATCATGCGTGGTTTGTGCCATTGCTAAACTGCCTAATCGACGACATGGATTGTACACACCTCTGCTAGTTCTTAGTCGGCCATGGGAATCTATTTCTATGGACTACTTAACGGGATATCCTACTACCAAACATCAACATGACGCGATCTTAGTAGTAGTCAACAGATTTTCCAAGATGGCCATTCTCATTCCATGCAAGAAGACCACAATAGCACAATAGACTGCTCAGCTCTTCTTCACACATGTTTGGAAACACTTTGGTTTATCGACAACCATTACTTCTGACCGAGATGCCAGATTCGTCATCATCTTTTGGAAGAATCTCTAGTGCCATCTAGACACATGACTGTCATTGTCGACAACTTTCCATCCTTAGACCAACGGACAGACGGAAGTTGTGAATCGTTTGGTAGTACCACTGCTTCTCATGTACAACCACAAGCATCAACACACATGGGATGAAAGTATTCCATACATACATCATAGTTACAATCGTGGTCAGCACATCTCTACAGGAAAGATTCCATTTGACATCTGTTACGGATTTCAACCCTTGGATCCTATCGACCTCATCAGCTCCTCGACACAGTCAAACTCTGACATTGACTACAACCAGCGGGAAGTTGATAAAGCCTTGAAGTTTTGAGATCAGATCTGCGACATTCAGAAGCAAGCACAGGAAATGTTGCAACGAGCAAACAAAAAAGCTAAGGCTCGTCATGACAAGCATCGTATTCATCATTCATTCCAAATCGGGGATAATGTCTGGTTACATCTCAAGAAGGAGCGCTTCACTGGTCCATTCAAGAAGCTTAAACCTTTGCGATATGGTCCGTACAGTATTCTTCGATAGATTGGTGAAAACGCTTTCCAACTTGACAATCCTGCATGCCTGGGTCTGCATCCAGTATTCAATGTGGATATACTTCGACCATACCATGCACCACTATTGGAACAGAATGATTTGCAGACAGCACAACCTGACGACATCAATCCAGATGTTTAGGAACCTCTTCCTTGTGACACCATTGTGGGACGACGAGTACGCCATATAAGGACAAACACAATTCCCTTGTTTCAGGTTTCTAAATCTGGATAGATACCACCTTAAGGAAAGTGGTGCTCTGCTACTAAACTGACTGACAAGTTTCCTCACCTTCACGAGCAAACAATGGGGACCATTGTTTCTTAAGGAAGGAGGTATGATCCACATCGCAGTTGCCATTGTTTTCGAATGCTAACATATACTGCGACAATTCATCGACTTCGACACAACTTCGACAAGTTTTGAATTCGACACGACTACGACAAACTCAGCAACTTCGACAAGTTCAGCGACCTGAACAATTTCGCAACGTCGACATGCAGCGTCGACCTGCGACTTGTGACTGTCGAACTACGATAGACTGTCTCTCTGTCTTCCAGTCGACTGTAATGGTTGAACTTCCAAACCATTCTAACTTCTCTTGTAAATGAACGTAATGTGCAGGCACCCAAGTGTCTCAGCATTCTATATAAGCATGTATAATATTGTAACATACATCGATCAATCGATGATCTTATATCCAGTAATAGAGAAGATTAGTTCGCATTCCTGCATATTGTCTGTGTGTATTTGTGTTATGTCTGTGTAGTGTATTCCTGCTTTGCTTATTCTATTTCTTATGCTTCCTCCATAATAGAGCCGACTCATTCAGTCGAATTATTGTCCCCCTTGTGCTTCCTGGCCACGTGCGGATCAGTTGCATAGAATCATCCATCTCACAACTTGAAAATCCTGCTCTGTTTTTTTGCAAATGCCTCCTATCCAGACTCCCAAAACAAGAATTATTACAACTGCTCCCAGCATTAAATCCTTTTCTGACCTGGCAATCCACCACATTGAATTTCAACAGGGAGACCATGTGTCTCATTCGTGTGACATGCCCCCTTTCATAGCTTGGGGTGCGATAGAAGTTCCATAATTGATAATCAACCTTAGCTTTAGCCATTAGCTTGCAATGAGTAAAGTTCATAGTTGATACTTGAATGAGGATGAGGTTGTGGGAAATCCAATCCAGTGAGGTGAACCTCCTCTTATCCCATGAATTTTTAGATCCATCAACACCTTTAGCCAGTAGAACATTGTTATGGTACCCAATTTTTCTCATAGGCCTTTTGATCGCAAACTAAGACGCCGCAGTCGAGACCAACTCCTTTATTGGCCATTGTGTCCGCTTGCTGTTTATTTTCTCTCAGCACGTGGAGGAAGTTGATAGCTTTGTACTCATTTACAATTCATTTCAGGAGATGATGCATCTTGGTAATTGGATTCTTACGATTCTTCGTCAGATTCCTCGCTTCCCTTACGACCATAATTGAATCGCCAAAGACCACCAATTCCTCCATGCCGGCATTCCTTGCTAGCTCCAAACCTTTGATTAGTGCTAGCCATTCTGCACCATTATTTGTCCTCCTTCCAATTCCCCAATTGTACTCTTTCAACTTGTTTCCCTCGGAGTCGAAGAAGACTCCACCCGCACCTGCCAACCCAGGATATTTGAGCTGAATGTTAGGAAAACTAGATGGCTAGAATTTTTATGTGAATTCGATTTTGAGATCAAACACATGAAGGGGAAAGAAAATAAAATGGTTGATGCATTCAACAGGAAATTACATGTAATGTATGTGGCATCCATTATCATTTTCCAATCAGATTTGAAGCAACAGATTGTTAATTATTTTGTTGAAAATGAGTAGTATGTGAAAATAAAAGATTAATTACAACAATGGAATTTGGAAAAGAGGTATGAAGGTTATCATTTGGAGGATGATGGACTTCTTACCTATAAAAAACAAATGTATATTCCAAATGTGGTTGACTTGAAAAAAAATATTATGGATGAAACCCATAAAATGTCGTTTTCTAGTCACCCATGATACTAGAAAACAATTGCTACAACCAAGAAACAATATTTTTGGTTAGTAATGAAGAAAGATATTGCTGAACACATTTTAAAATGTATGAAATGCCAATAAGTGAAGGTTGAGCATCAACACCCAACATGTTTATTGCAACCTTTACCAATTCTGGAATGGAAATGAGAAGTGGTAACTATGGATTTTATTACAGGGTTCCCAATGACAGTGAAGCGACATGATTTAATCATGGTTGTGGTGGATAAATTATCTAAAGAAACACATTTTAATCCAATTAAATATAAGGAATCACATTTTATTCCAGTTAAATCTACTTACAAGGTTGATGAGATAGCAAGAATATTCATGAAAGAAATATTCAAATTGCATGGATTACCCAAAGCAAATATATCTTACCATTATACTAAATTTACTTAAAATTTATGAAAAAGTTTTTTTTGTAGATTTCGGTACACGACTAAACTTTAACACTGCTTACCATCCAGAAATAGATGAGAAAATAGAAAGAGTAAATCAGGTTCTTGAATACATGATTCGCATGTATGTGATGTGATGAACAAACCATCCAAGTCGAAAGATTATCTACACTTGGTTGAGTTTGCATATAACAATGGGAAACAAGCATCATTGGAAATGAGTCAATTTGAAACTTTGTATGGTTAAAGGTGTAGGACACCAATAACTTGGGATAATCCAACGAACATTATTGTACTTGGGCCATAATTGCTTAAGGAAATGGAAAAAAGGTTGCAAAGATTGCACAAAATTTAAAGGAAACCTAAGATAAGCAAAAAAACTATGCAGATAAGAACAAAGTGCACAGGGAATCCAATGTTGGGAATCATGTTCACCTCCGAGTAAGGCCAAGGAAAAGTTCATTGAATCTTGGAATTTGTGCCAAATTGTCACCGAAATATTGTGGGCAATTTGAAGTGCTTGAGAGGATAGGGTGTTGGAATATGTAATGATGACTGAATGTATTTGGAAAGTAATAATGTCCAATCTTATGTAAAAGAGTTATCCCACATGTAATTTGTAATGATTTACTCTTATTACATTTTATTATATAAAGAGGTGAAATTACATTTATCCCACATGTGTTATGGAATGTAATTTCTTTATTACCTCTCGGTATATAATGAGGTGAGGAGTCATTGTAAATTAATCAAAATTTCAAGAATTCACATATGAACACAAGGACATGCCATGTAATGTGATTATGGAGTGGGATGTGATGCTCATGTGTGGGAGCTCTATTGTAAGATTGGAGATTCTTGATGATTAAGAAGATTTTGACCTTCCCGTGGATGTTTCCCCATTTGGGGTTTTACCACGTATATTTGGTGTTCTCTTGTCTATTCTCTTGTCTCCATTTTATTCATGTTCATGTTATTTGTTGCTTATTATGATAGTATGACTTTATCATATCCTCAATATTCTAACATGGTATCAGAGCATGTTGTTGCATTCTACTTTCTTCAGTAAAAATCTTAGATTTTGTTTTTTTAAGCAACATTTTCTCATGATTTCACTTGGGCTCTTCATATTTTGTAGTTTTAGGACCCAATCTACAATACCAAAATGGTAGTTTTTCATATATGGGCTGTATATTACATATTTGAATTTTTTCTTTCAAACCTTGACCCTTGTGGAGAAGAGTTTAAGGTAAGATTGGGCAACGAATTTCATATTAGTTTTTAATACTTTTTGTGTATATTCTGAAGAAACAAATTGCATATTCGAGTTCCTCTCGCAAAAATACTCGATTTAAAAAAAAATCAACTCGTTTGGAGATCAGACAGTGGAGATATTTCTATTTTAAAATTAGTTATTTTTAATTTTTTTGTGACAGCCGCACGGACTGTAGGGTGAATACCTTTTGACAGAGTGTCCAGATTTATGTTTTGTTTGTGCAAGTAGATGTAGAATGACTTCTCCAGTTCTGAAAACATATTATAATAAAAATTTCAGGAAATATTGATAGATTTATGGTCATTTTAAATTTTCCATTTTTCTATTTTGGGTTTTTTCTACAGAGTTACATATCCATCTTTTAGCAATTGTTAGGATTCAGTTTTGGTGAGAAAGTTCAGTTTGTCTTCATCTCTTATCTTGAAATTATTGTCATGAGCTTCTTGATCTCTTTGCATTGGGGTTTTTGTTCTTATTCATCATGTTTACAGAGGTTGTCTTGTTCGTGTTTTACTTGTCTCTAACCTTCTTATGTGGAAGATGTTTTGACATTTTCAAGGACATAGATCTATAGTATGATAATGGTGACATCAAGAAGTGAACCTATGCTTAGGATTTAGTTGCTTGATGACTATATTTTCATGTCTATAAGTGATATCATTGTTTTATTTGATCAAATGTTTTTGGTCAATATTCTAACATGGTCTCACTCTTCTAATAATGATGATTTTCTCACGTGGTATCATATCTTGCTCATTATGCTCTTGCATATTTAGATGTTCATTTTTTTTAAATCCAAATTTTTAGTGTTTAATTTAACTAATTTGGGCATCTTGTATATGCTTTTGATGATTAGCTTCTAGTTTATTTCGCATTGGAGTGTAGCTTCTTTTATCATGTTGTTGGAGCTTGTTCCTATTAATTTGTCCCTAACCTACTTGTGTGGTATACGATCTTTTGACATTTTAGGAGCATGTATCTCTAGCTTTTTCATGATAAGAACAAGAAATCATCGAATGCTCACTATTCTAACAAGTGCTTAATGATTATATGTTTCCATCTATGTGGTATCTTATAATATGTGATCATATTTGCTCTTGCTATTTTCCTGAGTAAAATCAATCTTTGAATCTATGTGATATCATGTCTTATATCATAATGACTTATCATTTCTTAATAGGGTTTGGTTTCTTTATCATGTATTGCGGATATTGTATCTAGTTCCTATGTTGATTGTCTCTAACATTCCTATATGGAATCATTGACATTTGCAGGGCATTCATCTCTTGCATGTTAACATGAAAACAATAAATTAACCCATGCTTAATGACTAGTCATTTCATTTTTTTTATAAGTGATATCATGATTTGATCATAATTTGTTATATGTTGATCATGTTAAACATTTTGATCTATCTTTATATATTATGTCATGTTTATTTCGATCACATTTTACTCAATATTCATATGGCCTTGAGTAATCTCATATTATCATTTCATATATTATGTCTTGGGATTATCATGTTTATGCTTTACTCTTAGAAGTTCTGTGTGCAGATTAGCTCTGTGTGTACTTCACTTCATGTGTATTTGTGAAGAGTTATGGGGCATCTTGTCTCTAGCATTCCTTCGTATCTTAAGCATATGTTTTGATTATCTCTGTTCATTTAGCATCGTTCCTTGTTGATCAACTTATCCTTGGCAACAAAGTGTGATCCTATTTGCTTATTTATCTCAGATGTTTGAAGTTGTCCTTCAAGGGGAATGTAATGTAATCTCAATCACTATATTCTAGATATAATGTAATGAAGCACCATCTTCTACTGTTAACGTCATGATGATTATCTACACGATATCATATCCAATGGTAGACCATTGAGGTTTTGTATTCGTGATGAGGTCTATTGCAGAGTTTTATTGCATCTTTCAACTATTAGTTGATTTCCAGTTGTGACGACTGATGTGGTGTTATAGTCATTTTGTTGTTGGATCTAGTAGTCGCTAAGGCTTCTCTTTAGATCTAGGCATTCTGTAGTTGGAGCTTGTTGCCACATGTTCTATTGTATTGTCCAGACATTGTTGGGGTATAGTTCATCGTACAACTTGGTTTAGGTGCAATTTCATGGTTCAGGTGCTATTTCATGGTTCAGTGAGAAGCGATTGTTATCTTCATCTACTCCATGAGGTGAAGTGTGTTTTTATTCGCAACTTATGGAAATTCTAGAATTTGTCATCAAGGGGATGATATGTAATGTCATCTTCCTCCATTTTTGTATTCTATCTCCCAGTCATTATTAGTGGGGAGTGTTGGAATATGTAATGATGACTGAATGTATTTGGAAAGTCATAATGCCCAATCTTATTTAAAAGAGTTATTTCACATGTAATTTGTAATAATTTACTCTTATTACCTTTTATTATATAAAGAGGTGAAATTACATTTATCCCACGTGTTATGGGATGTAATTCCTTTATTACCTATTGGTATATAATGAGGCGAGGAGTCATTGTAAATTAATCAAGAATTCAAGAATTCATATATGAACACAAGGATGTGTCATGTAATGTGATTATGGAGTGGGATGTGATGCTCATGTGTGGGAGCTCTATTGTAAGATTGGAGAAAAATGATGATTAAGAAGATTTCAACCTTCCCATGGATATTTCATGGGGTTTTACCACATATATCTGGTCTTCTTTTGTCTATTCTCTTATATCAATTTTATTTATGTTCATGTTATTTGTTGATTATTATGATAGAAGAGTAGATTAACCCATGTTATGCATGTTTTGTATTGTTACATGATTTTATCATATTCTTGATATTCTAACATAGGGACAATTATATATAGAATTGCATTGCCTACTAACACTAAAACTCATAATTTTTTTCATGTTTCTTTTCTTAAGAAATGTGTATATGATCATAACCATGTGATTGATTGTGATGTGATCCAAGTGGAACTTGAGGGAGGGTTCCAAACCGAGCCACTATACATTCTCGACAGGAAGGCAACGTTGTTCTGGAACCAAGTCATTGGACAAGTAGAGGTGCAGTGGAAGCACTTTGGTCCAGATGAGGCTACATGGGAATTGGAAGATGCCATGAGAGAGGCATGCTCATTTTTATTATAATTTTGAGAAAACACCAAGGATAGTGTTATTCTAAGGGGGGGGGATTGTAATACACCCAATTTTGACTTGGAATGTATTGAATCAAAATTATATAAATGATGTAAATATGCTACTATGGATTCCTAGTGTAGAGGTCAAGGCCAAGGCATTAGCTAGGCATGTATGATGTAAATATTTATATATATGAATTGTGTGGCTTATCATGCCAATTGGAATGCTATGTAAATATTATGTTGGAAAATAATAAAATGGTCCAAAATGGTTGTGTAAAGAGCACTAGAGGGGCTATGATTCCACTAGAGAGAAAGAGGAAATGAGGGACATGTGGGAGATTAAATTCTCTATTTCCAAGTGTCAACCTTAAAACTCATCCAATTGTTTCCATCTGCTTTAAATGAGCCAATTACTTCCTTTTGGCTATTAAGTCCAATTATTGAATGCATGTGTGAGATTGGTGGGGATAGTTCTCTCATGTAGTTATGGAAGCATGAGATGAATATACTTCTATGATAGTTGTAAGGGTCATGTCTTCTATAGTCATAAGTTATGTTATTTGTTTTGTCTCCATTCCCTCATATCCTTTGGAGGAAACCACTCATTTTTTGTTATCAATGTAGCTTTACACTACATAGAGTTCTTCCTCATGTTGTTCATATCATTATTGATTATCGGACTATGTATCACCTAGAAATTCGAATTTGTAACCAGGGCCATAGATTTGAGGGATAAGGAGATGGTTATAGGTAAGCATAAATATTGGACAAGCTATGAACCCTTACCCATTGAATTTTTCTACTTCTACATGCTTGAGAAGAGATGAATTAACACTAGAGGAGGTTCTCCAACAACATACAACAGGTTGGTGAAGGGGATGTTTGAGCCTAGAAGGGTGTTGTGTGGGGTAGTTATTGTGGGAGTTAAGGCTATGATGGCTAAGTGAGATTCTTGTAAAGCTTTATATGAGCATTTGGATAAGTATTGAGGGCAAAATGGGTTGTGGGATGAGATAGAGAAGTCTATAAGTGTTCCTTCGCCCTATTGACCTCATAGCCCAATTTGGGGGTGGTCTCTTAGCAAAAAGAATATATGTTGGACATAGTGCCTAAGGTTGGGTGGAAAATTGCTCTTACACAACTAGTTGCTTGGATGCTTTTTGTTTAAAGATAAGTATTCTCTTTTCATTTGAATGTTGAATGATTTTACTTTTATGCCTATGATAATTATGCATGTATATGCATGTTATGTGTGTGTGAATAGAGTTTATTTCCATTGCGTTTTACAATTATACATATGCATATGCATATTTGTGGTTATGAATTTCATAATATTCCCAAGGGGCGAAATTTAGAAGCCCGTAATTCGTTCATGTTCCCCTTTGTTGGTCGAAATGATGGATGGGGATGCCACATACTTCAACTCAACAAAGGCAATTTTAGACATTAAAAGTTATGAATGGGAATATGAAACAACAATTGTTAAAGATGTATCAAGAATAATGCATTAAGTGAACTTAAAAGTCTAGATTGAAACTTGGACTGTCAAGGAAATATGTTAGATGCTTATAGTGTCCACCCGCAAGAGAAAAAACCCTTGGCTTGAAAAATTATGTCAAAGGAAGACTATGGGAATAGTAAACATCAGTGGAAATGAATACAATGTCTGTTGGAAAAACTTTATGAATGTTGAAATTGAGAATTATCATCTTCAAAACTATCTCAATCGATCTTGATACCATTCAAGAGATTGAGAAATAAGGTTCGTTTTTGGAGTTAAAAAGTTAAAACTAGACTCCGATGTTGGATAACAAAGAAGACTAAAAAATCACATTGTTATTGGCTCATGAGTCCAAAGATCATAAACTAGAGTAAATTAGTATTGTTCATGAACATGTGCATATGTTAATAAGTTATTGTGAAGTATTTTCATGGATTAAAAGGACATCTAAATCTTGAGGAAAAGACAGCCCTCTAAGTTATTTTATCATGATGCATGTGAATAGGTCAAAAGTCTATTAGCATTGACAAGTCATCGGGAAAAAAAACTCGAAGTTAACATATGAGAAAAACTCCATTGATTCATAACTCACAAGTAAAAAGGCATTCATATTTAATCCTAAAGACCTTTTACACTTGAGGCATGGCAAATTTAGGGGCAAATTTTGTACATTTATTGGATAAGCTCTCCACTTTTGATGTTTATGATTTCAAGAAATTATAAACAAGAAAAATCAAAAATAGCTATATTTAAAAGCAATAAAGTAGATCTAATTTAGAGTCATTTCACATAACAATATTCCAAGAAAATCTATAAAAAATTACAATTTATAATTGTTTAGCTCTCTTGAAATACTTTTATGTATACTCAAATAATATCTTGCTTCAATCCATAACGTTGCAAAACATGTTTTAGTTTAATTTACCCTAATTTATTTGCCAATGGAAAACATCCTACATAAAAAAAAATACTACGGGTTCACGCTCAACATATCTTTGAGTGAGATCACCTTTCTTGGAATGTAATTGTAGATTGAGCTCTAACACGTTTCCATAAAGTACTTCACAACCTGCTTCAAGAGAAGGCCTTGTATAAAAAAAGAAATCAATCAATTATTAGTATTAAGCGAGATCATATATTGACAAATCGCTTAATAGAACCACTACTAGTGTGAAATGCTAAATGCTTGGTTAAGAAAATGAAATATAAGACAATTTAACTTCCAATCCATACTGGCAACTTCCACCGGTTTTCTTTATTTCAAAAAATATCTACTCAAATACAATGAAGAAAATGAGGGGTACCAATGCTTTCATCAAAAAAATATATGATAGATAAAGTCAATTCTAAGACCTGCTAAATGACGATAAAAGCATATATCCAATATACGTGTTGCTCTAGATAAATGAAGAGAGACACTCCACCCAATATACCTGCTACTTCTCAATCGATCCTATGTTGAGATAAGAGCCACTTTTCACACTAACCATTTTCCCAACTCGAATAAAAAATCTCTTTGAAATTTTCGAGTAACAATATTCAGACCAAAGATTGCTAGGGTTGTTCTTTATTGAACATAGTAACACAGGCCAGTGCAAAGACATAGAAAAAACTTTAGCAAAGTTGAGTCAAAATGAGATTAATATGTCATTTGTTTAACAAAGCAACTAAGGAAGTCAAAGTGAATTTTTCACCGAAAAAACTTAAAATTATGATCTCCAACATGACATTACATCAAAAGATAAGCTGCGCTAAAATCTTTACTTTCTTAATTTTTTTAAGTATCCAAGGAGTACTTACTTGAGTACATGATATTCGTGTAGTATAATTTATTAGAAAATAGTCGATATATATTAATGATTTAAATGCATGCAAGTGCAAATTGGACCTTCACGGGAGATAAATGAACAAAAATAAAATATGCCAAATATAATATAGAACAATATAATATTTGTTGTCTAGCATATTGCACAAGAGAAATTTATTTTGTATTAGCATTGACAAAAAGGGAAATTGTTTTCTAAGTGTTGGTGTTGGCTATTGGCAATATAAAGCCATTAATCCAAGCCTTGGAATCCATTATGAAGACATAGATCTCTGCACAAGTCTGAGAATAGAGATCAGATCAGTTCGTTTATGTAGAGGATCCATGTCACGGAGGCATGTGGACTATCATGCCCACATTTACAAATAAAAAATCTTTGCAAATTATATTAATCGAACATTATGCACACACAACATTTTACAAAAGAAGAATGACAAATTACAATGGTTACCACCATACAGTCATCAAGAGGCAATTTAACTTTCTTCTCACAAAAACCAAAAATACCTGCAATACATGGTTGTACAATTTTTGTACACTTTTTTCTAATCCCCCTTTGCCTTTTTTTTCTAATCATTATATTCTAGAGCATCGAACTCAGTTGACCTATCTACCACTTTAGGTATGATATTTTATGTTTTATCTCATACGACGGGGCATATGTGAGTTTAACATTATGCAAAGTAACTGATCCCCCTTTGCCTTTTTTTGCCAATCATTTTATTCTAGAGTATAGAACTCAGTTGACCTATCTACAACTATAGGTATGATATTTTATGTTTTATCTCATACCTCGGGGCATATGTGAGTTTAACATTCTGCATGGTCAGACCTCATTTCGATTGGTTTGTTTTAACTATTATGGGAAGTTCTATAGCTCTTTGAAATTTTCCAATTGGCGCATTAAAGCATCTTTTGGAAAGACTAATTTCCAGATCTCTGACAAATACTTGGTAAAAACTGTGCCATATTGGGTTGTTGCAACTCCTTCCATACTTCTACATATCTCATCACGAGAAAGGAGGTGTACTCTATAGCCCATGTGAAAGTGTCATGTATGTATGATACTTATAAAACATAAATTAAAAAAGTTGATATCCATAATGTCGAAAAATACGAATACAAATAAAATCCTACTAGCATTGTGGGCCTATTTTAGTGAATGTGCTAATTTTGACTAATTGTACTGCAATTCAGTTTTAAGAGACACATTTTGCCTCAAATAGAGCTAAAGCTTTCAGTTTTTTTATCTACTTAACAAAGTCAATTAATTTGCAACTTAGAGTTGAATTCCTGCAATGTGCTCTAGTATGCGATATAACTTCATAGATATGCTTTTCAAAAGGTCTATTTGATTTTATATGATAAGTGTTCAGCTCATAGCATCACGACTCTTAAAATCAAGTATATTTTACATATTTCTGTAATGACTAGTCTAAATTTGGAAAGATGTGATAACATAAAAAACAAAACTCTTAGCACAACAAGTGGTTGTGCTAAACCTATATCATGTAGGATCACTACTTAACCCAAGTTTATATGTGGTTGTAGTTTGCAGGGCCAAGCTAAAATGCAAATGCTCTCAGGGGTGCAAACTTGTTAACAATGGGATCAACTTATTTGTATCACTTGCACACCAAATTTGATGAGAGAATTTTGCATTGCTCTAGATGGCCAAAGTGTACATAGTCAACATGTAGGTATTATCTGACATAACTAGCAAATAGATCCACATAAATCTTTGACAAACTGATACGTTTGAAATCTCTGCCAACCTCTGTATGCCCTCCCTTCCCACTCTTAGTGGCTGGTGGTTTTGCTATGAACCATGGTGGTGAAATTGTTAAACTTTCGCTTTCATTGCTTTCCACAACTTATAAATTGGAATATTACATTTATGAATTCTTGAGTCTCAACATTAGAGCTACTCAAAAAGTGAAATTTGTCTTCCAAGTTTGTGATTTCGTAGAAATGTTTAAGTTCTAAAGCATGTTTTACAAATGGTTAATGATCGAAGAAATCACCAACATTTATGATGGTTTTCACTTGCCGAGCAACTTTAGCATTGAGAGTTAAAAAACACAAGTTTTTGTCTGTAAGTTTGAGGGAAACGATAAAGGAGAAAGTTTCATGATTTTACAATGGTGGCTCATGTCACCTTAAAGCCACTAGCAATACTATGTAGTAATAAGGTGACATATCAAAACTATATGAAATTGGAATTGTCAACTTGAAATTAGTAATATTTATTTTGCAGATATACGTATAAGCTGCTTGATAGTTAGTTCAAAGCAAATCCTAAGGCTGCAAAATATGGCAAACTGAAGCTTCAAAATTCAAAACAAAAACAAAAAACTAAGTAAAATAACCTTCAAACCAAGGTTTTGTTTCCATTGCTAAGCAAATCTTGTAATTTCTAAGGGCTTGAAAATAAATGAATCTTGCAATCTCTATGGCTTTGAAAAGAAACAAATAAGTAAGGAAGCACAGTGAGATGAAGCCAGTACCTCCAATGTGTGCCAATGATAGCAAGCCCATTCGTGTTGAAGCCGTCACAACTAGTAAGCACAAGGACCTTGAAATCGAGAAAAGAATGCATGAGGAGATCAAGGCTCTCATTGATGATCACCATGCGCTTAAGCCCGAGTTTTTCCGGCCAGGGGTGGGCATTGGTGCCCCAACTTGTAGGCACCATTTCAAAGTCCACAAAATGGGATTCCCCTTGAGCCACTGGACTTTATCCTTAGGAACCTCGCATAGTCGAGTTCACAGTGTAGCAATTTTTAATGAAAACCCGATGCATGTGTCCCGCCTTGATTCGAAACCACGACTTCTAGACCAGGGAAATCACGTTCTTGTCCCTGTGCAATGGCGAGAATTCTAATATGTGCACCAACACTTCATCAAGAATGAGTTCATCCTTCTCACCACCATAACAATAATTGCAATCCTAATCATAAAAATATACCTCACACATACACCGCTTAGATTTCCTACCCCATTGTCAATTTTGAAGTTATAGGGAAGTAAGCACCGAATTTCAAATTTAATAGAAGATGATGAATATTCCAAAAAACACATTGGAAAGGTACAATGTATACAAAGTTTTTGACCTTATGGCTTGATGCACAATAATGCTCACATTATTCACGAGAGTGAGTGCAGTTCGACTGCAACATTGTGAGTTTGCTCGCCTACTTCTCTACTTGCTAATCATCATTTATGCATACTTAGAGGAAAGTTGCGGATGGGTTCTAGAGAAACTAATTAGATGAACAGACCGAATGAATCATGACCTGCCATCCATCATGTTAGGGGTTTTCGCTAGAGTCGAGACTGCTCAAAATTGACAGGGAATAATACCTTGCCCATAGTTGTAGTGGCACAATTGAAGTTTACTCATAAAATCTAGGCGTATCTAATTCTGGATTTTATGAACAATGTCGGATCAATATTTTCCAACGAGAATCCTGAGGTCACACCCCTTCTTATCCAACCAAAATCCCAAGGTCCCCTCCTACAAGAATAGAATTCATCGTGGACACCTGGTAGATTGATTAAAGGATCTAAGGGAAAGCGACAAGTATTTGACGGTGAAGATGAAGAGAATAACAACGCCGACCCCTTTACACACAGGGATAAACCTTATACCGTGCTGCCAGTGCAGTTTTCAACTTAGTGACATTCCACCCAAAACTATTAGCACAAAAATCAATGAGTTTGTATCAAGTAAATATAAGAAGCCACTTACTATACAATTAACCCCAAAGTTTCCCATGACGATTGAGGAACCTGTGATTAATGAGACTTTACCAAATTTGCTCTTTTCTCATCTTTAGAGAGTTGTTAAGGTAAGTGGACTTTTTATAATTTATTTGATAATTACGTCGAAGGCGTTCTTTTTGGGAAAGACCATCCTTGGCACTGTAGCAAGATTTCTCGTCTATAGGACGAATGGAATCTTGCCACGTGTATCGTCGCGGTTTTGTCATCGATTTTGATCCAATGGTTTATACCAAACCCTACCCTAAGGTTGATACCAAACCTAAGGCTCAACAGTATTCGGGCTCGACAGAAAACAGATATCTCTGCAGTGTTCGAACTCGATCTGAAGTTGCATTGGGGTTTCACCTTTTTCTATTCTTTGCACAAGTGTAATAATCTCAACAGTATTCGGGCTCGACAGAAAGCTGATATCTCTGTTTCAATAAGAATGATCTGAAGTTGTGCTGGGGTTTCACCTTTTTCTATTCTTTGCACAAGTTTTATTACAGCCGCGAATATCTCTGTTTCAATAGGAAGGATTTGAAGTTGCGCTGGGGTTTCACCTTTTTCTATTCTCTGCGCGGATATCTCTGTTTCAATAGGAAGGATCTGAAGTTGCGTTGGGTTTCACCTTTTTCTATTATCTGCACAAGTTTTATTACAGCTTCAGGCTCTTTCTGCCCTATGCCCTACGACTCAATAGTATTCAGGGCTCAACAGAAAGCGGATATCTCTGTTTCAATAGGAAGGTTCTGAAGCTGCGTTAGGGTTTTACCTTTTTATATTCTCTGCACAAGTTTTATTACAGCTTCGAGCTCTTTCTCCCCTATGAGAACCTAAATTCTTTTTATTTTCCTTTAGAAGGCTTTCTATGAGTCTTCTAATCTCATCATTTCTATTGCCGGTGGATTCAGCACCAACCCCTAAACTTTGAAGTCGCAGTTTAGCAAGCCTGGCGCAGATGGCTAGCAGGGGCTGCCAAAAACGTTGCAAAAACATCTACATGAATCATTTGGTTGTGCCCACGGCCACAAGCTTCTGCTATGGCATGATTCAAGATGCTCGCCACCTCCGGGGTTAGCGTCTGCTGCACTGTGCGTATCCCTACTCGCTTTATTAACAATAAATTAAAAAATTACAGGCAGGGCTGAGCGATTCTGAGGCAATGGCCGATTCTGACATATATATGGCTATATATATGTACGCATCCTAGGAAGATTCATACAAGAATACAAAATAAATCTATCTATGGACGCTGCTGATAATTGGTTTCCACAAACTCCTGATCCCTACCTCCCTCCGTTCCCACGTCTGATTTGCAGTTTGAAGGGCGAAACTAGAAAGTCATGAGAATGAAAGTTGATTATCTTATTATGGCACTGGTTGCTGCTGGAGGTAAGCCCTACCTTAATCATGTTTATGTAAATTCGTTATGATTGTTTTTTTTTTCCTGATAATCAAAATGAATTGTCTTCAATTGAATTTCATCAAAATTTCCAATTTCATTACAAAGTTGAGTGTTTAATATTTTGTCAGATGGATTATTTGTGAAATTGAGCATGACATTCCTTGGTTTATTTTGATTCTTATGCTCGGTTCAGTGTAGGAGAAAATCTATTTTCCCTTTTATGGTGAACCCGATTCCATTCCTCTGGCTTGTTTTTATACTTTTTTTCTATTTTCACTTAATTTAGGCTTTGTGGCCATAGTTTTATATTCTGTGTTGTGCAGTTCATTAGGTCAATCTGCCTTTTAACATGGTATTCTTCCGCCTGGTTTCTCTTCAGCAAATTTCCCTGGAACCGTTGACTTTGTCTAGGGACTAGAACATTTCTTCTTTTCAGCCAGTCGCCATGTTTAAATCCTGAACGAACAGATAGATTATGCTCTTTCTACAGACTCAGTGTAGCAAACCAAATAGTTGCGATATTATTGTTGTCATTGGTCTCTGGAGTTTACACGAATCTTGCATTAGCTGATTTTGACTTTGTTGATTGAATCTTCAATACACGCTTCTGCTACTTTGCTTGTGTAACAATTTCTCTTTGCTACTTTGCTTGGATTTCTCTTTTCCTAAACTCCTGAATCTTTGGACTCCTTCGCAGCTTAATTAATGGCTCTCTCTATCCGTATGCTTGACCAAGAGCAATGATTTAGTTTTAGAATCACATGAACTGTTTTATTTTGTTTTGAATAGGAAAAATGTTATGAGGTATAGGTAGAAAATTTACAACAAATTAAAGAATAGAGGAGAAGATTTTCATTGGAAGACGTGTAGGATTTATGAGAGTTATGAAGAACTAAACTAGCTTTAATAGGAAGCTCGCCAATAATCAATTTGCAATTTTTGAACAATGTATTGTTCAATTAGCAATTGGATTATCTGGATTGACTCCTAAACCCCAGAAAACCCCAAATTGCTCTTATCAATTGATAGCATTATAAAATATATAAAGTAGGGTAGTTGTTTCATATTTTTACAAAAACAAAAAAAGGCACCGAAAACTGATTTTTTTTGTTGATAAATTTCTATATTGCCATTGTATTCTCAAAAGTGAAGATCACCCATTCCACACTGTCAATCCATCCACAAAACTGAAAATAGACCTATCATAGATACATTGTTCAAGCTACACTTAGGGCACTTCTAACAAAATAGTTGTTGATCTTCATGCTAACTTAGTAGCTAATAAGATGTCCATAATAGATACCATCAACATAATCTTAATTGGAAAATAAACAGAGAGATTAATGACCTCAGTTATTTCCATTCTGAAATGTCCTTGTATGCAGATTGATAGTAAAAATTTGAAAGTTTTTAGAGAAGAATTATTTGTGTTAAATTCTTTATAAAAATAATTTGATTTGTCTTTATGTGTTTAGCCTTTTTCTTTTTTCTTTTTAAAATTAAAATGGCACTTCCCATCTACTAAAGCGCATCCGGATTAATGGACAAGTAAAAAACAATTCTTTCTATATCATTACAATTTGAGTTTTTGAGTTTGATCATGATATGTGGGAACCATAAACCACCTTCAGAAGGATGAACAAATAAAAAAAATTCCCTCTATATCATTATAGTTTGAGTTTGATCATGATATGTCGAAAGGACGGTTGTTGATGACCTTATAACAGGGACCTTATAATTCTCGGGTTGCATAAATTCATCTTGATTATGGATTTATGATTTATGGAGCTTCTATAAACTTATTCTACATTTATTGGATCACATAAATTCACAAATCAATTCACTCTAGGTGTATTATTTATTCATCTTTTGTGGATCCATTTTGGTGGCATTGCTGTAATTTTGATACGTAAACAAGATAATACGGAAATAAATATTCTATTAGATTCAGAAAATCCATCTTTTACATAGCAAGAGGCTTTCTGTAGGCAGACTTTGATTATATCAACCTCTTTATTTAATATTAAAGCTAACTACATATTAAATAAACTTTGGTAGTTGTAATCCTCCACTTTTCCATAGCCTCTCTATTGGAATCTGTACCATTTCTCCAGAGTTTAATTTTGGTGCACCAGGCAATTAATAAAGAGAGAAAAAGACACTTGAAGAATATCCAGAGAACATTATGGAAGTCAAGGAGAATGCTAAGATGACTGATGCAGATGGTGTTGCTGTGGAAAAATCATAGAGCTTGGAATAAAAATGACGTGCCAAGTTAGAGGATAAAACCCCTCTTCAGTAGGAGTGGAAGGATGTGCGCAACCTCTTACAACCATTTCTGCAATTTTGGTAACTTTCAAATTAAATAACTTCTTTCCACATATTTGTGTGAGATGTTCATGAGAAGGGCTTCCTGCTTTGGAAACACAACTATGTTCTAGCCTATAGTTGCCATGCACCACCCATGCACTTCTTTCCACCTATATTTGTGTGAGATGTTCATGAGAGGGGCTTCCTGCTTTGGCAGCACAACTATATTCTAGCCTATAGTTTCCATGCACCACCCATGCACTGGTTAAATAATTGAATACATGTGCATTCCAAAGCATATAAACATTGCTCACTCGCTTCAACAAACCACAGGTGATCTCCAACATTATTGATGCTTCTGAAAAATTGCAGTCTCCTTACTTTCCTGGAAACATTTGGAGATGAGTATATCCAATCAAAGTAAGATGGGAAAGATTACTATTGAGGAGATACAACAATTTGTCAGATCCCATATTACTCTGAGTATGATGAATATAGAAGGTGGGGTATTGAGCTACCTTTCTGTCCACATATGACAAAGACAAAATGAACGAAAAATTGGTCGTTCAAGGCAAAGTGCATCCCTGCAAGCAGCTAAAAAGGGACAACTCCACAACATGGGTTTAGCCCCACCTTGAAACCCTAAAGCATAGAATTGGGAATGATCATCAACAAGCATTGGCCAATGTTTGTGGTTACTATTGTTGCTGCGATTATTGCAAGTCCTGTAAACTAGGTATCTCCATAGTAAAACCTATAGAGCGATGAACTATATTACATGTTTTGGCTACTGTTAATTCTCTGTTCGAAGAGACTTTCCTGGATAGCAGAGGTCTGCTATTGCTTAATATCTGCAATCTTAGCATATGATGATCATCTTCTAATTTATATTTTTATTTTGGAAAGTTGCCTCTAGTAGCATGCTTATGCCCCGAGGTTGGAGGATGCACAACATAACTCAGACTTCCTTTGGGTTAGTTTTCATGTCCGAGGGGTAGCTATTTCATAAAAATCGCCTAGAATGTGCACCCAACCTCATCCCTTCTTAAACATGCCATTTGGATAGGGGCCCTGTGGACAACTTCATATTTCGTCCACCTGACCACTCAATCATGGTCCCGTTTACTTAACATAGCCTCTGTTTTGGTTACACTTTTAGCTATGCCCAAGTACGTTCCATCTTCCATCTGATGCCTGAATCAATAAACGGTCCAATTTATTAAAGAGCTTGGTCAAGTTTTTGCTAAACAAGATGGTAGTCAGTCACCAGTTTCTTACTGCTTAGCCTTCATCCAAGAGCCTCTTCCAATGTAGTGGAAATGCTTACTTTGAGCCTTTCAGTCTTCACTTTCTGTTGTCCATGATCAAGCTCCACATGAGCTATTGCTCTGGCTGAAATGAATGAATATTCGTTGAGTTAGACCTATGTAACATTTCTGATCAATTAATTCAATTACTGGAGTTACATACCTTTGCATACCAGAAGGGATACGAACTTTCCTTGGTCTTGTAATAGTAACAAGTCCTCCAGAGTAGCAGATTGACTGCTTTTCAGTACACTCTGCCATATCTCCTCCATTTTGCATGGGCAATGGGAAGGCCAATAGCCCTGGCCCTTCATTTTCCATTCCCACTCTCTCATGATCTTATTATTTAATTAATTTGCTCTTTTTATTTTTCTCACATTTTTTTTTCCAATTTCATTTAATTTCTTTTACATTTGCCTATGTGTTTATTTGACCAGGCTTGCCATATTGCAATTAATACATTGCCAAATTACATTTTGAATATTGAGCCTTCAACCCTTCATTGGTTCGGATCAATTTCAGATCATTCATGTAGGAAAGATTGCAGCTATGGACACGAAAGCTGGTTAGTGTCTAGTATTTCCCATGTTTGAGATTTGAGAAAGGTCATTGCAATGGATATTAGCTATTTTGCTTGGTTTCTGGCCCATTATATTGTACTTCTTTTTATGATAGTGGAGAACTATTTATTCTTGGGTATCTTGCATTCTAAACATTAAATGCAATGTGAGTTTCAAATGTCATAGAAATAGAAAAAAAAATAAGCTTGCATTGACTTGACAGATTAAATGCCTGCAAAATAAAAAATCTAGCAATTGTGTTTTTAAATGATTTTTTTTAAATGCATGAGTGGATGCGAGCTATTGTTTTTAAAAATTTAAACCCTTTTCATGTTTGTGCTCAAGGACTTGCTCTGTTTCCATCTACCATTTTTGGATGTACAGGAAAGATCTTGGATCATATTTCCTTTCATTATTAAAAATAAATATATGGTCCACTAGTCTTCTGGCATTTGTGGATCCACATTTATCCTTCTACTCCACTTGATACATAAAATATCTAAGTTTATAACATTAGATAAAGTCATTGGAAAAAGTTTATTATGTCAAGTATTTGCGTTAGGTGTGTAAGAAATTGTAAAATATTTTTTATATTCCGGCTGTTATACTATGGGAAATTTATTATGTCAAGTATTTACCTTAGGTTAGCATGAATGTCTACCTACATATATGCTTGGTAAATACAAAAAATAGTTTAATAATAAAATACAAATATATTTTAAGTTTAATTTGTGATTGATTGAATTATGTTGATGTAACTAATTTTAAATTTAATTTGTTATGACTAAAATATATTTACATTAATGTGTTAAAGTGGTTTTACAACCTTTTCAATATTAGTGAAATTCATTTATTTTTGCTGTAGAAATTTTACAACCTTTTCAATATTACTGAAATTCATTTATTTTTGCTGTAGAAATTAATTGGAAACTGACTTTTGTAACTATGAGATATATGGGTCTTTTTGTTATTAGAAATTGCATATGGCTTCATTTTAGTTTATTTACAATTATGTGGGATTGATGTTTGTACTGATGTGTATGCCAGGCCACTGGGGAGGACTACAGTGTTGAGCCAAATGGTTCCAGGAGGCCATTCAGAGCTTTGATGAATGTAGGTCTTGTCAAGACCACCACTGGCAACGAAGTTTTTGGAGCTTTAAAGGTTGGTAAACAGTCTATTGTTTTTTATGTTTAATTAAATGTTGTAAAAGTGGTTTTCTGTGATCAATCCCATCTTTTTTAAATAATAAGGTAAATGGGATTAATTGTGGGGCTAATAATATACTACCATATTTTTGGTAGATCCATTGCTTAAGCTATAGATTGATATGGTATAATCTTGCTTATGTCTTATCCGATTCCATTTGCGTGGCATTTTTTGTTGCTCTGTTTGCCTGTACCGTTATTGCCTTCTGAGATTCATGGGGTCATAGCTCTTTGCTTATATTTGTTGATTGATTAGTTTCAGATTTAACAATGTATTGATGACAATATGATGATCATGTCTTCTGTAGAGGGTTAAGAAATGTTGCCAGGCATATAACTAAAGCAATAAATATATTCTTACTTGAGTTAATCATGGCTGTTGAAATATTTTTTCTTTTGAGAGTTTCTTCTAATTTATTGCCTATTGAGCTGGCACAACATCCTTTGTTTTCTTTTTTCAATCTTTTGGAAATCCTTCCACTCATCCTTTTTGTTACTTGTCATGATTAATAGTTTTGAGTCTTTGACAAGCAGTATGGATTTAGACAACATTTGTTTTGATTTTCTAGGCAGATAGACATGAAAACCAGATCTTTTTTTTTAATAACAATTAATAATTATTATATAGGTTGCTTGATTTTCTTATGTTCGGTTCTTTTCTAAATACCAACTTCATTATATTCTTTTGCTACATTCACTCTTGTAAACTTTCAACTTTGTGCCTTGTGTATAGGGTGCTTTTGATGGAGGATTAGATATTCCTCATAGTGAAAAGCGTTTTGTTGGTTATAACAAGGAAAGCAAGAGCCTGGATGTTGAGGTCCATTGAAAGTATATTATTTGAGGTCATGTAGCTACTTACATGAAGGTCAGAAATTATCTATTTAAGGATTGCGTGTATGGTTTTAATAATTACCTTGATTACAGGTGATGTTCTATGGAATAACATTTATGGAAGAATTCATAACAGTACATTGGCATTGAAGCTGTAGGAAGTTCTCAAAATATTTAGAAGACCAAACTACTAGGTAGAAGCGCAACTATTTTTTCCACCCATGATAGAATGTTCTGTTGAAGTTAGTTGATGGTGATGGTATTTAAAGGTCGAGCTCTGCATCTTCATAATTAGGTTTATGTTTATGGTCTTCCATATCCATTCATAGGTTTGTACTAGCATGTTGTGTTACTTGTAGATGTTGAAAGAAGATGAACCAGAGAAGTATCAATCCCAGTTTTCTAAATATATCAAGAAAGGTATACAACCTGAAAGCATTGTAGAGTTGTAGAAGAAACTGCATGCTGCTATTCGAGCATACCCGACAATCAAATACACTGAGAAACATGTTCCTAAAGAGCAGAAGCAGTAAGTGTTTTCAATTGATCTGTTCTTAATATTTTTGGAATTACTAAAATATTTTGAAAATGTTAAATTAGTAGAATTACTTTATTGTCTTAGTAGAATTACTTTATTGTCAAGTCCTTAACACATTAAATCTTTTACCTTGACAGTTACTTGACGAGGAAACTAACTTATGAAGAGAGAAAGGCAAAATTGATTGCTCGGTTGAATGCTTTGAATAATGTTCAGGATGATGAGGATGATGATGAATGAATTATTGAAATTATTGGCCCAGATGTCTTTTCTCTTCCTTATTGGTGAATTACAGAACTTACAGACTTAGTAATACATTATGAAGCTTTTATTTTTTCAGCCAAGTTCTTAAGATGGGTTGGCTAAAGGCTGTCGTGGCTCTAATGCCATTTAATTTTGGTAGGATAATGTGTTGCTGAGATAGATATTGTGAATTGAATTTACAACTTTTCTGAGTTAATTTACAAGGAGGCATTCAATGTCTAGTTTGGTAATTGCTAATGATTATGCTATAAATATTCTTGCCATCAAAATTAGTAATTGCTAATGGTTAGGGTATAAATATTCTTGGCTTCAAAATTAATTACGTGTTCATGTTTGCCAACTTTGAATTTAGTCCTAATGAAATGTGTGCGTAAGCACCATGCCAACTTGGTGAATTTAAATTCATGGGTGTGAATCTTGTCATTTATGTTGCCAGATGAGTTTTCAAGTCTAGTCTCTTCATTGCAAATGAAGATACCTCATTGAATGAACATAAGTTTTACAGTTCATAGTGCTAAATTATGTGTTCATTTTAGTCTGTACTAAGCAATTTTAGATATATACCTTAGTAGGCCAGATATATCTTGGTAGAAATATTCAACTATTGTTTTCGTTAAGTTTTTTGCAATGTAGGCAGAGCAGATTTTAGGACTTAGAAAGTGTAAGTGAATTTAGTTTGAACCAAAAAAAGATTGTATGTAAATTGATATGAATTCCAGTAAGTATTAGGTATGCTTTGGAACTTTAAATTGGGATTAGCTCCATTGGTTGTTATTATCCATAAATTCACTTTATTGTGTTAAGTGCACTAACTCATGGGAAATTATCCATAAATCTGAGGAATAATCCTTTTATTTTTTTGGTAAGGTCTTCCTTGAGAATATGTGTAAATGAGTTGTACTTCTATTGAAATCATTTTCATTGTATTTTGCATCTCTGTTGAAAGCACCATCCTTTTATATTTTTCTGTCCTCCTTGAAAAAAGGTGTAAATGAGTTGTAGTTCCATTGAAATCATTTTCATTGTATTTTGTACCACTTTGTAGGATTAACTTTCTCGATGTTATTTTCAGAAGTGTACCAATGCTGACATGGATAGTAGATACTCTTTATTTTGCCAAATGCTTTGGTGAACTTGAGATGAAATTTGTTATGAGATTCATGTTAATTGAGGTATATGCAACTGAAGGAAGTGATCTATAGATATATACAAATGATAGACGAAGTGATATATAGATATATACTATATAGTTTGTTCAGGCCTAGGAAATGATCTATTTAGTATCAATAAGAGCAAGAAAGATATGACTAGACCATGCTTTGCAATTCTCATTACATACGGCTTTCCTTCCCCTATCAATAAGAGCAAGAAAGCTCTGCCAGACCGTGCATTGCAATTCTCATTGCATAATTTATTCCTCCCTACATATTTGTTCTTTTGCATTGATTCACCATTTTCCAATGGAATAGTATCTCTATGTAAATAACCAGTCAGTGTTATCGGAACAGGCCTGCGTCGACAACATCGTAATCCATGATTTGTCCTAGAATTTAGGCATTAAGTGAAACACCAATAAACTCTGTGTTTTACTGTTCCCTTCATAGCATCTATTTCACTATTCCCTTTTTTGCTTCATCACTTTCACTTTACTTTCTATTTATTTTATTTTTCATTTCGGCATTCCTTTGCACCTTATGGGGCAATTGCTAGTATAAAACATCACATCTTTAACCATTGTCAAATTATAATAAAAAATAAAATTATTTTTATTGACTGTATGTTAAATATAGTGTTTTATAATGCATTGCTCTTAAACTAATAAAAAATATTGAATTAAGTGAATTATTGACCGTGTTAAATATAGTGTTTTATAATGCATTCCTCTTAAACTAATAAAAAATAGTGAAACATATAGGCCCTACTTTTCAGAGAGTAAAATAATCTTTACAGAGCACAGACTAAAAAGTGGGCAAATCGATTTCGAAAGTCACCATGATAGCACGCAACTTGCAAGGTCTAAACATAGAGGGACACACGATTTTCTCTCTCTGTATGTGTTTTTATTGTGTTATATGTGCTTTTATTGCGCGATCCACTAATTTCACAACCCCCATTCTTTCTCTCTTTATATTGCTTGACTATGGTTTCATTTCCCGAGAATATTTTCTTTTACTTCGTGGTTTGAACCCGTGTTTTCCATGGAACTCTTTCAGAGCCCTGGGAGGGAGGGCTAACAATGATTGAAGAACTTGTGATTAATGAGCCTTTACCAAATTTGTTCTTTTCTCATCTTTTCTCATGGTAGGTCGAGCAACCCGTTAGCCGGTCATCCAAGCGAGAAGATGTCTCAACGGAATGGAAACCCGGGTGGATGGAATGAAATCCATCTATCCCCACCAACGAACCACTGTATCATTCACAACAACACGCAACTTGCAAGGTCTAAACATACCGAGCCAAATGATTTTCTCTCTCTATGTGTGTTTATTGCGTTATATGTGCTTTTATTGCGTGATCCACTAATTTCACAACCCCCCTTCTTTCTCTCTTTATATTGCTTGACTATGGTTTCGTTTCGCGATAATATTTTCTTTTACTTTGTGGTTCGAACCCGCATTTTCCATGGAATTCTTTCAAAGCCCTGGGAGGGAGGGCTAACGATGATTGAGGAACTTGTGATTAATGAGCCTTTACCAAATTTGTTCTTTTCTCATCTTTATAGAGTTGTTAAACACAATTTTTTTTTTTTAATTCACATGGAAAATACCACTTTCCTACTATTCCGAAGGAATCAAGGAAAGCTAATACACACATGGGAAATCCCAACAAACTTCCCCACATATCGTGGATGGTAGGTCGAGCAACCCGTCAGCCGGTCATCCAAGCGAGAAGATGTCTCAATGGAATGGAAACCCGGGTGGATGGAATGAAATCCATC
This sequence comes from Larix kaempferi, assembly GCA_027924585.1. Taxonomy (NCBI): domain Eukaryota; kingdom Viridiplantae; phylum Streptophyta; class Pinopsida; order Pinales; family Pinaceae; genus Larix; species Larix kaempferi. The sequence continues at coordinate 2,575,291 of BSBM01001294.1, read as the reverse complement.
TATCCTCACCAACGAACCACCGTATCATTCACAACAACACGCAACTTACAAGGTCTAAACATACTGGGCCAAACAATTTTCTCTCTCTATGTGTTTTTATTGCGTTATATGTGCTTTTATTGTGCGATCCACTAATTTCACAACCCCTCTTCTTTCTCTCTTTATATTGCTTGACTATGGTTTCATTTTGCGAGAAAATTTTCTTTTACTTTGTGGTTCAAACCCGTGTTTTCTATGGAACTCTTTCGGAGCCCTGGGAGGGAGGGCTAACGATGATTGAGGAACTTGTGATTAATGAGCCTTTACCATATTTGTTCTTTTCTCATCTTTACAGAGTTGTTAAACGCAATTTTTTTTTTCATGCGGAAAATACCACCTTCCTGCTATTCCAAAGGAATCAAGGAAAGCTAATACACACACGGGAAATCCCAACAAACTTCCCCACATATCGTGGATGGTAGGTCAAGCAACTCGTCAGCCGGTCATCCAAGCGAGAAGATGTCTCAACGGAATGAAAACCCGGGTGGATGGAATGAAATCCATCTATCCCCACCAACGAACCACCGTATCATTCATAACAACACGCAACTTGCAAGGTCTAAACATACCGGGCCAAACGATTTTCTCTCTCTATGCGTTTTTATTGCGTTATATGTGCTTTTATTGCGCGATCCACTAATTTCACAACCCCCCTTCTTTCTCTCTTTATATTGCTTGACTATGGTTTCATTTCGCGAGAATATTTTCTTTTACTTTGTGGTTCGAACCCGCGTTTTCCATGGAACTCTTTCAGAGCCCTGGGAGGGAGGGCTAACGATGATTGATGAACTTGTGATTAATGAGCCTTTACCAAATTTGTTCTTTTCTCATCTTTACAGAGTTGTTAAACACAACTCTCCTTTTTTTTTTTTTTTTTTTTTTTTTTTTTTTTTTTTTTCACGCGGAAAATACCACCTTCCTACTATTCCGAAGGAATCAAGGAAAGCTATTACAGACACGGGAAATCCCAACAAACTTCCCCACATATCGTGAATGGTAGGTCGAGCAACCCGTCAGCCGGTCATCCAAGTGAGAAGATGTCTCAACGGAATGGAAACCCGAGTGGATGGAATGAAATCCATCTATCCCCACCAACAAACCACCATATCATTCACAACAACACGCAACTTGCAAGGTCTAAACATACCGGGCCAAACGATTTTCTCTCTCTATGTATTTTTATTGCGTTATATGTGCTTTTATTGCGCGATCCACTAATTTCACAACCCCCCTTCTTTCTCTCTTTATATTGCTTGACTATGGTTTCATTTCACGAGAATATCTTCTTTTACTTTGTGGTTCGAACCCGCGTTTTCCATGGAACTCTTTCAGAGCCCTGGGAGGGAGGGCTAACGAAGGTGAATCCAAGATCCCCTCCACGGCAGGACGGGGGCGGATGCCCACATAACAATATCTTTCACAGCAGAGAACGGCAGTGCTTCAAACTCACGGCGTCTGGTATTGTGCAATTGGGTTACAGAACAAAACTGTAAATCCAGAGGAAATCATGGAATGATAGAGAACGAGCGTGCTTCAAACTCACGGCGTCTGGTATCGTGCAATCGGGTTCCAGAAGAAAACTGTAAATCCAGAGGAAATCATGGAATGACAGTGGTTGCTCCAACAACATCCATGAGGTAATTTTCTCTTCCAATTATGCCATTTCCGCTGAATTCAATTTGGAGAAAGGCTTCATGATGAACGGGAGCAGTGATACGACTTCAGCACATGTCAAAAGTGGGGAGAGGTATTTGTTATTGCAACACGAGAAAGAGCCTCTTTCCAACTTTGATTTTGACTAGTGTTGGGGTCTCGTATTATTGCTTTCGTTTACGCGGACATCATGATAGCTCTGATTTCAAGAGGAGTTGATTCAGACACAATTTTGATTATGGATAATTAGGAGAGAAAATTGCAACATAAATGTTGTTAGGGGTTAGTTTCGTTGAAGGCAAATCTCGGTCAGATGTCACGGAGAGTAACAAGGGTTCTGAAATTGAGAGGATTATTGGGTAGAGGCTCGGTAAAAGCGGCTGTAAAATAAATCTAGGGTTTGTAGGCAGTCGAAACATCCGTCCACGAGGGTTACGGTGTTGGAAGACGGTGAAGGTGATGCCTACGATTCCGATTTGGAACAGAGGAGAACGAGGAGGAAAAAATCTAGCAGGAAGAAGACGAGGTCAAGGAAAGTTAGTCTAGACTCTAGTTCTTTGGATGGCGAAGATGGGGCATCTGATGATTGGAAGGGCAGGGGACGGAGGAAGAGGACTCGCTGTGATATAGCGATCCTGAGAAAACGAGGAGTACGAGGAAGAGCAGGAGGCAGAAAAAGAAACATAGGAAGCATGGCTGGAACAGAAGTTCCCTTTTTTTGAGACAGTAAACATCACAAACATGGCCGGAACCATAGTTCCAAGAAAATTAATTTAGTAAAACTGGATGATGTTAGCATAAGAAAGCAAAGGAACTCGGGACTCCATTTTAGAGGCATGCTACTCTAGGTAATGATTTCTCAATTTGTGTTTTAATTTAACATTATTCTTAGGCTCTTTATTTGGCTGGTCTATACATGATACCATAAACTATTGAATATAAGTCCATTGTTGTTTGGTTTTAGCTATCTTCTAAAGTACCTCTATCAGTGTCTTGAAGTGGATTTCCCTACATTGAGACACCTTGATAGCTTTTTATGGTGATGATACGATCTTGAGATGTCCTACCTGATCCTAGTTCACTATTAGTTTAGCTTATATTAGTAACTAGTATGTAAGTAAAGTCCAGATTCCAAAGTTCCAAACATTGTAAGCCTTTATTGATTAAGGAATGCCTGCCTTTTGAAACTACCTCATTAGCTTGCTTATGCTTTTTGTTTTGGTGTTTTTTTCTCTCTGTTATTGTTTTTGCTCAGGGAAAAAAGATTTATATTTATATTAGACCATCAAGCTGCTAACAGTCCATTACATACATTTATCCATGGGTATTTTGATTCAGGTTGTATCTGTGTCTGGGATTTTTCCTACAGATTATAGATTTCATATTACCACCTTCAGAATTACAGAACTTCTCAGATTCTGAAACAGAAGTTCCGTGCCAAACCAAAAAAATTGAAGTAGTGTGGGTGGAAGCCTTGTTAGTTTTTGTAGCTCTGACAGGTACTTATACATAGGCCAGGTGTAGGGCATGCAAGAGTCATCCAGAAGATCTCTCTAGGAGCTTTGCTTGAGAGGGCAAGTGACTTTTATGTTATAATGGCTAAAAGGTGACTTAAGTTGTGTCAACGGAAGATTAAATTGTAGCTGTAGATCTCAAGTGATCTAAAATCATTTAGGAGATCTAGAGGGCCCATGGTATTTTAGTCATTGGAATGATATAAAAGGAAGTCGAAGGAGAAGATGTGAGACAACAGTCACACAGAATGAGTGAGTGAGATTTCATTTAGTGGGTGGAGAAGGACTTCGATCCAAGTGTGTAGGTGTCGGTGCAGGGTCATAGGAAAGGAGCAAGGAGCAGTTGAGGGTTAGCAACAAGCAATATCGAAGGACTAATCTTGAGGCAATATCGAAGGACTAATCTTGAGGTTTGAAAGCTAACATTCTGTCATTGTATTCCTCAGTGGGCCATTATCCTAGGACGGGAGACCAGGATTTTTATATTAATAAAAATCATCTGTTGCTGGTTTTTTTCCCCAGTTGGGGTTTTTCAGGGTAAATCTAAGTGTCAAATGTGTGTAATTTCCTGTGTTTTTCCGTTGCGTAATTAGTTAGGATCTCAATATATTTTCAGTTAATAATTGCTAATTATTTTGGACTGTAAATTGGGTTTGGGATTGAGTAAAATTAACAAGCTTGGTTTTGTACCCAGATCTCTGTACAGGCTTTGACACTAGATTCATCATCATAAAAATTCTCAGTAAATAAATGGAGCAGACATTTGACCATGCAATGAACCACACTCCATGCAAGCTGCACTATATAAGACTTGTGCTCATTTCGCTGATGGATGCACAACATCTCTCAGTCCCTTTGGTTTTCAGCCAGCGCATCCAGAGGTTGACAATTCCCAATATCCCCTTTTTTTTTCCGTGGTCCAAGATCCCCATGTGTCTGGGCACTATTGGTCTGTCCATGCCACAGAGAGCCATTGATTAATGCCTGTAATGATCCATAAATCTATGTTTTGTTGATCATGTCATCTATGTTCCCACTAGATCATCAAGCTCCTGAATGGGGCTATAGATGTAATGTCACTCAATGTTGGGGGATGTGTACTTATATCCTTGTCAATTCAATGGTCCAAACATTTATGTTACCAGTTTTCCCATCTAGTTCAAAACTGATTAGATCAGACCATAGTTAAAATTTCAATTGCTTGATTTTCTAACAAATCAGTAATTATGTAGAGGCCTATTTTTATTGCTAGACCATTGATCCGGTTTAATCTATTTCAGAGGAACCAATCCTCATTGGATGCTCTTTCATTGAAACTGACAATGATAATTTTAAAATATCCTTCAATCTCTATTGAGTTGAGATGATTTGATCTCCAATCTTTAATCCCCTTGACCAGTGCAATCATTTCTGCTTGGTTGTTTGTTGGCTTCCCATTGAATTTCAGATAAATGAAAATAATTTGGCCTTCTTTATTTCTGATGATACAACCACTGCAAGCTTCACTTGAGTTTCCCTCTGAAGCACCATCAAAGTTTAATTCATACCTCTTTGACACAGGTGGGTTCCAAGGAATCTCTTTGGTCTTCTTTTTCTCCAAGCTTGGTCCAATTATGGAATACCAGAATTGGATCTTCTTGAACCAAAAGGAGAGGATATGATGTTCAAAAGGAGAAAGAGGTTCTGGGATATCTTGGCGGATGTGCTTGTGTGATTCTAGAATAGTTCTCACTGATTTATCCCAAATTTGGGCTGGCCACTGGATACCGTGGATTCACATCGATTTTTTTTCTCGTTTCTATCATCCCATAATCTCCATAAGAAGATGAAAAAGGGGTTGCTTCTCTAGATGGAACTTAGATGTTTTAGGGTTCATTGACCTTTTGTCCAATTCCTTAAGGTTTCTTCATATGACCTATGGAATAGTGGAATTCCACCAAAATGGTCTCCTCATTTTGACCATGCTTCAAGTGCTATTGGATATTGAAAGAAGATATGTTAACTACTTTCCTCTGCTCGACAACATCCCAGATATATGGAAATCCCCTGGACACTCTTTCTTTCAAAGATTCCCAAGATAAGATCTTATCTTGGGCCAAGTAGGAGGGGCCCAGATCTTCCACAATGGATCTGGTACTGTTTGAAATTCTTCTTTGAAATGGTGCAGATATGTTTTCTTTCACTGCTGTCACCTCTTTCTTTGTATGGCGAAAGAATGATAATAATAGTAATAAATACCAGTAAAAGCTTTAACTGAGTACTCTATAGTACCCCTTTTCCACGCTATCCCCACAATGCCCATTACAAAAGTTGGATACACAAAATAAATGGCACCTTGGACTTGTGACTATAAAAACTTCATATACTAAACTTCCTATCCCAAATTGGTTGCAAAGATTGGTTTTCGACAACATATAAGCCCCAGTATACCATGATTTTACAGAGGTCCAAACATTGTAAATATTTGTTCAGTTAGGAACCTCAACCTTTTGTTGTTTGATGTAGTTTGCTTATGCCTTTTGTTTTGGTGTTTTTTCCTGTTATTTTTTTTCCCAGCAGGCTGGTAACAGTCCAGTACATACATTAATCTGTCTGGATTTTGATTCAGGCTGTGTGTTTGGGTGTGTTTTCCTCTTATGTTATTTTTTCTTGGGGAAATAGATTATATTTGTATCAGACCAGCAGGCTGGTAACAATTCAGTACATACATTAATCTATCTGGAGTTTGATTCAGGATGTGTCTATGTCTGGGATTTTTCCTATGCATTATACATCCCATGTTCCCTAGCTTCAGGAATTACAGAACTTCCCAGATCCTGAAACAGAAGGTCCACTATAAACAAAATCATTTGAAGCAAGATGGGAACCTGGTTGTGTGCCCAGATCTCGTTACAGGCCTTGATCTTAGATTTATCATCATAAAAACCTATCAGTAAATAAATAAATAGAGCAGATGTTAGACCATACAGTAAATTGGCATTCCATTTGAGTTGCAGAAGTTAATGTTAATGTTAATAGCACAGCATAACCAGGATCACTAAAAGAATGGCAAAGCACAGAAACAAAATGAATGTGGAGCTCGTTTAACCATGATGATAAGAACAATCATCTCCCAACCATAGACAAAGCTAATTGTCTCCCCCGAGCTCAGACCTTCCAATAGAGAATGATGTACATCCAGATAGTAGTAGTGCAAACCCAAGAAAACAAGAGAAAAACTTCTCCAATAATGGAGAACCCAAAAATTCAGTCTCCTAGCTGCAGTAGTGAACCTCTCTTGGCTAGAGTGAACTTGCTTGAGTGAATGACCAAATGATATACACATCAAAAGGTGACTTTTTCCCTTACTGGTCCGACCTAACTTTCCCTAACTGTGCCGACCTGACTGGGGCAGTCTGTGCACTGTTTTGGGGCAGTCTGTGCACTGTTTTGGGGCAGTTTACCCACTGGGATGACTTGTCTTGGGGGAATACAAAAATCCACATTAATGAATCCTTTCTTTGTGATTTCATCCCAAGGTTTATATTGATTCTTTCAAGGGTTTTACATGATCAAATACATTGATATCTTGTCTTGTAGGAGGTACAAGAATAATGTCCAAAGTTGCACTATTCCAACACTCCCTCTCAACAAGGAAGGTATTCTAAAGACACTGAATTCTAATCTTATTCTTTCTTTGACCGACCTATGAGGTGATGCCCCACGCAGCTACTACTCCAACACTCCCTCTCAACCAGGGAGGTATCATCAATATTATCATACTGAAACACATCTGGATATCATCTGTACATCACGGTTATCTCTAACTTCTCTATATCATAAGGAAGGTCTTCCAACACAATCTCAGTTCGTCCAGAAGTGTCAGCTTATCAATCTTCGTGCATCTGCTTAATCTAGTCCATCGGAGAACATGCACTAGCTCCACGACTCTACCCTATCCATAAGGGAGTCACTCGTGCCTCAGCTTAACAACTCTGCACAGTCCATCGGAGAGTCGATCATGCATCAATACCATGTGCCATAGCTCAACCCAGTCCATCGGGTACCTACATCATCAACACTCCCTCTTAGCTAGAGAGGTATCATCACGTCGGAACACATCCGATCATCTTGTCTGAGCACGTATGATCATCACATCGGAACACATCTGATCATCTCGTCTGAGCATGCATGATCATCACATCGGAACACATCCGATCATCTCGTCTGAGCACGCATGGTCATCACATCGGAACACATTCGACCATCTCATCTGAGCATGTATGGTCATCACATTGGAACACATTCGTTCATCTCATCTGAGCATGTATGGTCATCACATCGGAACACATCCGATCATCTCATCTGAGCACGTATGATCATCACATCGGAACCACAAAGGAACCATCCCACAAAGGGACCCACTCCACGAAGGAGCACGTTCCACAAAGGAACCATCCCACAAAGGGACCCACTCCACGAAGGAGCACGTTCCACAAAGGAACCATCCCACACAGGGACACGCTCCATAAAGGACTCAGGCACAAGTCTCGGCTTTTGCCTCATCAACAGCCACACTGGTCATCAATCTCCCTTCCTGAGGAAGGGAATCTACTCCTTCATTCTGGAGAAGGGTTTGGTAAGGATATCTACAATTTGCTAATTTGTAGAGATATACTGGAGCTTCACTGCTCCCTTATCACGGAATATCGCTGTCACATCAAGCCCATGACCATACAAATTTGCAAGCAGCTTTCGAAGCCATACTGCTTCCTTACTAGTTGCACTGGCTGTGATGTACTCTGGCTCGGCTGTACTAAGTGCCACAGAAGTCTGTTTCTTGTTGATTCAAGAAACCATAGCTGATCTCAAGCTAAAACAGCACCCAAAGGTGCTCCTTCTGTCAACCACACTACAGGCCCAATTTGAATCTGTGAAGCTTACTAGTTTCACTCCATTTTTTGAGGCAAATCTCAATCCATAACCAATAGTAACGCGAAGATATCTCTGCATAGCAAATATCTAGCTTGGTATTAACGAGGTACAACAAGGAGCCAATCAATTGATAGTACATTGTGGGATCTACTAAATCCGAAGATATGGCAGAAGCAAGTAACTTCTTTGGATTTGCTTCCATAGGTGTAGCCATGGACTTATAGTCCATCATACCAAATCTGCACAAGATCTCAATGGTATACTTCCCTTGTCTAAGGAAGATCTCATCAGGTCCTTGCCACACCTCTAAGCCCAAGAAATAATGCATCAACCCCAGGACTCTCATTTCAAATTCACGGATCAACTACCCCTGTGCTGCAGACTCCCTCTGCAGCTCTGCCTCTTGCTCTCAATCGTCAATCTCCATATGAGATCCTTTGGACCTGTGGGTTATGGGTTCACATATGATTGAATGTGCATCGGTAATCATCACTTGTTCTTCGGAGCAAGTCTCATCATCCTTCTCTTGTAGGTCATGGCACATGATCTTTCCTACAAGTCAGATTCAGTCAAATAGTTAGTAATATTGCGTGATCATGAAATTCAATCAACTCATATTGACATTTTAATGCAATGACAATTTCTTATACACAGTTATGTAACCAACTTAGCCAATGCTTCAATCACAACACCCATCTAACAGGATGCTGTGCAGCATTATAGTCTACTTACTCATCATATGCATGATATGCATTACATGAGCCTACAATTTTGTCAATCATATATAGGTGCATAATAGAAAACTATATAAGTCTAATGCACAATTTCATAATCATATGACAAAGACTTAAAAAAATATTAAATACTTTATCTTTTGTTTGTTTATGTGGACTCCCACTTGATCTCTGCCAAGGACACTTTCATCAACAACTGCTAGTTGATCTATGATTAAAAAATTCTGCTAGGATTCTCATTCTCATATAGATTCTTCAAGGCATCATACATCTTCTTGGTTGAATCCTGGCTTGCAATGAGAGGTAAAACCGTACAAGATAATCTTTTACTGAGTCCATCAATATCCTCATAGTTGTGGCTTCATTCTTCTTGAATCTTGATTTCTCTCTGGCTCCCTCTGGTTCTGGAATATTTATGAGTATATGATCCTTGAGATCATGTTCATTTAGGAGCATGAGCATTCTGCTTTTCCAAGAACGAAAGTTTGAGACTCCCTCTAATCTATCTTCTACTCTGAGTCCAACAACCATCTTGACTGAAGACTGAAAAGCTGAAACTTGTTTCAGAAACCCTAGCATGAGAGGGTCAAAAAATGAAGTTTGGAATCTTGCAAAATTGACTCCACAGATAGATGCGCCCTTTCAAGGCGAGTTGAGAGAAGGTAGGATCAAGCCAAATCTGTGGATCGGACAACACAAAACTTGGAACCCTAATTTCTGCAGTGGCTGCAGCAATTGCAGAATTAGGTCAAAAATGAAACTTCTCAGAGTTGGAATTTTCCTTCACCAAAAGATGCGTCTTCCCTAGGGTGAAATTTCCAATGCACTTTTCAAGCCAAACTGAGAGGGGAAGGCCCCAAAATGTGAAACCCTAGTTTTTTGTCCCCAACATAAATTAGGTCAGATTCGAAAGTTCTCTGAATGAAAATATTCCTCCACAGATAACTGTGCCCTCCCAGGGCAAATTGGGTAGAGTTCTTTCCGGATCAATTATGTGGTTGAAAACCCTAAATTTGGGAAGCCCTATTTTCTGGCACTTGTCTCTTTCAACACTGCTTTGATACCATGTTAATGTTTATATTAGCATAACCAGAATCACTAAAAGAATGGCAAAGCACAGAAACAAAATGAATGTGGAGCTTGTTTAACCAATGATGATAAGAACAATCATCTCCCAACCATAGACAAAGCTATTTGTCTCCCTCGAGCTCAGACCTTCCAATAGAGAATGATGTACATCCAGATAGTAGTAGTGCAAACCCAAGAAAACAAGAGAAAAACTTCTCCAATAGTGGAGAACCCCAAAAATTCAGTCTCCTAGCTGTAGTAGCGAACCTCTCTTGGCTAGAGCAAACTTGCTTGAGTGAATGACCAAATGAGAGGTCGAACTTTCTATTTATACACATCAAAAGGTGACTTTTTCCCTTACGGGGCTGACCTAACTTTCCCTAACTAGGCCGACCTGACTGAGGCAGTTCTGCCCATTGTTTGGGGCAGACTGCCCATTGTTTTGGGGCAGTTTACCCACTGGGCTGACTTGTCTTATGGGAATATAAAATCCTACATTAATGAATCTTTTCTTTGTGATTTCATCCCAAGGTTTACATTGATTCTTTCAAGGGTTTTACATGATCAAATCCATTGATATCTTGTCCCGTAGGAGGTACAAGAATAATTTCCAAAGTTGCACCATTTCCAACAGTTAAGACCTGTAATCATTTGCTGTTGGATTCACAGCATCTCTCAGCTCCTTTTGTTTTCAGCCAGCACACCTAGGGCTTGAGCATTCCCAATAGCCCATTTTGTTTTTTTGGGACCAAGATCTTCATGTGTTTAGTGCAGCACTGGCATGTCCATTCCACAAAGAGCCATTGCATGATGCCTGTTGTTACCTCTCAAATTAGCACCCATCCTAAAGGTCACGAAGGGCAGTACTAAGAATGGGAACAAATTAGGAGATGCACCCACTGTCACCGCTATGCACTCTCCTCTCTCTTTAGGCCTTGTTCCTTTTGGCCACCGGAGGCTTCCTAAATGAGGATAGAAGTAGGCCTGTGAAGCACATAACGCAAACAATTCTACTTCTAATGATAAACCCTCCTATTAGATTAATCAAACAGTGCCTTATGGAATCAATAAGATATTCAATAAAACACACAATGATCAAGCACTAGACTAGGAGGTATAACGAAAACAAAAACAATTCTACTTGTAAGAATAAACCCTCCTATTAGATTAATCAAACAGTCCCTTGTGGAGTCAATAAGATATTCAATAAAACACACAATGATCATGCACAAGACCAGGAGGTTAGGAGTAATATGATTCGTACTATCTTGTCACTGAGATATATCAATAAACTCCAATATAAGACCAACATTAATAACTTATATGAAAATTTGAATCAAACCCTTGAAAGATCACTTATAGATATATCTTACCTCTCACCAACCGATGTCAAACTTGAAAACTCTTGGAGTAACTTAGGTTGGTGATATGAATATCCACTGCAATATATAGCTGTTCAAACAACTTCAGATCTGTACCAGCTTATAAAATGATAAGTGACCTGATTATAAGCTTCAAAAATCCCCCTAGGGTACCCAACAGTGCTTTGAGATGATGTATGTACCTCTCCCAGCCCCCCCTAGGGCTTGACTTCAGTCCAATACATGCCTGCAAAATGTTATACCAGACTTGTGCTTAGGCTGCAACAGCCCCTCAAAGCGGACATCACCCTATTAGGGCTGACGTCATGCAACCTCAGGGCTAAAACAAGTGTAAGAGTTGTCATACCTGCCTTAGCACACCTCTTTTATCCCCACTTGGACCTTAATTTGTTGTATTACCCCTCCCTGTTGGTCATCCTAATCAAGAAATGCAAATCGTCCACCATTAAAAACTACTTTTGAAGTCCGTTCCATGAAAGGAGGTTGTTGAGGCCAAAAGGCACTTTGTTGGGGTTAGATGGGGCATGACGTCCTCCTTCCAAGCTCAACATCTCACTTGTTGAAGCTATTGTCATTTATTTTTCATTATTTTTATGCTTTATGAGGTTTAGTCCCTAGATTTTGGGTGAAAAACTGTAAAAATGATTTTAAATTCAAATTGATAGGTCAGCCTAGAGGAGGGAAAAACTAGGATCTTTTCCCTATAAATATAATGCCCTCTTCTCATTTGTATGCAAAATCATGGGATCAAATATGACTGAAATTTTATTCCTACTTGTCTATATGACATCTTAAGTGGTGTGAACCTCTCTTCTTGGCAATATCTAGGGTTTTCAAGGATAATTCTTGGTGTTTGAGGCTTCTTCGCAATCTTCAAGGCTAATTCAAGGAGGAAGGATTCTAGGGTTTGTTCTCTTCTCCTCTTCTCTATTAAATGTGGTCAGACCTTGAACCTCTTGTCTTGCATTGCCGGTGTATCCAAGGTAAGGGTATTTTAGGGTTTCATCCATTTTAGCTTAGTCTTGTTGGTGAGGCATTTTTCTTGAATAATCTCTCTTGTTTTGGGCCTTGGCATCTTGTTTGTCTCAATTAGGTCAAGTGCTAACATAACCTAGGGTTTCTTAGCCTTGCCCTAATTCATCAGAAATTGAATTGCCAATTCTTGGAAGAACATTAACCTCAATTTTTCTCATTTCCCTAGGGATAAGACCTAGGTCGACTTCCCTCTTTCTTTCCTTTTCAAGTTTACAAAATTCTATGTATTACATTTTAAATGATACAAAAAAATCAAATGTATAGAAAAACCCCCAAAATTAAATATTTTGAAAAAATCCAAAATAAATTATTTGCTGCTGTACTTTGATTTGTATTGATTTTATTTACAAAAATCCCAAAATAGCACTGCTGTTTATTTATTTCTGAGTTATTTATCTTCTTGAAAAGTCCATAAAAAGTCAAAAAATCAATAAAAGGGACTGAGGTTAAACAATTAAAAAATTTAAATGGAGCCCAGCTGCCAACTCCCATGATCCGCCCACGATATCACCTGGCCGTGGATTCAAAGATGGACAGAAATGCATCCATGACTTTAGCAGCTAAAATAGAATGTGGATCTCATGCAACCAGAAAGAAGGGCAATGTATATGCCATGCTAACTTATGGCTACAAGCCCCACGATGAAAAGAAACTCAATGCACGCATTCAACCAAGTCAAAATGGAAACACTGCCACTGCTATTCCTGGCACTTGCACTGGTTCTTCTTAATGTATACCCAAGGTGGTGGCTCTAGAATACCGGATGCGTCTAGTATCACAACACGAGTGGTGCTTATGATAGACATGTTCCTGGGCAGTTAAACAAAGATGGTTGCGGCAGCTTGTCTCCAAAGGGTCTTCACATGGCTGTTTACGATATGCTAGTGCCCCCTTCTTATTAGTCTTATGAGCAAACAGCAGCATTAAAACCTGATTTTCAGATGGGAACCGTGATGAACTAAGGAGTTTGCTGAAGATTGGTGCAACAGGCCCCACATCGTTTTGGTTTCAATATCAAAGGCGTCATAAGATGTGTTCTTTTGCAATTGTCTCTTGTCTTTCCATTCTCTGTTTGGAAGGAATTACCATGGAGTGATCCTTGGTTAGACATTTACCATCAACTGATCTACTAGACACCCTTTCCTCTAGAAGAGCCTTGTGATCAAAGTCAGCCATCTTCAAGGCGATGGGAACAATGATGCACTTCGTAGCTGATTTCTCGTTTTTTGCCTTTTGCATCTTTTCCTCCGGCAGATGTTTTCCCTGCAGTTTCACTTGGCACCACCATAAGAATTTGAAAACTCCCAGTGTTTCGATGATTTAATCTACCATGAAAGTTCCTTGATGAATGCAACATCCGATTCTCATAGCTTGATCCGGAACAGTTGAGGTAGATTGTGGATGCAGATTCATAATATTCCAACCATTGGCAGAGCTCAATATAAGAGTTTTTAAAGTGTGAAATATAGACTTATCCTTCTCCAAATATCGGATTACAGTGCCCCAGACTTAGAGATGTTCTGAATCTGATCAATTGATGTCCACACAACACAGATTTGAGTTAAAATGCTGGGGCTCATTGCCATCTAAGTCATGCATCTTGCACAAGAATGTACTCTGGACGAGCTGGAAAAGACCCCTGCTTTGGCTGCTGACAGCTACAGGCATGGATAAATCGGAACTCTTTGTTGTTCATAGACTTCTCATCTTCACACCAGACTTGCTGTTTTAGCGGTGATAATTGGGGCTGTTTATTCCCATAAAAATTAAACCAGACCGCTTCTTTTGTACCCAGTTTTCATCATCGTCTTGATTTGATTTTTTTTTGAGGTTTCCCACATTTCAAGAATTTTTTTTTGTCGAGGGTGCTGTTTTTCTAACCCAACTCTTGATTTTTTTCTATCTGTTTTCCTCTTTGCACTTCTGCTTGGAGACTCTGTTACACTGCCCAGAACCGTTTATTCATGGCTGCTTGATGCCCAGGATGCTCAAAAGTGCCCCAATACTACCGCTTCTGCCCTTTTTAATGGCTGCACTATACTCAGATTTGAGGTACAATACTATTGGTGATAGCTATATGCGCAGAACTGCTGTAGCCTGCTGCAGGTGATTGTTCCCTCACTGCTGCAAAGAGTCATTTCCCATTCCTTCCATTTGAAATGCTACAGGAAGGAAAGCTGGAAACCACTGGAAACTTTGCTGGCAAGTTAGTAATTGTTCACAGAAGTCTTGCTTGTGAATATTTTGACAATCATAGGGCCACAAACAGTTACAGTATACAAATCCTTGATTCATTCATATGTCTGTCCATAAGCTAATGTGCCCCCAATCTGAAAAGGAGCTTCTATCCTTTTCACTGGTGCTGATAGCATTCTTTCCCAGGTCCATATTGCTGCCACAACAAAGCAAAACATACCCAGAATTGTCTCAGCTGCCTGGTGGCCTAAACATTCCCAGAAGTACTGCTGTTGATTATGGCATAATTTGTAGATGCCCTCCAATATTGAACACATTGAAATAGATGGAGAGGAATCATTCCCAGGTTTTTTAAATCTTCCCAAGTTTTTGGTCTTCAATAGCTTCCAGATTTGCAGATATTTTGATTATCAACTTGGCAGGGTTGATATAATAAATCGATTATGAAAACTAATAACTATTGATTTGATCTGGAATGATTTGATCTGTAATGGCATTTCATAAAGCTTGTGTGTGTATTGCTTTATTTTTCTTTGATTATTGTTAAATTAAAATACTTATGTACACACAAACAAACATGAGTGTGAAATCCATTAAGTTGGAATTCAAAGTGAGTGCTATTGGGAGATTTCAAAACTTCCACTGTATTTAAAATCAATTAGTATTAGGGATTTGTTTTGTTTTGATTCCTAAGCCAACAATTTATATTGAAGGAAAGGTTTGGTGACACTATGAGTGTGGACGCATTGTTCATTGGAATGCGATGCAATAGAGCTCCAAGAAGCAGTAAGATGGAAAAGGAATGAGAGGTAGACCCTGTTGAAGCCAAGTTTAGTAAATTGGAGTCTCATGTGGATGACATTGTGGAATGCTATAGTCCATAACTTTGAATCACTGAGAGAGATGAGAAAGAAAACCCCAGTTCTCCACAAAGTGAGAAAGTAGGTTGTCCAACTTTTATTGAGCACCATAAAATCTACCCTGGAAGTGATGACTCTCAAGCTTCCAAGAACCCATTCAAGGTCAAAGCCAAAGGCAGATGTCAAACCGTATGATGGTCCGTTAGGCCCCAAGATGCTGAGCAATTGTCTAAGACAACTTGAAAGTTTTTTTAGGCTATCATGGGTTTTCAGAGTTAGAGAAGATCTACTTTTCCCTATTGAAAATGGAGGGTTATTGTTGTTGTGGAGGCAAATGTTTAAGCCAAGAAAGACGTCTTACTATACAAAAGCCAATTATTGATTGGGAACATTTCAAGACTCTCATCAAAGGGAAGTTTTAACAAGTGAGCTATGAAGAGGAGCATGAGTTTAAAAGGCATTACCTGAGACGGTGACAAGGACGAGGAGTGCAAGATTAAACAACTAGATTTTGAAGTAAATATATTCAATTGGGTGTTGACCAATTTGTAGAGAGGTGACGACTAAGCATAATGGGTTTCATAGCCATATTATAAAATAAGTTGCCAAATATTTTGCCCATCAAACAGAAACATAGGTTAAGTTTCAACATCTTAAAGGATAGGTTAAAATAAGTCATAACTCATGCATGAAAGATAACCATCCCAAAATAAATTTTACTTTTAGTAGTGTTTTAATCCAAAGGGGTAGTAGGAATTCCCCATTTAATGGTATCTTAAGGAAATTGCCCTTACCATTATTGCAGAAATGATTTGAACCCTTGTCTCAAGATTCAAATCATTAGACAAGAACCTATGGATGAAAATCTTCTAATCTAAGCAAGAAAAATAGTTTTTATTGAATGAGTTACCCTATAGATACAATTATGTCATCTATGAATCTCAGTTCCTCAGAAAATGCTTCTCCAGTATTAAGAAGTGAGGAATTGTCCTCAGAAAATGCTTCTCCAACATTATTAAGTGAGGAATTGTCAGCATGCTTATTAGAAACTGTCGCTCATATTTATCTATGTTGTTAATATTCATTGTTTTTAACAACTTCTTTTATAAAAGTACTGTATAAAATGAAGTATTCGATTTACCAAAGTGATGGAATGGAATGGTGGTGGTGATAATTTTGCAGTAACAAGATGGTGAAGTGGAGGAGATGCCAAACTCTGAAACCTGTGCAGCATAGTGGTCCAGCCAATGATAACACAAAGTCGAATAAGGGAATCTCAGTTGTGAACATGGAAAATGGGATCAGAGTGGAGTAGTCTCACGCGAGAGTGACTAATGGCAGGATGGTTTAGTTTGATCCTGAATTGGGACTGCACCAACCTCCCATTGGAAATTAATGAAGGAGATGAACTTGACATCATGTTGTAGAGAAATATCTTCAGGATGGCGGTGGGCAGATTCCCCTAGGACCCCCACACAAGACGGGAACGAGGTACGGGAATGAAGTTATATAGCGACTCACAAGGACGGTGAGGGTTGCTGTAGACATGACTGGAGATGGCTAATTAGATGTTGCTGGAGAGTCGAAATTGTTGTCTTGATAGACTACTCCGTAGAAATGTTTACAGAGAGGAAAATAGAGTTGAAACCACATGTCATGCTTGAATAATGAAAGCCCAATGGTAAAATAATTGAAGCTTTAGCGAAAATAGTTGGACATATCGCTAGTATAATGACAAAACTTGAAGCCTTATTGACAATAGTGAAAATACTTGGACATATTGCTTGGATATCTTGTTGTGGAATAATGACAACACAATGCATTCAATAACAAATAAGAGAAGACCTTTAACCCTCTTCTCCATTCATACCGAAAATCTTTCCTATCTTCTCTTTACAAAATATGAGCTCATGTATTTATACCAGTATAGATCCAAATCCTAGGCTCTATCAAGCGTCGAGAGGGATCAAATCTCCTGAGGTGCAAACCTCTCCTTGAATAGCTCCTTGAGTGCAATACCTAAGCCACCTAATCCTAAGCTCTAAAGTCTCTAGTTTAAGTCTTGCATTTACTTTTTACTTTGTATTGTTCTTTTTTGTTTATGGCCGACATATTTGTATTATTTTGTTACTCGTCAAACTCTACAAACACTCTAAAATCTCATATTTACTTTTTGCTTTGTATTAAAAGTAAAAAGTAAAGTCTCTAGTTTAAGTCTCATATTTACTCTTTACTTTGTATTATTTTTTTTTGTTTATGACCGACATAATATTTATCACCTAATCCTAAGTTCTAAAGTCTCTAGTTTAAGTCTCATATTTACTTTTTATTTTGTATTATTCTTTTTTGTTTATGGCCGACATGATATTTATTACTTTTTACTTTGTATTATTCTTTTTTGTTTACTTTGTATTATTTTTGTTATGGTGGACAATATCAACAAGCACTCAACTTACAAGATCTCCCTCATACAAATGTTATTTATGGCCAACAATATCGACAAACACTCGACTAACAAGATCTCCCTCATACTGGGCTGTAGAGCGCCTCTCGGCGCAAAAACAAAGTGACTATGTACTTAGGTGGGCACTACATACCCTATAATAATAATGGAAAAGCTAAAGTAAAGTTAATAGTATAACATTTATATATAATTAAATTTGTTGCTCTAAAAAATACAAGTTGCTTGCACTTCAAGTAGGGTGAATTTCTCTCTTATTTTGTTTTGGACATCTTGTAATTATTTTCTAATATAAAAACAATAAATCAAATTATAAATACAAAAATCAAATCAAAGTACTTTTAAAACAATATAGTTCAATTAGTTTTCATTTTTGTGGATAATTTGTGCCTATTTTATTTATATACCTTCCAATTAAAAAAATCATCTTAGATTGGATTCTTACCTACTATAAATCATAATCAATAAAATATAGCATGCATGGGATGCATCTATTTGTCTCTTTAATTATTCAAAGCACTAATAAGCAACCCAACAAATATACTCATGCATGTTGTGGTTGTTCAAATTTCTTATGACATATCAATGTGGACACGATATGGGACAAGTTTTTTCAATCATGATTATCACAATATTGAAACTTTTTATAGTAATACTAAAATGTCTAAAAACTAAACCACTTTCAAGTATATTTTTTCTAAATAAACCTTTAATTTTTATATTCTCAAGTATTTTATTTCTTTGAAATTCTATAAATAAATTTTCATTTTCATTTTATTTTATAAATGCATTTCTTGCTATTCATTTTTTTAAAATCTTAGATAAACTTCCACTTTCTTTATTAAACTTTGCCCAGTTTTCATAGATCCAAATATGTTACTCGGGGACTTGCATTTATCTTGTCTTATTTATTTCGTGAAGGTAAGTCCACATATCCTGTGTCTTTCTCTCTATAATTTTGTTTGACTAGGGTTTTATTTCATGAGAACTTAATTTTGGTTTGTCATTCAAACCTGTGTTCTCCATGGAACTCCTTAAGAGTCTTGGGAGGGAGGGCCACCGAAGGCGAATCGAAGATCTCTGACACGACATGATAGGGCCATATGCCCACAAAATAATAGCACTTCATAGCAGAGAAGTGCAGTGGTTCAAACCACGACATCTAGAATTGTGCAATCTGTTTGCAAAAGTAAACAGTAAATCCAGAGGAAAGCATGGAAAGATAGTTGTTGCTCCAACAACATACATGAGGTGATTTTCTCTTCCAATTATGCCATTTATTCTGAATTCAAATTTTGCTAGAGGCTTCATGATGAACGGGAGCAGTGATATGACTTCAACATATGTCAAAAGTGGGGAGGTATTTGTTATTGCAACACGAGGAAGAGCCTCTTTCCAATTTTGATTTTGTGTAGTGTTGGGGTCGTGTTGTTGCTTTTGCTTGAGAGGACACAATGATAGCTCTGATTTCAAGATAAGAGTTGAGTCAGTCACATTTTGATTATGGATAATTGGGAGAGAAAATCGCCACATAGATGTTGTTCGGGGATAATTCCGTTGAAGGCGAATCTAAGTCAGAGGTGATGGAGAGTAATAAGTGTTGGACACACTGAGCACACTGAGAGGGGGGGGGGTGAATAGATTGCATAGCCTTTTCACACTTTTTCAACTTTAACAATTATCAACAGCTTATTCAATACATCATTCAATAATTCATTGCAACATTATCATTATATCATCAACATTATTAACAACTACATATCATCATATCATCATCACATGGGAAGCATAACAAAACATAGTGCACAAGATTTTTATGTGGAAACCCAAATCCTGGGAAAAACCACTGAAGCCTTTATAGTAATTTACTAGCAACAACTGGAAGGAGGCAACAACTCCCTTTGGCACAAAGACTTCAATTCTCCAGTTACAACCCCCTAGTTTATAGGCTACAACCTGAAGGAAGCTCCAACTCCCTAGTTCTCTGGCTACAACCAGAAAGAGGCTACAACCCCCTGGTTTACAGGCTACAACCTGAAGGAAGCCTTAGTTCCCTAGTTCTCCTTACCCCGTCCTACCACCCTGATATGAAGATAGAACCTCAATCATGTCATCACTGTTATCAACTAACCATTAACTTGTTGCCAATATCATCATTCTGTACATTATCGTCATTAACATTCTTCTGTCCTCGAGCACATCATAACTCCGTCCAGTCAATATTCAGTCCAGGAGCACTTCAAATCATTCTGTTCTTGTCAATCAGTGTTCAACATATCCTCACTCAGTCCACGTTATCATTCTATCCATATGTTCATGTCTCCATCAATCTGGTGTTCTAAAGCATCATCATACATCTAGGTCATCATGACAAAGTTCTGGTCATATCTTCTCATATCATTTTGCTGCTAACATTATCATGAGTAGTTCAACATTCTGTTCATGAGTATTCTGTCCTGAGCATATCTTCAACATTCTGTCTATAAGCTCATCTTTTGGTAGCCCCAGTAAATCATTAAGCTACCTATAAATTGTTGCCCAAAATCAAAGAGAAAAGGATGACTTCATTTTATTTCTGCTCCTTTGTTGCTGCTCCCAAAAATTCAGACCCACGAAATCAGAGCTCAACACACACCTTCAAGTCCTTCATCTTCTCTTACCCGAAATCAGAGCTCTCCTCAATCTCACGAAATCTTCTACTAAAATTCACACTTTAAAAATAGAAATTCATCTTCTATTTATACCTTTTCATTCCATCAATTCTGAAGGCCGACTTCTCCTCTTTATTTTTATTTTTATCATATGATTTATTTAATTCTGGCCATCCATCAATCAAGGAGTTAATAATAATTTTAATTTCATGCCATGTCACCTTCTATCCTTTCAGAATATTAAATGATTAAGTGAGTTTTTATGTGACCATCCCGATTTGGGCTTCACAAATATTCATATATTTTTGCCACATCATCATGGGGGTACTTTATGCCATGTCATTTCTTTTTGGCATTCTTCCTTATGCCCTCAGCTCCCCTAAAAGTATGCCTGTATTACACTTTAGAAGGCTTCATAAGATGCCCGCAAGGGCCATTTAAATATGCCCGCAAGCAGTTTCAATAATCCCCGCAAGGAGGGCTTTAGAGATGCCCGCAAGGGTTGCTTAATATGCCCTTAAGATGCCCACAATGCACTCAATGGTCTCATGTAAATGCTCGCAGGCCCTTATCAATATGCACGTAATACACCATAAATGCCTGCAGTGGGTGCTTCAAATGCCCACCAGGGCTTCTTATGACTCCATAGGAATGCCCGCAATGGGCCTTCTATTATGCCCGTAGGGCTCTACCAGAAATGCCCGCAGGCCTTTGAATTATGCCGACTAGGGTCATTTAAGAATGCCCGCCAATGCCACTTCAGAAATGCTTGCATGACTATTTGAATTATGCCCGCATCAATCAAAGGATGCCTGCCATGCCATGTCATCAACATTGTTCATCAGTGTCCATGCCATCAAGCTTGCTTATCTTCATCCTTTGCCTTGCTTGCTTGACTTGTTCTATGTCCTTTGTCCATCTTGCCTTTGTCTTCCATGTCAACACTTGTCATGTTCTCCTTACCATTTGTCTTTTGCCATGTCATCAATCCATGTCATGTCATTGACTTTTGCTTTTGTCCTTGTCCTTGCCATATCATCATATTGACCTTTGTCATTAATGTGTTGTCATCAATGATAACTTTAACCATCAATCTCCTCCTTTGTCATTGATGGCAACCTCCTTAAACTTCTCTCCCCCTTTGACATTAATGACAATGGGTCAATCACCTAGTCATTAAAAGCTTCACAATGCCCCCAAAAATATTTTGGAGTACTTCATGAAAGCATTTGTTGATCCCCCCCTTTGACTGAGTTGGGTGTGATCCTTTGAAATCATCCTTGCCATCTTCAATTGTTGAGAAGTATACATACTCCAAAAAAAAATTCTCCAATTTTTGTATTTCAGATATGGTAGGCTGAGATGAAGTTTTTCTTCAAATCTGGTACAATTTGCTGCTGCTTTTGCACCATGTTTTTGCTGTTGTATGTTTTATTGCTCCCCCCGAGCTTGTGTCCATTGAAATAACTTATCACAGTTTTGTCATGTCTGATCTGACTTCTGTATTTCAATTCTGAATTTGTCCTTTAAGTGAAGAAAAACATTCCTTCAAGTCCGATACACCTTTGTCACTAAATCACTTAATAATTTAATCCTTCAAATTTGTTCTTTGATCTTCATGTTGCTATGTATCTGAGTTCAGATCCTTAAGCTTCATCTACTTTCATGTCATCAACAGGGGTTGAGAGAAAACTCCTTAAAATCCTAAACTGCTTTATCATGAAGATATTTTCCAGTTGTTCATGTAAAATGATGATACACTCAATAACCAGTTAGATCATAATCAACTTATTTCCAATAATCAGATACCAATAACAACCTTGCCATTCAACAATCATCTAGTTAATTCATAAAAGGTAAGCATGCATCAAGAACACTTCTTCACACATCGCCAGATTGTTTCGTTTTGTTTACCAATCATACTCCCCCTATCAACATGCCACGATCCTTGGATCGGTTATTATGCTTGGAGCAGCCATCATTTACTGTTTGAGTTCATCCTCCAATAATGAACTCATGGTGTACATAAAGTCTTTAAAAGACTTCAAGTTTGGCTGGCCATAAGGCAACCATCTTCATTTGTGCACTGATCATCAACTTTATTTAGATTTAGCAAATCATTTTTCTTTACCCATGCCCAAGAATGTCCTTGGCTATGATAATTTGTCCTTTGGTCTTCAAATCCTTTTGCATTATTCTCAAACAGGATTAGCTGACATTTCTCCTTTCCTTTCTCTTCTCTGGACAGACTATTTTTAGTAGCTTGAACCTGTTCTTTCCTTCTCCATACTTTGTTGATCCTTAGCTTGCAATCTCTTGCCATATGACCATAGTGATGACAATTGTAGCATTGAGTATAAGCACTTGTACCTCTAGTTCTCGACTGAGTGGATCTGCCCCAAGATTTGCAATCCACAGCCCGATGTCCAAACTTATTGCAAGAAAAACAATAGCCATACTATGCCTTTTCATACCTGGGAACAAATAGTCTTCTTTGTGGCATGGTCCTTCTTGGTTGATCACAATGGCTGGATCTTCCTTGTTCTGGAGAAGTTTCCTTGTTTTGCTGAGTTTGAGCATCTTCTATCTTGCTTTCTTCACCATGCTTAAGACTTTTCAGAATATCGACATAACTTCTGGGCTTCTTTTCAGTATTTTTCTCTTCAGTTATCTCTTCTTTATGATACCCTAACCTAGTCTTGACATGTGGTGATCTCTGGTAGTTGAGGATGTCATCTAGGGTTAGTGAACTCCTTTTAAACTTCAAATTTGTATTAGCTGTCTTTTTCATTTCCTCTTTCAGAGAAATGATCTCGAGCTCTTTTGCTTGACTAATTTTATTCTGTTCCAATAGCTAAGCTTCTGTGGTTTTCTTGACCTCTTCCAATTGACTTTTGAGGATAGTAACTTCTAGGGACCGCTTCATGTTTGTTGCAACTGTTTTTTCTAATTCACTTTTAAAAAAATCAATCTCAACTTCTCTTGCTTGGCATATCTCATCCTTCTCTTTTAGCTGACTAGTTACAATCTCCTTATCTTCTAGTTGTCTTCTGAGCTTGTCGATTTCTTCTGATTGCTTTTTATTTTCAGCAGCTGATTTCTCAAGTTGATCTTTCAGAGAGTTAGATATGGCTTCTTTGATTCTGGTAGCTTCTTCAACTTGGAGTTTTAGATCAACTATAGTTTGTGTGGTCTTTTCACATTCTTCTTGATTTCTCTTCTCAGATTTGTCCAATTGCTCTTGCAATACCTAGTTCTGTTTACAAAGTTTCTCAACCTTTTGCAAGGCATTAGCAATATCATTATCTTCAAACTTACCTGGATCTTGTGCTGACCTTTTTATGAAGCTGTCTTTAACTTTCTGTTCTTCAGTGGAGTAGAGCTGATCTATCTTTAGTGATAGTTCTTCAATTGAGTTGCACTTTCCTATTTTCTCCTTTTGGAGATCTGTCAGATCTGCAATCATGAATTTCATAGCTTCTCTTCATGTTCCTTAGAGGAGTAGAGATGTTCTATTTTGAGCCATAGTTCCTTAGCAATGTTGCACTTTCCAATATTATTTTTCATGGAATCTGATAAGCCTTCAAGAATAGATTCCATAGCCATTGAATTATTTTTCCTTGCTTCCTTTTGGGCTGCTTTTTTCACTGTCTTTGGATGATTGTACCCGGTAAGTACTAACTGGAATATCCCAACACCTTCTACTTCAAGATAGGCCTGCATTCTTCACTTTGAACTCCATGGTGTGTCAAGGATCTCCTTCAAGCTGCTAAGGCTTTGGCCTGCTCTGATACCAATTGTTGGACACACCGAGCACACTGAGAGGGGGGGGGGGGGTGAACACTGTGCATAGCCTTTTCACACTTTTTCAACTTTAACAATTATCAACAGCTTATTCAATACGTCATTCATTAATGCATTACCACATTATCATTATATCATCAACATTATTAACAATTACATATCATCATATCATCATCACATGGGAAGCATAACAAAACATAGTGCACAATATATTTATGTGGAAACCCAAATCCTGGGAAAAACCATTGAAGCCTTTATAGTAATTTACCAGCAACAACTGGAAGGAGGCAACAACCCCCTTTGGTAGAAAGAATTCAATTCTTCAGCTACAACTGGAAGGAGGCTACAACCCCCTAGTTTACAGGCTACAACCTGAAGGAAGCTCCAACTCCCTAGTTCTCTGGCTACAACCAGAAGGAGGCTACAACCTGAAGGAATCCTTATCTCCCTAGTTCTCATTGCCCCGTCCTACCACCCTGATATGAAGATAGAACCTCAATCATGTCATCACTGTTACAACTAACCATTAACCTGCTGCCAATATCATTATTTTGTACATTATCATCATTGACATTCTTTTGTCCTCGAGCACATCATAACTCTGTCCAGTCAATATTCAATCCAGGAGCACTTCACATCATTCTGTTCTTGTCAATCAGTGTTCAACATATACTCACTCAGTCCACATTATCATTCTGTCCATATGTTCATGTCTCCATCAATCTGGTGTTCTAAAGCATCATCATACATCTAGGTCATCATGACAAAGTTCTGGTCATATCTTCTCATATCATTTTGCTGCTGACATTATCATGAGTAGTTCAACATTCTGTTCATGAGTATTCTGTCCTGAGCATATCTTCAGCATTATGTCTATAAGCTCATCTTTTTGTAGCCCCAATAAATCATTAAGCTGTCTATAAATTGTTGCCCAAAATCAAAGAGAAAAGGATGACTTCATTTTATTTCTGCTCCTCTGCTGCTGCTCCCGAAAATTCAGACCCATGAAATCAGAGCTCAACACACACCTTCAAGTCCTTCATCTTCTCTTACCCGAAATCAGAGCTCTCCTCAATCTCATGAAATCTTCTACTAAAATTCACACTCTAAAAATAGAAATTCATCTTCTATTTATACCTTTTCATTCTATCAATTCAGGAGGCCGACTTGTCTTCTTTATTTTTATTTTTATCATTAAAGAGATTAAATAAATCAAATATGATTTATTTAATTCTGGCCATCCATCAATCAGGGAATTAATAATAATTTTAATTTCATGCCATGTCACCTTCTATCCTTTCATAATATTAAATGATTAAGTGAGTTTTTAGGTGACCATCCAGATTTGGGCTTCTTCACAAATATTCATATATTTTTGCCACATCATCATGGGGGTACTTTATGCCATGTCATTTCTTTTTGGCCTTCTTCCTTATGCCCGCAGCTACCCTAAAAGTATGCCCGTATTAAACTTTAGAAGGCTTCATAAGATGCTTGCAAGGGCCATTTAAATATGCCCGCATCTAGTTTCAATAATGCCCGCAAGGAGGGCTTTAGAGATGCCCGCAAGGGTTCTCTAAAATGCCCGCAAGGGCTGCTTAATATGCCCTTAAGATGCTTGCAATGCACTCAATGGTCTCATGTAAATGCCCGCAGGCCCTTGTCAATATTCCCGTAATACACCACAAATGCTTGCAGTGGTTGCTTCAAATGCCTGCAAGGGCTTCTTATGACTCCATAGGAATGCCCGCAGGGCTCTACCAAAAATGCCCGCATGCCTTTGAATTATGCCCACTAGGGTCATTTAAGAATGCCCACCAAGGCCACTTCAGAAATGCCCACATGACCATTTGAATTATGCCCGCATCAATCAAAGGATGCCTGCCATGCCATGTCATCAGCATTGTTCATCATTGTCCATGTCATCAAGCTTGCTTGTCTTCATGCTTTGCCTTGCTTGCTTGACTTGTTCTATGTCCTTTGTCCATCTTGCCTTTGTCTTCCATGTCAACACTTGTCATGTTCTCCTTATCCTTTGTCTTTTGCCATGTCATCAATCTTTGTCTTCTTTTCATCCATCCATGTCATGTCATTGAATTTTGCTTTTGTCCTTGTCCTTGCCATATCATCATATTGACCTTTGTCATTAATGTGTTGTCATCAATGACAACTTTAACCATCAATATGGGTTCTGAAATTGAGAGGATTACTGCGTAGAGGCTCGGTAGAAACATATATAAATCTAGGTTTTGTAAGGAGTCAAAACATTGTTCCACGGGGGTTACGGTGTTGGAGGAGTGAAGCTGATGGCTCCATTCTGATTTGGCAGAGGAGGATGACGAAGAAGAGGAGGTCAAGGTTCTATGGATGGGTATGATGGGGTATTTGTTGATTTCGATGATTGGAAGAGCATGAAGGGGAGAGGACCAAAGAAGAGGACTCGGTATGATATAGTGGTTCTAAGAAAGCAAGGAGGACGAGGAAGAGTAGGAGGTAGAAGAAAGAGGCATAGGAAGCATGGTAAGAACATAAGTCTCCTTGTTTTGAGATAGTAAGCTCCACAAGCATGTTTGGAAGCATATTTCTAAGAAAATTAATTGTGTAAAATTGCATGATGTCAGCATAAGCAAGCAAGGTGGTGGGGACTCCATTATAGAGGAATGCAACTCTATTTATGAATTTTTAAATTGTGCATTAATTCAATATTATATTTAGGTTTTTTATTTGGCTCGATCTAAACATGATATCATAAACTATTCAACTTAGTTATTATCTAGGCCTTTTGGAATACACTGTGTCAAGGTTTAGAAAAATGTCCCAACGTTTTGTTTCGAGTGGACACTCCACCCATCGTCAGGGGATCAAGAATAAGCTGAAATATGAGTGAAAAGAATGTTGCTTATTTTAGCTTTTCACTCATATTTCAGCTTATTCTTGATCCCCTGACGATGGGTGGAGTGTCCACTCAAAACGTTGAGACGTTTCTAAACCTTGACACTGTATTCCAGAAGGTCTAAATAATGAGTAATCACTATGAAAATCTACATATTCAAATATTCAACTTAAGTCCATGGTTGTCTGGTCTTAACTATCTTCGAAAGTGTCTTTATCAAGGTATTGCAGTGGACTCCCCTACATTGAGATACCTTGATAGATTTTCTATGGTGATGATGTGAACTTGAGCTGTCTTACCTGATCGTATTTCACTATTAGTTTTGTAAATACAGTCCAAACATTGTGAAGCTTTGTTGATTAAGGAATGCCTAGCTTTTGGAACTACCTTATTTGTTGTTGTTTGCTTCTGCCTTTTGTTTTGCTGTTTTTCTGTCTCTGTTACATTTTTAGCTTAGGTATAAAATATTTATATCTATATCAGACCAACAAGCTAGTAAAAGTCCAGTACATATATTAATCCATCAGGATTTTGATTCAGGTTGTCTGTGTCAGGGATATTTTGTACAGATTATAGATTCCATACTCCTACCTTCAGAATTACAGAACTTCCAGATCCTCAAATAGAAGTTCCATTCTAAACAATCACATTTGAAGCAGGGTTTTGTGCCTAGATCTCTTTACAGGTTTTGATTGTAGATTTATCAGTAACTAAACAGAGAAGATGGTAGACCATATAGTAAACTGACAATCCGTGCAAGCTGCAGTAGATAATACCTGCGATCATTTTGCTGTTGGATGCACAACATTTTCAGCCCTTTGGGTTTCAACTTTTCAGTGAGAGCACCTAGAGGTTTTCAGGGGGCCAAGATCCTCATGTTTCAGGTGCAGCACTGGCTTGTCCATGCTAAAGAGAGCCATTGCGTAATTCCTGTAATTAGCCTTAAATCTATTTTGAGTTCCTTTTTTATGGCTTGTATTTTACTCTCTCGTCAAGCTACTGAGTCTCTGAATGGGCCTGCAGATGTTGGGGATTGATGCTAATACCCTTGTCAATTCAAGGGTCCTTTCGTTTATCTCACTGATTTTCCTATTCAGTTCAGAACTTACTAGATCAGACTATAGTTCCATTGCTTGGTTTGCTAACTAAGCAGTAATGTTTTTATTCCTTATGTAGTGAGGTCTATTTCTGCTGCTAGTCCTTTGATTATGTTTAATTTATTTCAGAGGAACCAATCTTTACTGGATGCTCTTTCATTCAAAATATCAACGATAGTGTTAGAATATCCTTCAATTTCTATTGAATGTCTGCAAAACTTAATCTCTGACCAGTGCAATCATTTCTGCTTGGTTATTTGTTACCTTCCCATTGAATTTCAGAAAAATGGAAATAATCCAGCTCTCTTTATTTCTGATGATACCACCATAACTACTCTCACCTGAGTTTTCCCTTGAAGCACCATTGAAGTTTAATTTATACCTCTTTGACATATATGGTTCCAAGGAGCCTGGATTGTGTTTGTTCCCTACGCTCTGTGCGTTTATGCAATACCAGAATTGGATCTACTTGGACCAGGAGATGATATTCTGTCTGAAAGGAGAAATAGATTCTGGGATCTCTTGGGGGATATGGTCATTTTGTAATTCTTGTATGGCTCTCACTGATTTAGCCCATATTTGGGCTGGATCCTGCGGCTTTGTGTCAACTTTGTTTTGTTCTTTTTGTTTTCAGCATGCCATAAGTTCCATAAGATGAAAAAGGAGTTGCTTCTCCAGATGGAACTTAGGTATTCTAGGGTCCATGGAACTTTTGGCTATTTCATTGAGGTTTCTTTAATTGACCTATGGAAAAGTGGAATTTCGAAGTGTCTACTCATTTTGCCCATACCTCAAGTGCTATTTGACATTCAAAGAATATATGATAGCTACTCTCATCTGCTTTACAACATCCCATACATGGAAATCCTATGGACACGTCTTTTTTTCAATGATTCCTGAGATAGGATACTATCTTGGATAGTTAACCAGATGAATGTTGCAATCATTTGCCAAGTAGGAGGTCCCTTGATCTTCTCTCACAAAGAATCTGGTATTGTCTGAATTTTTTCTTTGAAAAGGTGCATATATGCTTGCTTGTTCGGCTTCCCCTCTCCTCCTTTGTGCAGCCAAAAAAATATTAATGTAAATTTATTTACTGAAATTTCTGTATAGTATCCCTTTACCATTCTATCATCCCTACATGGCAATTAAAAAAATTCGATACACCAAACAAATGGTGCCTTGGAATTGTTTCTAATCCTATGAATGTAAAAACCTCCTAGGACCTATACTAAAAATTTCCTATTCCACATTGGTTGTGAGGATTGGTCCGTGATAACATTTAAGCCCCAGAATACCATGATGTTTATGCCAATGAGGGTATCCATAGAGGTGATTGGGCTTCCCCTCTCTTTTGTCTGCAATATCCCTTTCCCATGTTATTCTCACATGTCAATTAAAAAATTTGGAACTGTTTCTTTGTTTATAAAAACATCCTAAACCCCTGTTTTACAGTGTATTCTCCTTGTGATTTTGGATTCCAGCGCTGTGAGTCTTCATTTTCGTTTGGACTAATGAATCTAACAAGAGGGCATCCTTCCGTAAAATTTTGTCCTGTGTATGAATCTGAATAGGCCATTCTTAACAAGGGTTCCCATAGCTTGTTCCCTATAGACTTTACCAAATTCTGCTAATCTGTTACATGAGTCCAATGACATTTCTTCATTTCTAAGTTGACTCTGGCTAGACCCTGAATTGATGCCAGTGGCCTATTTCCAGCCCAAACATCATCCCATAATTTTATCTTCTTGCCATTGTTTACATCCCAAAAGAGATGGTTCTCAACTAAATCTTCACTGCCTCATAATGCTATATGGATGAGCCTTTAGGGAAATGAATTGGTGTATTAATGATATGGGGCTTTTGTTCCCTAGATTTACTCTTTAAGGTTCTGATCCAGAGCTTTTTGCTTTCCACTAACAACCTTCAAAACACTTTCCTTTTAATTGAATTCTAGCATACAGTGTGAGAATGTGGGTTTTTGAACTTGAGTCATCATCCTTGCAAGCACTCCAACTTGCCACTTCAATACACTTTTGCACAAAGTGCCATTTTCATTTGCCCCAGTTTTCTTATCCCCGTGCCTTCAGACCACATGGGGCTAGATATTGACCTCTAATTTAAAAGGTGCCATTTTTTCTCCATGGATGCCTTATACCACAGGAATTTTTATAGAGATGTTCTCTATATCATTGATTTCTATCTTTGGTGCCGGAACAATGGAACTTTGATAAACAAGCATGGCCAAGATGTTAGATTGAATGAGGAGAATTCTTCCCACTAGGGAGAGGTATTTGTTTGTCCATACTTCTAATTTCTTCCTTATATTTTGAATAACACATCTCCAAGTTTTAGCAAAATGTCTTTGATCTTGTAACACCCTCTTGTGTTACATAGACTAAACTAAACACACATAGTTTTTTTTAAAGAAAAACATATTTATAAATTAATCACATGCATAAATACATTATGCACACTTTTGTGGAAGCATAAGTCTATTATAAGACCCATAACCGAACTATAACATGTTAGTGAGTTTCAATAACATGCTACAGGAGTTTCAGTAGCATGCTACAGGTGTTTCAACAATTGCTGGTGAGTTTCAACAGCATAGTACAGGTGTTTCAGCAGTTTCAACAACTGCTGGTGTGTTTCAGCAGCATGCTACAGGTGTTTCAGCATCATGCTTCAGGAGTTTCAGCAACTGCTAGTGAGTTTCAGTAGCATGCTACAAGTGTTTCAGCAACATGCTACAAGAGTTTCAGCAGCATGCATGCTACAAGAGTTTCAGCAGCATGCATACTATAGGTGTTTCAAAAGTTTTACATAATCTAAAACTCAATTTGAAAACAAGTTTGTTAACTTGCTTAACATACTTTAAATTTGGTAAACCAAAATAGTTCCAATTTTGGCTTAAACTTACATATTATCAATATGAAATTGTATCATTAAATGACAAGGCTTAGTGAATAACACTTTCAAGCCGTTGCTATAAATTTTCCTTAATCATGAAGACTTAAACTTCATAAAATTTCTCTTTCGAATAAATTCATTCCTAGAAATGGAAAACATCATTCCATTTATCATATTCTTTCATTATTCTAACTACCAAAGCACATTCTTAACTAAACAATTTATAACAATAGTTTACTTTTCTTAACTAAACTAGTCCATGGTTTTTGTAAACCATACAACTAATTCATGTTTTTTTAGTTAACTAAATCATTTATTTAAACTAAAAATAACAAACCAATTCAAAACAATCATGGTAATTATAACTCAGCTCATGGTATTTGTAAACCATACAACTAATTCATGGTTTTGCTTTAGTTAACTAAATCATCTCTTTAAACTAAAAATAACAAACCAATTCAAAACAATCATGGTAATCATAACTCAGCTCATGGTATTTATAAACCATGCAACTATTTGAGGCCATGATTTACATTTGAACATTTATTCTTCATTATCTTTCATAAAATTTTCACCATAATTCTATTTTAACAATTTTCACCAATCACTAAAAACTACGACATTTTCTAGCCATGCATTAAGCTCCAAATTCAAATATACAGAATTAAGGAAATATGTAAAACAGGTAAAACAAGAAACTTATTAAGAGATCTGGAAATTCTAATTAATGGTTATAAAATTCTAAGGGATTAAATTAAAACAAGAAACTTATTAAGAGATCTGGAAATTCTAATTAATGGTTATAAAATTCTAAGGGATTAAATTAAAACAGGTAAAACATGAAATTACCCACAATTTCCACAATTAAGGAAATAATATGAAATTTATTACTAAGTTTAAAACAGAGCTTCTAGGTTGAAGAAATAATAATTATTCAGGGTGAATTAAACTTACCCATAAATATAAATCCATTTCAATTTCATTTGCACTCCAAATATAATTATTATGCAGGGAAGTGAGACAAACATAATTTTCAAAGCATACTTCAGAGAATTAATGTAATAACAAAATACAAATTTAAAACCATGGATTCTCACCATTAAATTCTCTTAAATTATCATTTAATTGAGAAATTACGGAGCATTATATTTCTGCATATACTTATCTGAGATTTTGTCCTGAAACAACAACTGACTCCGTGTGAGCCACGTTCCACCCAACCATAGAACTTGTCCATCCTGTATTATTTTAGCTCCCAACTCCACCCCCGAGCCGAGATCCAGACATTAACCATAGATAACTGACCAACCCCCTCAGCGTACTCACGGGGACAAAGTAGAAATAACTGAGAAATATGAAATAATCACAACCAGCCACAAACAAGCAACAATTTTTAAACCAATTCCTTGTCAATTCCGCAATTAACCCACTAGAGCTCCTTCACAGACACAGTGATACACTTCACTACAAGCATCGGAATTCCACTCGGGGTTTCATGCACAAATTGCTAATTAACTGGTTAATTCAACCAAATGAATACAATGTCAGTACATGTTGTAAAACAAAATTACGGGCTGTAAAACAAAGTTTTCTTCCACCTCTGTGAATTCAAAGACCCACCGTGATATTCTTTACTGCAAGTGTCTGAATTTCACTCAAGGATTTACCCGCCACAATAATTTCCCAGGAAACTGTATCATCCAGAAACAGTTTCAGCAAGCAACAATATCCGCAAGCAATTGGAAAATCCCCTTTACTTTTCTCAGATGGTTCCAATAATCCCATCTTTCTCCAATAATTCATGAAAAATGAGTGTCATCTTTGGGTTCTCACATGGCTATCCCAAAGGAACCACGCTACCCTCTCTCCTAATTTCCATTAACGACTTAATTAAAATTAATTAAGTTCTCCCAAAGTTTTAACTAGCATATCCCCAAAGTGGGGGAAATGAAACGACGAGAAGAACTTCAATATGATGTAAAATGAGAAAAATTCGTGTGTACGTAGACAATATAATTTTATGTGTTAGAAATTAAGTCTAGTTAATTTATGGTAGGGATAGTAGTTGATGAAATTAAAAGGAAAACTCTATTGCAAGTACTAATAAGCAATAAATAGAAACCCATGTAATCGATGGCAAGTAAAATGATTTGTACATTATTTTGTTACTTGAAAAGGTATACATATGTGAGTAAAACAATAAAGGGCTAGGTAGTGATCAAGTTTGACTCTAAATATATTGGAAATCAACATCGGTAGTTTCATTTGGTAGAGAGAGTCCAAGGATTGAGGATTGCAATTTTAAGTGTGAAAGGGGTAGAGAATGAAGGGATGCCTCTTGTTTTTTTCAAAATGAGACATATGAATTGTCTTTCATATTTGCATAGTGTTCGAAGAAGAACGATAGTGTAATTTAGATTCCTTCTAACGTTGTAGTACGTGGAATTGTTGTGAGGGTTGATCATTGACCTTCATTGTTACCATTGTCAATGTTGACCTTGTTAATTCCAATCCTTGGGATTTATGGATAGACAATGCCCAAGCCATATTGAGGGGGATTTGTTCTTGTTACTTCGATTTATGCATGGAATGGTATATTCTTTGGTATAATTGTTGTGGATGTTTCCTAGGAGCATGACCTACAACAATTAATCTTGGAAATAAATGAGCAACATAGACATAAACGTAATAGCAAAGTTTAAACTTTTGTCACAAAGGAATTAATTCAAGCCTCATCTTCTTTGAGGTATTCTCAAAGTGACAAAATGACTTACGAAATGGCAAAAATTATTTTAAAAAGAAAGCCTAGGTAAATGACAACACTAATTGTATGGATATTCTTCTAGAAAAGTTGAATGCGGCGAATGTCGACATGCTTTAGTACAAATGGAGAGTTTATCGTAAGCATATGTTGATCAATTAGTCTTTGTAAAGGCAAACTCCATCCATATTACATATTATTGGCGCAGTAACCACACATGTATATGTTTGAAGCTTTAAGAGACAAAGGTCCTACTCCTACCTATGAGTGCCTTACTCACTTCATGGCCTTTCAACCAAACATGTGTTGTAGATGATCATATTTACACCTGATATATTTATGTCGTTGGTATGTTGTACAACTGTACAACCATCTATTGGTTTATTGGATTCTCTATACCCTTTTAATGTGTCATAAAAGATTTCTTTACGTATGTAGTTGTACATGTTTTCATGTGATATTCGTGAGATGAACTTTCAGATAATAAATGGTATTCAGATTGCTGTGGAGACTGCCTTCTGCTTGCTTGCTAATGATAGTTAGTGACAACTCAACACCCACACCCAATATTATATTGTAACTATAAAATAAAATAAATGTTCCTGAAAGTTGTAATATTTAATTTCTCTTTCACAATTTCATTGTATTATCAATTAATTTAAACATATCATCTTTCTTATAAAAAAATTATTAACTCTACTTATAGAGTACTTATTCTCCCTTCATGTACTTAATCTCAGTTTTACATCCATTCTCTCTTTTTTTAGTTGACTTATAACAACCACAACCAAATAAAAACCTTAAAAGTAGGTTGCATTGAAAATAAATGTCATTTTTTTAATAAAAAAAATGTACATAACAAACAATTGAGTAGACATCACAACAATTTTCCCTTCGAGGATGGGCATGTTGAAATATCAAGCAACTTGGAATGTTAGAGTTTTCCACGGATGTAGAATTTTGATTTGATTCTATATGAGTGTAACATTGGTTTGTTTATCAAAATGAGGACAACCACAAATAACAATAATAATAATATATTGCATTGAAAATTGGTTTTACTTTGTTTTTCTATTACGGTTTTTCCAAAACATATATAATATTGCATTGAAATTGGTTTCACTTTGTTTTTCTCTCATGATTTTTCCAAAACATATATAATATTAACGTTTGACTGATGGGTAGCATTTAATCACCCTGTAATTTAACACAGATAAAGATCACAATGCCAACGATTTTTTAATACAGGGGATTGACACCATAACAAAATTGGTTGCATTTATTAAATATTATATTAGGTGTCTTAGAAAATATGGGTGTTAACCAAGTGTCCTACATGCATCAACACAAATTCACCATTTCATGCATTCAATGTGTATTAGTTGATTGTCAAGAGAGCAATAGTCCATTGTCACTAACGCAAGCTCAAGGTAGCAGATAATGACATTGATAAGGGAGGACGAAAAGGCTGATTCAATGGGTTCAAAACCAAACTTGATTGGAGAGAAATAAGAATAAATTGGCTTTGTTGTTATTCGAAACAATTACAACATTTGTGAAGTATAGCTATACAAATCCTTAAACAGAATGTGAGCTTGTTTCTCAATTGAGGAAAGCAAGTCATATGCCAAAAGTCTTCGAATTAAAGAAAGGGAAGGGAAAAATTTATACTCCTGTTCTAGGTGCACCTCACAGTGCTGCTGCAACAAGATGGCCACTTGTAAATCTTTTTGAAATTGCTTATCATGATAGATTTAAAATGTGCAAGTTTCATCCTTCAAATCGAGTAGGTATCAATGCAGGTTTCAATCCGAACGGGCAATGACTAATGTTATGACTAGTTACTCCAGGTCTAGTGATTCATGGTCTGCATTGCTTCGAAACAAAGACTCTTTTTGTAATGGAAGATTTTGTTGCTAACGTTAAGCAATCTCTTTTTATAATGGAGGATTTTGTTGCTAACGTTAGGCAATTTCTTTTTGAGTATTTTAGATGGTTAAATGAAATAGAAATATATCATTGACTTAAGCTAATGGCTTCAGGCATTCTTTAGCAGATGCTAATGGATTCAGGCATCCTTCAACATAAACTACTATTCACAATCTTCTGCACCTGAGTTCACATAGGTTTGTAATGGCACACATCAAACCTGAAGTTGCAAGTGCATGAAATTCCATGTCAATGAGGTGCATGGAATTGCTTAATGTACGGAAATATGTTATAATTAACCCCTTGAGCCCGATAGACGGGAGAACCTACGTCAGATCCCATTGTGAATGGAACCATAATTCAAAGCATGTTCCTAGTAGTTGGTAGCTGACCATATTGGTATCTGTTTAACCCTTGAAAGCAATTATTATCAGATTTTATAAATCCTTTCTAATTTAAGGAAACCCACCATTTCCACAGCACTCAGAAGTATCGGGATTATATAGCAGGTATAATTTCATTTGTCATCTCAATGTGATCAATGGTTACTAGGAAGCCATATTACATTGCAACTACTCTTCATGTTGAGTGTTCTTCAATCTTTTTACGACCCGTGGAATTATAAGAGCACTTTTACAAGTGTCTTTGTTGTTTTGATTTTATTACTTTCTTTTCCGCTATTAAAGCATCAGAAGAATAAAGTAGTGAAATAGTAATAGTGTTTTGTTATTAAAAAAAACTAATGAGTTTCTAAAGTAAAATAGTTAATGTTTTGTTTTTAAAAAATATTAATGATTGTTTTTAACCAAAATAGTTTGGCAAAGAAATGCCACACTCTATTTCTTCATGGAAGGGGCATCCATACAAAAATCAAACACCATCGTCCAACCTTACAAATCTCACTTCATTCATTTTTTGGAAAAATGAGAAGTCATATTTCCTGCTAGGATCCAAGCAGAATGAGAAATATCCACGAGGATTTCCCAAATATTGCATTGATTCTCCTCCCCTCCATATCAAGGTATGCCAAGACAAGCTAAGGGAGGTTTATACCATCTAAGTTTTTGTAAAATCGGTAACAACCAACGTTTATTTTATCCTCTTTGCATCCCATCCTCATGCTTAAGGGAACTCTCTAATATTACTCATGGATTTTTTAATTCTTAAGGCACAAAATGCTTAGGGGAACGCTCTAATATTACTCACAGATTTTTTGAATTCTTAAAACACAAAATTGATTGAAGGGATCTTCCAATTCAACAGAAGAAGGTTATCTTAATGATGGGCTACAGTTCAACACTTAAGGGACTCCGTTCACTCTTCAATGACATTGGTCCCTGCTCATCCTTTATGGCGCTGCATTCTCTTTCATCCTCATCACAAGTCCATTGCGCATGTTTTCGCATATCCATCAGTTAACCCAAATCTACTTAACCCAGAGAAATATAAACAAGGTAGAGGTGCACAGATCTATTAAGCATAGAGATATAAGCAAGCTACAAGTGCCAAGATCTATTAAGTACCGAGAGATATAAACAGGCTAGAAATGCAAATATCTAGTTGTTCAAAATATTTGGAGTTAAAGAGGGATCTTTATTAATATTAAACCTCCAAAGGTCATTTTTCTTTTCCATTTTAATTTATTATTACACATAGGAAAGAAGCAAACAATTCATTGGATGCATTAAAAATGAACCCTAGCTATTTGATTATATTATATTTAATTATATTTATATTAAAATTTCAACATTATTGTGTAAGTGTTTCTGAAAAATTTATTTAAAAATAATAATTAGTTAAAAATTTATACCATTTAAAATAAAAGAATTGTAAGTATTTTAATCACTCCAATTTCTCAATCAAATGTGAAATATAATACATCATTTAATTTTAATTGTAAGTAAAGTCCAACCATTCATAAGTTTGAATAAGTTAAGCATTACATTATAAAAAAACATGCATTTATGATAATGTTTAGAATTAACCTCTTTATTAATAATTTTATTTCATTGTTTTTTATTTAATTATACTCATAATAAATTTATATTAAAATTTTAATACTATTGTGTAAGTCTTTCTAGAAATTTTAGTTAATATAAATAATAATTAATTAAATATTAGGTTGATTAGAAAAGGGAGAAGTTAACAAGAGGAGATTTATATATATATGGGAAGTAGTTCAAGATTGTCAAAAAAAATAAAATATGGAGCTTCAAAGGAAAGAAATAACCGTCGGTTTGATAATGAACCAAAGTCATTTAACCTTACACTCCACAAGTTGAGGTGCATATCATACCCAAGTTTACAACAAACATTATCCAGTAAATGGCCTGCAACAGGCTGGTTGGCCATTGGATCTCAAGCAGCTTGAGATCCAACGACCGACCAGCTTGCTGTCACTGCATTAAATGGCCTGCAACAGGATGGTTAATATTCGCCCAAGTTTACATAGGTCTATGTTGGCTTGAGATCCAACGACCAACTAGCCTGCCGCCACCGCATTAAATGGCCTGCAGCAGGCTGGATAATATTCACCCAAGTTTACATGGGTTTGTGTTGGCTTTGGATGTGAACAAGTACTTACTTTAAACTTGTCTTCAATGCAAAAACGAGATCCTTGTGATCGCCAACATAGATTTTATTGGTAACAAAAAATTCATCCTGCATCCACTCTGAAAGGCCCCGTTTAGAGCTTCTCCTAAAGCTGGTTCTGTGCCATAAATACTTGCAGTGTCAAAGTGCTTGTAACCTACCCGTGAACCCAAATAACGCATTATTAAAAAAAAAAGTTTCTCTCCGTAGGACTTAACAAACCTATAAGAATTTTGAAGTGCATAGAATAAATATAACGAAACTGTACCTTGAGAACCGTAGCGACAATTTCATTAAAATTGTTCTCATTCTGAGGTAAGGAAGCGGGTACCAAGGCTTAACAATGGGATTTTCAATCCTGAATTCAGTTGTGAGTCTCTGCCTAGCATCTCCATGTGAACAAAAAAATAAAAGAGCAGTACTGAAGATGAAAAATGAAGGTTTTCATTACGAGTTACAATGAAAGTCCTAGCTTCGCAGGATAGTTTGAGATACAATGGATCCGACTTGGCCTGGAAAGCAACACATAACTTAAATTTAATTGTCATACAATTACAAATCAATTTACGAGCCAACATAACATATATTTTATTGCCTTTCAATAAAATATTCAATTTATGGGCCGACATAACATATAATTTATTGCCATTCAATATCAAATTGATGTGTTGCTATTATCTATGTCGGTGGAATAAACGTGATGAGGAGTTGGTCAAATTGTGGCAAAATCATGAAGAGGCGGCGACGAATGTTGCCCAAAGAAGAAACATCCGACCTGCATCGTAGTTCCTCTCACGAAGGAGAAAACCATCGATCCTGTTAGGGATTTTCGCTTTCAGGGTTCTTGTCAATTCACAGGGTTTAGAGGGCACCCTTTGGAGCGAGAAGAATTATTGATTATGTGTTTTTTAGTTGATGGAATTTAGTTATAAAAGGAACGAGTTGATGTAAAATAGCTGTGGGATTTCAGATAAGAAAATCTCCATATTCTAAATAAGAATATAGATTGCTTGGGAGGATTCATATTTGCACAAAGCAACACTATTAGGAATTACATCAAGAAAGGAAGGCTACATGAGATGAAACGATTTCATCTTCATTCTAGTTTCTAGGGAAATCCTAAATCTAATTGGAAGGGCGAATTGGGTCCAGAACATGTCGAGGGCAGGAGCATACTTGGAAAATCCAACGGATTTAAGTGAATCCAATCTCCCATATAATATTTTTTCTACATGAGAATAAGATGCTTAAAGAGACCAAATAAGACTCTACAATATGGTCTGCGCCATCTCTCGGATGCTTGGCTTGAGGCTTTCTACATCTTTTCGGTTTCCATGGATGAGCAATGGTGATTCAATCAATGAATTTCTGTCTACTTCAACATAAATCGAATTACGTTGCTCTTCCAGTGTCAATCTTTGTGCAGTAATCTAATTTGCAGTCTGGAACCTGTGACTTCTGATTCAGTAATGAGGTAGAGATTCATAAGATCAGATCTCACCATAAATTTTATTTCTTATCCTTAGATGCTACTGAGAAGTCATTTGTCAGTATCTGAATTTTGATGGCCTTGTCTGCAGAATTATTCCCACATCACCACATCTCTAGGCAAAGCTCGGTGGATGGTTAGGATTTTCCATCATTAAACAATAAGCCAGGTTACAGAAGATCAAGATAAAATAGTCGCATGGCAAAGCCAAAGTGGGATAGTTTTTCTGCTTTGACGATGGACTAGTATCATTAAGCCATGCTCAAAATACTGAGTCCATTGGTAACAAATAATCTGATTTTTGTTTATGTTCCTGATCGAACTAATTTCCAAGCTCCTTGTAGGTATAAGGGGCCTGCTCTATAGCCTTGATCTGGAAATTCCTTTCAATTAGGAACCTTTCTAGACACAATCATTTGATGAAATTAAATGTTTCCTTTCCATGACAACTTCTCTCATGCTGTGGAGATGAATATACAGATACCAATGCATACCAGGGGCAGAACTCAGGGGCAGAACTGGCGTGCAAACAATGAAAAAAATTACAAACCATGAAAGCAAACCCAATTGTGGTCGTCGGGGACTGGATCCGACGGGGGATGACATAATCTTGCGTCAACGTCGCGTGATGATGTTCGATCTCTTTCCCTCTCCCCTGTATGCAGATGGGAAAGCCCCCGAGCTGCTCCAAGAGCAATTTTTTTCGTACGAGCCCAGCTCAGGTGCTACCTCCCCTCTTGCAATTGAATCCTCAAGTTTACCTATGTTGGCAATGATGGCCTCCCCTCTTGTAATTGAATCCTCAAATTTACGTCTGATTGCAACGACGACCTCCCCTCTTGCAATTGAATCCTCTCCCATGGAAGTTTACCTCTGATGGTAATGGAGGTCTCCCCTATTGCAATTGAATCCTCAAATTTATGTTTGATGGCAACGACGGACTCCCATCTTGCAATTGAATCCTCTCCCATGGAAGTTTACCTTTGATGGAAATAGAGGCCTCCCCTCTTGCAACTGAATCCTCTCCCATGGAATTTTACCATCCTACAGGCTCATGAAAGTCATTTGAATCCTCTCCCATGGAAGTTTACCTCTGATGGAAACGACGGCCTCCCCTCTTGCAACTGAATCCTCTCCCATGGAATTTTACCATCCTACAGGCTCATGAAAGTCATTTGAATCCTCTCCGATGGAAGTTTACCTCTGATGGAAATGATGGCCTCCGCTCTTGCAACTGAATCCTCTCCCATGGAATTTTACCATCTTGCAGGCTCATGAAGACTTTCATGGAGGTGTCCCCTCTTTAAACCTATTAGAAATTGACACGGTGCGGCTTCTCATAGGCCGTTGACAGACGACGAAGGTTGGAGAGGAGCCGACCCCTTAAAATACGCCTTCGGCGTAATTAATAATATTTAATTATTAATCATTCCCCCATTTGAGTTTGGATTAGAAACATGGGTTTTGAGATTTTAACATAAGTTTTAGAAAACAAATGATTAAGGAGACAAGGTACACATGTAAACCTTACCCCCTCACCAACCTTGGTTAATATTTGGATCTCCTCTTGAGCGTATTGCTCACCACACAACCATCTGGAAATTTTATATTAAAATAATAAACATGCTATGTACATACTTCATAGCAAAAATGTTTAGAATGCAATATCAATTATAAATATGGGCCAGGGGTATTACAATTCCCCTCCCCTTAGAGTTTACACCGTCCTCGGTGTTTACCATCATATAAAAAATATACATATACATAATCACTATAGGAATATTTACATTATTTATATACACATTTCAAAATAGAGGCGGATACTCTTCCTGCATTATATCTTCCAATTCCCAAGTAGACTCCTCAGGGCTGTAATGGGTCCATTGGAATTTTACCTGTCCGATGACTTTGTTCTCGAGTATCTTGCTTCTGCAATCCAATATGCAAAGTGGTTGAACCTGTATTTCCCCTTCGGGTTCCACCTGAAGAAGAGACCAATCAAGCACATGATTATTATCATAAACATACTTTTTTTTCCAATAATGAAACATGAAATACATTGTGTATTTTGATTGTGGGAGGTAGTGCTAGCTCGTAAGCTACTGATCCAACTCTACATAGGACCTCAAATGGGACACAAAATCTTGTGGTCAGTTTCTTGTAGTTTCCCAACCGAAAGGAGCTTTTCTTGCCTCTAACTTTTCGGAACACCATGTCCCCAACCTGGAATTCTCTATGAGTTCTTCTTTTATCTGCATAATTCTTTTGACGGTCTTGTGGCATATTTAAATTTTGTTTTATATTTACTATTTGTTGCTCGATATCCTGAAGCATTTCAGGCCCAATGATTAGCCTGTCTACTAGTTTGTCCCAATTGATTGGAACATTACATTTTCTACCATATAAAGCTTCAAATGGACTCATTCTCAAAGATACTTGATAGCCATTATTATAAGCAAATTCAACCAAATACAAATACTCTTCCCATTTGTTTGGTTTGTCCATGACATACATCCTGAGCATGTCTTCAATAACTTGATTTACACGTTCGGTTTTCCCATCAATTTGGGGACGATAAGCTGTGCTAAAATTAAGCTTAGTCCCAAACTCCTTAAATAAGCCTTTACAAAAATTAGAGGTAAATTTCAGATCTCGATCTGACACAATGGCTTTCGGAATGCCATGCAACCTAGCAACTTATTTCATATAAATTTCTGCAGTTTTAGCTGCCTTGAAAGTCGATTGAACTGGAATAAAATGGGTTGATTTGGTTAACTTATCAACCACTACCATGATAGAATCATGCTGCCTCGTGGTTCTCGGAAAAATTGTAATAAAATCAATAGTTACTGTGTCCCATTCTGGAATAGACAAAGGCCGAAGTAAACCAGCTGGATATTGATACTCTACCTTGACTCTTCGACATTCTAAACAACGTGCAATGTAATTAGCCACTTCATTTTTCATGTTTGGCCAATAATAATTTTTCTTTACTGCTGTTAGAGTTTTTTGGTATCCGGGGTGCCCTGCATATGGTACATTATGCATTTCACTCATTATTATTTTCTTCAACTCTTCATTATCAGGTACATAAATTCTATCTTTAAAGTGAAGAATACCATCCTCTATCAATGCATAATTGCAGAACTTTAACGATTTATTTCCTTCTTGCAATGTTGTCATTTGTAGATAAATTTTGTCATTTTTCAATGCTTCATGCAATTTGATTTGTAATTCGGAATTCCAAGTATTGATGGCTGAAACATGCATCATTTGACCCCTTCTGCTGAGTGCATCTGGTACTCGATTCTCTTTGCCTTTTAAATACTTGATTTCGAAATTGAACTCACTTAAGAATTCAACCCAGCTTGTTTTCCGGGCATTTAGCCAAGGCTGATCGAATAAATACTTTAAACTATTGTGATCAGTTCTTAACTCAAACTTACTTCCCAGAAGATAGTTCCTCCACATGCGAAGTGCGTGAACAATGGCTGCTAGCTCCAAGTCATGAGTAGCGTAGTTTTTCTCATGCTCCTTTAACTTTTGTGACTCATGGCAAATCACATGTCCTTCTTGCATTAGAACTCCACCGAGTCCTTCAAGTGATGCATCGATACATACCAAATACTCTTTATTTGGGTCTGAAATTTTCAAT
The DNA here is from genome assembly GCA_027924585.1 of Larix kaempferi. Classification (NCBI taxonomy): domain Eukaryota; kingdom Viridiplantae; phylum Streptophyta; class Pinopsida; order Pinales; family Pinaceae; genus Larix; species Larix kaempferi. Next base: position 2,531,651 of record BSBM01001294.1, on the reverse strand, counting down.
ATAGGTGTGCACGTGAGCAATTTCTTTAGAAGTTTGAAACTATTTTCACATTTTTGACTCCAGATGAAAGGTAAACCTTTCTTTTGCAAAGATGTAATCAGATGGGTTATTTTCAAGAAATCTTTTATAAACTTTCTATAATAACCAGCCAGTCCCATGAATGATCTTACCTCAGAAACATTGCGAGGAGTAGGCCATTCCATAATAGCCTTTACTTTAACTAGGTCCATAGTCACACCTTCTTCAAAGATGATATGGCCCGAGTATAACAACCGTCTTTGGTAGAAAATGCATTTGCTTAGCTTGGCATACAATTGATTTTCTCTCAAGATTTGCAAAGTAATCTTGAGATGTTCTTCATGTTCCTCCTCGGTTTTGGAATATATACATATATCATCCAAAAATACTATAATGACCTTATGCAAAAAATATGTGAATATACCATTCATTAAACACATGAATGTAGTTGGAACATTCGTCAATCCAAAATGAAGTACTGTAAACTCGTAATGCCCATATCTGGTTCTGAAAGCGGTTTTACTGATGTCTTCATCTTTAATGCGTATCTGGTGATATCCAGATCTCAAATCTATCTTAGAAATATTCGTGCACCTCTCAAAAGATCGAAAAGATCATCAATTCTTGGTAGAGGGTATCCGTTCTTAATTGTGGCCTTGTTTAACTTCATGTAGTCCACACATAATCTAAGTGTGCCATCCTTCTTTCTTACAAAAATAACTGGAGCACCCCAAGGTGATATACTAGGTCGTATATACCCCTTCTTAAGTAACTCCTCAAGTTTCATTTGCAATTCTTTTAACTGTGGAGTACCCATTCTGTATGGAGCTTTTGACACTGGCACAGTTCCAGGCACCAAATCGATTGTGAAGTCAATATCCCTCTTGGGTGGTAACCCAGGCACTTCTTGAAATACATCTTCAAATTCTTTCAACACTGGATATTCATCCAAACTTGATTCTTTTTCAGTAGACAACTCTTCTACATGAATCACATACAACTGGCACCTTTTCCTGATGCACTTCTTCATTTGTAATGCTGAAATCTGTCTTAAGGAGATGGGTCTCGAAATGCCTCTTATTTGAACATTATTGATTCCCTCATCATTCAAACATGTAATAACTATATTGTGGCAGTCCAACACAACAAAGTGTTTCTCTAACCAATCCATTCTGATCAACACATCATAGGATCCAAGAGGAATGATGTCCAAATATGCATTGGTTTGGTTTCCATTCATTTCAAAACAACAACTTGTGACCATAGCTGTGATCTTCCTCTTCATACCAGTTTCTAACTAAACAATTATAGGCTTAGACAATTTATGAGTCACCAATTTACACCTTTCAACCAAGTTAGTATTAATATAGCTATAAGAAACTCCAGAATCAACTAAAGTAGAAATAGGCACATCTTTTAATTTACCTTCAATCTCAATCATAGAAGATTGATGATCGGCTTGGTGATTATTCTGTTGCTGTATAGAAACAAGGAACAGTTCTAGCAACATCACCAATAGTAGAAGCTTCTTGCATATTATACACACCGGTTCCCTTATGTCTTCTTTCAGGACATTTGCTTAAGAAGTGATCACCACCACATCCCCAACATTTCCCTTGGGTTGATTTCTTTTGCCCTGAAGACTCAACCATCCTGGATTCTCCTTTCAGTATCGGTGGTTTAAAAGAAGTGTAAATGTCTTTCTTGATATCCAGAGGCTTAAACCCCTTTTTCCTCTGATCTTGTTTCACTTTTATCTTACCTTTCTAAACCTTTTGCACTTCCTGTCTATTTTTTCCTTGTTCATACAAGCATCTAACTTTTCTAAAACAATCTTTCAGAGTGAGAGGTTCATCATAAGTCAATCTATCTTTATAGTATGTAGGAAAGCCACTGATAAAACGTTGTATTTTCACCTTTTCATCCTTAATAAACTCAACATATCCCAACAACTCCAAGAATCTCTTTTCATAGTCCTCCATGGAAATATTTCCCAATTTGTGCTCAAATAAATCCTGTATTTTTTTGTCATAAAACTGTTGTGATAGATATTCTTTCTCGAAAAGTCTTTGTAATTTCCTCCAAGAAATCTGTTTCTCATCTAAACTTTCCACTTGTTTGAGATGTTTCCACCATATATAAGCCTTTCTTTGTAAATTATATATAGCAATCTACGCTTCTCGATTTTCTGAGTAGTTATGTAGTTGCAAATACTTATTCATTTCCATAAGCCATAGTTCTGCAATGTCACCTGATTTCTCTCCATCAAAGGTTAGAGGTTTTAATTTTCTGAGCTCACCTTCTAACATCACATCATGCTTTCTCTTTCGTTGCTTTCTATGGTAGTTATCTTGTTGGTTATTTTTATTTCCATGAGAACTTTCATTGGACTTACGATGTAAATATAATTTGCTTCTGCTGTCATCTTTTTTTCTCGAGAAAAGTGATACCTGTCAGGGAAGTCTTTGTTCATGGAATCTTCACCTTTTTCCACATTAGAAGTCACTTGATGCATTTGATTTTGCAGCTGAACCAAATTTTGCATTAAATGTTGATTGATTTGGTTATGTTGTTCCAAACTTTGCAAAATTCTATTGTTTCCAATTTGCAAATCCTTCAAAGTTTGCACAACATCCATGGTCCTTGTCCCACTTTGGTGACCATTGGATTCATTATCTTGTACTTCTCCACCGACTTCTTCAACAAAATTAGAAAATACGGGATCCTCTACCATCTCTTTAATTTCGTTTTCCTGTCTTTACTGATAGTTTGCAAATTAAATGGCTAAAAATTCCATCTGAACCAACAATGATTATTAGTTTTAAAAATCAACTTCATAATATATTCTTGTACATGCATATATCTCTTTTTAAGAAATTAAATTTGATTCCAGAGGTTCGAGAGCTGCAACTTACACTCTGATACCAACTTGTAATGCCCTCTTGTGTTACATAGACTAAACTAAACACACATCATTTTTTTTTTAGAAAAACATATTTATAAATTAATCACATGCATAAATACATTATGCACACTTTTGCGGAAGCATAAGTCTATTATAAGGCCCATAACATAACTATAACTCGTTTTCAACATGTCAATATTGTTTTCAGCAACTACTAGTGAGTTTCAACAACATGTTACAAGAGTTTCAACAACTGTTGGTGAGTTTTAGCAGTATGCTACAGGTGTTTCAGCAACTGCTGGTGAGTTTCAACAACATGCTACAGGTGTTTCAACAACTGCTAGTGAGTTTCAACAACATGCTACATATGTTTCAACAGTTTCAACAACTATTGGTGAGTTTCAGCAGCATGCTATAGGTGTTTCAACAACTGCTAGTGAGTTTCAGCAACATGCTTCAAGAGTTTCAACAACATGCTACAGATGTTTCAACAACTGCTAGTGAGTTTCAGCAACATGCTATAGGCTATAGGTGCTTCAGCAGCATGCTACAGGCTACAAGAGTTTCAGCAGCATGCACGCTATAGGTGTTTCAAAACTTTTACTTAATCTAAAACTCAATTTGAAAACAAGCTTGCTAACTTGCTTAACATACTTTAAATTTGGTAAACTTGCTTAACATACTTTAAATTTGGTAAACCAAAATAGTTCCAATTTTGACTTAAACTTAGAGATTATCAATATGAAATTGTATCATTAAATGACAAGGCTTAGTGAATAATACTTTCACCCGTTGCTATAAATTTTCCTTAATCATGAAGACTTAAACTTCATAAATTTTCTCTTTAGAATAAATTCATTCCTAGAAATGGAAAACATCCTTCCATTTATCATATTCTTTCACTATTCTAACTACCAAAGCACATTCTTAAATAAACAATTTATAACAGTAGTTTACTTTTATTAACTAAACCAATCCATGGTTTTTGTAAACCATACAACTAATTCATAGTTTTGCTTTAGTTAACTAAATCATTTTTTTAAATAAAAATAACAAACCAATTCAAAACAATCATGGTAATTATAACTCAACTCATGATGGTATTTATAAACCATGCAACTATTTCAGGTCATGATTTACATTTGAACGTTTATTCTTCATTATCTTTCACAATTTTTTCACCATAATTCTATTTTAACAATTTTCACCAATCACTTAAAATTAGGACATTTTCCATACATGCATTAAGTTCCAAATTCAAATATACAGAGAATGTAAACAATATATTACCTTCATATTTTTGTAAATGTAACCAAGGAAATACATAAAACAGGTAAAACAAGAAATTGCCCACAATTTGGTTAAACCATTTGACTACAAGAAACTTATTAACATAATTTAATTCAATTATGAAAATTTTAATTAATGGTTATAAAATTCGCAGGGATTAAATCAAAACAGGGGATTTATTATTTCAACCCATAAAATATGATTTCCCCAAAATATAAATTCTCAATCATTTCAACGCAGTAAGATGCATAATATGAAATTTATTACTAAGTTTAAAATAGAGTTTATGACATCTAGGTTGAAGAAATAATTATTTAGGGTGAATTAAATTTACCTAGAAATATAAATCCATTTCAATTTCATTTGCACTCCAAATATAATTATTATGCACTTAAGTGCCACAAACATAATTTTCAAAGCATACTTGTAGAGAATTAATGTAATAACAAAATACAAATTTAAAACCATGAATTCTCACCATTAAATTCTCTTAAATTATCATTTAACACAGAAATTATAGAGAATTATATTTCTGCATATACTTATCTGAGATTTTGTCGTGAAACAACAACCGACTGTGTGTGAGCCACGCTCCACCCAACCGTAGAACTTGTCCAGCCTGTATTATTTCAGCTCCCAAGTCCACCCCCGAGCCGAGATCTAGACATTAACCAGAGATAACTCACCAACCCCCTCAACTCACTCACGGGGACAAAGTACAAATAACTGAGAAATATGAAATAATCACAACCAGGCACAAACAAGCAACAATTTTTAAACCAATTCCTTGTCAATTTTTCAATTAATCCACCAGAGCTCCTTCACAGACACACAATGATACACTTCAATGCAAGTGTCGAAATTCCACTCGGGGTTTTATGCACAAATTTCCAATTAACTGGTTAATTCAACCAAAGGAAAATAATGCCAGTGCAGGTTGTAAAACAAAATTATAGGTTGTAAAACAAAATTACAGGTTGTAAAACAGAGTTTTCTTCCACCTCTATGAATTCAAAGACACACAGTGATACTCTTTACTACAAGTGTCTGAATTTCACTCAAGGATTTATCACCACCATAATTTCCCAGGCAACTGTATCAGCCATAAACAGTTTCAGCAAGCAACAATATCCACAAGCAATTGGAAAATCCCCCTTCCTTTTCTCAGACGGTTCCAATAATCCCATCTTTCTCCAATAATTCATGAAAAACGAGTGTCATCTTTGGGTTCCCATGTGGCTATCCCAAAGGAACCACGTTACCCTCTCTCCTAATTTCCATTAACAACTTAATTAAAATTAATTAAGTTCTCCCAAAGTTTTAATTAATAATATTTAATTATTAATCACTCCCCCATTTGAGTTTGGCTTAGAAACATGAGTTTTGGGATTTTAACATAATGTTTAGAAAACAAATGATCAAGGAGACAAGGTACAGAGCTAAACCTTACCCCCCCACCAAGCTCGGTTAATATTTGTATCTCCTCTTCAGCGTATTGCTCACCACATAGCCATCTGGAAATTTTATATTAAAATAATAAACATGCTATGTACATACTTCATAGAAAAAATGTTTAGAATGCAATATCGGTTATAAATCTGGGCCACGGGTATTATAGATCTGCTAGGAAAAACCCCAGGTAAAAAGTAGAAAGAGTCTCTTTGAATCCCATCATTGTCAGAATTTTTCTTTTCAATCCCAGTCTTACATTGAGAAAAAAAATTAGTTGATTTGTCTCTGTTGATCCAAATGGTCTGGCCTCTGGGTGTCTTAAATATTTTGATGACATTGTTTATTGCTTTGGCTTCTTCCAGACTAACAGATCCTTGAAGCAGGGTATCATCTTCAAATTGTAGATGGGAAATAGGGCCAGGATTGGATGACATTTTAAAACCTTCCAAATGCTGTGATGATTGAGCATGAGAGATGATTTTTCCAAAGGAATATACAAGGATGATAGAGAGGAAAGGAGAAAGGCAACAACCCTGTCTTAATCTCATAGATGAGTTAAAAAATTAAGAGGGTTCATCATTTACAAGGACAACAAAAGAGCTTATTGAATAACATTCTAGGATCCATTCAATGAATTTCTGATCAAAGCCTAGGGTTAGAAAGGTTTTTTTCTAAGGAAACCCCAGTGCATTTTATCGTAATCTTTTTCAAGGTATAATTTGAGAAGCATACTTGTATTTTTTGACTTTGAGAGAGTGGATACCTACAAGCTAGAAGTGTGCTTTGTTCGTATGAGGCGACAAGGAATGGGAGGAGACACCTGAACCTTGTGGCTATGATTTTCACTTAGTTACCAGGATTTGGACATTGGATTGACCATATTTTTTAATCCCTGATTGGATATGGATACGGATCCAAATTTTGCTCTTCCGAAAAATTTGACCCCTGCTCTGATACGGGGGACTTGAAAAAGCTAGTTTCTTCTGGATTTATAGATGCATGGTCTTCTATGATGGAGCCATTGGATTTTTTATTTGAGGAATTTTGTTTCTATATATTTTTATCTTGTGTGGATTTGTGGAAAGAGGTTGTGCTCTGATCTCTTTATTTTAACCTTTTTTTGGGAAGTTTGTTTTCAATATTTTTCCTCTCTAGCATATATTTCATCCTGGGCTGGATTTTTGCTGTTGCTTTTTCTCAGAGTGAGTTAGTGAGACCTTCTTGTTCAATTTATTCTTGGTTGGTTTCAATTTATTTTTCAAGAACGACTTTCTGCCTGGAAATGTTCCCAGAGCATGATTCATTCCATTCATTAATCCTTTCTTGAGAAATAGTAGTTTTTTGTGAAGAATGTACATTTTTTAATTTGTTGATAAATAGTTCTTTTTGAACAGTTAAAGCCACCATTTTTTGATGTTTGGTTATAGCTCACCATGGGTGAATCACGATTTCAACTCTGAAAGGAACCTTCAGGGGCTTCTCTCCTTTATTGTTTTATAGGGTAATTGGTCAGTGATATGACAAAACACCTTTGAAGATATGAGATTCCGCCTTATAATTGTCTACCATCTATCCTTCTAAGACTAGAAAATATGTATATGTCAAGTTTCTCCAGAATGAATTCTTCTGTTGTTCCATGTGAAAAAACTAGATCCTTTGAGGATATTAGAATCTGCTTCATAATTGTCTACCATTCATCATTATGAAACTTGAAATCTGTCTAGTATCTCCAGAATCTTGAATGAATTGCCTCCCATGTCTTCTGTTGTTCCACATGAAAGAGCTAGATTTTGTATCAATGTTAACCAATTATTTATCTTTGAAAATGGGATTGATCTCCTCTATTAGTATGATGGCTGTCTTTCTCATGATATCCTAAAATTGAATTGAAATCTCCTCCAATTTTTCATGGAGTATCTGTTGGTTGTGGAGCCTGATCTCTAGATTTAGAGATATTATTATTCAGCCGTGTCCATACCCCAGGTTTGGTTATGATCCCGGCACGATCCCAGGGGGTCCGGGGGGGGGACGTGGGGGCCAGCGCCCCCAAGAAAGGGGGTTTGGGGGCAGAGCCCCTGAGAAAGTCATTGTAACACGGCCAGGGTTGATGTATTAGGTTTTATGCATTGTAAAGATCTATGAGATCAAGAAGAGAGACTACGAGACAGTGAAGAGGAAATGCAGCGACTGTGCTGCAAGTTGTATCCCTTCACTTTGCTGGATGGTATGATAATAAGGACTGGAAAATTCAGTGTGGACATAGCCCAAGTTGGGTGAACCACGATATATCTGTGTCTCTCTTGTAATGTGTATGTGTGATTATATTTGCATATATGTTTATTGTTATTGCTCTGTGATCCTGTTTTTCTAACAATTGGTATCAGAGCCAAAGGTTTATTTGGCAGATAAACCCACAGGAAGCTAGGGTTTCTGGTTCGAGTGGGAGCAATGGCAGAAGAATGAAAGTTTAAGGTCGAGAAGTTTAACGGTCAAAACTTTCAATTATGGAAGATGCAAATGGAGGACTATCTGTACAAGAAGGATCTATTCCTGCCATTGGGAGGAAGAGAAAAGTAGCCGACGACCATGAAGGATGAAGAATGGGAGGTTCTTGACATAAAGGCTTTGGGAATAATACGGTTGAGCCTGGCTTCATCAGTGGCTTTCAATATCTCAAAAGAAACGACAACGAAGGGTTTGATGAGCGCACTGGGTAAGCTGTATGAAAAATCCTTTGCCTCCAACAAGGTATTTCTAATGAAGCATTTATTTAATATGAAGATGTCTGAAGGTGGATCTGTTACTGATCATTTAAATGAGTTTAATATGGTTACAAATCAACTGAGTTCTATAAGTGTGAACTTCGATGATGAGGTTAGGGCTCTTCTAATCTTGTGTTCATTGATAAAAAGCTGGAATAGCTTGGTCATGGCTGTAAGTAACTCTATCTCTGGTTCAAACACCTTGAAATTTGATGATGTTATTAGTGTTATTCTTAGCGAGGAAATGCAAAGAAAAAACATAGGTGAGACATCAGGTAATGCGTTGACCATGGAGAGCAGGGGAAGACAAAAGGAGAGAGGAAAGAGCCAAGGTAATCGTGGCAAGTCTAAAATGGGTAGATCCAAGTCCAAACTGGGAAAAATAGAGTGCTGGAACTATAGAAAGAAAGGACATCTGAAGAAAGACTGCAGATCTCTAAAGAAGAAAGGAGATGCACAGCAGGAAACTAACCAGGAAGCAAATGTAGCAGGTGATGTGTTACAAGATGCTTTGATTCTTGCATTAGATAATACTAGTGATTATTGGGTAGTAGATTTAGGGGCTTCATGTCATGCTACACCCCATAGGAAATACTTTCATGATTATGTTCCAGGCGATTTTGGACATGTTTAATTGGGTGATGATGAGCCATGTAAAATTGTTGGAATGGGTAAGGTATGGATAAAAGTTAAGAATAGAACTGATTGGCTGTTAAAAGATGTAAAGCATATTCCTGCTATGAAAAGAAATCTGATCTCAACAGGGCAGTTGGGAGATGGTGGCTGTCTATCTACATTTGGAGAAAAGTGGTGGAAGATCACTAAAGGATCAATGGTGATAGTAAAAGGAGACAGGGTAGGTACGTTGTATTTATGTTCTCATAATACTGACCATTCTATCTCTTTAGCTTCCACAGGAACAAATACAACATTGTGGCATCATAGGCTTGGCCACATGAGTGAGAAGGGGATGCAGATTCTCCACTCAAGGAAGTTGCTGCCAGATTTGAAGCAGGTAAGTTTGGAATTCTGTGACTGTGTTTATGGAAAATAGAAGAGAGTCAATTTTCCCAGGGTTGGGAAACATAAGAAGAATGAAAAGTTAGAGCTAGTGCATACAGATGTATGAGGATCGGCTCAGGTACAATCTCTTGGTGGCTCTCATTATTATGTTACATTTATTGATGATGCAACCAGGAAAACTTGGGTTTATTGCATTAGATAGAAATCTGATGTGTTTGCTACTTTTAAGAAGTGGAAAGCTTTGGTTGAGAATGAGACAAGAAAAAGGTTGAAGTGTCTCAGATCTGATAATGGAGGTGAGTACTGCGGCAAGGAGTTTGATAGTTACTGTTCATACCATGGGATTCGTAGAGAGAAGATAGTCCGAGGAACACCACAAGAAAATGGTGTGTTTGAAAGGATGAACAGAACGATCATGGAGCGTGCAAGTTGTATGAGATTGCATGCAGGGTTTCCCTTACAGTTTTGGGTGGATACTGTAAATACTGTTGTTTATTTAATAAACAGAGGACCTTCAAGTGCTTTGAATGGTGGTATTCCAGAGGAGGCATGGACAGGTAAAAAGATAAACTACTCATTTATGAGAACGTTTGGTTGTGAAGCATTTGTCCATATTGATAAAGATAATAGAACAAAGCTTGAAGCTAAATCCAAGTAATGTACTTTTATTGGATATGGGGTTGATGATTTTGGTTATCGCTTATGAGATTATGAAAATAACAAAATCATTAGGAGTAGAGATGTGATATTCAATGAAAAGGTCATGTATAAATATCAGTTGCAGGGAAAGAAACATGAAAAGGAAAACACAGAGTACACAGTACTTGATGAAATTAAAGAAAATGAAGTTCCAAAGGTGCCAGAAAATCAAGAACAGCAGCAAGTACATGAAACTCTTGCAACTGCAAGAAGATCTATCAGGTTAAGTAGACTCCATGAACGATACTCTCCTTCAATGTATTATTTATTGATGACTGAGCCTGGTGAACCAGAGTGTTATGAAGAAGCAATGCAGGTGGAAACTAGAACAAAGTGGGAGCAAGGCATGAATGAGGAGATGGACTCATTGGTAGGAAACCAGACTTGGGATTTGGTTCAGTTGCTTGCTGGTAAAAGAGCATTGCAGAACAAATGGATTTACAGGATGAAGGAAGAAGAAGGAGGTAAGAAGCGGTACAAGGCCATACTTGCTATAAAGGGGTTTGCACAGAAGAAAGGTATAGATTTTGATGAAATATTTTCTCCTGTTGTTAAGATGACTTCCATTAGGACTATCTTAATTCTAGTGGCGGTAGAAGATTTGCATCTTGAACAGTTAGATGTAAAAACAACCTTTCTCCATGGGGATTTGGAGGAAGAAATATATATGCAGTAACCACATTGGTATGAGGTCAAAGGGAAGGAAAATTTGGTGTGCAGGTTGAAAAAGAGCTTGTATGGCTTGAAGCAAGCTCCAAGACAGTGGTATCTAAAATTTGACAGGTTTATGACAGAACAAGGTTATAGTAGATGTCATTCTGACCACTGTGTTTATTTCAAGAAGCTAGACAATGAAAGATATATTATCTTGTTATTGTATGTGGATGACATGCTTGTTGCAGGGTCTAACATGCAGGATATAAATGTACTCAAAAGGAAGCTAACTAATTCATTTGCGATGAAGGATTTGGGTGCTGCAAAGCAAATCCTTGGTATGAGAATAACGAGAGACAGGAAAAATCGCAAATTGACATTGTCTCAGAGTGAGTACATACAAAAGGTAATGGAGAGGTTCAGAATGCAAAATGCAAAACTAGTTAGTACACCTTTGGCCAGCCATTTCAGTCTAAGTAAGAAAATGTGTCCCAAGACACAGGAAGAGACATATTATATGTCCAAGATTCCCTATCAATCAGCAGTTGGAAGCTTGATGTATTCCATGGTGTGCACAAGACTAGATATTGCACATGCAGTGGAAGTTGTGAGCAGATATATGAACAATCCAGGTAAAGAACATTGGAAGGTAGTACAATGGAATCTCAGGTATTTGAGAGGTACTACCACTCAGGCATTATGTTTTGGAGGTCTAGACATTATTCTACATGGATATGTTGATGCATATATGACAGGTGATAAGGATATCAGGAGGAGCACCACAGGGTATTTGTTTACTGTAGGTGGAACAATAGTAAGTTGGATTTCGAGATTGCAAAAGGTTGTTTCACTTTCAACAACGGAAGCAGAGTATGCTGCTGTTACAGAGGCTAGTAAAGAGATGATCTGGTTTCATAGGTTTATGTAGGAAGTGGGTAAGAAGCAGAAGGATAACAGGTTGTATAGTGACAGCCAGAGTGCCATTCATCTTGCAAAGAACTCAGCATTCCTTTCCAAGACTAAACATATACATCTCAAGTACCATTTCATACGATCTGTTCTGGAAGATGAACTGTTGAAGTTGGAAAAGATACATACTAGCTAGAATCCTGCAGATATGTTCACAAAGGTAGTGATGTCACCTACCCAAATTTTGAGAATATTATTTTATTTGCAAAATACTTTATGTTAAATTATAATTACAAAGTTTTGTAATTATGACCAAGTTTGGTCAAGGATGATTGTAATTACTAATTATTATTATTTAATAAATTAAAATAGGAGACAAACACCCAAGGGAACTGTTAAATGAGTGTTCACTGACCCACTAGGAGGAATGGAAGATGTTAGAAGGTATGGGACGGATGGCAGCATTTGCACTCCACCACTAGTTGTTGGTTATGGGACAACTACCCCTAAATTTGTGGCATTATTCCCCAGGTGGGTGGAAGAGAGCAGGCAGCTCATTAATGAGCACTTAAACCACTAAAAGGCCTAGGTAGCCTATAAAAGGAAATTCGAATTGAGCAGGCAGCTCCTACAATATTTTTTGCAGAAATATTCCTCAAGTGCATCAGGTGATCACTGAGAGATTCGAATAGGGAGGCTATGTGAGAGTGCAATTGTGAGTCTGCTAGTTATACTGAAAAGGAAAACTAGAGATGCTGGTGAAGGTCTCTTTGACTGCTAAGTCTTGAGGACTGGAAAATCTATATTCTACTGCAAGTTGATGTACTAAGGCTTCTACAGAATCTTCCTCCTGGTGGTTCAGTGAACAGGCTCGGGGGTCCTAAGGAAAGTAAGTTGGCTGTCTTCAGGAGTAGGTTGGGTGGAATAGGCTCCTTGGGTGGTTTGTTCTCCTACAAATTATCAGGTTCTATTTTTCTGTTGTTATTTTCAGTCAAATGAATTCTGTATTTATCAGCAAGAAAATGTTTTATTTTCTGACCTAAATATGATTTCTGAATGAAAATGATTTATGAAATGATAGATTCGATAACCATCTCTATATTTTTCCCCATGCTGTTTTTGCATCGTAATCTAGTATAGAGAAGTAAATTAAGAAAGATGATTGATAGGCAAATTACCAAATGATTGGATAGAATAATCCTGTAATGTTTTCTATTAATGTTGATTTATTAATTCTTCATACATAATAGTATATCATGGAATTTAGACTTATAGTAGAATTCCTGTACATAGAAATAAAAGTAAAGTAATCCATATCTGCATCAGTCTAAGTCTGCAAACTTTTTCATGTTCTTTCTGTTTGCAATCTGATGTTCAATATAAAAATGTCAAGTTTTCATTCACTTCCTGCATTATTGTTTTTAGAAATTTAACACCTGCAAAAAATATTCTTATCCAACTCAAAAAAAGCATTCTATTTTTCATTCCATTTCTTTCATCAAATTTTTCCATGGGTTAGACCTAGTATTATCTTCAATACTGTAATAGTCTGTCATATTTCAAATTTATGAAAAATAAATAAATTCTAGTTTGTATTTCTAATATCTTATAGTACTGTTACTGCTAAAAACTTTCATCTTCATGAAGCCAAAAATATATATCTGATTCTTTCAAAAACCCTAGGATTATTCTTTAGACAGTTTAAAACTACACATTTAAAACATAAACATCAATCTCTTGCATTTAGTTTTCCATTAACAAAAATACCTTTCGGTTTTCCAAACTAATATACACATATATTAACTATATTATAGGGCGTCTGTTGAGTAAGAGTTTGTTATTCTCTTAAACAATTTTTGCTTTATGCCTCAAAAACCAGATTACGATTTTCATCTACAAACAAACTCTAACTTAAAAATTCAAGGTTTCTTTTCAAGAAAACCATCTAACTTTCGGCACTTGGCCTTTCATCAAAATGACAGTATTTTTGCTTGTCAAACCCTTCTACTATCAAAACCTAGTTTTTATTTTTTTTTAAAACCCTAAGATCGAAAACTGTAGCCATTTAAAAACGTCCAGCTTCTAATTTCTACCTTAATCATATTACAGTACCTCATTTTCATTCAAAACCTACATGGCACGAAATATCTACCTTTCATAGTTAAGTCAACCAACAATATAAAACTTGTTATCAAAACAATCACTATTTAATCTTCATCGACGATTTGGGATTCCAAACATTACACAGTAAACATTGTAGTTTTAAAAACTGTATGATCCATTCAAAGGAACGAGGGTTTATCCCTTATCATTACATTTTTTTTACAAGGTTTTTCCAAGCAAAAAATTACAGTAGACGCTGTAGTAACAAGCTAGCTAAGAATCATAGCAGCTGGGCTTTCCACTATGGATCCCAAAAGTTTACAAACAATGAACAAAAACTGTGCCAGAAACCAAACATCAACACCTTTCCAATTCATATAGCGTCGATCACAACTGAACTAGGAGGTACCACGAGGTAAGGAATCACCGAGGCTTACCGGTGGACACATAGTGCTATTCCATTAAAAACTCATGTAAAAAGGTTCCTTCGACGAGGGAAAACCTGACAAGTAAACTTGTAATGGTTAAATGAAAACTTATAAATGATTTTCAAATGCGTGAAATGACAGTGGTTGGTAAAGAAAGGTCCTTACAGGTGTTTTCGCGAGGCACTTCTGCAAATGTAACTGACGAAGCTATCCACCCAATGTATGGAGGAGAAGCTTCCAGATTCTAAGGTCGAATTTTTACCACTGCAAGAAAATCGAAAGCCGGTTCGAATATTTCAAAACTCTAGACAGATACCCTCACAACTCACGTAGTAAAATCAGCTACAGATTCAATCTTTCAACGTTTTAACTACTGCAACTATCACTACAGACTCGACTCTTTTTATGACAAACATTCACAGTCTAAACGCACACAGGTCATGGGTTCAAGCTTGGGAAAGCTCTCAACCACCAAACCCTAGAACCCCTAGGCCTGTTGGCCTCACCCAAAGTTTCTACCAGAATGAAATGAAGACAAAATACCTTTCCTCGATGATAGTATAGTTAGGGTTCCATTACAATCTCAAAAATCATAGATCAACGGTGAAGATTGTTGCCAACCAGGCACATTGGAAAGTGGGAAACCACTACATTAAATACCTTTTAAATGTTACAACCACGACAACGCCAACACAGTATGCCAAAGGACAACAATATAACTAGCTCGGATAAGGATCATTATATCAAATATGCACAGCTCGGATTCTTAGTTGTATCATTCACCAGGTTTCATGTGAAGTGGATGATGTGGATTAACAACAGTACATTTCACCATAGCGTTTAGATCAAAGCATTAATATCTAAATGGGACACTGTAAACCTACCATTTCATAACAGTTGCGAATTTAATACCTGTCAATTCATCACCTTAATAACGAACTCATTTTGTAAAGTGTAAAACCTTACAATATCAATACTTAGAACAAGAGCCAGGGTTGTATAGCATATATTTTTCCATTTCTAAAGTCTTAGCCTTTCAAAGGTTTGGTTACATTGTTAATGTTATAGGATAAGAGTCGCACTCCATATAAGGGCTACACACATAGGACTTGGTTAGGGTGTATCCCTTGGTCCTTTGTATTATTGTTTTTATAAACGTAATATTTTGTAGAATCACACTTTGTTACACAGTACTAATATTATAATAAAAAAGGGTTAAATTCTATATTGTAACTTTCTAAAATAGAAATACGAAGGTGACATTATAATAGATGTGCTAGGTTTATACAATTTCTATATGCATTTATAGACGGAAAATTTAGGAGCCTTTATAGTTAATTTATGACATTCAAGTATGGAAATCGGATCATGATACTATAGTTGGGAAATATTATATAAGTCGAAATATTCACAAGTCAATACATATGGTGGTATTGAAATGACAAAATAGAAAAAGTATCATATTAATACTTGACTTTCGTAACCTAGTATTTATACTCCAGAAATTCCTAAGCACAAGTAATTTCTATTTGATGATTTTACTAATAAATGTATTTTGAATATCAATAATTCTAACTTCAAAATTATATATTTCTTTAGTCAAGTAGTACATCTAGATTAGACAAGGTCCATACCTGAAACAAGGGAGTAAATAACATTTTCACCAAACATTGACAATTTAACGAAAAACATATTTACTCTTAAACACTTGGTTGTCGCATTCTCTTACCTAAAATCTGCGCAAGAGGGATAGGAACAAATGCTTTAGCTAAACATAGCTAAGTAAGCCTCAGGGACCTCGTAGGGCCCCTTTCATCACCATCCAAAAACAAAACTGTCAGCACATTGTCAAGAAAACATAATCGCATGATAATCGAATTACAATTAACACAAGCAGAACTAATGTCGTAAGCATGTTAAGAGGAGTGTGTCGCGTCGTTGTCTTTAAAATATTTTTAATTATGAGACTCAGTAATTAATATGTTTTTTGTATTAATGACTTATTTATTCAAGGTTGTCTTGTTAAGCATTTATTATTTCCGCATTAGCAATTTATTTTACATTTAATGCTATTTTAAAAATTTTAAATTTTTATGAAAATAACAGGATGTTACATGTGGTATCAGAGCTCATGTTCGAACTCTAGGCCTGAACAGGTCCAAGGAACACGCAACAGAAAATTTATTTACAGCAAAAATCTTACTAATTCAATTTAAATATTTGTGTTATACATAAATCATTTTTAAGCTACAGGTATGGAAGGATCAATTGAACATATAGAGGACAAATTTCGACCCAACAATCATAGCACGGGACAGCATTATGAAGAAGAAGTCCATGGCGAATTAAATGACAATTCATCAGAATTGTTACGTGCATTTCAAGAGTTAAAAGCAGAAATCAGATCTGTAAAACAAGACAATGAGAAAATTCTTAAAGCACAAGAGGAACTTAACCGAGTACTATTCGAACAGTGCCCAACTGATGAACATGATAGATAAATTGAAAAGACCTCCAAGATTGAAGATTTACCTCATCGAGACAGGGGTAAGAAAATGAAAACTGATGATGCAAACAATATTTCAACATCATCAAAAGCTGCGCATGAAAAACGCAAAAAGAAACGAAATTATTCAAGTGATAGCAGCAAAGGAGACTACAAACCCAAAAGAAAAAGTCACAAACAGTATGAACAGATTTATGGGGAGTTCAAGAAAATCAAACCCCCAACCTTTAATGGTGAAATTGAAAAAGGAGAGACAACAGAAGCATGGCTGTCCGATATGAAGAAGTACTTCCAAATTTATGACTATTCAGAATCATTGAAGGCAAAGATGGCAATATACAACTTGATAGGGAAAGCAACTATTTGGTGGCAGGACATCAAAAGAGTAAGGGGCATCAAAGACAAGGATGTGAATTGGAGCACTTTTAAAAGATACTTCAAGAAAAAGTTCTTATTTGAACAATACTATGAAGAAAAATCAAAGGAGTTCTATGATTTAAAGCTGGGAAGTATGAACATGAAAGAGATGAACAATAAATTTCTAAATTTGCTGAGATATGTGCCATACCTCGTGGAAGAAAAATCGAAGATCCAAAGATACCTGAGTTGTCTACCTTTCAACATCAAGGACAAAATCGAGTATGACAATCTAAAGACCTTAGAAGAGGCCACGAGGAAGGAAACTTTATGTTATGACACTAATCGAAAAAGAGAAGGTATATCTAACTGGAAAAATCATAAACCCAACAACTTTGAGTAGAAGAAGAAAAATTTCAGGTTTAGTGGAAATTTTGGTTTCCAAAAGAAAAATTTTCAGAACCAAAATTTTCAAGGAAACAATCCCATAAATAACCAGCAGCAGAATTTTACAGCTCCTAGAAATACTCCTAATGCCACCAGAACTAATGACCAAAAGGAACCTATCAAATTTTTTGAGTGTCAAGGTCCTCATTATGCATCATAATGCCCCAAGAGGAAGCATACAGCTAACAATATTCATTCCATATAGATTGAACCTACTATTGGAGACTTGGCAAGGGAGATGCCCAGAATTAATGCAGCACTAGACAACAGGTAAGCAAAGCATCAAGTCTCTATGGTATAGATTGAAGGTGGGACAAGACAACGATTTTCAGGTGGAACCAGATTGTATCCTCGAAAGGAGGGAAACTCTACTCCGGAATTGCACCATTGGGTAGGTAAAGGTGCAATGGAAGCACCTTAGCCCAGAAGAGGTAACCTGGGAGTTGGAGAGTAGTATGCGGGCAGCATACCCAACTCTGTTTTAGGAACACTCAGAGTGTGATTAGACAACATCGAGGACGATGTTGAGACTTAAGGGGGGGTGTATGTCACCTACACAAATTTTGAGAATATTATTTTATTTGCAAAATACTTTATGTTAAATTATAATTACAAAGTTTTGTAATTATGACCAAGTTTGGTGAAGGATGATTGTAATTACTGATTATTATTATTTAATAAATGAAAATAGGAGACAAACACCCAAGGGAACTGTTAAATGAGTGTTCACTGATCCACTAGGAGGAATGGAAGCTGTTAGAAGGTATGGGACAGATGGCGGCATTTGCACTCCACCACTAGCTGTTGGTTATGGGACAACTGCCCCTAAATTTGTGGCATTATCCCCCAGGTGGGTGGAAGAGAGAAGGGAGCTCATCAATGACCAGTTAAACCACTAAAAGGCCTAGGCAGCCTAGAAAAGGCAATTCGAATTGAGCAGGCAGCTCCTACAATATTTTTTGCAGAAATATTCCTCAAGTGTCAGGTGATCACTGAGAGATTCGAATAGGGAGGCTATTTGAGAGTGCAATTGTGAGTCTGCTAGTTATACTGAGAAGGAAAGCTAGAGGTACTGGTGCAGGTCTCTTTGACTGTTGAGTCTTGAGCACTGGAAAATCTATATTCTACTTCAAGTTGATGTACTAAGACTTCTACAAAATATTCCTCCTGGTGGTTCAGTGAAAAGGCTCGGGGGTCCTAAGGCAAGTCAGTTGGCTGTCTTCAGGAGTAGGTTGGGTGGAACAGGCTCCTTGGGTGGTTTGTTCTCCTACAAATTATCAGGTTCTATTTTTCTGTTATTATTTTCAGTCAAATAAATTCTGTATTTATCAGTAAGAAAATGTTTTATTTTCTGACCTAAATATGATTTCTGAATGAAAATGATTTATGAAATGATAGATTTGATAACCATATCTATATTTTTCCCCATGCTGTTTTTGGATCGTACTCCAGTATAGAGAAGTAAATTAAGAAAGATGATTGATAGGCAAATTGCCAAATGATTGGATTAAATAATCCTATAATGTTTTCTATTAATGTTGATTTATTAATTCTCCATACAGAATAGTATATCACAGAATTTAGACTTATAGTAGACTTCCTGTACATAGAAATAAAAAGTAAAGTAATCCATATCTGCATCAGTCTAAGTCTGCAAACTTTTACTAAATGTTCTTTCTATTTGCAATCTGATGTTCAATATAAAAATGTCAAGTTTTCATTCACTTCCTGCATTATTGTTTTTAGAGATTTAACAGCTGCAAAAAATATTCTTATTCAACTCAAAACAAGCATTCTATTTTTCATTCCATTTCTTTCATCAAATTTTTCCATGGGTTAGACCTAGTATTATCTTCAGTACTGTAATAGTCTGTTATATTTCAAATTTATGCAAAATAAATAAATTCTAGTTTGTATTTCTAATATCTTACAGTACTGTTACTGCTAAAAACTTTCATCTTCATGAAGTCGAAAATATATATCTGATTCTTTAAAAAACCCTAGGATTATTCTTTAGACAGTTTAAAACTACACATTTAAAACATAAACATCAATCTCTTGTATTTAGTTGTCCATTAACAAAAATACCTTTCGGTTGTCCAAACTAATATACACATATATTAACTATATTATAGGGCGTCTGCTGAGTAAGAGTTTATTATTCTCTTAAACCATTTTTGCTGTATGCCTCAAAACCAGATTACGATTTTCATCTGCAAACAAACTCTAACTTAAAAATTTAAGGTTTCTTTTCAAGAAAACCATCTAACTTTTGGCACTCAGCCTTTCATCAAAATGACAGTATTATTGCTTGTCAAACCCTTCTACTAACAAAACCTAGTTTTTATTTTTTTTAAAACCCTAAGATCAAAAACTGTAGCCATTTAAAAACGTCCAGCTTCTAATTTCTACCTTAATCACATTACAGTACCTCGTTTTCATTCAAAACTTACATGGCACGAATTATCTACCTTTCACAGTTAAGTCAACCAACAGCATAAAACGTGTTATCAAAACAATCACTATTTAATCTTCATCGACGATTTGGGATTCCAAACATTACACAGTAAACATTGCATTTTTAAAAACTGTATGATCCATTCAAAGGAACGAGGCTTTATCCCTTATCATTACATTTTTTTTTACAAGGTTTTTCCAACCAAAAATTTACAGTAGACGCTGTAGTAACAAGCTAGCTAAGAATCATAGTAGCTGGGCTTTCCACTATGGATCCCAAAAGTTTACAAACAATGAACAAAAACCGTGCCAGAAACCAAACATCAACACCTTGCCAATTCATCTAGCGTCGATCACAACTGAACCAGGAGATACCACGAGGTAAGGAACCACCGAGCCTTACCGGTGGACGCGTAGTGCTCTTCCATTAAAAACTCATGTAAAAAGGTTCCTTCGACGAGGAAAAACCTGACAAGTAAACTTGTAATGGTTAAATGAGAACTTATAAATGATTTTCAAATGCGTGAAATGACAGTGGTTGGTAAAGAAAGGTCCTTACTTGTGTTTTCATGAGGCACTTCTGCAAATGTAACTGACGAAGCTATCCACCCAACGTATGAAGGAGAAGCTTCCAGATTCTAAGGTCGAATTTTTACCATTGCAAGAAAATCGAAAGCCGGTTCGAATATTTCAAAACTCTGGATAGATACCCTCACAACTCACGTAGTAAAACCAGCAACAGATTCAATCTTTCAACGTTTTAACTACTGCAACTCTCACTATAGACTCGGCTCTCGTGATGACAAACATTCACAGTCTAAACGCACACAGGTCATGGGTTCGAGCTTGGGAAAGCTCTCAACCAACAAAACCTAGAACCTCTCGACCTGTCGGCCTCACCCAAAGTTTCTACCAGAATGAAATGAAGACAAAAGACCTTTCCTCGACGATAGTATAGTTAGGGTTCCATTACAATCTCAAAAATCATAGATCAACGGTGAATATTGTTGCCAACTAGGCACGTTGGAAAGTGGGCAACCACTACATTAAATACCTCTTTAAATGTTACAACCACGACAACGACAACACAGTATGCCAAAGGACAACAATATAACCAGCTTGGAGAAGGATCGTTATATCAACTATGCACAACTTGAATTCTTGGTTGTATCATTCACCAGGTTTCATGTGAAGTGGATGATGTGGATTAATAGCAGTACATTCCACCATAGCGTTTAGATCGAAGAATTAATATCTGAATGGGACAATGTCAACCTGCCATTTCATAACAGTTGCGAATTTAATACCTGTCAATTCATCACCTTAACAACGAACTCATTTTGTAAAGTGTAAAAACTTACAATATCAATACTTAGAACAAGAGATAGGGTTGTATAGCATAGATTTTTCCATTTCTAAAGTCTTAGCCTTTCAAAGGTTTGGTTACATTGTTAATGTTATAGGATAAGAGTCGCACTCCATATAAGGGCTACACACATAGGAATTGGTTAGGGTGCATCCCTTGGTCCTTTGTATTATTGTTTTTATAAACGTAATATTTTGTAGAATCACACTTTGTTACACATTACTAATATTATAATTAAAAAGGGTCAAATTCTATATTGTAACTTTTTAAAATAGAAATATGAAGGTGACATTATAATAGATGTGCTAGGTTTATACAATTTCTATATGCATTTATAGACGGAAAATTTAGGAGCCTTTATAGTTAATTTATGACATTCAAGTATGGAAATCAGATCATGATACTATAGTTGGGAAATATTGTATAAGTCGAAATATTCACAAGTCAATACATATGGTGGTATTGAAATGACAAAATAGAAAAAGTATCATATTAATACTTGACTTTCGTAACCTAGTATTTATACTCCAGAAATTCCTAAGCACAAGTAATTTCTATTTGATGATTTTACTAATAAATGTATTTTGAATATCAATCATTCTAACTTTAGCATTATATATTTCTTTAGTCAAGTAGTACATCTAGATTAGACAAGGTCCATACCTGAAACAAGGTAGTAAATAGCATTTTCACCAAACATTGACAATTTAACGAAAAACATATTTACTCTTAAACACTTGGTTGTCGCATTCTCTTACCTAAAATCTGTGCAAGAGGGACAGGAACAAATGCTTTAGCTAAACATAGCTAAGTAAGCCTCAGGGACCTCGCAGGACCCCTTTCATCACCATCCAAAAACAAAACTGTTAGCACATTGTCAAGAAAACATAATCGCATGATAATCGTATTACAATTAACACAAGCAGAACTAATGTCGTAAGCATGTTAAGAGGAGTGTGTCGCGTCGCTGTCTTTAAAATATTTTTAATTATGAGACTCAGTAATTAATATGTTTTTTGTATTAATGAAGTTTTTATTGAAGGCTGTCTTGTTAAGCATTTATTATTTCCGCATTAGCAATTTATTTTACATTTAATGCTGTTTTAAAAATTTTAAATTTTTATGAAAATAATGGGATGTTACAAGTGACCAGAGAGAAACTGAGTTCGTGCTCGGTTTTAGTTGGCCTTCTAGCATGAAGGTGAAGATGAGAAAGTTTACAAGTCCAAGGTCCAACAAGCACAAAAACGGTGGAGTTGTTGTGATCAGTCTCCAAGTGGGAGATTGTTGGTTGTGGAGCCTGATCTCCAGATTCAGAGATATTATTATTCAGCCGTGTCCGTACCCCAGGTTTGGTTATGGTCCCGGCTCATTGTAACACGGATAGGGTTGATGTATTAGGTTTTATGCATTGTAAAGATCTCTGAGATCAAGAAGAGAGACTGTGAGACAATGAAGAGGAAGTGCAGCGGTTGTGCTGCAGGTTGCATCCCTTCACTTTGCTGGACGATATAATTATAAGGACTGGAAACTTCAGTGTGGACGTAGCCCAAGTTGGGTGAACCACGATATATCTGTGTCTCTCTTGTAATGTGTATGTGTGATTATATTTGCATTTCTGTTTATTGTTATTGCTTTGCGATCCTATTTTTCTAACAGTATCCACAAATGGAGTTCCTGATTCAGAGCGTAGTTGCAACTTGCCAGCAAATGGGATTTAACATAGATATGATAGGTCCATATATGTTTGTATAAACAAAAATAGAGTTGTACCTTTTGGACAAGAAACTGATGCTAATCCAGAGTATCTCAAAATTTAACTGAATGAGACCTAGATTTGATGGTCCACATCATATGAGTATGCCCCCTGATTTTCCAGATGGATCCTTACATATGCCTTTTGAGGCAAACCTCACAGATCATCTATTTGACTCCATATCTTCCCTTTTAACTTTTGTTTCTTATAAATTAAGCATGTCTCGTTTTTCCATTTTAATTTTTCTATTCGGAGCATGCTCCTTCACTGGGGTTTTTGAACAAGTTATGTTCCAGGATAAAGTCTTTGTGTGAACCTTTAGCATTTGTTAGACGAAGACCATGAATTGTCTTCTGGAACAAACCCCCAGAATCCTATCTATTTTTTCATTGGGCCATCCTGAAAGCAATCCTTCAGCTGCTTTTGGGAGCCATTTGCTATCAATTTGTGGGATTCTTCCTGCATTTTTACGTAGTGCTTATTTCTTCCTTTAGCGGCTTTTTGCCAATACATAAGGTTTAAAGCTCCAATTTATTATAGAAAAGGGATTTAGAGGCTTTTTTTTTTCATTGGAAGTTGGATATTTGATAGCTTCTGTTGAGTCTTGTAGTGCATGAAGATCCTCTTCAACTTATTTTGTGTCTTTTCCATTGGAATCTTTTTCATATGAAAATAGGGCTTAGAGGCTTCATTTTTTGGATGGAAGTTGGATATTTGATATCTATTTCCGAGTCTTTAGTGCATGAAGGTCCTCTTCAACTTATTTTGTCTTTTCCATTGGAATATTTTTCATATGAAAATAGGGCTTAGAGGCTTCATTTTTTGGCTGGAAGTTGGATATTTGATATCTATTTCCGAGTCTTTAGTGCATGAAGGTCCTCTTCAACTTATTTTGTGTCTTTTCCATTGAATCTTTGTCTTATGAGATTGATACAGATGTTCCAACATCTGGTTGTGGAGTAGAGTTTGTTGTGGGTGGGTGTAATACCCAAAGTTTTGACTTAGAATATATTAAATAAAATCATGTAAAATATGTAAATATGCTAGTATTGGTCCCAAGTGCGCAGCTCAAGGCCAAGGCCTGACTAGTGAATGGCTAGGCATGTATAATATAAATATTTCTATATGGACCATATGGTTGACTTTGTTAGAATTTTGATACTTCTAGGATGGTTATGTTAGATATTCAATCAATTTATATTATTATCACAGTAACCATATGCAATAGGATGACTGAAAGATAGACAAGCACAACATAACAAGAGAACACAAAGATTTACCCTAGGAAAAACCTCTCACGAGAAAAATCCAGCAAAACTTTTTCAGTATAGATTCATCAGAAAATACAATGTCAATCTCGTACAATAACCCGAGAACAAGATACTATAGAAACCCCAAGAAAAGATGTCTTCAATGCAGCTACTCTTTCTCCCAAGCGAACTTGTACTTCTGCCTTTACTCATGCGAACTTGCTTGAGTGAGATGATGCACCAAATGAGCTAGGCACCACTCTAGTTATACTAATCATAGACTGGCCTTTTTTAGCTAACTGGGTCGACTTGACTTTCCCTAACTGGGCCGACTTGACTGAGGAGTTTTTTCCATTGTTTGGGGTAGATTTCCCATTGTATGGGGTAGTTTACCCTGGGGCGACTTGTCTATTTTACATTATTTCCTTTAGGGTTTTTACATAATCAAATACAATATGAATATTTCCCAAAGGACGTACAATAAAATTACAATAAGAATATCTTCCAAAGTTACATTCTTCAACACCCCCTCTTAAAAAGGAAGGTATTCTTTTGTCACTGTCATCCTCATCATCATGCTACTACAACTTTGTACTTTGACCATTGAATTTTGACATATCTCTCGAATCTATACATCACTAGAAGTTTTGAACCATCCGGTGGGTCCAGCCAAGGAACATACGTTACATCGCGCATATCGACCACGTACGTTACCTCACCTTGTATTTTGAACAAGCAATCCATTCAATGGGTCCAGCCCAGGAGCATACATTATGTCACACACAACGACCACTTGTGTTACCTCACCACGTGTCCAGATCATCTCGTGAGTGTATCCTAGCAGACTCAATTAAGTCACACAAAGTGACTACCTTCTACCATGTCACATGTCAACATCAGGACAACACAACTCTATGAGTGTATCCTAGGAGACTCAATTACGTCACATACCCAGTGACTACCCGCTACCACGTCACCTAATGTGGAGAACAACCCAGGTCCAAAACCTGCGTCTGATTGTTGTGCTATGTGTGTTTTCAACATAGCACAACAGTCATGAGACTCAATTATGTCACACACAGTGACTACCTACTGCATCCTCATGGGTGTAGTCCAAGAGACTCAATTATGTCACATAACCCGTGACTACCCGTTGCAACCTCGTGAGTGTAGTCCAAGAGACTCAATTATGTCACATAACCTGTGACTACTTGCTACAACATCACATCTCAAGTGGAGACACGCCTAAGAGCTCAATTACGTCACTACATGACTACCTACGTCTTGCACGTGCTATGTTACTCATACCTCCCTCTTTCGAGGAACCTCCAACTAGACCACTCCAAGCTTGTCCTGGAAGTACTCAAAATTCACTCTCGATAAAGGATTGGTCAACACATCGACTATCTGCTCCTTTGTCGCTATATACTGGAGCCTCACTACTCCTCTCTCCACCATATCCCTGATATAGTGGTACCTGATCTCGATATGCTTTGACTTGTCATGAGATACTAGGTTCTTAGACAACTTCACACAACTCTGGTTGTCACAAAGAATACAAGTCGCCTCTAAAGCGAGATCGAACAAACCTGCAAGCAAAATTCCGAAGCCACACTTCCTTGCAGCTTGCCGAACAAGCTACCATATACTCTGCTTAGGCTGTACTAAGTGCCACACTCGTCTATTTCCTACTGAACCATGATATCATACCAGATACCAAACTGAAGCAGTGCCCTGATATGCTCTTTCTATCCGTGACACTACCGGCCCAATCCAAACTAACATAACCCTACAGGTTAATCTTCTTATCTGAGGCATATCTGAGGCCATAATCAATCGTACCTCTCAGGTACCTCAACACATTCTTTGCTTCAACCAGGTGACACGTCTTGGATCTACCATGTACTGTCTCAGTGTGTTCACCGCAAAGCATATATTCGGCCTCGTGTTTGTTAAGTACATCAACGAACCAATCATCTGTCTGTAAACAATGGTATCCATTATCTCTGAAGAAGTATCATACAACAACTTCAGATTTGATGCTATTGGTGTGGCCATCACCTTGCAATCCATCATCACGAATCCCTCTAGGATATCTATTGCATATTTTCCTTGGCTAAGGAAAAGTTCTTCTAGATTCTGCCACACCTCAAGACCTAAGAAGCAATGCATCATACCCAGGTATTTTATCTCAAACTCTGCGTCAAGTTTACTCTTCGTTTATGCAATGAGCTTCTCATAACTCGTCAGGAACATATCATCTACATACAACAATAGTATCACTCATTTCCCATCCTCAACCTTGAATTTGGAATCTTCTTTACTCTTCGTAAATCCCAAGCTTGTCAGAAATCCATTAATCCCGTCGTACCATGTCTTGGGTTCCTGTTACAAACTGTACAAGTCCTTCTTCAATTTGCACACATGTGTCTGCTTGTCATGTGTCTCAAATCACTATGGCTTCTCCACATACACTTCTTCTTCTACTACATCATTTAGGAATGCAGTCTTTATGTCCATCTGGTGTACCTTCCACTTCATCACTGTGGCTATTTCAATTATAGCTCTAATTGAAGTGTATCTTGCTACAAGAGCAAATTTTTTTGTCATAATCAACTCCCTCTTTCTGAGAGAAACCATGAACCTTGCCTTGTACTTTTGAAGTATGCTTGATTTTGTAAATTTGCTTGAACCTTCATCACCTATTCTTTCGAACAAGTCTCATCATCCTTCTCTTGTCGGTCATAGCACACGATCTTTCCTACAAGTCCAATTTAGTCATATGATTAGTATCATTCATGTAATGACAACTTCTTATGCATAATGTACACAGTGATGTAACCAATGCATCTTAACCAATGATTTAGCACAACATTCATCTATATCCTGTATACACCCAATAACTATCTAGATGCCTTCCATCTCTACCAGAACATACTATTAAGAGTGTGCACTTCTCTTAATGCGTTAGCAAAGAGGTTTCATCCTAGACTAGCTCTATTAAGGGCTCATGGGATGTTGTGCAACATTATAGGCCACTGACCCATACCATGCACTACATGAGCCTACTGCTAGTCAATCTTAATCATATATAAGTGCATAAAATAAAACTGCATCACAGATCTACATGTAACTGTTATGAGCGATATCTTTCAAAATACTCATAAATTCAAATAACAATAAATACTTATCTTTCATGTGTTTTGTAGGCTCCCTCTTGGTTTCTACCTCATTGCAGAAGTTAATGGAGTTTCTGGAAGCGTACTCTGCTCCTTGATCTTCTTCTAAAGTCTTCATCCTTGAAATCATGTACTAGATTCAAGA
The DNA here is from genome assembly GCA_027924585.1 of Larix kaempferi. Taxonomy (NCBI): domain Eukaryota; kingdom Viridiplantae; phylum Streptophyta; class Pinopsida; order Pinales; family Pinaceae; genus Larix; species Larix kaempferi. The sequence goes on along the minus strand of BSBM01001294.1, from coordinate 2,503,945 downwards.
TTGCCTTTTGCTTGGAAACAGATTCTTCACATACCATCATACTTTGTTTGGATATCAGTTAGATTAGTCACCATTTTTCTTACGATCGGTAAAGCCTTGTAGTGTATATGTGCAATCCTTTTGTGCCATGAACCAATACTCGATCTGGTTGACCTTTTAATTTGAACAAGCCTCCCTCTTTCTCTCCAATTACTATTGTAACATCAAAAGTTCAAGAAATATTCTTCATCACTTGAGGAATATTCCCTTGCTTTCTTCTTAATTGGTTTGTCATCTTCTACAGCATGAGCATGATGTATCTTCTTATTTCCTTTCTTGTTGTTGCATTTATTCTTGGGGCAATTTCTTGCAATGTGTTCCATTTCATCACAATTGAAACATTGAAGTTTGAGTAGTCTCTGGGAGGTCTTTGATTCTTGTGGAATCTTCTATACTTGTGAGAGTGATCTTCTTTCTTGCTCCTCTTTGCATGAGCTATCGAAGCTTGGTTATCATCTTCTCCCATAGTTTCTTTCCTAGCTTCAATTCTAGTTTCTTTCCGAGCACAAGTTTCCCAAAGCCTACTAAAATTGATGAGCTTCCTTCTAGAACATATTCCTTGAATGAATGCTTCCCATGATCTTGGGAGACCATTCAATTTAGCTATCACCAATTCTGCAGTTTCAACATGATATCCAATAGCTTCTAGTTGTTCTTTGATTTGGGAGACCCTTGTGAAATAATATTGAATACTTCAGAGCTTTGCATCTTCACACCCTTGAGTTGAGTTCTCAAGGCCATCTTTCTGTTAATGTTCTTCCCTTTGAATAATTTCTTCAGTGCCTTGAACGTCTCTTTAGGAGTTTTCAAATATGAGATGTAGGGGCTCAAGTGATCCTTGATGGAGTCAACAATGATCCTCTTGGACTTAATCAAGTTCTTCTTGTGTTTAGATTTGTCTTAATCTCCCTCTGGCTCCTCAACTTCTTCTTTGATATAGTTGTCCAACTCATTCTCTTCTAGAATGAGGATCACTCTATACTTCCAGGCACCAAAGTTATCTGCTCCTTCAAGCTTATCCTCAAGCTTGGTATTTCTTGTCATCTTGATGAAAATGATAAACTCAAATGGAAAATAGAGATAATAGAACTTGTCAATTGAGATGCTCCAATCACATGCTTCTTTCAATGTCTTCTAAGGTTTGACTTCTGGATGACCTAGGTTTTGTTAGAGAAACCTTATTTTTTCAACTTCAGGATCTTGAAAAACTGAATAGAGGAAGAGATGCGCCTCACAAAGGTGAGTTGAGTAGAGGTTCTTTTCTTCCAATTCTGTGGACATAACTGCCAAAAATTGGAAACCCTAATTTCTGCAGGTGTTGTAGTTTATGCAAAATTAGGTCAAAAATTGAAAATGATCGGATTTGGAATCTTCCTCCATAGGAATATGTTCCCTCCTAAGGTGAATTAGATTGACCTCCTTTTCAGGTTGATCTATGGTGAAAATCCTTTAGAACAAGAAACCCTAGTTTTCACTTCCGATAGTTATTGCTACAACATAAGGTCTTCTTTCAAGCTAGCTTTGAACCCATGTTAGAATTTTGATACTTTTAAGATGGTTATGTTAGATCTTCAATCAATTTATATTATTATCACAATAACCATATGCAATAGGATCACTAAAAGATAGACAAACACATCATAACAAGAGAACACAAAGATTTACCCTGGGAAAACCCTCTCACGGGAAAAACCCAACAAAAATTATTTAGTATAAATTCGTCAGAAAGTAAAATGCCAAACTTGTACAATAACTCGAGAACAAGATATAATAGAAACCCCAAGAAAAGATGTCTTCAATGCAGCTACTCTTTCTCCCAACCGAACTTGTACTTTTGCCTTTACTCATGCAAACTTGCTTGAGTGAGATGATGCACCAAATGAGCTAGGCACCACTCTATTTATACTAGTCACAAACTGGCCTTTTTACCTAACTAGGCCGACTTGACTGGGGTAGTTTTTCCCATTGTTTGGGGTAGACTATCCATTGTATGGGGTAGTTTACCCACTGGGTCTACTTGTCTATTTTGCATTATTTCTTTTAGAGTTTTTACATAATCAAATACAATATGAAATTTCCCAAAGGAAGTACAATAAAAATACAATACCAATATCTTCCAAAGTTACATTCTTCAATAGACTTGTCATGCCAATTTGAAAGTTATGTAAATATTATGTTGGAAAATAATAAAATTGTCCAAGATGGTTGTGTAAAGAGTACTAGAGGGGTTATGATTCCACTAAAGGAGAAGTGGAAAGGGGGCTTATGGGAGATTAAATCCTTTATTGCCAAGTGTCAACCTTAGAATTCATCCATTGAAGTCGTGTTCCTTAAATGAGCCAATTACTTCCTTTTGACTATTTTATCCAATCATTTAATGCATGTGTGAGGTTGGTGGGAAAAGTCTTCTCATGTAGTCATGGAAGTATGAGATGAATATACTGATATGAAAACTATAAGAGTCCTCTTTTCTATGGTTAGAAGTTATGTTAATTGTCTTTTCCCCATTCTCTCATCTTTTTTGGGGGCTATCATCCATTTTTTCAGACATATTTTTAATAGCATATTTTTACACTACACAAAGTTCTTCCTCTTGTTTTTCATACCATTATTCCATTGTTATTACCATTACTTGACTATGCAATAACTGAAAATTCAAAACTGTGCAGGAAAATTGCATATTTGAGAGAAAAGAGATGGTTGTAGGTGAGCATAGAGGTTGGGAAAGATAGGGACTTTTATCCATGGAGTTTTGCTTCTCCCAAATGCTAGAGAAGCAAAGAATAAATGCTACATGAGGTTCTCCAATGGCATACAATCAATTGGACTCTTGCTGCACACACTGCTAAGCAATATAAGGTTTGTATTTCCCAAGGGAATTGTGGATCAGTGAAAGAAATGTCTTCCTTGTGTTGTGTGGGGCAGTAGAGAAGAGTGCCATGGTTGGGATGATTAAGTGAGTTCCTTGTAAGTGGTCAGAGGTGGGTAGTTTGAATAAGCATGTAATGTCCCCGACCCGGATGGGCACAAATTATATGAATTTGACAAACATTTAACAATTTTACACTGATTTATAACTTTCACAAGTAATTTGCATTCACATCAACATTTTGTCAAACACATTGGGAACATTCAAGAACACACCAAAATGGTGGAATACTGTTGGCACCTTTATTATGAAAAATAGATGGTAGATAATACAAATAACTATGGTTGCTATAGCAGTTACTAAGACACACCTAACAATAAATTGGAAGTGATGCCAAACCAAATGATGAAGCTCCAGTGAAGATCCTGAATGGATCCTCCTTCTTGTCTAGCTAGGGTGTATTTGTCACACCATCGAAACCAAACCAACAGTGGAAGGGTTTTTCCAAACCCTAACGAAAACTCTATGATAACCCCCAAACAATCACAAGAAATCCATTTCAAATCAAAATGCCCCTAATGGGTGAGTGCCTCCCCTTTTATCTTCTTTTTGATCCCAATACCATGGAAAATACCATGGGCCATCCAATACCATCCACTGAAATATCCCCTTTTTAATTAAATGACACCACAATATTATAATAATTTTAGGCCTAATTGTTATCTAATAACCCCCTGGAATGATCATTTGAAAAGGGACATCATAGTCCTCCCTTCCTAAGATTGCTTGTCCTCAAGCAATGCCTCCACAATCTGTTGCTCTTCCTAATGAATTGAACTGAAATTGAAAATGATACAAAGGTCCCAAACCAATCGAGAAGAGGCGAAGCATCCTCTACTTGATATGTGGTATGGTAAGGTATTTCCATAGGAATCCTCCCTTCTACTGCCAATAAGTAGAGCATATTGATGTTGCAACAACTCGCTCAACCCCTCAAGTAAATGCTCCACTATGGACCCAAAATCATGAAAGCAAGAATTGGCTTTTGCCCCTATGTAAGGTACTGAACTATCTAATACTGAAATCCCCAGGTGCCAAGAAAATATTAGAAAGAGACTGCCATGTTGATGCTACACCACTTTGATTGGAACTATATGATTGTCATGCCCTATCTACATCCTCCTCTCCTGGAACTGCAAGTTGCAATGCCTGTAAGAGCTATTTTGAATACGCATATCAATTGTAAAATCACTAGGGTCCCACAATAGCCTAGAAGATGTCTAACACCTTCTACCGATAGCGCTGGTCTACCCAATGCTAACACAAGAATCCATCTAATTGTCCCCAATGAGCCAAGCAATCCTAAGCTACACAAACTCCTCGAAAGCTCATTCCTCGATCTTGGGTAACCTCAGGTCAATGGTATGCTCTATGATTATGTCAGGAGGTCTCCCTAGAGGAAACACTCCAAATATCCAGTGTACACCATCGTGCGTTCCTGTACCCTCATGTATACTACTACATACAGTTGTAACCTCCTATGCCATCTGGTATCTTGCATGTGCTACCACATCCAACACTCTTTTGATGATCCATGGATGCATATATTTCCATGCTAACTGGACCACATGGAATGTGCTCAACTACCTCCTCCATGGATAAGCCTAAATCCCCCACAGGCGGCTCATGACCCTCATAATGCAAAACAAACACCTGGTTAAATCCCTTCGTGTCAACTCTCTCCTTAGGTACTTGCAACTCCGAATGCTCCTCATGTGGAAATGTCACAAGAGGATCCTTCCTCAAACCATGAGTGCTACTCATGCCCTCATTTGTCACTATTTTCAAAGATGGTGGAGTCTCAATTGCTATTAATGATGAAGAATGTGCCAAACACAGCTGATAATGAATCTCCTCAACCTCCCTTACCTTGTCTTTTGTGAAATTAAGAACAAGGTCTCTATCCATGAACAATTGCAAGTAATCAGACTTTATTTGCTTCAATGCTTCTTTGATGGTGCGTAATTGGGTGATAGTGGACCCCCCTGCAACTCCCTTGTGCCTCTCCTCTAATTGGATCTTCCACATAATATATTCAATAAACTTGTGAGCACCATCTGCTCTCGTTAACACTTGCACCAATTGCTCCTTCGTGACCAATAACTAGCTCTCCAAGTCATGCAATGTCATCTCAGCAACACGGTGTAGGTTGTCACATAAAGGACCAATTGACTCATGTGGATCATTATCCTCATGCAAGCTCTCATCTATCGCTTCAAACCCTTCATTGTCCTCCTCTGGGGAAATGAAATCACCCTCAAAAGGTAACTCATCCCACAATAATTTCTCATCCTGCTCAAGTGCACCTACTCTTGACTTGTCATATCCAGATATAATCATGCCTACATCATCATACATGTCATAAATATGATGAGATGTGGAATCCATTTCATCATCAACATCATATGTAGGGAAATGAGTTGGATCCTTCATATCCCCATAGTCCTCATAAGTAGGACACACTGTTGCATCCTTAGGTGTGGCTAATTTGGACGCTGCATGATCAATATACCCATCTATTTTTACTGGTATCATCATCCTCATATGCTGCAGTTTGGTCTTCATCTATGCACAATTCCTAAGTCTAACTAGATGTATGCTTGTTGTAGTCGAGGGGGTTTCATTGTTACCAGTGATACATATTATAATATAAGCAAACACACACAATGATACAAATACAATAGACAAATGATGGAGAGGAATCAACAAGACTTTATATTACTCAGCAAGATATGCATACGGATTACATGTATACGAACAATCCGACTTAACTATGTAAGTCGGCTCACCAGCCTATTTATATGTTTGATAGACAGTTACATAACTACCTGTTGGTTCAACTTACCAACCCGACATGTATTGGTTGACTCAATACGTCGACACTTTTTACAAGTAGTCGAGCGAAGGACCTAGTCGACAGGATGACTTAGGCTCCTCCAACATCTCCCCCACCACAAAATATTTCTTTGTCCCGAAGAAATGAGGAGATGATGTGTTAACTGTAAGTAGCGAGTTCTGCTGCTACTACTGTGGGAGATTGGAACTGGCAGATGTTTGCTGGAGCACGCGGACTCAACAATGGCCTCTGCAGAGACTGATAACTGATGTTGAAAGTCCTGCCAAGTGTGCAAGGTGTCCTGAATGTCGATGGAGAGAGTGTTGAGGCTCGACAGGATCTCCATCTTTTCTTGCGTGGATTTATCTTGGAGGTTGTTCAGGTCATGTCCAAAGAGTTTTATCTTGTTTTCAGCGGCAGAAAGAAGGTGTTGGAGGTGTGGACGGATCTTATCGAATTTTGAGAGACTAACTCGAGCTTGGCTGATCCATTTATCCTCTTGTTTCTCCAACTTTGTTAGCTTCCTTTTCTCCATGACAAGTTGCTCGTTGACGGTTGCAGAAAGTGCTTCGTCGAAAATTTGTCGTTGATCTTGAATAGTGTCAATCAGTTCTCTCTTCCTTTGCATTTCTTCAAATACATTACCATAATAGGTATACCAGTTACGCAAAAATTCAGTTACTGTGGTGGCTTCTCTAGTACACTGTTCGATCATACTGTGGGCTTCTGTGAAAGCCGTGTAATGATTTGTCATTAAACTAGATGTATTTGCAGCCTGATCTCGTCAGTTCTTATCCAATTGATCTCTTAAGGCCGACATGACACTTTCTAGTATTATGTATGCCTTGTTGAGAGGGTTTGTCAGGTCGGAACGCAATGGTATTGGTATAACTTGATGGGATAAGTCTTCACACTTAGTCAAAAATGTCGCTTGTTCTTCCTGTAGTATCTATAGGTGCTCGTGGGATTCAATTCTTCTGTGCCTTTGCTCTCTATGGACTGCGTTTGCAAGGAGATCGAGTTCTTCTTCCTTTGCTTACAGAGTATCATATGTAGCAATTGGTCCGAATTGATCTAAATGTACAGATAGGCGAGTTTCTTGCTGGATGTGCTGCTGCTACTTCTCCTTGTCTTTCTCTTTTCTTTTCTTTTCTTTCCTCTGCTTTTTCTTTCTTTTCTCTCTTTCCTTAGCTGCGGTGTCTTGTTGGTGGTCTGCTCCCTTCTGCTTGTTGGTGGCTTCTGGCTGTTTTTCTGCTTCCATCTTCCTGTCGATGGCTTCTTGTGTGGCTTGTTCCTTATTTGTTTCTTCTTGTGCTGCTGCTATGTCTTCTGTTGGATGTGATGCTGCTTTGTCTTCTGTTGGATGTGCTGCTGGAGTTGTGTTGGTACCGTCAGCAGGGGTAGGGGAAGGTATACTGGTAGCAATTGGGGCTGATGGTGAAATGGTCCTCCAACAATGCTCCATCTCTTGTCCTTCATGCTCAACTCTCCAATATCTGCCCTATGCTTTTAAAGGAATCCTCCTCCCAATCCTATGGTGAGCCTCCCAACTTGATGTTGTAGAAGTTTGTGAAGGATATCGCTACCTGTATCTCTTCTCTTAATGCTTGGCACTCCCTAAAGAAAGTGGTGAAATCATCCTGAGTTCTTGTTGGTCGCTCCTTACGGAACGTTGGTAATAATATGCCCCTTAGAGTTCTGTTACCTCCACCAGTCTAGTTTCCCATACTTCCTCAATGTCTCAACAATCATACCATTTAATTTGTTCCCATTGATTTCAAACTGTTTTTTCCAATGATATTTTGAGAGTACCTCTTGGGTGTTTGTTTCAGTGCTCACACAGTAGATATGTTTGAGCATTAAAGTGCCCTTAGAAGTGATACATATTTGACATTCAATGTTTTAGAACAATTACATCAACACCAACTTAACAATTCAGATTTATGTTGGAACCTTTGAGATAAGAGATAAACTGACAGCTCCGTTAATGCAAATAAAGTGAACTTGTTGTAGTTGCATGCAGAAGAGAATCTTTGATGGAATGGATTGATAAAATTTTCCGATATCTCCCTATTGGTTGTAGCGACCTCCATCATTCCCATAATGGTTATGGACCACCCGAATATAACAAGTGGCCGCTCAATAGTGTCAAATCGAACTCTTGTAGGTGTCATTTGCAGATACAAGTCACTTTCAAGAGCGTTAAGGAACAGATCTTAGCCCCACGAATTGTTAACCCCCTCAACAATGGAATGCATCCTCTCTTCCCTTGTCTGCAGCTATAAACACAGCTTTGATGATGAATAATCCACTGTGAAAAATAATGGGGATGCATAATAACCTCCATGACTGCCCCTAATCCTGCGGATCTACTATGATGGGGATAAACCCCACCAATAACCCTCATGGCTTCCAAATATTTAATGTCCCTAATTTTATACTTCACATCCACTTAAATTTTGATTCAAAACATTAACTTAAGAAAATGATGTGAATGACATTAAAAATTCCTTTTAAAGCATATACTTTAAACAATGATGTGGACATAAAAATTACGACATTCTCCTCATGGCTTCTGGCATCAATTCACGTGCTCTTCCTTGCATTTCTGCTAGGATAGATCTCGAATGGCTGATTCTTCTTCATGTCCTTCGCGGCCTCCGACAAATTGTCAACAAATGGTTTGGGAGGCTATTTCACTATGACCCCCCTTCACAATTCCATTGGCCTATATCTCTCCCACCGCGGGGTCACCTCCTCTAAATGTGTCCCTATCTCATGGTTTTGTCCTTCCTCAGTAGTGATTCGGCCCCTCTGCAATTTTTCCAGTGAACTAGGATGGGTTGTTTCTCTTCCCAAAATCCCCATGACTATTCTACTGCTCATGAACCTCCTCCAAAAGGGTGTCATGACCCTCCTCCAAAAGGGTGTCGTGACCCTCCATGAAACTTCCATAAGAAAGCCTTCATGTCTTGCCTCGACCCCCTGTCTTCCTCGCCCAGAGTGCTACAACCTCTACCAATCCTTCATTACTTTCCTATGGTCCACGAGTAACTTGACCCTCTTCTAAGTCGCAAATCCATAAAGAAAATGGGTGGCCCCCCTCAAGAGAACCCAATAGCCTCCCCCAACCCATGAATCCTCCACGAAAGGGTTCGACCCTAATAATCATGACTTTCCAACATTGAGGGATTGACCCTCTTCTAAAAGAGATGCAACTGCTGTTGTTGTTCTTGGACCCTTAAAGGGAAAATCGAGTATCCAAAATATTCGATCCTACTCTGCTCCACGGGGTACCCACGATCCAGAAATGGGAACTTGGCTTCTTCCTTTATTTCCACGATTAAGCAATAAGAGTGTTCGACCTCCAACAACCTTGACAAGTGCCAAATTTCCATGATCCTCAATCCACTGCTTATGCTTAATGAAGATGAACTCAATCCACTACAAGGAAACACTCGATCCAAGTCTGAAGATAATAATGCAAAATCAAGCTTGATGGAACCCCGGATGGATTTCCTATTAAGATCTGAAATAACTCCTCACCGATTTTCCCCTCAGGATGGTAGGAAAACCAGCTCTAATACCACTGTAATGTCCTTGAACCAAATGGGCACAATTATATGAATTTGAAAAAAATCTAACAATTTTACATTGATTTATAACTTTCACAAGTAATTTGCATTCACATCAACATTTTGTAAACACATTGGGAACATTCAAGAACACACCAAAATGGTGGAATACTGTTGGCACCTTTATTATGAAAAATAGATGGTAGACAATACAAATAACTATGGTTTCTATAGCAGCTACCAAGACACACCCAACAAGAACCTGGAAGTGATGCCAAACCAAATTATGAAGCTCTAGTGAAGACCATGAATGGATCGTCCTCCTTGTCTAGTTATGGTGGATTTGTTGCACCACCAAAACCAAACCAACAACGGAAAGGTCTTGTCAAACCCTAACGAAAAAATCTAGTATAACCCCCAGATGGTCACAAGAAATCAATGTCAAATCAAGATGCCCCTGATGGGTGAGTGCCTCCCCTTTCATCTTCTTTTGGAGCCCAATACCATGGAAAATACCATGGGCCATCCAATACCATCCACTGAAATATCCTCTTTTTAATTAAATGACACCTTAATATTATAACAATTTAAGGCCTAATTGTCATTTAATAACCCCCTGGAATGATCATCTAAAAATGAACATCACAAAGCATGAGAGAAAAAGGGTTGTGTGCTGAGAAAGAGAAGCCCGTAGGTGTTTCCTTCACCCTAGTGGCCTCATAGCTTAGATTGGGGGTGGCCTCTTAGCAAAAAACATATATGCTAGACAAAGTGCTTATGGTTGGGTGGAAATCGCTCTTACACAGTCAATTGCTTGGATATTTTTTGTTTAAAGATAAATATTCTCTTTGTATTTGAATGTGCAATGATTTTAATTTTTTCCTTTGATAATTATGCTTGTATATGCATGTTGTAGGTGTGGATAGAGTTTTATTTCCTCGTGTTTTAAATTTATGCATCTACACATACATTTTTTTAATTACGAATTCGCATTATGGCCCATGGTGCAAAATTAGTAAATATCCCCCTCTGTTGGTCAGGATGATGGATGGGGACGTGAGAGAGTGTTATCAGAGCCAGGTGCAACATTGGGGTTGTATGTGTTGGAATCCACAGTTACAGGCAAAAAACAGACTTGCACAGGATGTGTTGACAAAACGCTTCTATGAAAATCCTTGGCTATTAATTGTTAAGGTATATTAATGGAGGCTAGGAATTAAATCTGTGATCTACTGGCATGAATGGTAAATTGGGTTAAGGAAATTTGAAAAGTTTTGAAAATTTAGAGTTATCAATGAATTTTTTTATGTTTTGTTGTGATAGAGATATTTTTGGAATGGAGAAAAGACTCATTGTAGTTTTGCAATAAACCCTATTGCAAAATTGAAATTTTTCATAATTATAAAAATGTGAAAAATTGAGAAATTTGAGATGGGACCCACCCATGCCACGTGGACAAAAGTGTGACGTGGGGGAGACATGTGTACAGGGGGTATGATTTGGACTAACCACATCGTATAAATGCACAAGTGGCGAGACTAGAACATGGTTGTTGGGAAAAACTAATTGAATGAACTCAGTGTGACATTTTTTATGATAGTATTGGAGTTCGATTCGATGGGAATGGATTGAAGGAGGAGTTGGCGGGTGAACTCGAAGTTAGGGTGGGGTCATGCTGTGATTTAGTCAAGGAGATCAATTCTAAGGTGAAGGAGTTCACTGGGGTTGCATCCAGAGTTCATATTCAGTCGGGAAAATGGAAAGGCCATGCTAATCTACAGTGGCTGATCCGATGGGAATGCCCCGAAGGAGTTGGCGGGTGAACTCAAAGTTAGGGTTGGATCATGATGTGATTTAGTCAAGACAACCAATTCTAATGTGAAGGCATTCACCGAGGTTGCATCCATTGTCCACATTCAGTTGGGAAAATGGAAGGGCCATGCTAATTTTATAGTGGTGCAATTTGATGATTTTGAAGTCATCCTTAAGCAAGAATTCTTGAGAAGAACCATGGAAATTATCATGCCATTTGAAGATAAGTTGGTGACAGTTGATAGATAGAAAATTTGTGTTATGCACACAGCAACGGGGAAGATTGATGGAAAGGTGCAGATGGTTTTTTCTCTAAGCATGAAGAGGGTGACTTGATGCCTAAATTCTTAGCTCTATGTTGCAGCGTTGATTGGAGAAGTGGATGAGGTTGGAATAGGGATGAGTATGTTATTTTCACTTGTCAATGTGCTAGATGAGTTTTCAGACTTGGTGTTGGAGATTTTTTCAAATGTGCTACTCATACACACATCATTGATCAATATATTAAGCTTGAATCGAGGTCTCAACCTCAAGTGAAAGATCCTTATCGATTTTCAGGACTAGAGTCGAAAGAGTTGAGGATGTAGTTGGGTGAGTCAATTGATGCCAATTTCATTCAATCTTCATAGTCATCATATGGAACACTTGTCCTTTTCTAGAAGAAGGACACCTTAAAGCTAAGGATGTGCATGGACTGTCGTGCATTGAATAAGAAGACCATCAAGAACTGATATTTCTTACCCTTGGTCGTAGATTGTTTTGATAAGTTGGGTAAGGAAAAGGTTTTTTCAAAGTTAGAATGGAGGTAAGGATGCTACTAAGTAAGGATTGTAGAAGGGAATGAGGAAAAGACAAATTCCTTGACAAGGTATGAAAATTTTGAATTTGTTGTTATGCCTTTTGGGTTATGCAACACTATTGCTACCTTTGCACGTTAATAAACGAGGTGTTTAGAGCTTTCTTGGACAAGTTTGTGCTTGTCTATTTAGACAACATTGAAGTGTTTAGTGAGAACATGGAAGACCATAAGTGGCACTTTGTAGAGGTCTTACGGTGTTAAGGGAAAATAAATTGTACTTGAAGAAGTCCAAGAGTGTATTTGGGTAGATTGGAAATCCATCCTCGGGCCATGGATCTAATGAAGATAAAGACCATTGAGGATTTAGAGGAATTGAAAACAATCCATGATGCAAGAAGTTACCTTGGTTTGGCTAACGATTATGTAGGTTTGTTGAAACTTTCTATAAAATTTGACACCACTTAATGACTTGTTGAACAAAGATGAACCTTGGAATTTGTCAAACAAGTGTTGGGCATTGTTTTGCAAACTAAATCACATACTTGTGATGGAAATTGTGGTGAATCTCCCAGATTTTGAGTGGTCATTTGAGGTATTAACCTATGATTCAAATTACACCATTGGAGGCGTTTTGATGCAATAAGGTCATCTAGTAGCCTATAAGAGAAAAAATCTATAGGATCATGAACAAATGTACCTTGTTCATGAGAAGGAGATGACAACAATTGTGCATTGCCTACATGCATGGAGGCATTACTTGTTGGGCGAGTTGCTTGTTGTGAAAATGGGAAATGTGGCAATGAGCTACTTTGTCACTCAACCGATGCTATCACCTAAGTAGGTATGATGGCAAGACTTCTTAGCTAAGTTTGACATGATTGTTGAGTATTGGACTACAAAGTTGAATGTTGTGGTGGATTCCTTGAGTAGGAAGGTGCAACTTGGAATGATTGAGAAGATTAAAAATCTTTTGTCGATGCCCACAGTAAGTCAAGGGAAAATTTGTTTTAGACTTGCAAGAAAAGATCAAAGTTGGATTAGAGAATGATCCCATTTATTTGAGTATCATGAAATAGGTGAAGGAAGGCAAGACAAGGAAGTTTTAGATGGAGAATGGATTGTTATACTTTGAAAACCAATTATATGTGCCAAAGTCTTCTAACCTTAGGGAGGAGATCTTAAAGGAGTGCCACAATTTAGTCTGGGTAGGACACCCAAGACAACGAATAACGTTGGCATTGTTGGAACGAGGTAACTATTGGGAATGTATGAGACAAGACATTGAGAAATACATATGGACTTGTCTTGTGTGCCAATAAGATAAGGCAGACACTAGAGTGGCAAGCTGGACCACTCCAAATTTTAACAAGTTCTAGAGAGACCTCTCCTCCTCATTTGGGATACATTCTTTCTACTTTCTCACGCTTTCATGCACTCTTGCTCTTATATTTTCAAAGAGAAGTGAGCCATTGTAATTTGCAGCCAAATTATTTTCAATAAGAAAAATCTTTGGAGGAGATCTTGTGTTGGTATTGCTTTGAGCTGATTTGCTCCTACATTCTTTTGCTTGCATGTTCTATTGGAGGCCAAAGAAACAAAATTATTTGCTTTGGTAAGATCTATTTCCCGTGTTGTAGATTTCATGAATTTCTCATTTTGTATTTATAAATTTGATGTATTTCTTGGTTGAATAGTGTGATTTGTGGTTGAATCTCACCTTCTTTGGGTTTGTTAAGCAAATCTTACAAGTTGTAGGTTACCCAAGTTGGAGAGTGGAATTCCTTGGTTGGATACCCCACTTCTTCAACCATTTGAAGAGCAAGGGGCACATTCTCTTCCATTTCTTTAAAAATTTCTGGATTTAAATTTTAGTTCTCATTTGTACATTTAAATCTAGTTAAATCATTCATTTTCAAGTTTTATTTGAAGCAAGTTATTGTTCTTAAGTTTCATAAATTTTTCTCATAGTTTTTATCCTAACACTCTTAGTGTCTCAAAGTGATTTTGAGCATTTTAATCTTTTGTTTGCTTGCTGGTTTTTTGCAGGTTTCTAACAATACAAGGGGAAAATCTGCTCAAATTTGGCAAAAACAAGGCACAAAGGGCACCCAAAGGAAACCACTTCAAGTCCTTTGCCAAAAGGGGTCAAAACTCCTATTCTCTCTATTTTCTCTCTTCTTAAGTGCTGAAAAATTTCTCTATTGTAATAGCTCCAAGAGAGTCTCTTGAGATTAGTTCTATTGTATTTTCCAAGTTAAATTTGTACTTTCTATTTTCAGCGATCCATTGCATGCAAAGGTAGTTGGGCTTTTCCCATCCTTGCATTGCAAAAGAAGAGGGGCTAGAACTTAGTTTGTTTCTTGCTATTCCAGCATAAGCTTTACTTGTTTTTCCTCGCTTCTTCCTTTTGGAAGAGGGATTGAGTGGCTAGATTAGCAATTTATTTCCTTGCTTCATTTTTTAATTTGTTTCCCACACCTTGCATGTGAAGTGATCTTTCCCTCCTGCAAAATCGTGCTGGCTAGTTTTGTTTGGGTCAAGTAAAATTTTTCATTATTTGGTTATAAACAAATAAACATTGCATCACTTTTTCCTCGTATTCACTCCCCTTGTTGGTTCGTCCGATCCTGGATGATAAGAAATGGCAAAATATTGTGTTGTTTAGTTTAATTAGGCACTTTAACTACTTATTTGCAAATTGAGAAAATACAGATTAGTCTATGGAGCTAGAGGGGTAGAGGCTGAAGGGGGCCTCGGGGCACTTTATGTCCTCCTGTTGAGCACTCGACTTTTCTTTGAAGCTGACTTGTAAAGCTAGAAGGGAACCTTGTTATCCTCTTGTTGAGCACCCAACAATTTCTCTCAATCAAAGGATACGAGTTAGAGGTAGTCACATTATATTAGATTTTTCTTTCCTTTCCTCAAACACTAATCCCCTAAGTTAAAGTGAGACCTAAAATTTACTAAAATTTACCGAACCATTGCAAAACTTTAAAGCATTTCTTTATTTTCAAGCATTTGTCCCTTTTGATCTTAGCTTTAAAAACTTCGTTATATTTTTCCAAATAAAGTTTTTCTCAATTACAATCAATTTATTTTATTTATTTTTCTGGTGCAATTTCCTATTGTATTTGGAAGCAAATTATTTCAGCTCTTTTATGTGTCTTGTACAATTTGCTTTCATTAAGTAAATGGTCTTTTAATTTCAAGTTGTAATTTGAGCCCAATAGACAAGGCACTCATTAGTAAATAAGTGGTTGTTTGATTCATTTAGCATTATTTGATTAATTTTCAAAGTAAGTTTTGACTACCATCAAATATTTGTTGCATATTGCATGATTGCTTGTCATTTAAACTTTAGATACGTTTAAATAAAATTTAACTCCTAAAAATTTAAATTTGAAAACTTAGTAAATATGGTCTACCCACCTTGGCCCCTTTAGGATTTGATCCTAAATAGAGGAGTTGGGAATCGAAGTGACAGTGGGTCCTCGACTTGTAGCTTGCCCCCAAGGACACACCGAGTGGGTTGGAGACTTCTACACGTTTGGAGGTGTGTATTAGGAAGCGGCATTTTTGGTGTTGTTGCCGAGGAAAAGTCTATTTTCCTTGGTTAATTAACTTTTTTTGAATTTATTTAAAAGGTATGAATGATTAATTTCACAAAGATAAACATTATTAGATATTACTTAATCTCCAAGTGGAGACTCCACCTTCAAATTCAATAAGCTATTCTACTAGGAGGAACTCTAGGGGTTTGTTTGTTTCCCTTCCCAAACTTGGAAGGGTTTATAGGAGGAGAGAAAATATACTAGCTCCTCATAGACTCCTTACAAGTCTTGGAGAAGAAGAAATCTCTGATATACATTTGTTATTTGTGCATAATAATCCTTTAATAACATCACCAATGGATGATTTATATAAACCATGTGATTTCTCAAATATCCAAGGTTATCCCCATCAAATTCCTGACAAAGCTCTAGAGAAGTTTCCTTTTTTGAGGAAATAATGTTATTAGTGCAAAAACTCATGTTCAAAATTTCCGCTTATGCATTAGCAAATGGTGCAACGCCCACAACCATGAGGATGTAAAGATGAAATTTTTTATTTTGTCCTTGGAGGAAGATGCCCTTGATTGATTCTTAGATAATAAGTTTAAGTCTCTACAAGAAATTTTGGATTTCTTTAATGAAAGATGGGGTGATAAGAAAGAAGATCGTTATTGGCTAGATGCTTACATGGAAGTCAGAAAAATGAAAATGAGACTATGGAAGAATTTAATTAAAAATTTAACGGCTTAGTCAAAAGTCTAGATAAGAAGATTAGACCTCCCGACGATTCCATTTTGATACATTATATGGAATCCTTTGATGGCGAAATTAGATATCAAATGAGAGATAAGGAGCCACAAACTTTAAAGGATGCCCAAAAATTGGCTATCAAAGTTGAAAAGAACATGCAAGTTTCCAGAAATTCTAATCTTCCTGGTTTCACAAGAGGAATGTCTTCCAAGCCTCATGAAGATAAAAAGAATAAATCATAAATTCAAGATTCTTGAAGTGGTTATGTCAAGGAACTCACTCAATTAATTAAGCAAATGCAGATTAACCATGCAAATCAAATGACAACCATGCAGAATAGGTTGATAGCCATGGAGAGGGCCAATGCAAATAGATTCCACCCTAAGCATAATAAAAAATAGAAAAAGAAGCCCTCATAGATTCTACCAACTTTATTGATCACCAAGTCATCCCATATTTCAAATCTTGTGGAGAATTTCACGAAGAATCAACTTGCCAAAATTTTCTTCAAATCTATAAAGATGAGCCTTTTGAATAAGAAAATGAATAGGTTAATATGTGCAGCGAAAAATATTATGTTTCCGTGGATGATGGGATGAAATTGGTAGAGTATAGTAGGGGGGTAAATTATGTGAATGACGAGGTTGATAACGTGACTAAAATGTATGGACAAAAGCCTTCCTAAGAGAAAATATTGGAAATGGCTAGACATAAGGGGATCACTTATCAAAGGAGAAGAAATCAGAATCAAGATAGGATCCAAGCAAGCATTAATAAAGTACCCCTGTATTTATTCCTAAACCAATTACTCCTTTAAATTCAAAATTAAACATTTATTTAGGGGGATAGATAAGTAATGCAAAGATGTTGGTTCTTGTAGCAGACCTTATGAAGATACCATCCTAGAAAGGAAAACTACTCAAAGCAATAAAAGACCCTTCTCCAAACAATGATATACATGAGGGTAAGGAAAGGGACATTGAAAAGTCACAAGTCATAGCCTACCAAGATGCACCTATAATCTTACAAGTAAAGGATAGGGGTAATGAAAAGAATCGACCATTTTTCATTACTTTGCTTGTGAATAATTATCGCCTCCACAATTGTATGCTTGATCCTGGAGTAACTTCCAATGTCATGACAAAGAAGGTGATGCAACAATTGAACTTAAGAGTTTCAAGGCATTACCATAACATTTGTGCCATGGAAAGTAAAAATATGGAAGTGTGTGGTTTGATAAAGGAATTGAAAGTACATTTGGTTGTTTATCCTGACATTCAGTTAGAAATGGACATAGTAGTTGTCGACATGCCTGATGCTTGGGGAATGTCGATTTCTAAAAACCAGCTGCTGATTTAGGAGGTAATATACAAATGGATCTAACATATGTCACCATTCCAAATCCAAATGGGGTCATGGTTAGATTAAACATGGAATTAGAAAGAAAATATCATGTAGAAGACCCAAAGTGTCCAAGGAATGAGTTAAAATATGAAGGGGATGAGTTGGGAAATTATACCATTTTATCTAACTTTTTAGAGCCCATAGAAGAAAAGTAGTAAAGAAGAACAGATTAATGAAATATGGCATATGCATTTTGATGGGGCCCATTCTAGCCTTGGAAAAGGTTCTGGTATAGTCATCAAGTCATCTTCTAGTCAAGTATTCAAATTTGCATATAGGTTGGAATTTGATGCCACAAATTATGTGGCCGAATATGAGGCTTTATTGCTTGGCTTGGAAATTTGCAAGGATACGGGTGTAAAGTTGCTAAGTATTAAGGGAGATCCAGATTTGATTGTCTCACAGGTTAAAAATAAGTTCGCATGTAAATATGAAAGGTTAAAAAGATATAGGAATGCAGTATGGGACACCATGGAATTCTTTGATGCCTTAAATCTTACCGCTATTCCTAGAGAAATGAATTCTAAGGATGATGAGCTTGTCGTAGCTGCTTCTACCCTACAACCTTTAAAGATTTAGTTAAGGAAGATGTTAAAATGGAAATCATATTTAGGCCTCCAGTTCCATACAATGTGGACCATTGAAAAGTCTTCGAGGATGATAAACATGTCATTAATTTCTTAAATAATATGTACAAGTTCACTAATTTCCAAAGTAGTTATAAGGAGGAAGGTTGTCATGATCTAGAATGTGATCAACAAGTTAATCCAACCCCTAGAAGCCTTATTGCTTACGAGAAGTTGTTTGATAGGCATGATGGTTGCAAAAAGAAAGGAGAAAATCGTTTAAAGGAAAGTGAACATATCGAAGTCAACATAGGAACAAGTGAGGAACTTAGAATGGTAAAAATTGGAAAGAACACACCCAAAGAGGTAAGGGAGGCAATACTAATTTTTTTAAGGGAATATAGAGATGTTTTGGATTTCACTTACGATGAGCTTAAGGTTTATAAGGAGGATGCACTTTGGAATACTATTCCCCTAAAAGAAGGAGGTACGCCTTTTAGGCAAAAAATTAAGGAAAATTAATCAAAAGTTAGCTCCTTTGGTCCAAAAGTAGTTACAAAAAATGTTGGCAGCCGAAATAATATCTCATACAATACATTCTTCTTAGTGCTCAAACTTTGTTGTGGCTAGGAAAAAGAATGGTTCAATTAGATTATGTAAACATTGTTTGTGAAAAGGATAATTATCCCCTTTCCAAAATGGAAACGCTGCTTCAAAGAGTAACAGGTTCAAGAATGATGTCAATGCTTGCTGGTTTTTCTAGTTATAACCAAATCATGGTTAAAAAGGAAGATAAACATAAGACTACATTTACTACTCCACGGGGTACTTTCAAATATTTGAGAATGCCTTTTGGTTTATCAAATGCCGGTACCACATTTCAGAGAGCTATGGATTATGCATCTAGAGGCATGATTGGAAAAATCATTGAAATATATCAAGTTGATTTAATAATGTTTTCTACGGACAAGGCTAGCCACATAAATGATTTAAAACAAGTTTTTGAAAGGTGCAAGGAATTTGGAATTTAATTCAATCCATACAAGTCAATTTTTGGGGTAGCTGAGGGAAAATGTTTGGGCCATATAGTCTCCAAAAATGGGGTTA
The DNA here is from genome assembly GCA_027924585.1 of Larix kaempferi. NCBI lineage: Eukaryota > Viridiplantae > Streptophyta > Pinopsida > Pinales > Pinaceae > Larix > Larix kaempferi. The sequence continues at coordinate 2,484,577 of BSBM01001294.1, read as the reverse complement.
AAATAGACCGTGAAAAAGTTGAAGCAATTGAAAATATCCCTTTTCCCACGTCAAGGAAGTCTCTCCAATCCTTCCATTGAAAAATAAATTTTGTTCACAAGTTCATTCCAAATTATGCAGAAATAGCCAAGCCATTTTACAAATTGCTTAAAAAAGATGCCAAATTTGAATGGGGTGATCAGGGAAAGAAAGAATTTAATGAAATAAAAGTTGCCATATCTAAAGCTCATGTCCTAGTAATTCCAGATTATTCTAAGGACTTCAAGATTTTATCCTTTGCTTTTGAAGATACCATTGCGGGAGTCTTGCTCCAAACGAATGACCAAGGTCAAGACAAACCCATTGCTTACATGAGTAAGGCCTTACAAGATTCAGAATTGAAGTATCATACAGTTGAAAAGCAAGCATATGCTTTGGTCAAGTCCCTCAAACACTTCATAACTTTCATTGGGTACTCTAAGGTAATTGGATATGTTCCTGATTCAACAATCAAAGATGTATTATCTCAAACATAAGAGTTAGGTGTAAGAGGGAGATGGGTGGCTAAAATTCAAGAACATGACTTAGAGATCAAGCCTTCAAAATTAATTAAAGGACAAAGTTTAACTCAAATTTTGATTGAAAGTAACGAAAAGGATTTGGACTTGTTTTGTCAAAATGATGAACCAGAGTATTCCCTAAATCTTCAGAAGCTAGAACAAGTTGAATGGTATACATATATTATTTTCTATCTTAAGCATGGCACATGGCCAAGTCATCTTCAAGGGTCATAAGAAAAGAGCCTTGATATTAAAAACATCTAAATATGTCATTACTCAAATGGGAATAGGATGGAGGAATCCAGATGGTCTAATCCTTAGATGTGTTGATGAAGATGAGGCCAAAAATATCATAAGTAAATTTCATGCTGGGTTTTTTGGGGGTCACTATGCAGCTAGAAATACAACCCATGAGCTTCTTAGAGCTGGTTACTATTGGCCTTCCATCTTTTCTGACATATGCAAGTTTGTAAGGCGTTGTGAGCCTTGTCAGCTTTTCACGGGTAAGCAGAAGTTTGTTAAGATCCTAGTGGGTGGCCTTCACTAACACCTCGGGGTTTTGGTGTAACGGTTCGTATCATTTGGTATCGAGGCCTCCACCCAGGTTCGAGTCATAGAGTGGGTGGCAACGTTGGCATTGCAATGTTCGTCCGAGGCTCGTACGAGTCAAAGGGGACACCACCGTATGAGCGCACATCCAGCCCAGAGTCTGGACTGCGAAGTGTGGTGGGATGTTAAGATCCTAGTGGGCGGCCTTCACTAACACCTCGGGGTTTTGGTGTAACGGTTCGTATCAAAGTTAGATTCTTTTCCCTTACAATCAATTATTATAGAAGCTCCTTTTCAACAGTGGGGCTTGGACTTCATAGGCTAGTTTAATGATAACTCAAGTAATGGTTATTCATGGATTTTAACGGCTACATATTACTTCACTAAATGGGTTGAATCCATCCCAACTAAAGCATCAACTGAAAAGGTTGTCATTGACTTCCTTGAAGACAAAATAATAACAAAATTTGGAGTGCCAACAAAGATAACAACAGATAACACAAATTCCTTTAGCTCAGTCGAAGTATCATCATTTTGTTTCAAATATGGCATTATCTTGTGTCATTCATCAAATTACTATCCTCAAGGAAATGGTCAAGCATAATCAAGTAATAAAAATCTAATGACCATAGTCAAGAAAATTGTGGGGGAAAATGAGAAGCATGGGACAACAAAATCAAGTATGCACTATGGGTAGATAGGATAACAAAGAAAGCTTTTACATGAAAAAGACCTTTTGAATTAGTTTATGGTTTTGATGTTCAGTTGCCAATTCACCTTCAACTTCTAGTATAGAGATTACTTTATGGATCTAGCACATATGAAGATGCAATTCAGAACATGATAAATCAATTGGTTGAGCTTGATGAAAACAGGGGGAAGGCTGATGATCAAATTTGTAAGAACCAAGAAAAAACCAAAAGGGAATTTGACAAGTTAACAAAACAAAGAGTTTTCAACATTGGTGATACAATTTCGTTGTGGGATAAAAGAAAGGAAAAGTTGTGAAAGCACGAAAAATTTGACAGTCTGTGGACAAGGCCATTCATCATAAGAGATGTGGCTGGTTTTAATTATTTCCACCTTATCCATTTGGATGGTGATCCTATGAACTTACTAGTGAATGAGCAACAACTCAAGTTATTCTTCAAATGAGGATCTTTGGTGTCCAAAGGGGCACCCATTGTAATGTATCTCTAACCTTTCTCTACCATTCTTTTATTTACATGTATGCATTTTCTACTGATGTATTTATGTATTATAGGGTTCTTTGATTAATGGTATAGACATTCATTTGTTGATTGTTTATCTTTTATGTCACACATATTGCTTATGTTGGGTGTGTTGAGATATTTTTTGTAGATTTTGGGGTTCTTGCATGCTTTCCAAGAGATCAAGCACACGTCCCTGAGTTGGAGCCAGAATGTTGACCACCAAGCTAGCTAGGTGGGAAACCATGTACCATGTACCTTGTGGCATGAATATAAATGAAGTGTACCTTACAAAATTTTCAAGCTCCAAAAGACTCAGAAGGGCAAATTTTTCCCCTCTCTCCTCTTTTTCTTCTCTATGAAATTGCAACACCGTTGCCTAGTTTTTTTTAATTATTTGTAATTAAAAAATATCCCTCAGCTTAAAATGTTGTAATGTAAAAGAGGGATAAGTGGTCATTAGTGGTCATGTATAGGGGTATGGGTACTCAAAACATATGGCATGAGACCCCCTACACCCTTGGACCAAATTTTGAGTCAAGTCCTTAAGTTTTGATAGGGTTTTGACCAAGTTTTCCTAAGTTAGTAAAAAAATCAGGAAAATTGCCTATAATTAAAAATGGAAATTTTTTGTAAAGTGTCTAAAGTCACTTGGAAAGGAGAAATTATGTTTCCTAAAGTCATATTATGTACCAAGAGGGAAATGAAAAGAAAAAAGGGTGCCCCCATGTAAAATTTAAAGAGTTTGAAGTTGTCCCCCCTTTTTGAGCCTCCCTTCTCTTCAAGTGACAAATGTCACTCATGCAAAGGGGCTCTCCTCTCCCTCTTTTCGTTCAAAAGGAGGCCTCTACTACTCATTTGAGTTACATTATTTCTACTCTCTCATGCTCTCATGTTCTCTTGCTATCATATTTTCAAAGAGAAGTGAGCCAAATTATTTTCATTAAGAAAAATCTTTGGAGAAGATCTTGTGTTGGTGTTGCTTTGAGGTGATTTGCTCCTACATTCTTTTGCTTGCATGTGCTATTGGAGGCCAATGAAGCAAGCTTCTTTGATTTGGTGAGATCTATTGCATTTGTGTTGTAGATTTAATGAATTTGACCTTTTGTATTTAGGAATTTCATGCATTTCTTGGTTGAGTAATATGATTGTTAAATCATTGTGGTTGAATCTCACATTCTTTGGTTTTGTTAAGAAAATCTTACAGGTTGCAGGTTACTCAAGTTGGAGAGTGGAATTCCTTGGTTGGATACCCCACTTCTTCAACCATTTGAAGAGAAAGGGGCACATTCTCTTTCCTTTCTTTAAAAATTTTTGCATTTAAATTTTAGTTCTCATTTGTACATCTAAAGTTAGCTAAATCATTCATTTTCAAGTTTTATTTGATGCAAGTTATTGTTCTTAAATTTCAGGGTAGCACTCTTAGTGTCCCAAAGTGATTTTGGGCATTTTTATCTTTTGTTTGCTTGCTGTTTTTTTGCAGGTTTCTAATAGTACAAAGGGAAACTCTGCTCAAATTTGGAAAGAACAAGGCACAAAGAGAACCCAAAGGAAACCACTTCAAGTCCTCCTCCAAAAAGGGTAAAAAATCTTCATCTTTCTCTCTTTTCTTTCTCTTCTTCAGTGCTGAAAATTTCTCTATTGTAATAGCTACAAGAGAGTCTCTTGAGCTTAGTTCTATTGTATTTTCCATGTTAAATTTGTATTTTTCATTTTTCAGCCATCCATTGCATACAAAGGTAGTTGGGCTTTGCCCACCCTTGCATTGCAAGAGAAGAGGGGCTAGAACTTAGTTTGTTTCTGGTTAATTCTAGCATAAGTTTTACTTGTTTTTCCCCGCTTATTCCTTTTGAAAGAGGGGTTGAGTGTCTAGATTATCAATTTATTTCCTTGATTCATTTCTTAATTTGTTTCCCACACTTTGCATGTGAAGTGGATTTTCCCTCATTCAAAATCATACTGGCTAGTTTTGTTTGGGTTAAATAACATTTTTCATTCTTTGGTTAAGCAAATAAACCTTGCCTCACTTTTGCCCCGTGTTCACACCCCTTATTGGTTCGTCTGATCCCGTGTGGTAAGAAAGAGCAAAAGATTGTGTTGGCTAGTTTAATTAGGCACTTTAACTACTTATTTCAATTTGAGAAAATAATGATTAGTATGTGGAGCTAGAGGGGTAGAGGCTTAAGGGAGCCTCGTGGCACTTTGTCCTCCTGTTGAGCACCTAGCTTTTATTTGGAGTTGATTTGTGGAGCTAGAAGGGAACCTTGTTGTCCTCTTGTTGAGCACCAACAGTTTCTCTCAATCAAAGGATAAGAGTTAGAGATAGTCACATTATATTAGATTTTTCTTTCCTTTCCTCAAACACTAATCCCCTAAGCTAAAGTGAGACCTAAAATTTACTAAAATTTATAGGACCATTGCAAAAATTTAAAGCATTTCTTTATTTTAAAGCATTTTTCAACTTTCAAGCATTTGTTCATTTTGATCTTAGCTTTCAAGAGTTCATTATATTTTTCCAAGTTAAGCTTTTCTCAATTACAATCAATTTATTTGATTTATTTTTCTGTTGCAATTTCCTATTGTATTTGGAAACAATTATTTCAGCTCTTTTATGTGTTATACAATTTGCTTTCATTAAGTAAATGGTCTTTTAATTTCAAGTTGTAATTGGAGCCCAATAGACAAGGCATTGGATTGATGTAAATAAGTGGTCGTTTTATTCATTTAGCATTACTTGGTTAATTTTCAAAATAAGTTTTAGCTGCCATCAAATATTTGTTGCATATTGCATGATTGCTTGTCATTTAAACTTTAGATACGTTTAATTAAAATTTAACTCCCAAAACTAAAACTTTGAAAACTTAGTAAATAGAGTCTGCCCCCCTTGGCCCCTTTAGGATTTGGGCCTAAATGGAGGAGTTGGGAATCGAAGTGACAGTGTCCTCAACTTGTAGCTTTCCCCCAAGGACACACCGAGTGGGTTGGAGAGTTCTCCACATTTGGAGGTGTGTATTAGACGACAACAAGGCCTTTTCCTCCAAATGACACTATGCACCTCTACTTGATTATTTAGGCTAGTGCAACACACTATGGTGAGAATGCAACGGGGTTAGATGATGCGTGCTTGGTATTTAGATGAATTAAAAAGAGCATTTAACTTTGCAAGTAGTGCCTTTATATAAAGTTTTTAATGACTTGGGTAGTTGGAGTGTTTTGGGGAGAACATGAAGCCAAATTATTGAACTATGTTTGCTTATGGAAATCAAGGGTTTTGAGGAGACAATTGCAACATTTGGGTGCCTTGCCATGGAGATTGCTTTCTTTGGGTTTGCTTGGCATCGAGCATGGTGAAAAGGTACCCCATAATAGGGAAAATGATTGAGGTATCTTCCTTATAAAAGGAAGATGAAAAGCATTGAACAAACCATCCAAGACGGAATGATCCAAAAGAGTTGAAGAGTTTTGTTTGTGAAGAAAGTGTTAAATCTAGGGTTTGACATAGTGAGCGACTTAGACATTGTAGACCTAATCAACTGAAGAATGAGACTTGCAAGGGGTGGGCCCATGGGTGCTTCAAGGGTTGGATTGAGTAAGTAGTGCGACACTATGGTAGTGGTGCCTTAGATTATGTAAAACGAGTTACAGCCTATGGCCGAAATTTGTGTACTCTTGTTGTTGTAACATTCTTCATTAATAAAGTAAATGCATCTACCTTGGGTAACACCCAATCATCTTGTGTTGTGGTTTCTTTGTATGTTGGATGTTATTTTTATATGCAATGTTATGTTTGGCTAAGTATTGTAGTAATTTGCCAAGTGCTAAATATATTGCTCGGGATATTTTAATATTGCAATTGAACATTGGACCTTGTGTCAATGAATTTGGTAGAAGTGTTAATGTCTATATCTTAGAATGAAGCTATGAGTAGGTTCTAAGAAAAGAGGTGTAGTTTGATTGGAAGTAGGCTCAAGTTCGTCCCATATGGTTGAAGCAAGCCAGTACCACATGATTGGGATGCTGAGACAAAACATTTCAAGCAAGGCATTGTCATGTCACTACCCAATTTTCTACACAAGGAGGAGAATATATTTTGAGCAACATTCTCCCTTAGCATCAAAATTTCTCCTTTTCTAGGGGCCTTGTCCAAATACAACAACCTATTATACCTAGGTATCTTGACCATGGATCTCAAAACCTCTTGCAATTGAAGCAAAAGTCCCATCATGGTTATCTCCATCTTTTTGAGAGAATCCTCTACAAACAAATTTGGCCTTAGATGTTTTTGTGCTCCTGTCAACAACATGCATGAAATCAATCACTAATTTCCCAGTAGGCTTTGGAATTATCTCTCAAACATCATTTCTTGTGATTGGATTTGTACTCCTCTATCATGGCATCTTGCCATGCTTGCTCTGCATTTGCACTATCAAAGTGGAAAATCTTCGTCTGAAAAATTGAAGACATTAGTATGAATTTTTTTAGATGGATGACTCACTTGAGAAGTGGAATTTGGTGCTTCCACTTGCTCCTATGCATCTTGTAATGTTTAAGCAAGCCATCTCAACTCCCTACCCAAAATTGAGGGTATCGAGGTCTATGTTCTTTACTAGAAACTTGTTTATTTGAATTTATTTTTTCCTTCAATTTCAGATCAACTTTGGACAACAAATTTTTATCCTTCCTCGATATTTGTGGGAGTATCTTATGACTTTGAGGACCATCCATATTCATCAAACTTCATATCCATGATTACCACAATTTTCCTCTATGCTGGAATGTAGATATGATAAGCCTTGGATGTCTCATTGCTTTCAACACTATCTCAAACGGCACTGAATTTTTAGTACACTAAACAAAATTTTAGCAGCATAGTTTTGATACCACATTTGAATTTCATCTCATGACATTCAATTTTCACTCATATAACTTAAGTGTTATATCTAAATCTAAAACCTTCTGAAATGCATATCAAAACTTCAAATTTGTAAACACCAAAATGATGTAGGCAATAATCATGTTGGCACCACATATCAAAACGTTAGATCATTTATGTAGCAATGAGACACTAGATCTCAAAAATCAAAGTCAAAAAATCATATTTGTAAAATTAATTAGCTCAACACCAACCCACCTTTACACATGATAGGAACCAGATGCGAGAAATTAGATTAGAATGTCAACTCAGTGCAACACTAGCGCAAATGTCTGTTATATCAACACAATAAATCAACCTAAAAGTAAAAAATTAGATATGCATACTAAATTAGCAATAAAAAAAAGATATATCAGATCTGGAAAATCAGAGCCACACTCATTTCGAACAATCACATATCTCTTTTTGACTAAAAAAGAAGATTACATAACAACATATCAGTGTCTCCCAAACTACAAATGCAAAAACCAACCAAACTAGTTATCACAAGTACTCTACTCTTCATGAGCTATTTATAACAAACTAGCAAAAATAATATACTAAAGTGATACACACCTCTTTCCTTTTATAGATTAAGAGGATTTATAAGCGAAGGGTTAAATCCTAAATCCAATTCACCCTAACCAACTCATGTGCACCCAAGTAGCTCAAGTAAATGTAAAAAATAGATGAAAAGGGGTTATGAATAAAAACTCCTTCATTGAGACTCTCTTCCATAAAGTGTATTACCCTCTACCCAAGTCCCTACACAAGAAAGGACAATAGGTTTCGAGCAACACAAAATTTAACACCTTCACCTTCATAATCCTTAATTTAAGAAGATATTGTTTTAAAACCTAACTAATTGAGATCCAGATGGTGGTTTTTGTCAAAATATTTTGTGAAACATTAAACAAAAGATTTTGTGAAACATTAAACACATTTATTAATGTTAATTGGCAATTTTTTATAACTTTTTTACAATTTTATGAATTTATTTGGTTTCTAACTTTATTGTGTAATTCATAGCCCACTAACAATAAATACTAAATTATACATGTAATGAAAGCAATACTTAAAATCACCACTATTTAAAAAAATTCAATGGCTCTCATCTAATTTTTTCCAAAGGAAAGCCTCACGAGGAAACCCAAGAAATGTTTTTGCACATTATGGGTAGCATCCCTAATAAACTCATCAATGTAGATTAGTGTGTTTCACCCATGGGGATTTGAACCAAGAAACTATTAGCATAGAACAAGCCAAATACCCAATAAAATTGGTGACAATTACTTGAGTTAATCTTTTAGTCTTTTTCCAATGAAAATATCATAGGGAAACGTAAGGGATTCTTTTTCACATTCATGGATCATATCCCTATTGAACTTGTCAATGTAGACTAGTGTGCCTCGCACAAGGGGATTCAAATTGGACACTTGTTAGCATGGAACTAGCCAAATGCCAAACAACATGGGTGACGAACGGTTGCGCTAAGCCCTTTGGGCTTAAAAATGTTTGTAAAACATCCTATCCCACTCTTGAGCACTTGAGTAAAAGTGAGATTATTGGTACCTTGTCAGCCCCAACATTGTAATAGGGGCCAACATGTCACAAGTGGGATTTGAACCTTGGTGGGGAGGATAACAATTTCTCCTATTAGCCAATCAATTGAGACCTAATTCATTGATCTCAACCATTTTATGTACATGACCACATTTGATAATATCCCTTAATGAATGCGCCGTGTCCAACGGAATCCTCAATAAATCCCGTTAATATTTACAAAGAATGGTTAGACTTTGAACTCCTCCGACGTCTTTGATTTTAACAACAAATCCATACACATTTCTCATTTGAGAAATATTTAGTTCATTTAGTTAAAGTTTAGAGTTCACAATAGTTTGTGTATGAGTTATTGCTTCTTGTTTTAAGATGTTTATGACTCTTGGTGCACATGAAAGTATGCACCCATTAATTGTGATATATTTTGGATAGTTAATATAACTATTGCAAGGCCTAGCTTTTGGATCTCTCTCTCTATGTTGTAGTAAAATCAATACAGTACATGCATGGATAGCTTGTATGATGGGATCAACTTTGCGCTCTTTGTTTCTCTTTTTTTTTAGCTTTAGATGTGTAACTTGATGTACATAAATGACACCTATTGTGACTCAAGTGCTGAAATTCATAAATATGTCTATACCAAAATGTGTTACTATCATTGTTGTTAGATATTTAGCTTCCTAGAGAACCACATGATTGACTAAAAAAACTTTGTAAATGTATTATATTGGATTTGTGAATAACTACTCTATACAAATAGGCTTCGGTAATATAATGCAATAGTTATTCTAAATCTATATGTAGCATGCATAACATTGGCAAGCACCTAATTGAAACCAAATAATCCTAGTTATCTATTTTTTTATAGGTTTTCATCAATTGCGATCGGGAAAAAAATTAGGTGAACATTAAAATTTTTCTATATACAAGACATGTCTAGGGTACTAAAGAAGTGTGCTATATTGATAATTAAAGGTTTTAGGTGGTTCACTACAATAAATTGAATAGACTTCAATCATCATCATAATGAAAAAGCATGGGTGTCCCCAAAAAAGTTGAAATAATACCGATATAAATCACATAATATCTAAAATCTATAAAAAACATGTTTTCTAAAAGACCAATTAAAGTGAGTAACTAAAACCATCCAACAATATGAGTGTTTGGGTGCCTAATATATATCATGAAGCAATTCCAATTACCCCTTCCGAGAAAATATACAAGTAACACATTTTAAAATTAGGTGATCAATAAAAGTAAATAGAGTACCTAGTCTAGGATGTGGACAACTACAACATGTTTGTACATTCTTTAGCTCGATAAATTTTTGGACATGAGTATGTTGAAGAAACTTTGTTGTTTCATTTTTTTTGGTGTCCCACTTCTAACATTGAGGATATGATGAATATAAGGGGTCATTTGCATGTTTGTTTGATGGTAGTTGCAAAGAGTTGGTTGTTGAAACACATACATAATTATTGTGCATCCTAGGATAGGGAAGCAATGGCCTTAGTCTAAGGAATATGCTAGCCAATGAAATGGTTCTTGTAAAATATGGAATCAATGTTCACAGAAATAGATATTTTCCATTGATAAATATGATATCATCAATTTTAGATGAAGTATTTCCTACATTTTTACTTCCTTGATACAATTCTTGTATTGAATCCTTTAGATATTCAATCAACATAATGATTGAATACTAATATATCCAATCCACAAACTAATCCATAGGCCTTTGTAGACACCAAAACCCAATTTCAGAATGAGGAAGTCATTTTAATAGTTTTAACAATGTTGACACTAACTTCTTCCTTGAAAAGCCCCTCAAAATGAGTTACACCTAACTCAACCCAAATGCTTGAAAGACCTATCCCAAGTCCCATTAGCTCTGTTCATTTCTCAAATGGTGTTAATATTCCTCCTATAATTGCATGATTATTAAAAAAAGTGTTTTCATCGCATTTGGCTAACCAGAAGGATTTTTGTTTTAACCTCCAGATGGCCTCTTTCTCTCCTAGTAGTTTCATTTTCTTTGTTTCAAAATCCTTAATTATGGCCTTGAATTCTTATATAAACCTCCAACAATCTCATTATTGTAGAGATTATAAATGTGTTCTTTAATTGAGGAAAGAATTTTCTCTTTGTTTATCCTTTTCTCATGGGCCTAGGAAGATACGACTATTTTTCACTGCTTTTAGATTAGAAATGAATTGATTCTAGGTAGATTCATTAGCAAAGGCATCAAAATATTTCCACTCTAAATGGACCAGTTTGGAAAAATCCTTATCATGTATCCATATTTGATTAAACATCAATGGGATTGATGGTTGTTTTCCTCCCCAACAATTTGAAGTACAGTCATGAAATGATCTAAATCTCCACCAACTTCAACCCATGATCTAACTCTAGTTTGGTCATCCAACAAAGATTGGGTTTTCAAAACCCTATCAGGTCTCTTTACCACCTTATCTTCACTAATTCTCTTGTTCCTTCAAGTGGGGACTTGTTTAACAACTTCTATGTCCACCAAGGGTTTTTCTTCCAAATTGTTTAGGAAAAAAATTGTCCACTCTAGTAGTTTGACCACATATCTCATCTCTACTAATGGTAAAATATAAACCCCATTCGTATTATCTAAGTAATTCATCTACCATTATACTTTCCCAATACATCACCCTATTATCATAAGGTCCATGACTCAATAGATGTTGACCACCATAAAATATTCTCCCAGCTCCAAGGAGTGGAGTTATTCAATACTTGAATCAAGGGAAACATAGCTAATTAGTCTAAAGGAATATCTATTCCACACATAAACCAATACCCTTGACCTACCCACAATGTCAAAAATTAAGAAATCTCAATTTCTTGCAAATTCTAATATTTACCATTAAACCTTAAACCCTTCTCCCATTGTTTCCTATAGCAAGATAATAGTTGGTTTAATGAGCTATAATAACCTCATCAGGGAAATATTTTTAAAGTGAATTACCAATCACCTAACATTGAATTTCATAATTTTCATGGGCCACCCCACTTTAAGGGATTTGCTTGCTCTAAGGTCTCCAACAACAATGATTTGTTTTCCTTCAAAGATCTCCTTCCTTGCTTTGGGATGAGCTAAGGAGATGTGTGATTTCACCCTCTGCTAGTGCCTACATCCTTTTTTAACCCTTCCATACCCATATCTCCTATAGTTTTTGCATCTACTCCCATTGTGACACCATGTAAGGGCCTCAAAATACATGTTTTGGTCTAAGTTTAGAGAGGATTCTCTAGATAAAGAGGTCTCAATTATTGGTTCTTCCCCCACTTAAAAAAATTGGAGATATATTTTATGGAGACCTTCCCTTTTGCCTCTAGACCATAAAGTTTCTCTAATGGATGGCTAAAGGAAGGATTTCCTCCTTCACATGTTAGAAGTTTCTAAAAAGTTGTAGTAGACAAAGTCTTACTAATTCCAAGGAATCACTGGGTAGAATTAGCTATTGGCTTTAAATTCTTTCAGAATTCATAGAGTTAAAAGAAGAGACCAAAGTGGTTATTTGAAATTTTGTGCTTGTCTTCATTGACAAGCACCTCCATCCTATTCTCGAGCATGATTTTGTCTTTCGACAAATTCAAAAGAGTGTGAAATTCTAGTGCTTACATTGGAATCAAATTTACGTTTTGAGCAACAAAGTTTGTCTCCAAGGACTCCTTCGAGACCCACCCTTGGGTTCTCCACACTAGATACCACCTTTGATGATGGAACCCCTCTTGTCGCATTATTGGTCAAATCCTTTTCACCACCATATGCTTGTAGCTCTTTACTTTTATATACTTTTTCAGTAAATTTTGGATTATTTGACAATAATGCGAGAAACCATACATTGTCTTGATTTTTGGTATCTATTGACATATTCAAAGAAGGTATACACATTGTTCTATATAAATTTAAACACATTTAAGGTCTAGAAATCCAATGGTAGGATTGGTAATTTCATCCAAAATGAGTGAAATTTAGTATTCTCCCTTCATGGGTTGAAACATGGGATTCACGTTTTCAAGGATAGATGGTTGTGCCTCGACATTCACCTTGTGCCAATCACCTTTGTAGCGACAGTTTCTGATCGAAAAGGAAAGGCACACCATCCTCTCACCAAATTATGATATTTTAAAATGTACTTTATTAAGGGTTTACAGAAGTTTGTCATCCAATCCATTAGGTTCTTTCATAGAAAAGTCTATCTTGAAGCCTCCCATTAAGAGCTTTGTTATCCATGTCAATGACCTTGTGGAGTTTGATATGCTCAACAAGAACACAACTAACCTTTTGCTTCTTTTTCTATGATGCATTTCCAATGAGAGTTACCCTTGTTGGCATAGGGTAACTCCTTAATTTTTCTTGATTCCACTTGAATTTGCTGGCTATTTCACCTCCCCAACTTATCCTTCCAAAACCCTACCTTTGTCCAGTCGCTCAACTGAAAAACATACAAATTATCAAGGTCACATCCTTTGCTAAAATTGTTAATGGAGTCTAAAAAATATGCATTTTGTGCAAGTGGAGTGCCAAGACCAAGGTTATTGTGCATGCATCCAGACAAAGACAATGAAGAGTCTTAACCAAACTCAAGGATTTAGGGGCATTCAATAGGAAATATTCCAGGAAATTTATTGCAAATGTCCAGGAATAATAAAGCGCACCATGGCCAAATTTAGCTTGTGCTTGGGGTACACTATATTGATGAAAGTCAAGTTCAAATATAATGATGGTGAGACAAGCTAAGATAAGGAAATCCAAGTGTCTTATAACAAAAAGGAAGATGGTGGCTGATGAAAGCTTGATTTCAATTTAATGTGCATGTAAATTCCTACAATGATTGTTGGAGAAAGAAACTAGTTTTACAATACTATGCATTTCGATAGTATTATTTGATAGCATGTGTAGGATGGAAAGAGTGTCATTCACTATATTTGATATTTTAATTCACCATTTTAAACATCCATCACCAGGCATAAATGGTTCCATGACGCACTGGAAAAACATGAAATGTTTCTAAGGTACTTGCAATGTTGTGATATATGATTTTTGGTGGCAATTTTGGTAGTGAATCATCATCCTATCCCAACAATCATTTATAATGTTACGTTGTTGTTAGATTTGATTCATGAATGAAATTGTCAAATTTTTATTATCATTTTCTCTTAATGATTGACAAATAAAATTTGAGTTTCAATATGCTAGCACAACTGTAGATCTCTTTCACCCTTTTCTATTTCAGGGTGGTGCACATTTTCTTTGTCAGAGCTTCTAATTATGAACTTCTACTCAAGTAAACTAAAGATCATCAACAAATGTTTGCCTAATTTTAAAAATGATGTAAAGTTGGTGCATATTCTACATTCCTACATAGTTATGTTATCTTCAATCATCCCAAATATGGTTTCAGAGCTAAAATTCCCTGACATTTGCAAATCCATTTGGCATCTTGTTGCCAATTTGCAAGTACCTTTTGAAGGTGGAGCAATCCTATTGGTTTCTTCTATTGAAAAGGCTGTCTTCCTTCTTGATCCATTTGACTTGGTTTAGGTATCATTGAACTCATATTTTGACCTTCCTTATTAATGCCATTGATGGTTGCTTCTCCTGTTGATCTTTAGAGATGTGAAATACTTTCACTCACTAAGAACATTTGTATGTAAATTGTGGTACTCCGACCTTTGTTTGATTAGTGTCAAGGGATAGTACGAGCTAATTTACTCATTCTTAGTGTTGTAGAGGGAACTTCATGGTTATCTTTATTTTTCCCCTCGAAGTTCTTCTATTCTAGGATTTTTTGTTGGATATTGTGGTAATACACTCGCTATCTTTGAGGAATGATGTTCCTTCAATGATATACAAAGAGGCTTGTTTAATTCACATCCAATCCTTTGGCATTATTGAAATACTAAATTCCTAGTATGCTTGTGACGACATAGATCAACAATTCTTTAGGACAATCAAGATGCACAATACCTTGTTGAGGTTATTATAGGTAATATCTATGAATCTGTAAATTGTCCAGCTTATTTAGGTAGTATGTGCTTAGCTTAATTGAATGTTTTCAACGTACAATATGGTTCCTTGCAACTCACCATGGAGATATTTTTAACTTAGCAATTTTATTTTTTGATAATTATTTCATCTCACAGATATTATTGCATGTCAATTCAAATTTGCAACGGAAAACAAAAGGACCACTTAAAGAAAACCATGCATAGTAGACAAAGTTTTACATTGGGGAACCCAAACTCAAACAAAACTTGCCAACCTTTCTTAAGAAGAATACTCTTGTACAACAACAACAATAGAAAAACCCTAGTTCATAAGGGTTTGACAATCATAGGGTACACGCCCTAGTTTCCATGCATTATAGTCACAAAGATGAAGTGAGTCTTCAAAAGAGAAAGAATGGAGAACGCAAGATAAAAGATAAGAGAGATAAGATCACTTCAACATGCTTCTTCATTAGTCTTCACTTGCCTAGCTAAAATTGTGCACCATAGAGAGAAATATGTCTTCCAGGAATTGGATGATTGAAATAAGGAATCACTCCTCTTATTTATACTCATCAAGTCACTTGATATTTACTTGGGGTCGACTTGTATTCTTTAGTTGGGGCCGACTTGCTTGTTTGTCCACTTCAATGTTGTATTTCAAGTTGACCACTTTATTGTTGTAATCTTCCATCTTCTTAGGAAAGGTTGTCCATTGTGATGATGTTATACTTATCTGTCACATGATCGTCTATTCACAACATAGATCCCTAATGTTGATTTGACACACACTAAGAATTCCTAGACACTTCTTAGTGACTATGTCAATTTCAACATTAGACTTGACTTGTATATTTCATAAGGGGTTGAAAAACCCTAATAAAATAAACAAGTCAAACACTCTAATATAGAATAGATCACTCTGTTGCGGGAGTAGGCAATGTGAGAGCACCTTGGGGTCAATTCTCCACACCATATGATTGGGAGAGTCACTACCCCTGTCCGGGCCATTCACCTCCAGAATGTGAATGTTGTTTAACTTTGGTTGTTATTGATGTCAAAGTGTCAAAGATGACTCATTATCCTTGTGCAAGTTTGAAGAAATATATAAAATTCAGATTAACAAAGTACATACAGAATATAGAAGTACATCCAGTTTGAAGAAGTACATAAGGTATGTGCGCAAGTCCCAATCCATCTAGTCATGATACTTCAAAGGTAATGCCAAAGAGGTGGTTGGACAAGTCTTGGGAGTGCGGAAGAGGTTCGGGAGCAAGAAGTGGTTGGACATGTATGCAAGTCCTGGAAGTGTGCAAGGCCCACCAAGCGGAAGAATTATACAAGTATGAAAGTCCCAGACAAGAGTCTTGGAAGCAATAGATGGTCATACAAGTCAAGTGCACAAGACCCACACATGATGGTACTTCAAGGGCACAAGACCCCACACATTGTGATTCCATAGTGCGCATGACCCACAATGCAATGGATCAAATATGAACAAGAGCCACAAGGGATGATACCTTAGTTGCATAGATCATGACAAGTGGCAGATGCGTAAGTCAACTTGACCATAAAGAAAGGAAACATGGATGCTATGACCAACTTATGGACACATGGTCTGTGCAGGACAAGTATAAATAAGCCAAGTCGGAGAGTAGAATTAAGCTTGAAGATGCGGAAGTTGTAGTATTGTAACTACATCTATATTGCATTTGCATCTGTATTGTAACTACATTTGTACTGCAACTGCATATGTTTTGCAACTGCATATTTTTTGCAACTGCATTTATACTACCATCTCTGTATCTAGGCCATTCTCCTCTCGTGAATGTTTATTTCTCATCTATCGAACCATCACAATGTCTGGGCCATTCACTTCTCGCGAATTTATGCCGCTCATCTGACGAACCATCATGGTATTTGGGCCATTCACTTCTCGTGAATTTCTACCGCTCATCTGTTAATATATACCGGAGCTTTACTACTCCCTTCTGCACAATGTCTTAGATGAAGTACATAATAGCTACGATATACTCTATATCTGTTGTACTGAGTGCTACATAAGCCTACTTCCCATCAAAACAAGATATCATGGATGATCTTCAAGCTGAAGAAACACCTTAAGGTGCTCTTTCTATACACTACACTCCCTTCTCAATTAGGATCTCTATAGCTATGAATATTCACTCCATCACTTGAGGCATATCTTGTACCACACAGGTACCTCAACACATGCTTTTGACGCAACCCAATGTACATGCCTTGGGTCAATCATACTTGGCTCAGGGTGCTTACTACAAAGAAAATATCTGGCTTGGTGTTAACCAGGTGCATCAAGGATCCAAATTGTTTGTCAGTACATCATGGGATCCACCAAATATGAATCTGAAGCAGAATCACTAAGTTTATTCAAGTTTGTCATCATAGGTGTAGCCATAGACTTGTAGTTCGTCATATTGAATATGATCAAGATCTTATCTGTTCACTTCCCATGACCGAGGAAGGTCTCACTTGATCTCTGCTACACTTCTAATCCACCAGGACAAGATATGACATCTCAAACTCAGAGGCCAACTCCCTCTTGCACTCGACACTAAGCTTCTCTGTTCCCATAATGGAACAGATCATTAATCATATAGCACCAAGATCAAATGATCACCATCAACAACCTTGTAGTAATGGTTCACATCATTCTTGGTGAATTCCAAGCTCATCAAGTACACCTCTATCCTAGCATAACAAGTCCTGGGTGCCTACTCGAGTCCGTACACAGTATTCTTTATCATCAACAAACTATGCTGCAACGAATCCCTCTATGCGGGAGCGTCTTACTCCCTCTGTACTTGAGTATCTTGCTCCCTCTACATTTGGGCACTATACTCTCTCTGCATATGAGTATCCTTTATTTGAAGCAACTTGTTTTCTTCTACACTATTGATCTATGTGTATCCATCTGCATCATATCCCACCAAGTAGGTCCATTGAGATGAGCCTCTTACTCCCTCAGGAACACTAAATACAAACCATAATCATTTCTAAGTTTGTAACTTCATGCTTAATCACTTGAAATTCACAACTGACTTTCCTTTTATTTTCAAAACTATCTCCTTGAAAGTATCGCTCGGAGCTGCATGCCTCTTTGCATGAAACCATATTGACATCTTGTTGATCACTTCAACCATACGCTCTATTGACTCTTCTGATAGTATGAAGGATAAATAACTGTACTAGATGGATCTATTTCCTCATCCTTCGGAGCCTCCTGCTCCTCATTATCAAATTTTATGTGAAAACCTTCTAGATTTCCTGAAAGCTACGTTCATCGTCCTCTTCTTCCTCGACATATGGTTGTATGCTAGATAACCAAAGATCCTCTCTAGCTTCACTCCCGTGAATGCCTCTTAGGAGTCTTGTTCCTCAATATCCTGTGATGATACTTAATCTAATAATAACTTCCATAATGGATGCATCTTCCTATAAGAACACGTGTAGATCTTGATCATGGATCATCGTCTCCACAATATTTACAATGGACCTATGATAGAAATTTCCACAAGGGTTAACCAATTATGTTATTTATCAATACGATAACAAATTAATATAAGCAAATAAAACTTATTACACAAAGTATTAAATACTTATCTTTGTTTTTTTTTGTTGACTCCCTCTTGATCTTTGCCTTCTTATAGAAATAACTGGAATTTCTAGAAGTGTACTATTCTCGATCATCTAATCTGAAATATTGATCTTCTTCTTCATCAAGTCTCAAACTTTAGGAACATGCTGAAGTCTTCTTCTTGGATCTTCATGTCTTTTGGAGAGAATCATACATTGTACAAGAAGACATGTAAGGATGCCCCTACATGTATTTGAAAGTACTAGGTCCAAGATCCCCTTTGGACCTACTATCACTGCATCGAAAGAATTCCTTTGGCATTCTTGCCAAGTATACATCTGTAAAACACCTTCATGCTAAATATCTAGAGTACTTAGAAGTACTCTTTTTGAATTTTATTTGTAGTCTTCATCAAATATGTCTTCGTGTTTTCTTCTGAGGTGGAAGTTCATCAACATTAGTTTTTGATGCATGTCATTTTCTCTTCCTTTTCCTTTGAGGACACTGAAAAAACATATTGTCCATATTTATAACAACTGAATCACTTAACTCTTGAAGGATCCTTCTTATGTTCTTGAGTTGTCATGTTACTAGAAGCACTATTTCCCACTGGAAGGATGTCACTGTTATATGAAATAGTACCATTAAGAGCGGAGGAAAAAGAATACTAGAGTTCATCTTTATTCTCAACACCAACCAATCTGTCTTCTGGATTGGACACCTTATCATCAAGAGCTGAAATCTGACCTAGAAACCCTAGACCCAAAAATTAGGTCAAAATTGAAATCTGGCTCCACCGAAATATGTGCCCTATTTTTATGGCCCTATGTTTTCGGACTTGCCTTTTTCAGACCCTACTTTTCGGGCCTGCTTTTTTGGACACTAATTTGATGGGCCTATTTTTTTAGACCCTAACTTTTCGGGCCTTCTTTTTTGAACCCTAATTTTATGGGCCTATTTTTTTAGACCCTAATTTTCTGGGCATGTTTTTTCAAACCCTAATTTTCCAGGCATATTTTTTCAAACCCTAATTTTTCGGGCCTATTTTTTTCGGAGCCTTACTTTTTCAGATCCCCGCAGATAAATGCGCCTTACTGAAGCAAGTTTCAGAACACTAATTTCAAGGCCAATCTGTGGTCAGAAGTGTCCAAACTTGGAAGTCCTAGTTTTCAGATTAGGGCAGAAACAGTCACTAGCAATGGTCTCTATTCAGTACTGCTCTGATACCATGTTGAGTTTTTAACTTAGCAGTATTATTTTTTGATAATTATTTCATCCCACAGATATTATTGCATTTCAATTTCAAATTTGTAGTGGAAAACAAAAGGATCATTGAAAAAGAACCATGCACAGTAGACACAAATTTTTACCCTAGGAAACCTGAACGTAGACAAAACCCAACAACCATTCTTAAGAAGAATACTTCCAGTAATAAGAGTACAACAACCACAATAGAAAAACCCTAGTTCATAAGGGTTTGACAATTATAGGGTACAAACCCTAGTTTCCGTGCATCATAGTCACAGAGATGATGCGAGTCTTCAAGAGAGAAAGAATGGCGAACCCACGAGAAAAGATAAGAGAGATAAGATTATATCAACGTGCTTCTTCATTAGTCTTCACTTGCCTAGCTAAAATTGTGCACCAGAGAGAGAAAGATGTCTTCCGCAAATTGGATGATTGAAGTGAGGAATCACTCCTCTTATTTATACTCATCAAGTCACTTGATTTTTACTTGGGGTCGACTTGTCTTCTTTAGTTGGGGCTGACTTGCTTGTTTGTCCATTTCAATGTTGTATTTCAAGTTGACCACTTTATTATTGGAATTTTCCATCTTCTTAGGAAAGGTTGTTTATTGTTATGATGTTATAGTTCTCTGTCACATGCTCGTCTATTCACAACGTAGATCCCTAATGTTGATTTGACCCACACTAAGAAGTCCCATTCTCTTCTTAGTGATTATGTCAATTTCAACATTAGGCCAAACTTGTATATTTCAAAAGGGGATGGAATCCTCTAATAAAATAAACAAGTCAAACACTCTAATATAGAATAGATCACTACGTTATTGGAGTAGGCAATGTGAGAGCACCTTGGGGTCCATTCTCCACACCATATGCCTGGGAGAGTCACTATTCCTGTCCGGGCCATTCACTTCTAGAGTGTGAATGTATCATGCATTAATAGCCAATTCATCATGGCCTCACTAGTTAGTTCAACATGGCTATCCATGAGAATGTCACCCAATGCTACACCTGGAGAAACATCAATAGTATGTGCTCAACTTAATTGAATGCTTTCAACATACAATATGGTTCCTTACAATTCACCATGGAGATGAGGGTACAAATTGGTGGAAATGTATTTTTATATTTTGTGATTGTCTTTGCTCCTTGAACCTAGAGTAACCAAGAACCTAGAGTAACTAATTCCTAGTGGCTTGGGTTTCCAATTACATACCAATACTATTGTTTTTTTTTGTTACCTAATATCCACAGGGATTTGAACTTGTGACCTTCCATTTACATCTTCTCACCTCAATTACTCATTACCAATTACTGTACCCCCGTGGGCCATACCAGTACTATTGTTGCTTAAGTCTCTACTGATGTATTTGAAACTTATCTAAATTATAGGTAGCATGTGCTTAGCTTAATTGAATTTTTTTCAGCATATAATACAATGCCTTGCGACTTGACAAGGAGGTCAGGGTACAAATTGGTGGGAATGTGTTCTTACATTTGGTAGTTCACTTTGCTCCTTGAACCTAGAGTAACCAAGAGCAGTTCAAAATCTAATTCCTCATTGCACATGTTTCCAATTACATACTAGTAGGTCCACTACTATTGTTGCTTAAGGCTCTACTAATGTAGTTGAACCTCATCTTGCAATACTAGGACAATGCAAGTTTGCAAGAGCTAAAGTGCATTTTACACCAAATCCATTAAATTGTATCTGAAGTGTTAGCTCCTCGTTTCACACATTCTATCATAGGCACTAAAATCCTTTCTTTCAACATTGCTTCTTGGATTTGATGTGGCTCATCAAATTTGTTTTGTAGTGGCCGTATCTTATTTTTTTCCCAACTTAACATTGAATTAAGTAAAAATGCAAGTGTCTTTCCATTGTAGCATAGACCCTCTCTGTTTGTGGTGATATCTATGAATATTTATATTAGAACTGGGCCCACGTACATCACAAACAATTTTGCAAGGGCCAAAATAGCAGTGAAGCTAAATTTCTTCCAGATAGACCATAACAGAGCTAAGACAAGGGAATATTGCCTTGATTGCAACTTTGATGGGAGTAGAGCATAAATATTCTTAGCTCTAACCTGAAGTCTAAGCAAATGTATATCCCGAACATTAATGACATTCTTATGCCCAATAGACAACAAAGAATTCAACCAAAGAAAAAGTTAAGTTGTTTGTAAATTCTGAACTAGCATAACTTGTTAGGGTTTCCAAGTTCTGCTTTGGAGGAAGAATATTTTATGAGTTAATAGATTTTTTGAAGGAGTATCCAAATTTTCCATCACTACTACTTTGGTAAAGCCTTGGATAGCAATTGTCAGTACGAAGTGTGCTGTACTTAGTTCTCACTATATTCTCATCTTATTATATTCACGTTATGTATTAATGATGGCATCAAAATTCAATCTGGTTTATTGTACATATGATCATAATCTTGATCAAATTACTCTAGCGCTGATGATGTAATTTTATGACATTTTATTTTTATGTCCCTAACATATAGTCACCGCTTGGGCTGCATTATTTTGTCCATACAATGGAAAGATTTTTGAAATTACAATGTTTATGGTAAATTCAAATGTTTGGTATTAAACTGAATTAAAAAGAAAAAAATCTCATTGGCCAATCGTGCAACGACGTAACTCAATTTCTGGAGTGGGGGTTCGGTGGCACTGTTACGTCACTATCCTCACCATTTAATCAACCCTCCATCCTCAGCATTGAATCTCCGCTTGCATTTCTGCATTTAATCTGCCCTGCATTTACCTCAGGGTGATGAAGGTTGTTACGCTGCATTTAATCGGTCCTAAAACAGTTTTTCCAGGTGTTCCCTGCATTGTATGCTCAACATTCATTCTAGCGTGGTGGCATCGGGAATTAACCTGGACTGCTCGGCATGCATTGTATACTCCAGATTCATTCTGGCATGGTGGGTGGTTGTAACCTCTCGAGATTTAACCTGGACCGCTCGGCATGCATTGTATCCTCAGCATTCAATCTGGCATGGTGGCATTTAAGCAAGGTTGCAATCTTGGGATTTAACCTGGACTGTTCGTCATTTGCATTTAGCTCGAAGCCCAGGGGTGGGGTGGTGAGGGTTGTATCCTCGGAATTAAATCTGGCGTGGCTTGTAAACTCGGCATTTTACCAGGTTGTTTGTGTTTAGCTTGGAGTCTTCTTTGGTGTTGGGAGATTCTAATCCATTCGTGGTTTTCCATTCGTTCTATTGGTGAATTTTGGTGAGATTTGTTCGTGAAAGTTGTGGATATTTACTCCAGGTGGTGGAAACTTTGATCTTGAATGTGTTGCTGGAGGTGACTTCTTCGGGATTTTTCGAATGGTGTGATATTAACCAAGTAAATTGAAATAGTTCCTGTGGTTTTGTTGTTTTTTTTTGCCTCTCTTCATCATTATTTTAGTGCTATGGAGAATTGTACATGGGCTTGGTTGCGTGTTTTTAAGGTTTCAAGAGATTGTTTGTTGAAATGCGATATTGCTATGCAAACCCACAATGAGTAGTGTATGTTTGACGAGACATGGTGCTATCTCCTTTTGAATGAGACAATATGCATAATGGAGATGGTGGCTTTGTTGAATTCTCCCAGTCGTAGTGCCAAAGTTTCATTGGTTGGGTACTCACGCCCTTGTTGACCAATTTGGATGCAATCTAGCGAACAAGGGACTCCTTGTGATACATGCTATTGAACGTGTGATGAGAGTTACTATGGCCCCAATGCGTTATGTGAACATGGGGTAAGTGGATGCCTAAATATGGGCCTTTTGTTTTTTTTCTACTTGGCTCAGTTAAATATGGTTGGAGCCTAGGTTTTCTGCCACTTAGTCTCTAGCTAAACATCGTTAGTAGACACCTAGGTTTGAGTTAGCGCAATTAAAATAAGCACACAGCCCCTCAAGTTGTGAATGGATTCACTTTTGATATCTTAGTTGGATATCGCTTTCAAAATTTTCATGCCATGTCACGTTGATATCATCTGAACCTATGTTGTTGGGAGCGAGGAGTCGGAGCAAAACAAAAAGCGAAATTTTCAAAAGCTCCTGTTTTATGTGTGCTTTTTATATTGTATATATTTTAATATATTTTGATGGATTTATATCTAAAAAACATGTAGGATGTTGAATTAGCTATAGAAAACATTGTCATCAAATGATCAACCTAGTATATGAGCTCTTGGTATAGGAGAGGTAGGAAGCATCTTGGAAATGCCTCAAGAGCGTGCTCTGAAATTGGGAAAAGGAAGCAACCTTTAGGAGTGGGAGAGAGGGGGCGTGTGGTGTTCCCCCGTTGCAGAGATATGAACGTTTAATTTTTCTTTTTGCTTAGCTCACATTAAGTGAACAAATCTATCTCAATTGAACTTTTCCTTATCGATATTAGTTTGTTTATTATGTCCTTGACATATAATCACCGCTTAGGATGCATTAGTTTGTCCACGCAACAATATGATTTTTGAAATTGTTGTCTATGGCAAGTTTTCAATTTTTGGTATTAAATTGAATTTTGAAAAATAGTTTTTGATTGGATGACTGTGCAACGACACCACTCTTGATTTCTAGAGTGGGAGTTTGGCGGTGAACATGTGTCATTGTTTTTTTTGTAAGCTAGTACCCAAGGAGTTTTGAACCGGTGACCTAACACAAGGAGTGCCTTAACAGTACACCCATTCATTGTCTATTCTACGCCCCATGGGAAAACATGTGTCATTGTTAATCTGCCTTCTACATTTAATTTGTTCTTCGCTTGTACCTCTGCATTTAATTTTCCCTCCGTTAATTTGTTACAAGTGGTTGCGTTTATTCAAATTTGCATTTGCTATTATTTTATGGACAAAATTTCAATATTAATATTATAGCAATTTTCAAAGAGTAATATGAAATGAATTTTTGAGCCCATGGTTATATCGATAATGTAATTTTTCAAAAAATTATATTGATTAAAATTGCAAAGGAACATAGTATTTTATTATGAACATATTATTTTCCATCTATAACATATGATTTTTTTTTGTCAATGGCCAAAGTATTCAAATATTGTGACTAGGTTTTGGAATGATTGGCTGTTGATTAAACT
This sequence comes from Larix kaempferi, assembly GCA_027924585.1. Classification (NCBI taxonomy): domain Eukaryota; kingdom Viridiplantae; phylum Streptophyta; class Pinopsida; order Pinales; family Pinaceae; genus Larix; species Larix kaempferi. The sequence continues at coordinate 2,459,821 of BSBM01001294.1, read as the reverse complement.
ATTAGATTATTAGTCATTTATGAATTACCCTATGTTTGTATTTTGCTTGTTACATTGATAGCTTTGCCAAGGTTTAAAGGTTGTTGTCTTTCAAATTTTATGGCCTTTGCTATGTAGATCCATTGGGAAGAAGATACAAAATTTGGAGGCATTTATTGTTTTTGTTGGTCCTCGCCTTAGAGCTTGATTTTTAATTCATTGGGAAGACAATACCATATTAATATCCCCATAAAAAAGTAGCAAAGTCTTAATCCATCATGTTTCTAGTTTCAAGACTGCTCTAATATGTGAATTTGCATAGAGTTGACCTATCTTTTATTGGTTGTATGTTTGATTTTGTCAATTAGTAGAAAGCATAGTATCTATTGGTTGTATGTTTTTACACTTTGAGTTAGTTGATTTTTCTTTTATTTCATAGGGCAAAGTTTGTTCTTTTATATGAGAGCACTTCCTACATTGACGTGAAAATGAGAATTCAACTCATGTATGCTTATCAAACTCTAATATGTGAATTTGCATAGATTTGGCTTATCTTTTATTGATTTTGTCAATTAGTAGAAAGCATGGAAGCTAATAACAATATTCAACATAAACTAACGTGAAAATGAGAATTCAACTCATGTATGCTTACCAAACTCTAATATGTGAATTTGCATAGATGTGGCTTATTTTTTAATGATTTTGTCAATTAGTAGAAAGCATGGAAGCTAATAACAATATTCAACATAAAATAATATTTATTTGTTAGTTATATATTTTTGTAATTTGGGTTTGTTGATTTTCTAACTATTTCATAAAGCAATGTTTGTTCTTTTATGTGAGAACATCTTTGATATTGATGTCAAAATGAGAAATCATGTATGCTTATAAGGTAGGGTTAAGTAGCAAAAATATAGATTCTTGTACCATCCAAACATTCAAGTATTTGTCGTTAAATTTTTTTTGGTTGGGATCTCTATAATTGCGATATTTAGCTATTGCATCATATACTGGATGACTAGCCTTTTGGTTTAGCAGCATTTGAAACAATCAAATGCTTTAGTGCATATTCCAGGATAACAGATCTAGATTTGGTTTTGTGCCTAGTACTTGAATACATTTATGTTGATCCAGGAATGCATGTTAATCATGCAAAAAAATAATAGCATATATTACTGGTCATTGGGATGATTAGTTGTTGGGTCTTTAGCATTAGAGCCTTGGTTAGGAGCCTCTATTCTCCAAGTTTAAGTAAAATTATCTTTACATTACATGGCCTTGATCACATTTTACGGAGTACTGAAACCATTGTGCTTGGCCTCATGGGGTTTCCCAACAAGATCAAATCAATGTCCTTGGTCTGCCACTCATTATGCTTGTTCCGCTGATTAATATTATAACAATTTTCAAATAGTAACGTGAAACAAATTTTTGAGTCCATATTTATAGGTAATGAGATTTTTCATAAAATTATATTGGTTAAAATTGTAAGGGAACATAGTTATTTGATTATGAACATATTATTTTCCATCTATAACATATAACTTGTTTTTTCAATGGCCAAAGTATTCAAATTTGTGACTACATTTTGCAATGACAGGCCGCTGATTAAAATCATGTATTATCAATAATTTATGAATTATCCTATGTCTATCTTTTTCCTGTTACATTGAGAACTTTGCCAAGGTCTAGAAAGTTGTTGTCTTTCAAATTTTATGGCCTTAGCTATGTAGATCCATTGAGAAGATGATAACAAATTTGGAGGTATTTGTTGTGTTTGTTGGTCCTCACCTTGGAGCTTTCCTTTTCCTTCCTTGGGAACATAATACCATATTAATAGCCCTGTAGAAAAGTAGCAAAGTCCCAATCCACTATGTCAAAATTTGAGCTTTTGAAAAGTTTGTTGTGTTGACAAATCCATATAAAAAAGAACTTGTCCATGTTCCTAATAATTTGGTGTATGAGGATGATCGCTGCCCATTGGTGTATGAGTTTATTCCGAGACAGAGCTTGGAGAATCAACTTTTCAGTAGTTAATGTAAAATGTCCAATCTTTGGGTTCCTATGGTTTTTTTTTCTTGATATTATTATTTTGACAATTGAAAGTATAACAATTTGTTCTTCAGGATTACTGGATTGGATCGTTTCCCATGCTTGGATATAGTACTAAAACCAGACCCAGGTATCCTAAAGGGTTAGTTGCCCTTAAGTTTTTGGATACTTCAAACACACACATACCACATAATTTGGAACTAGTTTTTGGCTTGGTTATATTAATGGCAACCATAATGTTTTTGTGTTAGGGTTTTGGTCAGAACAAGAACATATATTTGATGAGTATTGAGTCTATGCTATATTTTGTTTGCAGTAAATCTCAGGAAAACAAGGCTACTTCCTATGCAGTTACTTTGATGTAATAGTAATTTAATCGCAACAACGACTTCCACCAAACATGTGGAGTCATTTCTTTCAGATCCACAAGGGATAGGAATAAATTTGAAGTAATTGTGTTAATAACATCGTATAGATTTCCTTCTCATGCTAGGTTTTCCTCGTACAACTGACCCGTTTCAAGAGATATCCATGAATATTTAGTCAAGGCGGGACCACTTATTCATTAAATCAAAAGTTTTGGACAAAGATTTGCATCAGGAGCAACACATCAAGTTGTGCTTTTGTTTTTAACAGAAACTGGAAAAAAGATTATATTATAAAAAGGTTGTGCATATCCATACATTACAAAAATTGAGCAGAAGTCTGAGCTCAGATGTAGCCTGAAAATATGAAACCAAAAATTGCACTAGCCTGGATCTAAAAAAATTCCTAATCTGCTTCCTAGAATTCACCATAACATAAATTGATCAAACTGGAAAATGATCAAAATACAAAAAAAATTCAGACGTATAGAAAAGGACCAACGCTGCTATTCTTGATTTCCTCGCATACCACACATATGTTACTGAACTGAAGCTTCTTCCATTGGTCTCACATCTTTTGTTGGAGATTATTGACAATGATTGCATTGGGTCATCTTTTCCATATTCAAAATTTCCTCGTTTATGATGTCCACAGTACCCATTAGTTCATTCAAGTTCCTCTCCAAATCATCAATACGTGAATCTTGGCAAGTAAGCTGCTGAGAAATGTATCTCATGTCCTTGACAGTCTCTCGGTTAGCCTTGATACCTACATAGACTAATTCATAAACCTTGTGTAGATGGTGTTTGAAATCCTCTACATTGGCCTTCAAGAAGGCCATTCCTTCTGCTAAACCAACCATTATACCAAAAAAATGATGTTGTATATGAACATAATTGCTAGAAAGCCAGTACTAAAGAGAAGGGGTTTGCAAATGCTCTCGGAACTTCTGCTTCTGAATATCCTTTGTAACCTTTCCTTCCTCACTCACTGGAATGGTGAGAGAAAGGCCTTCTAATTGATCCCAGAGCTGCTGTGACAAGCCTTCCTCAAAAACCATGTCTTCCACATTCACGGGAATGGGAAAAATGCTTGGAGTGCTTGACATCTTGGCTGGACTTAACTTCCCGAGGAAGAAGACGCCTACCACAAGGCTTGCATCAAAGGTGACTTCATAGCTTCTGCCAGTGAAAGGACAAGTTGGGGGTAGGCCATGTGAATTCCCACATGTCCCCACACTAAGTGAAACTGAAGACCAATGCTTGTTCATATGACACCAATGGATCATGTCAACTTTAATGGGTCAAACGAATCCGAAGAGCTTAGGGAACAAACTTGAACCTTTGATCACCATGTCCATATTGCACCACTCCAAGGGCTAGATTGACACCTTCATTTTCTAGCACATCAACATGCTTGTTGTTTCTCTTAGGACATGGAGGAAGGACACCTCGGGAGGATTGTTTAGAAGGATAATTCTGTTGTATATCCTTTTACATAGATGGGCCCCTTTTTCATATCCATTTCTCATATTTTGGATGACTTGTTTGGAGTCTCCAAAAACCATTAGATTGACAATGTTTAAATTTGATGTGATTTCCATGCCATGAAGAAGAGATAACCATTCTGCTTCATTGTTTTATTTTTTCCCCAATCCCCAAGAAAATGAGTTAACTATTTTTCCTCCGAGATCTAAAATGATCCCACTCGCACCTGCCTCCCCTGTATTTCCTTTGGAAGCCCCATCAAAAAACCAAGCATGGCAATGCTGCGACTCCCACCACTACTTGAATTCTTTATAGTTCTTTCTTATTTCCCATTATGAGATGACCTCCTTGGTTTTGGATTGAAGAAATCTCATCTGCACAAACTATTGACACCATATGGATTCCTTCATGGATAGAGATTCTGAGCTAGGAAGGGAGATTCCTTTGGAGTTAAGGTTTTCATCTATCAAGTTTATAGCTCTGTAAGAAGCTCTATTATGGTCAGCCTTTTTGTCCTCAAAGATGATTTTGTTTCTTTCTAACCAAACCTGCTAGCATATATTCATAGGTATTTTTTTCCAGATTCTTAAAAGGGTAGGTTTCTTTTGGATGGAACCCAGATAAAAGCTTCTCCATTTATCAATCATCTCAATAACCTGCCCAGGGATTGTGAAATTTTCACAAAGAATCCACACAACTTTCCCCCAAACTTTGGTAGAAAAGTCACATTCTAAAAATAGATGTTGAATATTTTCTGAGGGGCCTTTGCATAAAACACAACGTGAGAGGCCTTCTATCCCTCGCTTAAGATGATTATCAGCTCTAAGGAGCTTATTATGAGCTAACAACCAAAAGGAAAAATTGATCTTTTGGATGCAATCAGAGTTCCATACCTTTGACCAAAGCTTTGAGAAGGGGCTTCTATTGTTGTTTTTCAATGTGCTATATCCTTCCTTGACCGAATAGTAGCCAGCGCGACCCCATCCTTTGTTTTCTTTGATGCAAATATGGATGGGAGCTTTCCCATGAAGAAGCGATTGTAGGGAGGAGTATTCTTGTTATAGTTGATCGGGAGGATCCAAAGGAAGCCATCCATTCCAGGCGCTAGAGCTCTTCCAGACAAAGATATCCTTCAGACTATGATAACCAAAATTCTGCATCCATTCGCATATGCCTACTAAATCTGGAAAAGACTCTAGAGGAGGGGAGCCAAGAATATTATCTGCCCAAATTTTTATTATTTTTCCATTTATAGGAATCCACTAGAGGTTGTCTCTAATTAGACCAATAGATGTTTTGCATAATTCCCATATATTGGTGCCTTTTCCTACCATCGGGTGGTCCAAACTTCCTTCTCACATATTTCTTCCTAAGCACTTCTTTACACCATTCCTTCTTTCCATATATCATCCTCCAGATTTGTTTGGATCCCATAGATTTATTCATTTTATTGGGTTCTCTAATACCAAGCCCCTCTTTCCCTTTAACCTCCTTAACTGTATTCCAATTCACTTTAAGTGGAATTTTTTGCTTTGGGTTCTCCCTCCTTGCCAAAGGAATTTTTGTATCTCAATACTGATATTATTCATTACATTCTTTGGAGCAAGGAGCATTGCACTTATAAAAATAGAATAGGAGGAGAGAAAATATTTAATTAAAGTGACCTTACTTGCCATATTTAACCACCGCATTTCCCAGGACTGGATCTTATTTTTTATTTTTTCTGAATAATAGAGGTCCAAGAGGAGGAGTTGTATCTGTTCCTAGTGATAGGAACTCCCAAATATTTGAAGGAGGCCTAATCGATATTTACCTTAAACTCAAGAGCAGCAGCTAAATATCTTTGAATATTTGGTTTACAATTCCAACAATATAAGCTCCTTTTTTCCAGCATTAGCTTGTCTTCCTGAGGCCTGAAGATAGAGATCTAAGGTGCTTTTGAACCTTCTAGCTATTTGCGCTGAAGCACATCCTAGAAGGATCGCGTCATCTGCAAAATGGGAATGGTTTATCGGTTAAACTCCTCTAACTATAGTTAATCTAGGAATGTTTCCTTCCATTATTAATCAGTTGAGTCTCCTGCTAAGGGAGTTTGCCACAAGGATGTAGAGGAAATGAGACATAGGAAAACCTTGACATAGTCCCCTATAGATGCTTAAAAGGGAAATAGGCCGCCCATTCTCAAGTGGTGTGATCTAAGGGGATCCAATACAAGATTTGATACATCTTATAAAATTTCCAGAAAACCCAAAATTTTCAAGTATCAAGTATATGAAGTCATGTCTAACTCTATCAAAGGCACTAGCTAAGTCGAGTTTAATTGCTATACCTACCTCTTTTCTCTTTTGGATGGAATGGATTGCCTCTTGAACCAACAGAATGTTATCATAAATTTGCCTACCTAAGATGAAGCTGCCTTGATTTGTTGATATTAACTTTAGGAGGTGACTTTTAATCCTATTTGACATAATTTTAGTCAAAATGTTATATGATGAGTTGTAAAGAAAGATGGGACGAAATATTCTTATTGCAGTGGGATTCTTTTCTTTGGGAACAATAGCAATGAAGGAGGAGTTGGTGGCTCCTCTTATTCAATCTCTGCTTGTTGTGCAATTTAGCATTTTGATGAGGTATTTCTTGATAAAGGAATAGCATTTCATGTAGAAGTAGATCGAGAATCCATCTGGGAAGGGAGCATTGTTCGGATGAAGGGACCAAACAACTTTTCAAGCTTCCTCCTTAGATATATGTCCACATAGAGCTACATTATTTTCTTCTGAAATGATGAGGGGTATATCCTCACACATTTGCTCCATTTCATGCTTGGGAACCTCTTCTTCTTCATTATAGATATTTTCAAAGAAATCCCTAATCTCTTTTTTAATCTCTGGCTAGTCAGTTATTTTTTCTTCGTTATCTTTGTTCAGCTCCAGAATAGTGTTTTTACACTGCCTCTCTTTTCACTGATTATGAAAAAAAATTGTGTTCCTGTCTCCTCCCTTTAGCCAAAGGCTTCTAGAATGCATGCACCATTCCTCTTCTTCTTTTCTGGAAATTCCTTGGATTCTCCTATCCAGTTCTTTTTCTTTTTTCAGAATTTCTTCATTGATTGGAGTCTCCTCCATATTTTCTTGCAGCTGCTCCAATTTAGCTTGCGCTTCTTTTTTTTCCAACCCTGGGTCTTTATAGTTTTCCACTACCCACTTCTTTAAGGTTGAATTGACACTTCTTAGCTTCGACTCCCATATAAAGCCCGGGGAGCCGATAACGAAATGGTTCCAAGCCTCTTTCATCCCATCCAAACAACCTTCAGATTGCAACCATATTAGATTGAATCTGAAGGGGATGGGACCAAGGTCCAATATTTCCCAAAGCCATGAAAAAACGGCTATTGACCTATGATCAGAGATAGTCACGGCTAAAATTTTTGAATCCAAAATGGAGAGATTATTAAGAAATGAAGAACTCACCAAGAACCTATCAAGCCTTGCTACAATATGACTTGGCCATGAACGCTTGTTATTCCAGGTGAACTTCCCTTTTTTTGGTTTGATATCTGTCAAATTCCAAGAAGTTTGAATATCTTCTAGGCTTTCTCTAAAGGGATCCCTCACTTTGGAGACACCTCTTCTCTCATCAGCTGAGATTGTTTCATTAAAATCCCCTGCAATAATGAAAGGAATATTCATCTTCCCTTCCCGCTAAGAGTCTAAGGAATTCCAGAAATCTTCTTTTTGACCTGAGACGGTAGGGCCATACATATTTCCTAACCAAAAAGTGAACACGTCCACTAGCTGTGTATATTTTTGATATTTTTGACAACTAGTTGTGTCTAATTAGTTGACTGAAACATTGGAACTATATTTTCTCCAACGCATATATACGCAGTGGTTTCCCCGAGACGCAATGCATGGCGCACCGACTATTGGCTGGAACGTTGCTTAGAGGGGAATTAAACCCTAAATGTACCATTAAGGGACTCTGAGGCCAATGATTTTTCGATTGGTTCAATGGTTATAAAGGGAGAATATTTGAACCAAGTTTCCCACTCAGCAAATATAAAAGGGTAAACATATGAATATTATAGACCAGGTGAGATTGTATACCATTATACAAACTTAGTTATTGGCACAAACCTCGAGCTGCAAACAATTCCAAGGAAGAACTCATCAAAGGCACGATACTTATTTCCTTACTCCGGAGCACGCGAGGTTAAAGGAAACCCTTGGTATTCGAGGTGATCCTGATGGTCTAGTCGAATGACCATAGGTAGGTAATCTGGTATGTGGTTTGCATGTTTTATTGTGTACTATATTATAGGTATGTGGTGTACATGTATGCTATGATTTTGTTTCGTGGTCTCATTGAGTATTGACATTAATATTTTGACTATTGCAGCCAGACATTGATAGCTTGATATATTAATAAATTGCATAGACTTGGTACAACTTGATAAATTGAACAAGTTTCATCATGGATTTGTTTTCTTTGTTTTTTTCTCCCATCTAAATAAACCATAATATCTGCATCCGCATACCCATTTTCATGCTCACTATAACCATCACCATCTCCATGCTCATTATCACTATCCCCATAGTCGTTGTCACCATAACCATGCCACCATGAACATCACCACCGTGCTCTTCCTACCCATGTTGTCACCATCACCATCTAAAATATTGTAAATGGCTCAAGACCCATCCAAGCTCTTGAAGACTCAATACCCATTAAAGAATCCCCAAGAATGAGAATGCTTTGTGGATTCTAGATATTTTTCATGGGGATTGAGCCTAAGAAGTGTCACTTACGGAATGTGCCCCTTGGTTTCTTTACTTACACTTGGTATAACTCGAGACCCATTCTTGGTTCACAAATAACCTAGTCATGGCGGCAATAACATCATTCTATGGCTCATTCCATCTCACATCCAAAAGGCCTTCAAGGACACCTGTTGGATACCTACCGGGGCCATAAAATTCCAACCATGCAACAAAATCGGGTTCCGGGGAGTCCTGCAAGTGTGTCTAAGCGGGGAACACTAGCCATAAGTCCCCGGTCAATGATTTTGCAAAGTTGACCCCCATGTGCAAAAATTGCACACTCCCTTACTGAGCAAAACCCTAGTTTCCAAAATGGACCTACAAGTGATGATGTGGCATGGATGATGATGTGGCATGTGTGATGAAGCTGGAAAGAGACATGATGGTGTTCTGGTGCAATCATTAAGTCAGTGTTGAAATCTGACATCATTCTTGAAAAGTTTGGCAAGTTTTGAAACTTTGGAAATTGACTATGGAAAAAGTAGTCAAAACTGCTCTAAGAGAATGCCCGCCATAATTCATGGTTTGAGAAAAATACACGCACCATCATAGCAGGTTATAGCTTGTTGAAGTGGATACCTATTCATGGTCTCATTTCTCCATAAGAATGTATGAGGAGAAAGTTATAAGTCTTCCAAAATAGGGTTTCAGGATAAACTTTGGAGAAGTTCTCAAAATATTCTTATTTTTGCAATATTCTTTTTTATTATTATTGCCACCATGATCCTCAATGGGTGTCAATAATAATAAAAAAGAATATTGCAAATTACCTGATATCGTAAAATATACCTCAACGGGTCAAGACCCCTCCTTCTATGATCTGGTTATCAAAGTTCCACTCCCTTAAAGGGCTCCAGGTCTTAATCTTCCGCTTAAAACCCCATAGTTTATGGTGGAGCTTGCTTCATACATTTTTTTTTTAATTCCGGCCTCACTATTTATAGGCCTTCTTATTCATTCTCTCCCCACCTCTTGGGCATGTCTCTCCCTCATCCTTTTGGACCTGACACGGTGATTTATTCTTCTAATGCTCTCCCTTCTGAGATGCCATGACAGTGTATTCTTTTTCTTATTTTCCTTATTTTCCTGTAGTAGTGTTTCCCCCTCTTTTATATTCTTAGATCAATCTTCCTGTGGGATGTTACCTTTCATTAAAAATTTGAGTTGAGTATTAGATATCCTGAAAGTAACTTCATGCATGACTCCCAACATTATCGGGACTACCTGCCTGGATCCTGATCGGATCTTAGATAACAAGTGGTTGATAACTATGCTATTCTGTGATAGAGATGATGGACTCGATATTTCCTTATTATAATGTTTAAAATCGGTACAGTTCACCATAATATTTGTGTACATAATCGAATGCGAATGAAACTTAAACTCTGCACCTTAATCTCTGCGTATTGCAATATGAATCAAAGTCTACGTCCGTCGATTTCTCTAGTTGCTGATAGGAAACCAGTGAGAAAATTATTTTAACACATTACTTTGGTAATATCGGTCTCTCTTCAACAAGGGTAGACCATAGACAACGAACGTATACCCCTCCTGTATCATTTAAACTCCACTTGTCTATTGGTTCATTCCGTGAGATCCGGCTTTTATCTGCACTTTTCCACTTTTTCCAATCCATTGTTAAAGCGGTGTCATCCAATCACTTCTTGTAATTTGTCCTGATTTAGTGTTTGCTGGCTTAATCCTGGTTTGCACCGACTTTGTATTTATGAGTCTGTTTCTCATGTTTCCATACTAACCAGCTCACGGAAGATCCACCTTGCGTTAAATGAAAGTATCTATCCAATTCTAATCCTTTCTCATCACCTCAACAACTCGCACCTCCAAACCAAGTAGCATGTTTGTGTATCTGTACCATTTCGTTTAAACAAAGAAAAGGAAGAAAAGGAAGAAAAGACAAGTCTCCCTTGGATTCCTTTTTTTGCAATATTCTTATTTTATTATTAATGAGATCATCCTTCCCTAATGTGCTTGGTATCTTTTCGAGTGGTTGTCTCTAACTCAGTTGGCAAGGATAAATAACTAAAACAACATGATATTTATTGATCCTTGATGCTCCAGAGTCCTCCCGACTCAACATCAAGTATAAACCGAATAATTCAAGTTCACATGGTTGATGCTCTAGATATTTTTAGCTCAACATCACCTTTAGAAATAAACAGAACAAAACAAAACACTTAAGTCTTTCACATAGTATCAAAGGGGTGAAAAAAACCTGGGATATTACATCCTACCCATCTTAAAACAACACCATCCCAGTGTTAATGTATGTCATTAAGAATTCTGAAACAAGAAGGGATATTTTTCTTTCATGTCTTCCTCTCTTTCCCAGGTAGCCTCCGTAGGGTTGTAATGTTGCCATTGTATTTTTAGTTGAGTTGTAGTCTTCTTCCAGAGCTGTATTTCTCTCCGGTCCAAAATTTGAAGGGGTTTTGCTAAGAATTCCCCTTCTAGTGCTACCAACAACAGATTCCAATCCATAATATGTTTAGGATCACATACATTCTTCTTAAGTAAAGATACATGAAAAACATTATGTATTCTAACATGGGATGGTAGGGAAAGTTCATAGGCTATAGGTCCCTTCCTTGCCAGAATTTTGAAAGGAACACAATATATGAGAGCCAATTTCTTGCATGTTCCCAAACTTAGGGATCTTTTATTGGCCTTTACTTTTACAAAAACATGCTCCCCAACCTAGTATTCTTTATCCCTTATGTTTATCATTCTGCATAATTTTTATGCCTGTCTTGGGCCTCCTTTAAATGTTGTTGTGCTATTTTCACAATCTTCTCAAGTTCCTTTAATAATTCTTGTCCTAGCATTAACCTATCCATTGGGCTATCCCAAGTCACCTGTGTGCGGCATTTTCTGCCATACAATATCTAAAAGGGGGGCATCTTAGCTGACGTTTGTTGACTATTGTTTTAGGCGAATTTAGCTAAATGTATATAATACTCCCAACAGGTTGGGTTATGCATTACATACATCCTGAGCATATCCTCCACAATTTGATTTGTGCACTCAGTTGTTCCATTAGTCTGTGGGTGGTATGTTGCACTAAAATTTAGTTGGGTGTTTAATCCTGTAAAAAGAGCCTTCCAAAAATTTCCAATAAACTTGGTATCCCTATCAGATATGATAGTCTTTGGTATCCCATGCAATTTGAAGATCTCCTTTAGGAAAATTTCTACTATATGAATTGCCTTGTAAGTTGACTTAATAGGGATAAAGTGTGATGCCTTAAATTTTATACACAACCACTAAAATCACATCATTTTGTCTTTTGCTTTTGGGCAGTCTGGTGATAAAATCCATGCTTATCACCTCCCATTTCCACTGGAGTGGGTAATGGCTGTAAGCCCAACAGGATGCTGATGTTCTGTTTTGACCATTTGGCACTCTTGACATTTTGCAATAAAAAGAGCTATATTATATTTCAGTTTGGTACAAAAGTCATTTTTCCTTACAGCTGAAATCATTTTTTGGTACTCGGGGTGTCTTGAATAAGGGGGCCTGTGAAACTCTTCCAATATTGTCATTCTAATTTTTTCCTTTTTAGGCACATAAAGTCTATTTTTAAACCACAAAATCCCAATGTCATTAATTCTAAAATCTTAGTGTTGTTTCCCTAGTTTATTTTCTTGCATTCTTTCTGGATTTTTGCATAAACGTCGTCATCTTTGATTGTTGTTCTAATTATGTTCTGCAAATATGAACTTGTCTAACTGATTGTTACTTCATACAGTGCATGTATTTTTTGAATTAGGGCATCAACCACTCTATTTTATTTTCCTTTAATGTGCTTAATTTCAAAATTATATTCTCTAAGAAAAGCTAGCCACTTAGCTTGTCTGGAGTTTAGATTTGGTTGTTCAAAAATATATTTTAATCCCAGGTTGTCGGTCTTGGGTATACAAATTTTTCCCATTAGGTAGTGCCACCACATTTTTAAAGCATGGATTATGGCATTCAATTCCAGATCATGCGTGGGACAATTTTTCTCATGTTCCTTAAGTTTTCGTGACTCGTAGCAAATAATCTGGTTCTCTTGCATAAGGACCCCTCCAAGCCCTTTCTTACATGCATCTGTGCATACTCTAAATTCATTATCCAAACCAACTATTTTCAATATAGGTGTTGTTAATAGTTGTTTTAATTGTTGAAAGTTGTTTCCACAATTTTCAGTCCACAGAAATTTCACATTCTTTTTTTGAAAAGAGGTTATAGGGTAGGCTATTTTTGAAAAATCCTTGATGAATCTGCGATAGTATCCTGCTAACCCCATAAAAGATCGGATTTCTGATACACTTGTAGGAATTTTCCATTCCATAATAGCCTTGATTTTGTCGGGGTCTACTGCTATCCCTTTTTCTAAGATTACATGGCATGAATATTGAATTTGCCTTTTATAAAAGTCACATTTACTAAACTTAACATACAATTATTGTTCATGTAGTATTTGTAAGACAATCTTCAAATGTGCATCATGTTCTTCTTTGCTTTTAGAATAGATAAATATATCATTGATAAACACCAATACAAATTTATCCAGGTATTTACTAAAAATGTTGTTCATCATGCACATAAATGTGGTTGGAGAATTAGTTAACCCAAATGGCATCACCACGAATTGGTAGTGGCCATATCTGGTTCTAAATGCAACCTTATTGATGTCTTCTTCTTGAATCCTCATCTGATGGTATCTATACCTTAAATCGATCTTAGAAAAGATCTTGGCACCCCATGCATGGTTGAATAAATCATCTATTCCGGGAAAAGGGTGTTTGTTATTTATCATCTTGATTTGTTTAAATGTCGGTAATCAGTGCACATGTGCATTGTACTGTCCTTTTTTTTAACAAATAAAATTGGTGCACCCCAAGCGGACGCACTAGGACTTATATACCCTTTCTCAATCAATTCTTGAAGTTGCAATTTCAACTCTACTAATTCAGGTGGACTCATATGATAATATGCCTTAGATGCTAGTACTTCCCCTAGTACAAGTTCTATTGAAAAATCAAGTTCCCGCTTAGGAGGTATACTAGGAATTTCTTCAGGAAAAACATCTCTAAATTCTTTTAATATCGAAAAATATTCTAGTTTCTGCTCACCTTCTACCTTGTATAATTGTATGTTGACGGTGTATATTTTACATCCTTTTCTAATGCTTCTTTTAGCATGCAGGGAAGAAATACGTCTAATGCAAATTCCTTTAGGAATCCCTTGTACTGTACACTATTTTCCTTCATCATTAATGCATGTGAAATTTTTGTTTAAATAGTCCAATACAACATGATGTTTCTCTAGCCAGTCCATACCAATTAACACATCATAAGCTCCTAAAGGTAAAACATTCAAATATGCACTTGTTTTCATCCCATTTGAACCTATTTGACAATTCAGGATTATCTCTAAGATTTTTCTTTTTGCTCTGGCTGCTAGCTGCACCAACCATGGTATTTTATGCTTAATTTTGTTTAGTTTACACTTGTCTACTATATTTGGGGAGATATAGCTACGACAGGCTCCTGGTTCTATTAATATAGAAACAACTTGTGTAGAAATATTACCTTCTATTTCCACTATTGTGGATTGATGATCAACTTTACGTCCCTTTAGGGCTGCGCAGATTCTTGGTGTTTTTGGTATGTCTTCAATTATCACGTCCGGTCGCAAATTATTCAAAATTTTATGATTTTTTTTGTGGACAGTCTCTAAATAGATGCAGGCCTTGACATCCATAACATTTAATAGATGTTGGTATTGTTTTATTCTTAGCATAGGTAGCTGGTATATTTTTGCTTTGGACTGGTTGGTTGGACTGTGTTTTAGTCCTTGCAAATTTTGGGAAATTTACTGTAGGTCTTTGAAAGGATGAGGGTCTGAACCCCTTTTTCCTATTCTTTGCTTTCCATTTTTGTTGCTCTTTGCTTCTTTTTAGATTTTCCGTCCTATGCTGGGTATGTTCATAACTCAATCTAGGTTTAAACAAGGCATCATCCAACGTCTTTGGTGCATCAAATTCAATTTTTTCACAAAAATAAGGTGGTAGGAAGCTAAAAAATTGTTGTATCTTGAATTTTTCGTCTCTAATATATGGAACATGTAATGCAATAGTTCCATAATCTATTTATTAGGGTGTCCATTGTCATGGACCCCATCTTGAGTTCATGAAATTCTTTGATTTTCTTGTCGAAGAAATGCTCTGACATATATTTATCCTAGAACAACATTTTAAATACCTTCCATGATACTCTTCTTTTTTTGAAATTCTTTGTAAATTTTAGGTCTTGCCACCAATGTGCAGCTTTACCAGTCAAATAGTAGATAGTCAATCATGCTTTTACCTTGATGGGAAAATCATGTACGTTGAAGTATTTACTCATCTCCAAAATCCATTCTTCATCCTTTTCCCCATAATCTAATTCTCCTTCAAACTTTGGGGCTTTAATCTTCTTGTATTCTCCCTGCAATTCTTTCCCCTTATGCCTTTTTTATTAAGAAAGGAGGATGAGTATTCAGTTGTATCATCAACAGTGCAGCTCTTCTTCTCTATAGATGAGCTAGATTATGTGGTAGAGTCTATTTCTTTCTTCGATTTCCGTTTCCTAACTTCTTCTTGATCAACTCTCCTTTCCCGTTTACTTGTACTATGAGCATTTTGCTAACTGTGTTTTATTTCAGATAAGGTCTACAATATTATAACATTCATTTGTTGTTGTTCTTGTCTATCCTTGTAGCTTTGCAGTTCAACTCCGAAGCCAGAAGGTGTTGGATTCCTCTGTTCACTATCATGTCCAATACGCATCTCCTCCTCTTTTGGTTTGATGACTACAGTCTGCTCATTAATCATGGTGATAAGTCCCTTAATTTCGACGTTGTCTTGGGTTTTGTATTTGATCAATGAGTTCCTCTTGTCGTGCTAAATATTCCTTAGATATTTTAAATTCTACTCGGTTTTGGGCTGTATTTATAGTTTGGTTAAATAACTGTGATGATATCGAATTTTGACTTCCAAAATTGTTCAATAGACCTAGTTGTGCTTGTTGAGGGAGTGTCATGAGTCCTTTGGTGTTATTTGATGTGAAACAAAGATGATAAACAAATGGTTTGTTAGTTAAATATCTGCATTACTTTTCTTGCGATAAGCCCATAGGCCCTTAAGTGTTGAACCATGCTCTGATACCAATTGAAATGTCCCAATTTTTTTTTATAATAATACACTTAAAGCTTTGATGAAACTAGTTAAAAAAAATACTTGGGGGTAATGTTATAATTTTAATCCTTGAATAAATCTAGGTTCGTGAACCTTATTCTTTGAATTAGTTTCTTAGAGAAGATCTTAATCCTGGTATTGTTGCAATGCTTACTTAGCTTCTAGCTAATACATTGTCTTTTGTCAAACTTCCATAGGTTATTTTTGTTGGGCGCATGTGTAATTGAAGTATGGATTACAGGAAAGTTGGAGTATGCTTCAGCATCAATCCTTTGCTTAAATAACTACTCACATGTATTATTTCGATGATTACCTTCTATGAAGCAGTCTATAGTGTATCCCTTAAACTCTCCTCTCGGATGATATGTAAAGGCTTTCGAAGGTTGTATTAGGATTGCAAGGTTAACTATGAGTCGATTTTAACTATTAACCCAAATTCTTAGACATTGCTTTCATGAGGTATCCACTCCATATGTTTATAAAGAGGGGGATGAATGAAGGTACTTCCTTTATTAGTTGTACTTATTTTGAAAAAGGGGTCATCGATCTACTTATGCCATGTTGAAGGTGCTTTGACAAAACCCTTAAAGTCGACAAGAAATATCCACCTTCAAGCAGAGTCATTAAGACTCTTGTTGCAGGGTGTGCACGTGCAGGTGGGATTGATTATGTATAAATTCCGATGTCAGAAAAATCTCCAACATAGCATGCCATATTTCCCACCATGCTCCCAAGTGATGCCATGCCATGCTGCTCCATGCATGCCATGGCTCCATCGTGCACCTAGAGCCTTGTGCCATTCCCAGGTGCTCCATGCATGCTATGGCACAAGGCTCTAGATGCACGACCAAGCGCCACACTTAACCTGTTGCCATCTTCGACCAAATCCCTGCAAATCCACGCGGTTAGCAATTCAATGACCACCGGTGCAGAGAATTCAATGCTGTCACCTACCTGGCTTTTTCCTCCTCAGTATTACAGACATTCTCTTTCACTGACAGTCAGAGTGTCAAGAGAAGCAGTCGAAGGAAGGAGGAGAAGAGACGTAGGGTGTCAAGCAAGTTACAGACTTCAGATCAGTCTGTATGTTACAGACTTATTCAACATATTCTTTATCGGAAAGTTCAACGTTTGTATGAGAGTATTTTATGTTGAAACAAACTTAGATATACAAGTCGTAGATATGCTAGGGAGGATTAAAATTTAGAATATAAATTTTATTTCTTCTGCCTGTTAAAATTACAAAGATAATTCCATTTAATTGCTTATTATCTCTGCATTGTAATTGCATTATTTAGCAATTATGCTTCTTAATTCAATAATATTGAGTAAAGCAAGACATCGTCTACAGGCCATCTAGAAGGAAGTAGGGTCGTTGTAGCGCTTTGTGAATCTATTGCATAAAGAAGGGGCTTGCTTGGGCACTTAAAACCTTTCCCATGATATTTACCCGTCTACTTTATATACTTTATGTTGGATGGAATCACACCTGACATGCATTAAATCAGCAATTTGGCTTAATACAAATCGAGTTCAATGCCCTAGTGGATATAATATCTTTGACCCCCAGAAACTAGGGTTATATATATATAATCTAATTTAAAAACTTTCTTCCGGATCGACCCGACCGATTGGGTGGGGATAGATAAATCAAGAAAAGAATACAAAACTAGTTTTTCGGGTGCCCGATAGACTTTAAATTTTACCTTATCTGCAGAACTGGGTTACTGTTGCCCCCTTGGATCTTTAACCTGAACAACCCTGCATGAAATAAGCTAATGCCCTACTTAAAAAAGTGAGTTCCTGAACCCAGTAATAGACGTCCAGCCCCGTAAAACCCAATCCTTTTTGGTTAGATAGAGTATTATATGTGAAAGCGTAATTCTAGTAGTACTAAATGTTGATGTGGGTAGTAAGATAATATAGTGGGTCGTAAGGCTAGCTTTCCTCGTAGTCAATGTTGGTTTTACTCCAACTTTATATAGATAAATGGATAGAGGGTCAGCTTCGTCATTTCCATTATATCAATTGGTAAGGATTGGTGGCTGGTGGTTCTAAATAGTTCGCAATGTCGAGCATTAGTTCTATTCCTATGAGATATATTAATTTCAAATAAATTTGTGCTCTACCTAAAATGGATGAAACACATGAGAGATGAGGACTAGAAATTTCTAGATCAGCAACTACTGTACCAAGGATGGACTTAATGGGAGCAGCAACAAAGGTGACAACCGGGATGGAATTGGAGAAGTGTGACCTGTATTTAAAACATTATGATATTTCTGATTCCTGAACCCAATAGTAGCCTTCCGACCCCATAAAACCCAATATTTTTTGGTTAGATAGTGTATTATATGTGAAAATGTAATTATATGAGGTGAATCTATATTTAATTGAATGTAAAATTTTCCAAATCATTGAGTGAGGTTTAACGTAAATTTAATTGAATGTAAATTAGGTTCTTAAAGCACCATGACTCATATTTTAAAGAGTAATTTCAGAATTGAATAGGGCTTGCTGCAGAATACTGGACACAGTAAAATAAATCGCAACAAGTTATTTTCTATTTAAATAATTCAAAACGTAAATGGACATGAGCAGTAAAGTAAACCATTTAATATGTCAATAAAACCTAGACATATGTAATATTCATTTAACAGTTTGATACATCATGTTTAAATATTGCAAGTTTATATATATATATATATATATATATATATATATATATATATATATATATATATAATATATATCCATCTTTACTTATTACAAGTTTATTATAATATATATTTAAACATAACACATAATTGGAACTGCCTCCCCTAATATAAACAATAGCCGATACACATGATTGTAATCACCTACCATGGTAGAAACCATAAAAATATAATGAAGAAAGATGTTAAAACAATGTTCTATCATATTTAAGGTAAGCAAAATAACACATTTGATATATACATGATGATATGGTTGTGTTTAATGCTTAACAAAATATTAGATTGACTTGTTTTTAGTAGACAATATGGTTCAAATTTAATGATTCATCGTTTAGGTCTATAACGTTAAGGGATTAAGGGAGAGAGAAGTAAAATCATAATCTTATTTAAGAATTTAAGATGATAAGTCATATGTGCATACACAACATAGCTTAGTTAAACCAAAATAAAATAAACAATGATTTAAGGACAAGTAAATATAGACTTATATAATATATTAAAATATGCATTGCTATATTTCAACAATATTGTTTGAAAATCTTAATAATTCACGAGGGTTACTTGTTAAATTATAAAGTGATTAAAAATCAACTCACAAATTTGATTTTACATAACATATTATGAACAAGAAGCCTTAATATGAATTGGTTAATTTTTCTATAGTTTCTTGTAGAAGGAGAGGATCCCCGCCTTATCAAATATAATGATTAAAGGTCTAACAATGAATTTGGATTCACTATATGTAGAGTTTAGGAAATTGTAAAAAATGATAAATATGAAAGGCACGGATTTTTATTCTAATTTTGTCATGGGAATGGAGAATGCCCTCTCCATGACGATGTAAACATATATTTCGAAAAGAAAGGCAATGCATGTAGAACATGTTGCAATAAAGAAATTCATAAGAGATTGGATAAACTTTAAAGTGTTAGGTACTTAATTGTATCTAAAAGTAATATGTTCCCCATTTAAAAAGAAAGGTTGGTAATTAAATGTTTGGAAGTGGCTTATTTTCTTTCCTCTTTAAACTAAAAGAGGATTGGGACTCTGTATTTAGGAAAATGATTTGATTCTTTGGCCAATGTGGCATGTATTTGTGAATACGGCCTCTAGATATTTATCTAGAAGGCATAGCCTTTCGACAATGCTTGTTTGGTTTTACCTTCCTTTCTTTCTATTAAATTTGTGGGATGGAAGGTTCTAAAATCAATAAACAACAAATCAAGCCAATATTTAGATAGCTAAAAGACCAAATTTAGAATCCATGCTTGCATAAGAATTTATGTCAAATTCCTTCAATGCTAAGCCTACCAAAAACACTTGAATTGTAAAAGTATATATCAAAAGTATCTAATAGTATATATTGCAAGTCAACAAAACCTTAAGAGATATCTAATAGTCATTGAACAATTCAAAAGTAATATCTAACCTTTCATGGATAATTCAAGGTCATTGAAATTGAATAATTGAAAATAAATATTTAATATCAAATGGATAATTCAAAATGGAAATGTGTGTTAAATTGTATTTGAATTCAAAATGAAAATGGACATTATCTAGTATTTGAATTCAAAATGAAAATGGACATTATCTCACATGGAAATGGATATTACCTCATTTTAGCAATGCCCACAAAAATGTAAAAAATATATATACACAACCATCTTAAATATATATTATCAATTTTAATGATGGATAAATTTATATAAAATGTATTCCACTTAAATTTGTTTTGAAATACAATGTTAATAAAAATGCAAATCATTTATGGATTTTTTAATAAAAGTTTTGCATATTGTTAATAAACTTTCATGGCTCTCATCACTTTTTAATGGTTTAAATTAGTGTAATATTGGTGGCAATTATTATTTTAATAATAATAATTTACTCTAAACTTAATCTTCGAAAGAGTTTATATGTTTTTCATCTTATTTTATTTATTTATTCTATGTGACAGACTTTTACTTTTTTTTTTGGTTATTTTGCTAATAGTATTTTATGGATCCCGGAGAGGAAGATGCGGATTAGAGAGGAAAAGGCGGATTACAAAATAATAAAAAAACCGGGATTGCATCCACTCCATTATTATTGTATGATTAATAAGTGCAAGAATAAATATATAGTTACTACTCTTGATGCCTTAAATAAATATAATAAGTTTAGAAGCCATAAAATAAATATAATAAGTTTAGAAGCTTCCGCCTCATATGGAAATCACCCAACAGAACAAAACAAAACACTTAAGTCTTTCACATCTCATCAAAGGGGTGAAAAAACGTAGGATATTACATTGGAGCATCAAAATGAAGGGATTCCCATGATTCTCTTATCCTTCAATGCCAAGGGGCAGGGGGCGCCCCCAAGAAGCAAGCTCTCAAAAGACTCTTTCGAGTCATAGATACGGACATTATCCTAATACAAGAAACTATGTCTACAGGTCAGAAAGTGTGGGAATTATGGATCCATGGCTGAAAGGCTAGCCTTTTCCACTCTGGATGTGAAACGTCTTTCAGGAGGTTTAGTCTTGACCTGGAGCCCTCGAATAAAGGTTGTAAACTCCTCCTTTCTAAACTTTGCTATTTGTCTTGGTGTTGAATCTAAAGAATTGAATACAACTCTTCATATTATAAATGTATACGATCCTTATAAAAATAAAAAAGAATTATGAGATTCCTTGGAGGCCTCTGGTATTCTACATGATAGGCAGCTTATATTAGTCGGAGACCTGAATCTCACTCTGTCATTAAGAGAAGTCTAGAGTGGAAGTCCAAGGGTAGATCCACTGGGGGGGCTATTTCAAATCCATTGTTCGCAAGCCACAATTTAGTTGATATCGAGCCGCCAAATATCACTCTACCTGGAGAAACTTTCACAGGAATGACGATGCGGTCTCCAAAAGGATTAACTGTTTCCTAGTCTTGGATTCTTTCCTTGCCTTCTATCTAAGCAAATCCTGGGTTGATTCCGGAGGCATTTCAGATCATCTCCCAATCTGCATTAAATTAAAAAAAAAGGAGGATCCAAAGCCTATGATGCCTCCAAAATACAACCTAATCTGGGTCTCTGAGCCTGGTTTCAAAGAAATGATAGAAGCAAAGAAATGATAGAAGCTGAATGGATGCCCATATAGTCTTGGTTAAAAAATTCATAAGGACCTCGTTAAAATCCTTCAAGGAAAAATCTCAACATTGCTTGAAACAGGTTGAAGCATCAATTAAAGCAATATACGACAGTAATTCATCCGACATATTTTCAAACTCTGAACTCTCGGAGCTTCGCAATTTGGAATCGCTCAGACATGACCTCCCCAACCAGGAAGAAATTACATGGTGACTCAAAAGTCGAGAAACCTGGATTAAAGAGGGTGATAATATACTCATTTTTCCATCAATTTGCCAATGCGCGTAAAAATGCAAACACCATATGGGAAGTTCGTACTAAGGAAGGAGTATTAGCCATTTCCAATGTTGTTTCGACAAATGAAGGAGTGAAAAATTTTAGCAGTCTTCTCAAAGAACCACAAGGAGCTCCTATCGACCAAATTCTCCAGGTAATCTCAAAAATTGGTCGTTCTTTCACCACATCCATGAACAAGGAATTGGGAAAGGATATCTCAGAGGAAGAAATACGATGTGTTATGGGGTCCATGGAGAGAGGTAAATGTCCAGGTCTCGATAGTCAAACTGTGGAATTTTATTTGGGATTTTATGATCTCTTAAAAAATGACATTCTCCTCGTTGCTCATGAATCAAAAGGCTCCAGAAAAATGCCAGGGGCTCTAAAATCTACCTTCATCTAGTTGATCCCTAACAAGTTTGATACTACATGTTGCAACGTAATATATAAAATAGTGGTAAAACTTATTGCTCAAAGATTAAATCCAATTTTGAGCTCCATCATTTCAGAAGAACAGTTTGAATTTCTTCAAAACCGTCAGATAGAGGATGCAGTTTATCTTGCACAGGAAGTTCTCCACTCTGTCAAATGCTTTCGATAGAGTCAACTGGACTTATATTTGATTGGTGCTGCTACAACTGGGCATGGATATTCCATCAATGAATTGGATCATGGGATGCCTCGAATCCATTTTTTATGTTGTTCTTATAAATGGATTTCCTTCCATTTTTTTTTCAAGGCATCCTAAGGCATCGGGAAAGGATGCCCCTATCTCCACTCCTCTTTCTTCTGATCGCGGATTCCCTAATTATTCTAATTCAGGATGCATAAAATCGCAGACAACTCATAAGATTGAATATTTCCCAATGAAAGTCATCTCGCGTTTATTATTCGTTGACGACATATTCTTTTGCATGATCTATCCAGGTTTTCATATCCCTACACTCTATTCTTAACTTATTCAGTGAAGCCACAGGTATGGTCATAAACATCAACAAATCCTGTATTATTACTAATAATCTTACTCTGGAAGGGTTAAGGTTAGCGCGATCTTTATTTCCCTTCCTTTCTAAAGCATTAGACGAAGGACTGAAATATCTAAGTTTCATCCTTAAACCTAATGCATATTGTTTCGAAGATTGGTTATGGATTTTGAAAAAAATCGAAGCTAGGATTTCAATATGGGTGAATCGTCTCCTTTCTCGCGGAGGGAAGCTTGTTTTAATAAAATCGGTCTTAGAAAGCATTCCTATATTCTGGATGGTGGCAATCTCTTAGTTCCCTAAACGGATCCTATACAAAATAAGACAAATTTACTCGAGATATTTATGGTCGAGTGGACGGCGCCAAGAAGGAATTGCTCTAGCAAAATAGTCATCTCTGTCCAACCCAAAACTTCTCGAAGGTTTGGGCTTAAAATATTTGTTTATCTTTGGCCAATCAATAGAATCACACAGCCTATGAAGGATTATCCACACAACTCATCTCTATGGGGCCGAGCCTTGCGATTCGTGATGAATTTGAAGGGTGGGTGTTAATTTCAATTTGAAGGGTATATATTCTTTGAGCCCTTCGAAGATGAAGGGATATATAAATAATTGTACTTCAATTAACAAGCATAAATTAATTAAACTTTTCAAAAAAATGCAAAAAAAAAATTCTCTTTCAAATTTTTACAATCTTAAGCAATTGAATGCTCTTTACATGAGAAAATGATAACTTTTCAATAAAAACTATGAAATAAACAAAATTTTCTTTGAAAATAGTAAAGTCCACAAAATTATTATTATGCTACATAAATGAACACATTCCAACAAAAAAACATATTGTTCTTTGATTCATTTGATATTCTTCAAAAGTATTTGAGCTTACATCACTGAAGACATCAATCTATGCCCAATGGAAGAGGATTTCTAGACTTTTTCATTTGTTTCCATACATCATAAATTGCATTCCAATCTATCTCATTTAGAGCATGAGGTGCACTGAGGGAGAGAAACATAACATATCCAATGTCTCCAATGAAATCTTTGATCTATCATAAATTTTTATCCTATTTAATTTTGAGAAGCCTCCTTCACACATTGTTGTACTTGTTGGAATTACAAGAATAACTTGCCATAATTACCTCAAATAAGGAAATCCTTCGAACCGTTCAAGTTTATCTCCACATATATCCCATGCTCCAAACATATGCTTTTTAGGGTATGATTTATAAATAGTACAAAGAAATTCATCCATTTCACCCAAACATTTAGCAGCATCCACAATAGGCAAGTCCCCAACACTAAAATTTTCACATAAACATTGCAACCATGTTTTTGTTTGAGAGTATCTATCATCCATTTCTTCATAATAATGTTGAGGACTGAAAACCTTAGCAGTATTAAGGGCTGGTGCAAGCTAATGCTGGCCACTCATGACGCATTAGTCACAATGGACTTCTGGAAAAACAGAAATATGACCGTCAAAAAGCAATATTAGAGCTACCTACGCAACTTTTTGGAATATGGCGTGAGAAGATGAACGTAGACAATCGGATTACCTTCCGGAATATGTAAATATTATTTATGGAAATTAAGTATAACTCCCAAAAAATGGGGTTCTCCTAAGGTTGGTATGTTATTTTTTTAAGAAAAAATAATGAATATGTTTGCGTTGGTCCCCTGGTTTGGTATGCAAATGGTGACATTTTGTGAAAAAACTTATATACAGTCATAGATAACATATCATTCTAGTGCAACGCTACTTTTCCATATTTATTTATGTTAATTTTAATTTTTTTTTAATCAAGGAAGTCATCCAAGCCCTAAAATGACTAGGTCGAGCGTTTGTCCCCGACATCATGGTATTAACATAATCAATGGAGTTTTTTTTTAAGGATGTAGGTCTTTGTGTGTACTTGTGCAGGTTCTTTTCCGTTTTAAAAATAGGTGAGTCAATCAAAAGTTATAGATGAAAGAAATAACTTACTTTTTGTGTAAGATTGACGTTAGTGCAATTAAAATTAATTAAAAAATAGAAACAAATAATATATTTAATAAAAAATTACATATTCGGAATCTGTACACATAGTTCTACAAGGGTGTGCAATATAATTAGCAGTGGACAAATGTTGCATATGCAGAATCATGCTTGAAACATAAGAAGTTATAGAATAAGATGTATTTTGTTATAACACAGTCCAAGTCACTTGGTTTGGCAACCTGAACCTAAAACCATAGCGGCCAAGTCATCCACCATGTTGGTGGGAAAGGAATTGCCCGCCAAAATTTAGAAATTTAAATGGCGCGTATGTGTTGTTTTAAATACACGCGTACGCGTTGTTTTAAATACATGCGTACGCACTAAATGTGCGGATGTGCTAAAATTGTACATGTGCACACATTTGTTTACTAATCCAAAATGTAGTTTTGATGTCATCTTCATCTATCTCAAACAACCCATAGCAAAAACTTCTTTCGAAGGCTTGCTGGCCCTGGACCCCTCGTTGCACGTGTTGAGATCGTAACCAAACCTGGGGTACAAACACGACTGAAACAACATCATCTATGAGACTAGAAGATCAGGCTCCATATCCAACACTCTCCCTCTCACTCCTCCCATCTCTTCCTAAGCCCCCTCTTTCCCCTCCCCCCTCTCTCACTATCTCCTTAACCATGCTCCCCTCTCCCCCTAAACCTCATCCTCTCACTCTCTCTCTATAATCGTTATCTCTCTCTCTATATGTCTATGTAATCCCCCTCCACTCTTCTGCCCCCTATGTCCCTCTCTCTCTCTCTCATTAATATTTCTCTCTCTCACTTTCACTATAAGGGAAATACCTTGTAGCGGAGGTTCCCCGCAAATTGGCCTTTTATACTGCGCCCAAACCAATGCTCAAGGATTTACTGAGAAGTGTAGGGAGCTGGAGGTGTAGGGAAGAGAGAGAGATAGAGACAACCCATGTTAGTAAGAGCTCGGGAGAGGAGGGGGTTTAGGGTTAGGGGGAATAGGAGAGAGATAAAAAGAGTAGAATGGTTAGGGATGGGGGAAAGGTTAGGGAGAGGGAGAGGGGGTTTAGAGAGAGAGAGAGAGAGAGAGAGAGAGAGAGAGAGAGGTGTAGAAGCAGGGAATAAAGAGTGAGATAGGGGGGTTAGTTAGGGGTAAGAGGCTAGGAGGGGGGTTAGCGAGGGGGAGAGGGAGAGAGAGATTGAGAGAGGGGGTTAGTAATGGTTAGGGGGAGGAGAGGATGGAGAGAGAGAGAGAGAGAGGAGAGGGTGTTAGTTGTAGGGAGTGAGAAAGAAAGATGGGAGGTGTGGTTAGAGGAAGGGTGATGACGATGACGACGACGACGATGATGATGATGATGAAGATGAAGGCGATGATGATGATGATGATGAAGATGATGACGACGACGACGACGATGAGGAGGAGGAGGAGGAGGATGTGATGAAGATGAGGATGATGATGAGGATGAGGATGAGGATGATGATGATGAGGATGATGATAAGGATGATGATGATGGTGATGATGATGATGATGATGATGATGAGGATCATGAGGATGATGATGATGAAGAATATGAGGACGATGATGATGATGATGATCATCGTCATCATCGTCATCGTCATCGTCATCTTAATCATCATCATCTTCATCATCTTCATCATCATCATCATCTTCATCACCATCATCTTCATCACCACCATCATCTTCATCTTCATTATCATCATCGTCATCTTCACATCATCTTCATTATCATCATCATCCTCATCACCATCTTCATCATCATCATCATCCTCATCTCCATCATCATCATCATCTTCTTCTTCATCATCATCATCATCTTCATCATCTTCATCATCATCTGTGTTGTCGACATCACCGTCATCTTCATCGTCTTCATCATCATCTTCTTCTTCTTCATTGTCATGATCATTGTGATCATCATCATAATCATCATCATCTTCATCATCTTCCTCATCATCATCATCATCATCTTCCATCACCATAATCATCATCATTATCGTCTTCATCATCATCATCATCATCATATTCATCATCGTCTTCATCATCATCATCATCATCATCATCATCATCATCATCATCACAATCATCTTCATCTTCATCATCTTCATCATCATCATCTTCAACGTCTTCGTCATCATCATCATCCTCATAATCATCCTCACCAACATCATCATCATCATCCTCATCACCATCATCATCATCTTCATTATCATCATCACATCATCATCATCACATCATCATCATCATCATCATCATCATCTTCATGACGACGAGAACGATGATGATGATGATGATGAAGAAGATGGCGACTGTGATGATGATGATGATGATTATGAAGATCATAATGAATATGTTGTTGATGATGATGACGATGATGATGAGGAAGAGGGTGATGACGATGATGATGATGACGATGATGACGATGAGGATGATGAGGATGAGGATGATGATGATGAATATGGGGATGATGATGATGAGGATGATAATGAGGATGATGAGGATGATGATGATGATCGTCATAAACATCATCATCATCATCATCCTCTTCTTTATCATCATCATCATCATCATCATCTTCATTTACATCATCATCATTGTGATCTCCATCATCATATTCTTCATCATTATCATCATCTTCATCACCATCATCTTCATCTTCATCATCACTATCATCATCTTCATTGTCATATTCATCATTATCATCATCCTCATCACCATCTTCATCATCATCGTCTCTTCATCGTCGTCATCATCATCCTCATCACCATCTTCATCATCATCGTCCCTTCATTGTCGTCATCATCATCATCATCATCATCATCATCACCATCATCTTCATCATCATCATCTTCATCTTCATCATCTTCATCATCATCATCTTCAACGTATTCATCATCATCATCATCATCCTCATCACCACCACCACCACCATAATCATCATCATCATCATCACCATCGTCGTCATCATCATCATCATCACCATTGTCATCATCATCATCATCATCATCGTCTTCATGATGAAGATGATGATGATGAGGAAGGTGATGATGGAAGAGGGTGATGACGATGATGATGATGAAGATGATGATGAATATGATGATGAAGATGATGATGATGATAATGAAGATGATGGATGATGATAAGATGGTGATGATGAGGATGATGATGGTGATGATGATGATGATGAAGATGACAAAGATGATGAGGAGGAGGAGGACGATGAATATTATGGTGATGACGATGACATCGATGATGATGAAGAAGATGTTGATGATGGATATGTTGATGAGGAAGAGGGAGATGAAAATGGTGATGAAGATGAAGACTATGATGATGACAATGATTATGATGATGATGATGACGACGATAACGAGTATGATGATGATGATGATGATGATGAATACCATGAAGATGATGGTGATGACGAAAAAAATGATGATCATAGTCTTCATCATCATTATCATCTTCATCATCATCATCATCATCATCATCATCATCATCATATTTTCCATCATCATCATCATCATCATCACCATCATCCTCATCATCATCAACATCATCATCATCTTCGTCATCTTCATTATCATGATCGTCATCACCCTCTTCCTCATCATCATCATCATCATCAACAACATCTGCATCATGATCTTCATCATCAACATCAACATAATCATCATTGTCATTACCATCTTCGTCATCGTCATCATCATCATCATCATCATCATCATCTTCATCATCATCATCATCATCATCATCATCGTCATCGTCGTCGTCGTCGTCATCACCATCTTCCTCATCATGATCTTCATCGTCATCATCACCCTCTTCCTCATGATCATCTTCATCATCATCATCATCGCCATCACCATCATCTTCGTCGTATTCATCATCATCACCCTCTTCATCATCATAATCATCATCATCAGATCATCATCATCATCATTATCATCATCGTCGTCGTCATCTTCATCATCATCATCATCATCTTCATCTTCATCATCATCATATTCATCATCATCATCATCTAAATTATGAAGATGATGATGATGAACATGTTGACGAGGAAGAGGGAGATGGCAATGATGATGAAGATGAGAACGATGACAATGATGATGACGATGACAATGATGATGAGGATGGTGATGATGATGATGATGATGATGATGATGATGATGATGACGAATATGATGATGATGATGATGAAGGCCATGAAGATGATGGTGGAGACCATGAAGATGATGGTGAAGACCATGAAGATGATCATCTTGTGTTAAAATAATGTAACTGCGGAAGATGTTCTATTTATATTATTGTATTCCTCCTCCAGGAGATGATGGTCATGTAATTAATAATGTAAAGGTCATTGAAAGAATCAATGTAAACCTTAGAACATGTGTCGGCCTAGAAAAGCCCCTAAAATATTATTATATTATGTAATTGACCAGTCAAGTAGAGAATTCAGCCCTGTTGGGAAATTTGTCACCCCAATGGAAGAATATAAATAAGAGATGCCTCTCCCTCTTCTATTCACTCATTCACTCAAGCAAGTTCTCATTGGTGAAGAGGAGAGGTGCGCACAAGTGGAGGAGTAGTTGATTTGTCTTGGGGAACTTTTGTACTTTGTGATTTCTATATTGAGGAAGGCTTGTCGGGGTTTTCTCCCTTTGTAGTTTCCCCGAGAGAATATATGTGTTCATTGTGTTTTATGTTGTGCTTGTTTATATTTTAGTAATTGTTTATATGCTATATGTTGTTCAAGTAAAAAATAACATGGTATCAGAGATGGTGTGAAAGATTACACTGTGTAGCCACGGGAAATTAGGGATTTTTCCAGAAGCATAATTTTTTAGTTCTCTCAGCACAGGATTGATCCCTTCAGAAAAATCAAAATTTTGAGCCCAAGATCGAACTTTTTGGTTGGGAAGAACCCTAGGATCAATCAAACCCTAGTTCGGGATTTGGACCAGAAAAACCAGAAATTGCAGATCCAAATTTCGCAGGTCACTTTTGAGGGGTAAATTTATGGAGTTTCCAAAATCTGAGCACACCAGCTTGCTCCCCTCATTCAAGTACATCTCCCTGGCCTGTCAGAAGTTTGAAATTCCAAGTTTGAATTTTTAGGGTTTCTATGTCAAACCCTAGATCCAACAAATCTTCAAGGTAAGATCTACAAAATTTTCTATTTCCATTTGAGGTTCTCATTATAGAAAAATGACAAGCAATACCAAGCTTGATGAAAATCTTGAGGGAGCTGAGAACTTCAGATCCTGGAAGTATAGAGTCATGCTCATCCTTGAAGAGCATGAACTAGAAGACTATGTGAAGGAAGGGCTTACAGAACCAGAGGGAGATGAAGAAAAGGAAGGGCATAAAAATAACCTTATCAAATTAAAGAGGATCATCGTTGACTCCATCAAGGATCACTTGATCCCCCATGTGTCTTCCAAGAAGACAACAAAAGAGATGTTTGATTCCTTGACCAGCTTGTTTGAAAGAAAGAACATTAACAGAAAGATGACCTTGAGAAATCAAGTCAAGGGTGTGAAGAGTATGACGTCTGAGTCCATGCACTCATACTTCTCCAGGGTATCCTAGATCAAAGAACAACTAGAAGCCATTGGGGATATTATAGAGGATGCAGAAGTTGTGATGACTACTCTGAATAGTCTCCCCCGAGATTGGGAACCATTTGCTTGTGGCATTTGTGCCAGAAAGAAACTAATCAATTTTAGAAACCTATGGGAAGAATGTGTCCAAGAAGAAGAAAGACTAGTCGTAAGAGAGGAAAAGTTAAATGACGATGAAGATCAAGCTTTAACTACTCATGCTAAAGGTGGGAAGAAGAGGAAGAACAATCCTTGTCACCCAGAGGACTCTCCAAGAAGACCCCAAGAGAAGAGAAGGACCAGAAAGGATTTCTCTTCAATTTAATGTTACTCATGCCACAAGACTGGACACATTGCAAGGAATTGTCCAAACAAATATGGACACCACAAGAAGTAGAAGAAGAGGTTTCATGCTCATGCAGCAGAAGATAGTGATGATGATAACAAGACTAGAGATAATGAAGACTCCAGTGAAGAATATGTTCTTATCTCAACACTCATTTGTTAGAAAAACAGGATCGCAGAGCAATAACAATAAA
This sequence comes from Larix kaempferi, assembly GCA_027924585.1. NCBI lineage: Eukaryota > Viridiplantae > Streptophyta > Pinopsida > Pinales > Pinaceae > Larix > Larix kaempferi. The sequence continues at coordinate 2,428,607 of BSBM01001294.1, read as the reverse complement.
TAGAAATGCAAATATAATCACACACACATTACAAGAGAGACACAGATATATCGTGGTTCACCCCAACTTGGGCTACGTCCACACTAAATTTTCCAGTCCTTATTATTATTACCGTCCAACAAGGTGAAGGGATACAACCTGCAGCACAGCCGCTGCACTTCCTCTTCACTGTCTCACAGTCTCTCTCCTGATCTTAAAGATCTTTACAATGCATAAAACCTAATACATCTTGCCATAGCCGTATTACAATGTCTTTCTTTTATAGGGGAAGTACAATGGGAAAATACCATGGGATACCCAAAACCATGGGCCCGCAAAACAGCTGGCGAAAACAGCCCCAAAACTTTTTCTCGGGGGCGTTGCCCCCGAACCCTTAAAAATTCAGAATGGGTGTACAGTTCTTTGGGGTGCACGACTAAGAGAATATCATCTATGAAACTGGAAGATATGGCTCCACAACCAACATCATTGGTTCAGTATCTCACGGAAGTGATACTTGTCTAGTGGATAGTGGAGCTTCAAAGCACATGACATGATACAAAGAATCCTTGTCTCATCTCATCTAGAAGGAATCTCCACACAAGGTAAAACTCAGAGATGACTACCAATATCCCATCAAATGTATGGAAGAAGCCTCTTACAAGTTGGACTCTGGGAAGTCCATGAACATGAAAGATGTACTTTATGTACATTGGTTAAAGAAGAACCTTCTATCTATTTCAGAATTAGATAACAAAAGGTCTTAGAGTTGCATTTGTAGATGGTGAAGTTCTCATGTGGCCTAAAGGGAAGACTATTGATGATGCAATAGTCATTGGAGTAGAAGAAGGAGGAATTTACAAACTGAAGGGTCATGCATATGCAGCAATGATGGCTAGTACCATGAACCCCTGTGAGCTATGGCATAGGAGACTAGCTCATGTACACTATAAGGCCTTACCAATTGTAAGTAAGGTGGTGACTGGATTACCAGAGATCCAGGTGGATCATGAAGGAGTATGCAAAGGGTGTGATCAAGGGAAGAGTACGAAGAACCCATTTCCAAGTAGCGACAACAAAGTGAAAGCTATTCTGGATATCATTCATTCAGACATTTGTGGACCAATGTCCACCACCTCTCTAAGTGGGTATGAATATTATGCATCTTTTATTGATGATTATTCTCACAAAACCTGGATTTACTTTCTGAAGAATAAGAATGAAGTCTTTGAAAAGTTTAAAGAGTTCAAGGTGCTCGTAGAGAATCTCTCTGAAAAGAAGGTTAAGACCCTGAGGTCAAACAATGGAGGGGAATATACCTCAAGGGATTTCAAATATTTTCATAAGCACACAGGAATTAAGAGGTAGCTCAATGTTCCTTATAATCCACAACATAATGGTGTAGCCGAAAGGAATAATAGACGAATCATAGGAGTAGTGAAGGCTATGATCCATGATCAAGACTTACCCATGCATATATGGGTAGAAGCTGCCAGAACCGCAGTCTATGTACAAAATAGGATCTCCCATAGTGCTCTTGGAAACAAGACCCCTGAAGAGATGTTCACCGGGAAGAAATTGAAGTCATTCATCTAAAAATATTTGGATGTCTGGTGTTCATCAACATTCCAAAGGAGAAGATATCGAAACTAGAGCCTTCAGGGAAGAAGGGAATATGTGTGGGTTACAGTGAGCAATCTAAAGCTTACCGCATATACATCGCAGGATTCCGTCAAATCGAGATTAGTCGGGATGTCACTTTTGATGAAGATACAGCTTTCAACAAGTCCAAGAAGACTCATGAGGATGAAGAGGAGCAGGAGGCTCCCAAAGTTGCATAATCAAACAAAGAATCAATTCCAAATATTGAAGGAGATCCTACTCCAGAGGATCATGACATGTCAGAACCTTAGGTACCTGAGGAGATACCTCATGTGGATATCTCTCAAAAGAGAAGACGAGCCTAGGCACGTGAATTAATTTAATATGTAGGAAAGTATGGTGCTCCAGAAGGATCCAGTAGGGAGATCAAGAGACCAAGGCCATACGCCAATTATGAAGCCTTGATGTGCAATCTTGTTGAAGAAGAACCAGCTTGTTTTGAAGAAGCAGTAAAGAAGAAGGAATGGTTGGATGCCATGAATGAAGAGTATCAGTCCATCATCAAAAATGATGTTTGGGATTTGGTAGCAAGACCGAAGGAAAAATCGGTTTTTTCATCAAAATGAATCTTCAAAACAAAACATTCAGCAGACAGAAGCATTGAAAAGTACAAGGAAAGATTTGTAGCCCATGGATTCTCGCAAAAGGAAGGAATTTATTACGAGGAGACTTTTGCCTCGGTATCCAGATATACTTCGATTAGAACCATTCTTCCTTGGCAGCCAAGATGAAATGGAAGCTACATCAGATGGATGTAAACACTGCTTTCCTTAATGGAAACATAGAAGAGGAAGTATATATCGAGCAACCAAAAGGATTTGAAGTAGAAGATAATAAGTCAAATGTATGCAAGTTGAAGAAAGCACTGTATGGGTTGAAGCAAGCTCCCAGAGCATGGTATGGAAGAATTGACAACTTCCTGATGAGCTTGGGATTTACCAAGAGTAAAGTGGATTCTAATCTTTATTACAAGATTATGAATGATGAACCAATGATACTACTACTGTATGTGGATGACTTATTTCTGACTGGAGAAGCCAAGACTGTTGTTGAATGTAAGAAGAGGCTTGCAGTAGAATTTGAGATGAAAGATCTTGGAAAGATTGCACTATTTTCTAGGTCTTGAGGTATGGCAGTTTCCAGACGATATTTTCCTGAGTTGAGGAAATACACAATAGAGATCCTAAAGAGATTTGGGATGCTGGATTGCAAGGCCATGAATACTCTGATGGTGACAAATCTGAAGCTTTTGAGTGATGCTTCTTCAGAGAAAGTGGATGTCACCATGTATAGACAGATTATTAGGTCATTGATGTATTTGACCAATACTCGTCCAGATATATGTTTTGCGGTAAACACATTGAGTCAATATATGGTGATTGAAACAAAACATGTGATGAGATATCTAAAAGGTACATTGGATTATGGACTCAGATATGTCTCATATAGTTCAGACTGTATGGGTACACAGACTCAAATTGGGCTGGAAGTGTTGCAGACAGAAAGAGCACTTCAGGATGTTGCTTTAGTTTGGGATTAGGTGTGATCTCATGGCTCAGTAGAAAGAAACCCTGTGTTGCACTCAGTACATCAGAAGTTGAATATGTAGTAGCTTGTTCAGCTTGTGGTGAAGCAGTGTGGCTTCACAAGATGTTGGCAGGATTGTTCGATGCAGAGATTGATGCTACGGAGATACTCTGTGACAACCAGAGTTGCATCAAGATGACAGAAAATCCTATGTTTCATGATAGATTGAAGCACATTGAGATTAAGTTCCACTATATCTGGGATATGGTGCAGAGGGGAGCTGTGAAGCTCGAGTATGTTCCTAGAGAGGAACAAGTTGCTGATGTACTTACTAAGCCTCTGGCTCGTGTGAATTTTGAGTACTTTTGAGACAAGATTTGTGTGGTCCAGAGGGACCTCTCTAGAAAGAGAGATTTATGATGCCTATCTGAAAGGATAGATGCTTGTCCAGGAGGGACAAAAGATCAGTAATAGTTGATAGATAGTTCTAGCTCTCACGAGCTGATTCCTGTCCGAAGGGATGGATGCCTCTCCAAGGGTGAGGGAAGATCAGTACTGTTTGACTGATAGTTCCAACTCTCATGAGATGATTCCTATCCAGAGCGATGGATGCCTCTCCAAGAGTGAGGGAAGATCAGTACTGGCTGAATGATAGTTCCAGCTCTCACAAGCTGATGCCTGTCCGTAGGGATGGATGCCTCTCCAAGTGTGAGGGAAGATCAGTATTGGCTGATTGATAGTTCCAACTCTCACGAGCTAATGCCTGTCCAGAGGGATGGATGCCTCTCCAAGGGTGAGGGAAGATCAGTACTAGCTGACTAATAGTTCCATCTCTCATGAGTTGATGCCTGTCCGGAGGGATGGATACCTCTGCAAGGGTGAGGGAAGATCAGTATTGGCTGACTGATGTTTCCAGATCTCACGAGTTGATGCCTCTCCAGGGGAGAGGGAATATCAGTACTGGATGACTAGTAGTATTAGTACTTAGTTACTGATTGTTGTTGCAGGTGTTCCAGCTAATGGTGATGCTGATGTTGATGTTCCAGCAAATAGTGTTCCAGCTGACGACTATGTTGTTCCAGCTGATGCTACTGCTGATGTTGATGTTCCAGTAGATGGTGATCCAACTAACAATGATGATGATCCAACTGACGATGATGATGTTCCAACTGACGAGGTTGCTGACAACAGAAGATGTTCCAACTGATGATGTTGTTGATGAGGATGTTCCGGCAGATGATGTTCCAGTTGATGATGTTATTGTTCCAGTGAGAGGATGATTGTTGATGATGATGCTGCTGATGATGATCATACTTCATCATATGATGATGATGCTACTCGGTAGATGATGCTCCAAGACAGATGATGAAAAGCCTTCCTGCGACATATAGAAGTTCACAAGTTAGTTGTGCAGATGTTGTTACCCACAGAATACCTTCCTAGTTAAGAGGGAGTGTTAAAATAATGTAACTGTGGAAGATATTCTATTTATATTATTGTATTCCTCCTCTGGGAGATGATGGTCATGTAATTAATAATATAAAGGTCATTGAAAGAATCAATGTAAACCCTAGGACATGTGTCAGCCTAGAAAAGCCCCTAAAAGATTATTATATTATGTAATTGACCAGTCAAGTAGAGAAGTCGGCCCTGTTAGGGAATGTGTCACCCTAACGGAAGAATATAAATAAGAGACACCTCTCCCTCTTCTATTCACTCGTTCACTCAAGTAGGTTTGCATTGGTGAAGAGGAGAGGTGCGCACAAGTGGAGGAGTAGTTGATTTGTCTTGGGGAACTTTTGTACTTTGTGATTTCTATATTGAGGAAGGATTTGTCGGGGTTTTCTCCCTTTGTGGTTTCCCTGAAAGAATATCTGTGTTCATTGTGTTTTATTTTGTACTTGCTTATATTTCAGTAATTATTTATATGCTATATGATGTTCAAGTAAAAACTAACATCTTGATCAGCATCTTCATCATCGTCGTTGTCGTCATCATCACCATCATCTTCATGGTATTCATCACCATCATCATCTTCATCGTCATCGTCATCGTCATCGTCATCATCATCATCATCATCATCATCATCATTTTTGTGATCATCATCATCATCATCAACTTATTCTTCATCATCATCATCATCACCATATTCATCATCATCATCATCATCTTCATTATCAGCATCATCATCGTCATCATCGTCTTCATAATCATCATCATTGTCATCATCATCATCATCATCATCATCATCATCATCATTATCATCATCATCGTCATTGTCATCGTCATCATCATCATCTTTGTCATCATCATCATCTTTGTCATCATCATCATCATCATCATCAACTTAATCTTCATCATCATCATCATCATCATCACCATCTGCATCATCATCATCATCATCATCATCTTCATTATCATCATCATCATTGTCATCATCATCTTCATAATCATCATCATCTTCATAATCATCATCATCTTCATAATCATCATCATCATCATCACCCTCTTCATCATCATCATAACCCTCTTCCTCCTCATCATCTTCATCATCACCATCACCCTCTTCCTCATCATCATCGTCATCACCATCATCTTCATTGTCTTCATCATTATCTTCATCAATATCTTCATCATCATCGTCGTCATCATCATCAATGTCATCATCATCACCCTCTTCCTCATCATCATCACCATCATCATCATCATCTTCATCATCTTCATCATCGTCGTCATCATCACCATCGTCATCACCATCATCATCATCATCACCGTTTTCGTCGTCATCACTACCACCATCATCATCTTCATCATGATTCATCATCATCGTCGTCATCATCATCATCGTCATCATCATCATCATCACATCATCATCATCATCATCATCTTCATCACCATCATCTTCATCTTCATCATCATCACCTTATTCCTCATCATCATCTTCATCATCATCATCTTCATCATCTTCATCATCATAAGGAGCTTCTCTAATTTTTGATAGAAGGAGGTTCTCTAATTTTGTTGAATCATTACTGGTGTGAGATGATGACTATGATGATGATGAACATGATGATGAAGATGTTGATGATGATGATGATGGTGATGATGATGATGAAGATGATGATGATGATGATGATGATGAAGTTGATGATGATGAAGATGTTGATGAGGAAGAGGGAGATGATGATGATGATGATGATGATGAAAATGTTGATGAGGAAGAGTGAGAAGATGATGATGAAGATGACGATGAGGATGATGAAGATGAAGATGATGGTGATGAAGATGATGAAGATGATGATGGTGATGATGACGATGATGATGATGTTGATGATGATGAAGATGACGAAGATGATGATGATGATGATGATGAGGGTGAGGATGAGGATGAGGATGAGGATGAGGATGAGGATGATGATGGTGATGATGACGATGATGATGATGATGATGATGATGGTGATGGTGGTGATGACGACGACAACGATGATGATGATGATGATGATGAAGATGATGATGATGATGATGATGATGATGAAGATGAGGATGATGATGATGATGAGGATGATGATGATGATTATGAATATGATGATGATGACATAATATTGTTTAAGGCATGTGATGTAGCCTAATCATGGTATATGTATCCCTCTGCATTTGCTAGAGATACCCCACAAGGGTTATGTGTGGAGGTTTGAAGAAGCAATCAACATCGTATCCTAAGAAGCTTCTTGAGTTGTAGGTGTTGTTCATGGTGCTTGAGCCTGAGAAGCTTCATTTAAGGCATGAGGAGCTTCTTGTTGTCCCTATGCCTTGGTCAGAACTTGACACCCATTTTTGGTTCACAACTAACCTAGTCATGGCACCCATAACACACTTGAAGTTGACTAATACCCTATAGATTTTATATGTGGTGGTCCAGGGACTCTTTCATGGTGGTTGTGCCTAAGAAGAAAGAGTTAGTGTTGGAGGTTCTTGTTTCCCTCCACTAGCCATGGTTAAGGAGCCAAGATAAATCCTTGAACCCCAAGACATAATAATGGCAACCATATTCAATTAATATGCAAAAGACTCCTTATAGGGGGATATTGTCATGGCTTCTATGTGTTATTGATGACGCTTGAGGTCAAGAAGTTTCAATTAAGGCTCAAGTGGAATTTAATTGAGCTCATTATGCTTCAATAAGATCTCAAGGAACCTGTTTTCATTCTTTGATGTTGTTCAAGGCCTTGCAACATATCCATGGTATTTCATGGTAGTCTGAGGATGCATTCATTGCATTTGATCTTGAAAAAATATGTTTTGAGTCTAAGATTGTTATTTCCCTCCATAAACCATGGCCAAGGGCTTGAGGCTATTGTTTTTCTACCAAGACTAGGGTTAAGGGCCCAAGAACCATCCACAGTGCATAAATCATGTTATCGATAATCTATATTGGACAACTAATGGTGTTCATATTCCCAAGATGAAAATATATTGACAAATGCTCTTGTTTAATACTCGTACATGATTCCCAAGACATTGTAATGACACTCGCATTCAACTTTAATTCCAAAGACACCTTATAGATGGCTCACGTTGTGGCTTTTAGGTTTTTTTCATGGCACTTGAGGTTGAGAGGATCATTTAGGGCTTAAAGCCCTTATTTCAATTTACAAAACCTACTCATGGCTCATGTATCCTATTGTTGTGACCACAACACCCCCCAGGGAAAATCCAGGGGCCCCTTAGAATTGTTTTTTAAAGTTGGACGTATGAGAGGGTTTTTTTTGTATTATTTCCTTACTCAGCCATGTTTGAGGCCCTATGGGCTGTCTTTGGTGTGAAAAACACTCATATCCAAATGATTTAGGGCCCAGGGCCCAAATCATTTCATCCCCATATCGTAGCTCCTGAGTTATGAAATGTTCATTTAGGTCTCAATCCTCTTCTTTCACCTTCTAAGCATGTTTACATTTCAAATCCTGTGTGGTGTTGCACCGGGCGTGACCCTTGCAGGTATGACGTGGGATGCTACTGCTCCCCCCTTAACCCCATGATCTCTTTGTTGGTTGTGGAGCCTGATCTTCCAGTTTCATAGATGATATTGTTTTAGCCATGTTTGTACCCCAGGTTTGGTTATGATCCCAACATGTGCAATGGGGGGTTCGGGGGCATCGACCCCTAAAGAAATTTTTGTTATTGGATACCAACACCATAATAAACACAATCAATTAATGGTGTAAACGTTATGCATGGGAGCGTGCGCGTGTTTTAGCGCGTACGCACTGATGGCGTGTACGCCCTACAAACATGCATGCATGCATATATTTGCGTACGCGTGCACGCATATTTTGTCCACGTCAACTCACCAATGTGGATGATCGGCATTGCCGAAGCAGGGGCGCATACACATGTTTGAATGCGCGTGCGCGCCCTTGTTTTTTTTCCGCTTGTGTGCTTCCATTGCAGCCTTTTTGGGTACCAACTTCGTGCAGGTACCCTTAAATATAGGAATATCTATGAACCTCCTATCTAGAGATTCAATTACGTTCATCACAAAACATTTTATTAAAAGAATGCAATCATCTAGTGTCCTTGGTCTTTGTATCTTTGGCAAACTTTCAAATCCCAATGGATGTAAATGTATCATACCTATGATATCTGCAAACTCAAGGGTTCCTCCTCGTGCTCTAACTAAAAAGGAGGATATGTGCATTGTACCTACCCCAAATATGCCCCCCCAAAGACCATTTAAGAAGCATGTTAATAGTAACATCTAAAGTAGTGTTAATAAAGGTAATATCAACATGGTCCTCTTGGAACTTATGATTCAACTTATTTAACTCAATGAGCACATCTGCAAGCAAACGGATGCAAAATTGCACTTGAAATATTATTGCCAACTCATACATATTTATCTCCCATAAATCCCAATCTTTTAATAAAGCGGGCATGATTTTGATGAGTCTTTCCATGACCTTTCCTCTAGAGAGCCACGTAATTTGATTAATTTGCAAAACCTCAAACTTAGTGATTTGAAAGGATTTCTTAGCTCTTTCAGTTCTCCATGTCTTTTAGTAGACTTTCTGAGCCATGAATAAAATTTGATTGCAAATTTATCAATATACTGCAACTCGGGAAAATGAAATGAAGCATCATTTGTTGTTAATGCTTCTTTATCAGCTATGGAATGGATATCTAATAAATGACGAGCATCTCGACATATCTTAGAAGATACACATTCACAACTACCCCTCATGGAAGATGCCCCATCAGATCCAAACTAACTTCATCAAAGATAGATCCATTTCCATTAGAAGAGTTATCACTGCATCATACATAGATTGGGTTGTTCCATATTTTATTTGAAACAAGTGTATGAATTTTGTTACACATTGACCTCTTCTTTCATTTTTCAAATATGTAATATAAATAATGAAATGGTGCTTCATAGTTAGATCAATGCTTTCATAAACTAAAATTGAGTAAAATGGACTATGGAAAATCTCATCTTTTAACTTTTTCCACAAGTATTGCATCACAAATTTACAATGTGCATGGAATTCGTGATCTTTCCCAATTCCAATATTTTGGACAATGAGCGTAATTTTTTAATGTCAATCGATGCCATGGTTCCTGCAGGTTGTGTCACACGTTTTTTATTTGTACCAGAGGATTTTAATGGTATCGTATTATGTAATTATTTTAGCAGATCATAATGTTTATTTAAAATTCAGTTCACAATTATATATCCATATATCCTTGGAAACTTTATAGCTTATGAATTTAAACACACTATGAAATTATTTTGACAAGTAATTTATAATATTACCCTTCTTTTGAAATGTTGTTATAAATTGTGTCATTCTTAATTGGAAGGGTAAAAATAAGATTTTGAAATTTTTTTGAAGGGAAATTTTAACTTTGCGCTTCTAGGAAGGGCTAGAATCCTCTGGAAGGGCTAGGAAGGGTTCAATTTTGAATGTTTCTTGTGATCCAAATATTTTTGCGGGAACACGATGGAAAAATGGTTGAAAAACCCACGCAAATTATCCCATAATGGTTCAATAGGTTGGCAAGCAATGGTTAATGCTTTTATCCAAATCAAACCCTGGGTCGCATTGAATACATGTAATAGAAAATTGAATCACCTCAACAGTGACTCTTGGGTAGGGAAAGATGATGATATTCGACTGTTTTATTCCCTAATTCAAGTCTTGTCGACCCACAACATCATCCATTTAGTTGGCACAAAAGCGCACGGTATTCAGGACTGGGGGAGAATTGGCTAGAAAGATATATGAATAATGGATTTCCAATTGAATAGATTCAATAGTCTTCGGGTTTCTTGCTTGATGATTTCAAGCCTCATATTTTCAAAAATTTTCTTTCCATTTTCCTAGCACACCAGTACTTTAGAGTCTCCCATGATTTGAAGCTTTTTAATGCCCAAGTTCTAGGTCAAATGTAAGAGCATAATGAGAGCAGTGAGATAAGCCTCCATGTTTGTACTTCTTCCCATGGCATAACAAACCCATAATGCATGAGATTGGTTGAGATATAATACTGCTCCGATTTTGCATTGAGGTGTCTTGCATTGGCAAGCGCCATCAAAAAATTCCTAGGGGATGTTGAAATCAATCTGCGGCATGTCTGGACATCTCAAATTTTTTTATTCAAAATCAATGATATGTTCTGTTGTCATTTTTTAGATTAAGGATGCTAAAAATTATGGAGGAATTACTTTTTCTTGAAAAATAGCCAATTATGTTCCCACCAAATGTGATGAACCCATACTCTTGAGAAAGCTCTATATTTCATGATTGAATTATCCATGCTATAGAGATTTACATTTTCTTCTAGAGTGGGCCTGTTCCAGTCCATTTGGGGTTGTAAGGATGAATTTAATTCCTTCCATATAGCTGAAGAGAAATGACAAGATGCGAAGATACGATTGATAGTTTCTTTAGAAGATTTGCATAGAATGCAGCAGGAGGGACCAATCCAACTTTGCTTGAGGCCAATGTACCAAGTTAATAATTTGTTGGAAATATCTAGCCATATTGATGGCTTTCATTTAGTGGCCCTGGATGAGTCCAAACATTTCACCACCACCATTTAGGTTTGGTTTAAGGGAGATTTTCTATGACATTTCGGTAACCAAGTTTTACTGTGGACTCGCCTGTCGAGCTCTTATACTAGATTAAGGAGTCATCCTCATCGTTGTTTAGACGAACATGGTTTCTGCATAACATGAATACAAAAGAGTCCCATTCTTCTGATAAGGGGGATGAGAGTTTGAGATCTACAACCTTATGGTGGTTGGAAATATTTTCATAGTTATGGGGGTTGGCAATATTTTCATAGTAATGAATATTTGAATACAAATGAATGTTCAAATAGCTATTTAATTATAATGTTTACTTTAAAAAAAATCCATCTATCACATGTACTTTTATTTACATAACATGACATATCACCATGATAAGATTAATGATTAGAATCATGTATTTTGTTAGGACAAATTGGAAATAATTATTTGCAATGTGTGCAACCTTGCATTGATATGTGAAGCATTATTGATAAAAAAATACTTAAATTGCATCTTATGGTAAAAATTACAATTTCCATAATTGTTTATTGTTGAAATTGCAAAATCATCAACTATTGAAAATGTTATTTTGCATTAAAAATAATGAATTTCTCCTCAATCATATATTTGTTGGAATTGCCAAATTTTTAATTGTCATAATTGTGGGAATGTCAAAATTGGAATTAAAAAATTCCTTAAATTTCAATATGTACTTATCTAAATTTCTTACAAAAAATGTGAATTTATTATCAACCACATGCTTGTTGAAACTTGAAATTGTGACTTAATAGTTGTCAAAATTGCAATTTATGCTCAATCTTTTGATTGTTGAATTTGTAATTGCCAAAGTTACAATTTCTTAAAATTAAAATTGCAATTTAAATACAAAAAATACCAAAATAGAACAAAGAAGCTCTAACCAATATGAACTTTTACCATGAAGAATTGAACCCCTAAGATAATATTTTATTATATTATTATCACTACAATGTTTTTAATTAAATATCGTATTCATTTCTAAATCAATGTTTTCTTCCCCACATTTAGAGTATAATAGGTATGTTATCATGGGTAAAAAACCAATCTTAATTTATTTCACGTATATACAACATGGGATGCATGATGTTGACCTTGAAATTCTAGGGTAGAAGTGTTGTAATAATTTATTCTTTGTGGTGATTTGCAACTTGTATTTTAAATATTTATTTGTTTATTTTATACCATAAAGTTAAAATAACATTTTTCTTGTAATGTAAAAGTAAAATGGACATAAATTGCATAAAGAAAATTTGCCCACAATTATATAATGTGATGATTATAAATGATATTAATTTTTATGCCCACAATAATTTTTATCAAGTTATTAATAATTATCTTGAGTTAAATATATATACTTGATTTTCAAACTTTACTAGCAATTATCAAACTAAATGTACAATTTCAAGTTGCATGTACATATTTAGTTATTTTGAAATTAAGTTACAAATAATTTTTTTGTTTTAATGTATTTTCAATACTTGTACATTTTTGTCAAGTCACTAGCAATTTTCAATTTGTTAATTTACATGTACAACAAATTTCAAGTTACTAACAATTTTAAAGTTAAATGTACAAGTTACTACCAATTTCAAGTTACAAGCAATTTCAAATTTTACTAGCAATTTCAAACTTTACTTCTAGAACAATTCTCAAGTTTAATTAAGTTAGCAATTTCAAGTTACTTGAGCAATTTCAAATTTCAAGTTACTAGCAATTTCAATTTTTACTTAGAACAATTCTCAAGCTAAATGTATTAGTTGGAAAATTCAATTCACATGCAATTTTCAATTTCCACATCAAATTTCAAGTTACTAGCAATTTTAAAGTTCAATGTACAACTATCAAGTAACCAATTTTCAATTTGTTAATTTACCTGTTATGTAGGGAGATATTATGGTCAGACATCACATCATGGTGATCAAGAATCACATGACCCTGTGCCCCCTCATGATCTTGATCATCCATCACATGACACCTTTCCCTCTCACATTGAAAGTATAATTGTGCGCACATTTGTTTACTAATCCGAAATGTAGTTTTGATGTCATCTTCACCTATCTCAAACAACCCATAACAAAAAAAAAATTCGGAGGCTCGCTGGCCCCGGACCCCTCGTTGCACATGCTGAGATCGTAACCAAACCTGGGGTACAAACACGCCTGAAACAACATCATCTATGAGACTGGAAGATCAGGCTCCATATCCAACACTCTCCCTCTCACTCCTCCCATCTCTTCCTAAGCCCCCTCTTTCCCCTCCCCCATCTCTCACTATCTCCTTAACCATGCTCCCCTCTCCCCCTAAACCTCATCCTCTCACTCTCTCTCTATAATCGTTATCTCTCTCTCTATATGTCTATGTAATCCCCCTTCACTCTTCTCCCCCCTATGTCCCTCTCTCTCTCTCTCATTAATATTTCTCTCTCTCACTCTCACTACAAGGGAAATACCTTGTAGCGAAGGTTCCCCGCAAATTGGCCTTTTATACTGCGCCCAAACCAATGCTCAAGGATTTACTGAGAAGTGTAGCGAGGTGGAGGTGTAGGGAAGAGAGAGAGATGGAGACAGCCCAGGTTAGTAAGAGCTGGGGAGAGGAGGGGAGAGAGATATAGAGGAGGGGGTTTAGGGCTAGGGGGAATAGGAGAGAGATAAAAAGAGTAGGATGGTTAGGGATGGGGGAAAGGTTAGGGAGAGGGAGAGGGGGTTTAGAGAGAGAGAGAGAGGGAGGGAGGTGTAGAAGCAGGGAATAAAGAGAGAGAGGGGGGTTAGTTAGGGGTAAGGGGCTAGGAGGGGGGTTAGCAAGGGGGAGAGGGAGAGAGAGATTGAGAGAGGGGGTTAGTAATGGTTAGGGGGAGGAGAGGATGGAGAGAGAGAGAGAGGAAAGGGTGTTAGTTGTACGGAGTGAGAAAGAGAGATGGGAGGTGTGGTTAGAGGAAGGGTGATGACGAAAATGATGATGATGATGAAGATGAAGACGACGATGATGATGATGATGAAGATGATGATGTTGAATATTGAAACTTCTAAGAATATTATATTTGTACATTATTATTCCGGAGATGTTTCATCCCTCCGAGGTGACTCTATTATGTATCCGGAGATGTTTATTCCTCCGATGGTTTGTGGTAACTAGGGTTATTAGACCCACCATGTGGGGGTCGGCCCTGATTTTATATTTTAGGGGTTATTAGACTTCTCCATAAGAGGTCGGCCCCATTAGGGATTTTGGTCAATCGGGAACTAGTATAAATAGAGGAGGAGAGCTCGTCATTTGACACACACACACAACTCATAAAAGTAGCGCACTTGTGTCTGGGAGGTCTGTCTGGAAGATAGAGAAGGAGGACAAGTCTTGGAGCACATCTTGTATTTTGGTTGATCATCTTATTGAGGAAAGCTTTGCTGGGTTTTCTACCCCATGAGGGTTTCCTAGGGTAATTTCTGTGTCTATCTTGTGATTATGTTTCTTTCAGTGATCTCGCTAGTCTATTTGGTTTAAAACTTAACATGGTATCAGAGCTAGCCTGAATAGGACATCTTTCACAAGGTAAAAATATCTCTCTCTCTCTCTCTGGTGAAAATTAGGGTTTTTGCAAAAAGTTGGTATTGTTGAATTCTGATTACATGGATGGATATCCCTTCTCAAAACCAATCTTTTGAGCCCTAGATCGAACTTTTTGGTTGGGTAGAACTCCGGGAAAGTCAAACCCTAGTTTTACCAAAAGTGCGATAAACCAAAAATTTTGTCCCAGGATCCGGAAAAGTAAAAAGGTTAAAGTTTCCAAGTAAGTACTATTCTATCTCTTGTCTCTTGGACTCCCCCAAGAGAAGATGGCTCCAAGCACTAAGCTTGAAGACAAGCTAGAAGGTATAGAAAATTTCTGGGCATGGAAATACAGAATTGGTCTCATTCTTGAAGAGAATGATCTTGCTCATTATGTCAAGGATGAAGTTGCAGAACCTGAAGGAGATGAAGCCAAAGAGAAGCATAGGAAGGATTTGATTATGGATAAGAGAATCATAGCTGATTCTATTAAAGACCACTTGATTCCCCAAGTGGCCTCCAAGAAGACTCCAAAGGAAATATATGATGCCCTAGGAAGAATATATGAAGGAAAGAACATCAATAGGAAGATGAACCTAAGGACTCAGTTGAAGAGTACCAAGATGCACAAAGGAGAATCCATTCAAGACTACTTCTCAAGGGTATCCCAAATCAAGGAGCAACTAGATGCCATTGGTGATATTCTTGATGAAGATGAACTTGTGATGACTGCTCTAAATGGTCTCACTAGACCTTGGGAATCATTCATACAAACTATGTGTGCCAGAAAAGAAAGCATGAAGTTTGATGTAGTATGGGAGGATTGTGTTCAAGAAGAGGTTAGGGTAGCCAACAGAGAAGCTCTTCTCAAAGAGGCTGACCAAGCCTTGGCCACCCACACCAAAAGAGGAAATAGGGGTCACTTCAAGAAAGTGAACCACAAAAGGTCTCAACCCTCTCATAGATTCAAAAGGAAAGGAGGAACAAACTCAGAAAGAGACCTCTCCACAGTCCAATGCTTTAATTGTCTTAAACTAGGACACTATGCTAGAGACTGTACTTTACCAGAAAAGAAGAAGAAGAAGTTTGTTCACAAAAGACATCATGCACATATGGCAGAAGATGATAGTGAAGAAGAAGTAGGAGAAGAAGAAGAAGAAGAAGAAGAGGAAAGGCCTCGAAGGAAAAGATCTAAAGTAAAGAAAGAAGATCCAGAAGAATATGTCCTATTTTCTGCACTCTCTGGATCTGTGTCTCCTGGTGAAGATACATGGCTCATTGATAGTGGTGCTTCAAAGCACATGACAGGTCAAAAGAAAACTCTCTCAAGACTTGAAGAAAAATCTTCACCACAAAAGGTATCTCTAGGAGATGATTATCAATATCCCATCAAGGGAATTGGTGAAGCAAGCTACAAGCTTGATTCTGGAACACCCTTAAAAATGAAAGAAGTTCTATATGTACCAGGTTTAAAGAAGAACCTACTCTCTATCTCAGCACTAGATAAGAAAGGTTTTAGAGTGGCTTTCATAGATGGACAAGTACTCATGTGGTCCAAAGGAAAATCATTTGAAGATGCAATTGTCATTGGTGAAGAAGAAGGAGGTCTCTATAAGCTCAAGGGACATCCAGAAGTTGTCCTTGCTCATGAAACCTCTAGCCCCAGTGAGTTATGGCATAGAAGACTAGATCACATTAACTACAAAGCCTTACCCTATGTAAGCAAGGTGGTCATAGGATTACCAGATTTGAAGGTTGATCATAATGGCTCATGTAAAGGTTGTAAGAAATGGAAGAATGTCAAGAACCCCTTTCCAAAGAGTGAAACAAAGACTAAGAACATTTTGGAGCTAATACACTCAGATGTATGTGGACCAATGCCCACCACTTCCTTAAGTGGGTTTGAGTACTATCTCTCATTCATTGATGACTATTCAAGGAAGACTTGGATATACTTTCTAAAAGGTAAGAATTAAGTCTTTGGAAAATTCAAAGAATTCAAGGCCCTAATAGAAAATCTCTCAGAAAAGAAAATCAAGATTCTCAGAATAGATAATGGCGGAGAATATACTTCAAAGGACTTTGAAGACTTTTGTAAATAAGCCAGAATTAAGAGGGAACTAACCACTCCCTACAATCCCCAACAAAATGGGGTTGCTGAGAGGAAAAATAGAACCATCATAGAAGCTGTAAAGACTATGATACATGACCAAGATCTACCCATGTATCTATGGGCTGAAGCAGCTAGGATAGCAGTCTATGTGCAAAACAGACTATCCGATAGTGCTCTTGAATTCAAAACTCCAGAAGAAGTGTTTACAGGAAAGAAGCCTGAGGTAAGTCATCTTAAAATATTTGGGTGTCCTGTGTACATCCACATTCCAAAAGAAAAGAGAACCAATTTGGATCCTTCTGGTAAGAAGGGAATATTTGTTGGTTATTATGAATCATCCAAAGCCTTCAGAATTTACATACCAGGTTTTCATCATATAGAAATAAGTAGAGATGTAACATTTGACGAAGAAGACGCTCTCAAGAAATCCAGGAAGTGCCAACTTGAAGAACTCTATGAAGAAGATACACCTCCAAGAATCACAGAGGCTGTGCACATCCCTGAAGATGATTCACCAGAGGATCATGACATGTTGCAACCACAAGAACCTCCTATTACAGATTTATCTAAGAAAAGAAGGCCAACATGGGCTAGAGACATTATTCAAGGAGGGCTAGAGACATTATTCAAGGAGATGAAAGATATGGAGCTCCTGAAGGCTCCACTAGAGAAAGAAAGAAACCAAAGCTAGTATCCAACTATATGGCCTTGATGTGTGATCTTGTGGATCAACAACCTACTAGCTATGAAGAGGCAGCTCAGAAGAAGGAATGGGTAGAAGCAATGACAGAAAAATATCAGTCAATAATGAAAAATGATGTTTGGGATGTAGTTCCCAAACCAAAAGATAAAATTATGGTTTCTTCCAAATGGATTTTCAAGATAAAACACACTGCAGATGGTAGCATTGAAAAATACAAGGCAAGATTTGTAGCCAGAGGATTCTCTCAGAAAGAGGGAATTGACTATGAAGAAACATTTGCACCAGTTGCTAGGTATACTTCAATTAGAACTATCATGGCACTTGCATCTATGATGAAGTGGAAATTACACCAAATGGATGTTAAAACAGCTTTTATGAATGGTGTAATTGAAGAAGAAGTGTACATAGAGCAACCACAAGGGTTTGAGGTTAAATACGGGAGAACTCATGTATGCAAACTGAAAAAGGCATTATATGGATTGAAGCAAGCTCCCAGGGCTTGGTACGGAAGGATTGACAATTTCTTAACAAGCATGGGCTTTACCAAGAGTAAAGCTGACCCCAATCTTTATCTCAAAGTGATGGATGATGAACCAGTTATACTGTTGTTATATGTAGATGATCTATTTCTAACCGGAAATGAGAAACAAATTATTGAAAGCAAGAAGAAGCTTTCTTCAGAATTCGAGATGAAAGATCTCGGATTAATGCACTGCTTCTTAGGTCTCGAAGTATGGCAAGAACCAAAAGGAACCTTTCTAAATCATGGTAAGTATGCTGTGGAGATTCTAAAAAGATTTGATATGTTGGAGTGTAAAGCCATGGCCACTCCCATGGACTCCAGCTTGAAATTATTAGTTAATGACTCATCGGAATTAGTGGACCTAACTCTATATAGACAAATCATTGGGTCTTTGATGTATTTAACAAATACCAGGCCAGATATATGCTTTGTTGTAAATACCCTAAGTCAGTATCTAGTAGAACCTAGAAAGGTTCACTTAATAGCTGCAAAGCATGTAATGAGGTACCTAAAAGGTACATTAGATTTTGGTCTATACTATCTTGGAGGTCATGAACTCAGATTACACAGTTACTTAGATTCTGATTGGGCAGGAAGTGTCTCAGACAGAAAGAGTACATCAGGTGGATGTTATGGTCTTGGATCTGCCATGATCTCATGGTTCAGCAAGAAACAATCTAGTGTGGCTCTCAGTACTGCTGAAGTAGAATATATAGCTGCCTGCTCTGCCAGCTGTGAAGCAGTGTGGCTTCGAAAGCTATTATCTGGATTGTTTGACTTAGAAATGGATCCCACTGTGATTATGTGTGACAATCAAAGCTGTATTAAGATGACAGAAAATCCTATATTCCACGATACGTCAAAACACATAGAGATCTGATACTTTTATATACGAGATATAGTGCATAGAGGAGCTATCAAGCTCGAGTATGTGAGCACTGAGGATCAAATTGCTGATATCTTGAACAAACCTCTGTCTCGAGTGAAATTTGAATACTTCTGAGACAAGCTTGGTTTAACTCAAAAGGACCCTCCTCGAAAGGGGGAGTAGTATAATCACTGATGATGAAGATACTTGTTTACTACACATGGATACTTAGAAATATTTAGATTTAGGACTCTTATACTTAGAATACTTATTACTTGTTTTACTTTTGATGAAAGATGTATTAGTGAGAATACATGCTTTTTGATGATAGATGTATTAGTGAGAATACATGCTTTTGATGATGGATGTATTAGTGAGAATACATGCTTTTGATGATGGATGTATTAGTGAGAATACAAGCTCTTGATGATAGATGTATTAGTGAGAATACATGCTTTTGATGATTGATGTATTGGTAAGAATACATACTCTTGATGATACATGTATTGATTAATGTACTTGTATGGTTGAGGATACTTGTACTTGTATTGATGAGGATACATGTGAGGATTGCATCATCCTTGAACACATGTTCTAAAGTGAGCCGTAGACAGATGTCTCTGAGAAAGAAGAGGGATTGTATCATCCTTGAACACTTGTTCTAAAGAGAGGCATAGATGTATGTCTTCGAGAATGAAGTCCTTGGTGGACATGTGGGGATTGTATCTTCCCCGGACTTCGGTCCCAGAATTGAGCCGTAGACATGATGTCTCCGATAATGAAGTCCTGAATGAACAAGTAGGGGATTGTATCTTCCCCGGACTTCGGTCCCAGAATTGAGCCATAGACATGATGTCTCCGATAATGAAGTCCTGAATGAATAGGTAGGGGATTTTATCTTCCCCGGACTTCGGTCCCAGAATTGAGCTGTAGACATGATGTCTCCGATAATGAACTCCTGAATGAACAGGTAGGGGATTGTATCTTCCTCGGACTTCGGTCCCAGAATTGAGCCGTAGACTGGGTCTCCGATAATGAAGTCCTGAATGAACAGGTAGGGGATTGTATCTTCCCCGGACTCCGGTCCCAGAATTGAGCACTAGACTAGGTATCCGATAATGAAGTTTTGAATGAACAGGTAGGGGATTGTATCTTCCCCGGACTTCGATCCCAGAATTGAGCCGTAGACATGATGTCTCCGATAATGAAGTCCTGAATGAACAGGTAGGGGATTGTATCTTCCCCGGACTTCGGTCCCAGAATTGAGTCGTAGACATGATGTCTCCGATAATGAAGTCCTGAATGAACAGGTAGGGGATTGTATCTTCCCCGGACTTTGGTCCCAGAATTGAGCCGTAGACTGGGTCTCCGATAATGAAGTCCTGAATGAACAGGTAGGGGATTGTATCTTCCCCAGACTTCAGTCCCAGAATTGAGCCATAGACTGGGTCTCCGATAATGAAGTCCTGAATGAACAGGTAGGGGATTGTATCTTCCCCGGACCTTGGTCCTAGAATTGATCCGTAGACTGATGTTTCCGAGAATTGAAGATAGGATTGCATCATCCCTAGACATGAGACCTGTCTTAAAATGATAAGGACTGATCATCCTGGAACTTAATCTGGATTGTATCATCCATGGACCTATGTCCTAAAGAGAGCAGGATTGATCATCCTGTAATATGATCGTGTGATGACGATACTGATGATCGTATGATGACAATGCTGATGATCGTGTGATGACGATGCTGATGATCATGTGATGACGATGCTGATGATCGTGTGATGACGATGCTGATGATCGAGTGATGACGATACTGATGATCGTATGATGATGATGCTAATGATCGTGTGATGACGATGCTGATGATTGTGTGATGACGATGCTGATGATGATGCTGATGATCGTGTGATGATGATGTTGATGATCGTGTGATGATGATGCTGATGATCGTGTGATGACGATGCTAATGACGATGCTGATGATCGTGTGATGACGATGCTGATGATCGTACTAATGATGCTGATGTTCCAGTAACTGGCTGAGTTACTGATGATGATGAATTGAAGAAAGCTTCTG